>CM065054.1:30350618-31075618 GCA_032883995.1 Coronaproctus castanopsis | reverse complement strand
TTTTAATACATCGATGTATATCGTCCATTCCTGTTCGGATGTAAACGAACATATTCTATTTATTCAATAATAAAAAATTCGCTATAATTATTCTAAAAGCTTAACATCCGAGGCAACTGAAGCGCGTAAGTATAAAATTAACAAAACTGTATAAGATGTTGTTGTAACACACAATAGACGTGTGTACGAGCGTGTAAAAATATTACGAAAAGTGTTAAAACAGCGCTAATCGAACTTATACGCCTTAAAACAACCCCGAACGATTTCTACTGACTAAACGTGAGAACGCTAACCTAACAAAACTAAACCAGCATTTTCAAAAAGATGAAGATATTATGACGCAAATATTTATTTATTTACAAAACAATACAGCGTACGCAACAGCATAACGCCAATTACAGTGTACGCTCTTACAGAATAATTATAAAGTAAAAGTATGAACAAAACTGAACCACACTCGCACAACACGCTAATTAATATAAATAATATTTAGATTGAAAACAATTACTAATACAAACCGAAAAATGAAAATATTTCTAATGAAATACAATACCTATACAAGCACACATCCGAACAGAAAAAAAAAAACCAAACAGAAATATACCAGTCATACATACTCTCATATAAACAAACTCTCCATCGGGGCATATGACCAAAATAAAACATACTGAAAAGTAACAACTGAAATATAGAGTTTAAAAAAATTTATTATATACAAATTTACTATCGAAATGAATATCTAACTGTGGATGAATATTTAATACGTTATTATATAGACGTAAGGTGGATAAAAGTGGTGAGTTGTAACCTAGATTTGTACGAGCATGCGATTCATAGAAAATACGATGTGACCTACTATTGAGGACCATAAATGAAATTGTAGATAATAAATAATTGTCATCTATGCGAGCGTTACAAAGATCATGCAGGAACCTTTACTTATCTTTCTTCTAGCACTCGAGGATTTAATATTTAGGAAATCGCATAAAATATTATAACTTAAAAATGTAGGATAGACACCAGTTTGACGATAATAAATATACCTCAAAAACTGAGATTGAACTTTTTCCATCATATGAATATATTTAGTGTAGAAAGGATCCCAAAAATTGCGATCTTACAAGAGTGTTGAATAGTAACAGCGGAGTCTTAGTATCGCGAAATACGCGTGAATTTCTCTAATGATGAAACCCATAGTTCTGTAAGCATTTTTGGTAACATTTGTAATATGAGTTGCAAATTTAAGCTCGATGTCAATATAAACCCTCAAATCCCGAACACAGGTTACATTATAAACTGGAATATTACTCATAGAGTAATCGAAGAAACATTTATTTTTTGTACGACAAAATCGAATATAAACACATTTCTTATAATTAAAAGGTGAATCATTATTGTCGCTCCATGTCGCTACGCAAATTGCAACAATTCACAATCAGCAATAGTTTTAATTGATCTAGAAATTTTTACATCATCAGCAAATAATATAAATTTTGAACGTAAGTTAATTCCTATATCGTGAAAATATTAAATAATAGTGGAACCAAATTACACCTCTGTGGTACTCCGAAAGTAACGATAGTTTTCAGCTGCACAACGATCTCCAGACTTGAAAATTGGAACAATCTTAACTGTTTTTAACAACACAGGCCATTTATCTGTTCTAATAATAAGATTGAACAAGTAGATAAGTGGCTTTTCAAACTCTACCGAACATAGTTTAAACAATATTACCGGTAATCCATCAGGACCAACACTCCACTTAGATTTCAGAATTTTAATAGATTTTTATAATCATTTATGGCGACTGAACCAAGTTTTAGGTGGCGAAGTATAATTCATTCAGGTCCTCATAATGTAACGATGTAACGTAAATAACGAGAAAAAATATAAATAGATATGAAATTTCGATAAATTTTAATAAACTAAGGAAGTATAGGGTGATCCAGAGAAGACGGACGGTTTTAAATTAAATGATTTGTATTCTAAGTGGAACTGGAAAACATAGGTTTCAAAATTACGAACATTACTAATGTAATACATCCGAAATACAAAACACAACTACCAATGCATTATGTAGCTTTATTTTCTTCATCTAACAACGATGATATATTTCTATTAACAGGCTTACTGCACACAAGAGTAGTTGTACAAAAGATAAATACTAAAAAACAACCCATACAATGTAAAAGATGTCAACTTTATGGTCATTCGCACAATTACAGTCGCTTACATTTTAGATGTGTCAAATGTGGGGGGAAAACATGATACAAAACTATGCACTAAATCTCCGGAGATTAAACCAACTTGTGTATTATGTAAGGGTGAGCATCCTGCAAATTACAGGGGATGCCCTGAATACAAACGGGAAGTACAAGAAAAATTTACACGTACTAACATTCTACAGGATTAAAAAATCTAAATTACTCAAATCATCCGCCGCTACAAGTAAATAATCGTCCTCCTAATAATCTGTGGTTTAATCATAAAACTACGCCGCATGAAATTCAGAATCACAATATCACACCACCTCAAACCGGTCGTACTAATTTAAATAATCAGAACTCAATAAACCAATGTTCAAATTACTAGTGCTTTTAAAATGTTAAATTAATTTAAATCGTTAATAGGTCCGCTATTTACATTATTAAATAAATTACTAGAGAAATTAATATGACGAACATAATAAATAGATATAGCACTTTTGTGTGAAACACATCTCATTTCTAAGCTTTAATATCAATGAATATGTTGGCTATTATGCCTCACATCCTGATGAAAAATCTCATGGAGGTGTTGCCATTCTAATTCGAAATAAGATAAATCATTGTCATTGCTACACTGAAATTACTTATGCCTATCAAGTATTAGCTATTAAAGTTTAAAGAATATCTTAACGAGGCTTGGTTCAAGAATACTAATAGGAGGAGACTTCGATGCTAAACGTCAGAGGTGGAATTGCGTTAGAGGTAATTATAGAGGAAAAATTATTGAAAATATAATTACTGATAATAAACTCACAGTTATTGCACCAAAAGATCCTACCTATTGGCCAAAACACACTAATCGTAACCCAGAAATACTTGACTTTTTCATAGCAAAAAATATGCACCCTGTTAATATCTAATGTAAAATGGTGTCACTTTTAAGCTCAGATCACACCCCAGTAATAGCTAGTGTCGGTATTACACCTACCATAAATAAAGATCGTATACCTCTAATAAACAGGAGCACAAATTAGGAAATATTTTCAAACTACATGAATCATCAGATCAACTTAAACGTCCGTCTAAAAGAACCTAAAGAAATTAATGAAGCAGTTAAATCGTTCGTTAAAAATATCCATAACGATTGTACAAGTGCAATTGAGTATCCAGCCTATAAAGTAAACTATGGAAAGTTAGATTTTAATCTACCCATGGAAATTATACAACGAATTCAGTTGTCACGAAGATCAAGAAATAAATGGCAGCGAATAGAACACCTTTCTTGAAACGATCTTTCAACCATTAGCATAACTTGTTAAAAGTGAAAATGAGCGAATGCAAATCTGAAAGATACGCTGAATTCTTTACCTCATTAAATCCGGAAGACATGACTGTATGGAAGGCTACTAAGTCATACTTAAAATAGAAACTAAAACAATATTTGTAGAATATTTTCCAACCGTATACCGATTTAATGAATAGCAAACATGAAAACAAAGTCGAAAAGTATTTACAAAGTTCAATTAACATTACCGACGAAACATGTATCACTACGTGAGGTACAAACAAAAATTAAAAAGTTACAACTAAAAAAAACATAAGGATCAAATAACAGCTGAAATAATGAAAAAATTGTCAACAAAATCGGTACTGTATCTAACATATATTTTTAATGCAATGCTTAGAACCGGCTACTTCCCACAAATGTGTAAAAACTCAATCATTCGACTGATTTTAAAACTTCAAAAGAATCCGCAGAAATTAACATCTTATAATTAGCCTATTAAGTATATTGGGTAAAATATTTGAAATGATATTACACGACAGAATACAGAAGGTAATAACCATAAATAATCTAATCCCAAATCATCAGTTTGGTTTTTCGAACTAATCACTCGACTATCCACCAGGTTCATCGAATAACTGATCGCATCCGTTCCACACTTGAGAGACGTCAATATTGTAATGCCGTATTTCTCGATGTTGAACAAGCATTTGATCGTGTGTGGCATAAAGGCCTGTTGTACAAATTAAAATCAACTATGCCAAATGATATATATAAACTCCAAGAATCATATTTATCGAACAGATATTTTCAATTATCATTAATTCAACGGCCTCCGAACAGTACCTTAATCCGAGCGTCTATTCCTCAAGGGAGTATACTTGGGCCAGCATTGTTTTCGCTATATACGGGTGATATTCCGGTGCAAAATATCATAGTTATGGCCACTTCCAATATACGCTTCAATAATGGAGTTATGGAAACGAACTAATTCCTGCATCGAATTCGGTGAAATACTTAGGATTAGTACTTGATCGTCAACTTACACGGGGACCCCATGTAGCGAACGTAAGACAACGGATCATGGAAAGAATCTATAAGCTACAGCCAATAATTGGTAAAAAAATCCAGAGTCAATATCTACTGTAAGAAATTAATTTATCAGACGATACTTGCTCCAATTTGGAGGTACGGTATTGAAATATATGGAACAGCATCCAACAGCAATATGAGGCGAGTGCAACAGCTGCAGTCAAAAGTTCTCAGGATAATAGCAGATACTCCGTATTACGTGTCATACCGTTACCACCGAGATATAAGAAGGCCTGACTGCTCTGACGTCAGTCACCTCATACGTCACACAAAGAAGGCGAACAATTTCTATTCAGTTGTAACGTTACGGTTGTAACCGGTTTGTTGTTTGTTGACATTTTTTCGTATTTGTGAGCTGTTAGAACACTATTTATTTGGCGCGTTTTGTCTTAATTTTTGAGTTTAGTTTTAGGAATTCGTTTCTATATAGTGTACAAATTTATGTTTTTTTATAACGTACATATTTACAGTTATTCTTGTGCCTAATTTGTATTAATTTTTGAGTTTAGTTTTAGGAATTTGTTTCTATATAGTGTACAAATTAATCTTTTTTTATAACGTACATATTTACAGTTATTCTTGCGCCTAATTTGTATTAATTTTTGTGTTAGTTTTAGGAATTTGTTTTTATATAGTGTACAAATTTATGTTTTTTTATAACGTACATATTTACAGTTATTCTTGTGCCGAATTTGTATTAACTTTTGTGTTAGTTTTAGGATTTGTTTTTATATAGTGTATATATTTATCTTTTATATAACATATATATTTACCGTTATTGTTACGCCTAACAAGTGTTGTGTACCGGACTGTAGCCAAAAATCGCGTACATATATTCAGTTTTCCAAAAGACAAAGATGTGTGCACAAAATGGCTGAAATCAATTCCAAGAGAAGGTTTTCAACTCACTAAACACAGCCGGGTTTGCGAGATCCATTTCCAAAAGGATGATATAATTTGGAAAAGTTCATTCTTTGATGAGAGAAGCGGAAAAACTATTGAGGTACCATTACAATATCCCAGACTTAAGTTTTCATCTATTCCAACAATTTATCCTAATTGTCCTTCGTATCTTTCAAAAACTATGCAAGTAGGAAAAGTAGAGACGAAAAAGAAACATTGAAATTGAACAGAATAATATGGCGCATGCGAATAACGAAAGCATAAAAGAGCGTGAAATTCATAAAAAATCTACATATTTCCAGAATTTTGAACAATCCATAAATATTTTAAATTCAACTGTTCTTCCAGAAAGTTGGTTTAAAATTTTTAACGATAAAAGAGAAATGGTCTTATTCAAAGTTAAATACTCCCCTGCGCCTGTAATTACTTATTCGGTAATTATAAATATAGAATTACAGTTACAGACATATTTTTACAGTAAGGAATAATTGTGAACAAATTTAAACCTCCATTTTCATTAAAAAATATTCATGATTTATTAGATTTGTTAAATGAAATTGAGAAGTTAAACACCCGACCAATCGCAAAATCAAATCAATGAAAGAAAAATAAACGAGATTGAAAGTGTTATTGGCTATGTTTGCCTTATTTTGGAGAGTTTAAAAAATGATAACATAAATAGTAGTTTACTGTCTTTTGTTTCTGAACAATTAAAATTATCACTTTTGTCCAAAGAGAGATACAGATACTCACCTGGAACGATCATATTATGCTCTATATTAAACACCATCAGTTCACACGCGTACAAATATTTGCGAAGTTATGGAATGATAATATTACTCCATTACAATACCTTAAAAGGTGTTTGCAATATTTTACTTACAGATCCATCTCTTGAGGGAAGAGAGTTATTTTTATCATACGCAAAAAGTGTATTTAAATATTTAAAAGAACACGAAACGTATATGATATTACTTATGGATGAAATACATATAAAACCATGGTTGGATTATAAAGGAGTATTACCGGAACATCAGTTAATGATAATTCTTTGGCGAACTCGGCTTTTGTATTCATGATTAATAGTGTTTGTTCAAATTTTAAAGAAATTATCCACATTTCACCAGTTAAAAAAATTAATCATGAAATACCATATAATTATATAAAATCCATAATTATTTGCCTAGAAGACATTGGTTATAAAATTTTTTGCGTTATAAGTGATGACAACATGTTAAATAGTAAAACAATGAGCAACTTTTGTGTAGAAAAACAATTAAAGACTGTTCATTCTCATCCGGCGAATAAGGAACGTCCATTGTTTTACCTATTTGATTCGGTGCATATATTAAAAACTAGAAAAAACAACTGGATGAATTCAAAGCCCGATAAAATTCTTATTTACCCCGATTTTGAAACATTTATTTTAAAAAACGCCTCTTTTAAAAGTTTAATACAACTTCATGATATGCCGAAAATGATACAATCCTAAAACAAGGCTATAATTTAACTTTAAAATCGCTGTTTCCAACAAACTTTGAGAAGCAAAATGTTAACCTACCTCTTAAAATTGTTAATACGTTCGTTATTCAAGCTTTGATCATTCTCAACACACAGCAGATTATTTAAACATTATATGAACATGGTGGAAAATCGTTAATGTTAAAACACCAAACAAAGGTATACGATTAATGTGCAAATCTTTTAACACAAACGAACCTAAAATTCAGTTTTTAAATAAAACACTTCGCTGGTTGGAAACATGGAAAAATTCAGATAAATTTTCCAAAAAACTAACAACACAGACTCACACAGATAATAGAATATTGTTTTGAAGAATTAAATATGCGTTATGTACTATTAGGAAAGTTACAGACTGTCTTGAACATAGATTTGGCAAATATAGACAGTTAGCTGGTGGCCACTACAACATATCAGTTCGACAAATTTATGAATGCGAAAAAAACTTTTAATCACTAATGCCACTAAAATCTCGTCGTTTTGGAAACTTCACCGTTAATATATTTCATGACGACGATTATGCGAAAGAAGTGTTCTTGTCAGATGCTTGGTTTTCACCTGACCTAAATATAAGTGAAGAAGATATTGAAAATATACATCAAGAAATGCCTGTTATTACTTATTTGGGAGATTATTGCCGTCACATTGTTTTTTACGAAAGTCTAAATGTGCAACTTGTATTTAACACTCAACGATAATCTTCACGTTGAAGATAATCATATTTTAATTAAAAATTTAACTCGGGGACGTCTCAAGTTTCCTAAAGATGAAATAGTTAATATTGTTTTATACGAATACATTATTTTTAATGAAATTTTGCAAAATTATGAAGAAAAGTTTTTAATTATTCCCAACAAAAAAGAATTTTTATCAAAAATATCACTAAATTACATTAAATATATTAATTTGATAGACAGTTTTCCTGAATGTAATAATCATAGTAAAGCATTATAAAAATAATTATAAATTCTGTAACAAACATATTATTAACAAATTACTGTAGGAGGCAAAACGATCGTATGGGAAAGGGGTGGAAAAGAAAATTCGATTGTTTTACATCGTGATTATAAATTTTTAAAGCAGTAGTTCATTAAATTCAGTAAACTACGTTATATATACAAAGAACAAATTGTTATTTTATCTACTCTGTAATAGATTTCTATTCGTTCTTATTTAATAAATCTATTTACGTTAATGTAAGTGATCGAGCTGTAATTTGCCTTTCCGCTTTTATATGCGCCCTTTTTAAAATATATTTGGTTTAAAATAATGATTTTTAATTGTAAAAAATTTGGATGGTATTACCTACTACATCGTGAAACTAGCTTCTATCGATAAATGATTAGGGTAAATTATTGTTATTTTTCTTAAAGGTATAAATGTTTTCTTTGAATTTCACCAAAAGAGAACTGTGGAATAAGATACTTTTGTAATTAAACACACACAGATTACTCCCAAGGCTGATGTTTCTGTTTATTAATGGGATTGCAGCTAAATGCAACTTTCGTCGTAGCAAACGGTTGATATAATTCATTGCCTTCTTTGGATGACGTCACATTTAAGCAGTCGGGCCTTCTTATATCTCGGTGATAACGGTCAAACCGGACTCTACATACCGAACTTCGTGTACCCTATGTACAGGGATATTATAAACATCGTTATATACGATTTTTTAACGATACAAAAGAAAACGAAAATGGTTACATAGCCGATATCCATCGACCAGGGGGCTTCCAGTATGTCCAGCAAGAAGACTTAAGAAAAACCAGTCGAAAGATATTTTAGGCTTTACTTAAGCATGTTAAAGTTACCTCACCGTGCTTTAGCTGTTAAGTAAGCACATAACTGATAAAAACAATCAAGATCGTGGTGTCACTTGTTGGCGCTACTTAATAATGATCATTGAATAACAAGTATGTTGTAGTTCTATCATCGGTGTTGTTTGTATTATTGGGGATGGACAATATAAAAAACAGTTACGTCATATGTAATATAGATAACAGTTACGTCATATGTTATCGGCACCAATAGTAGTCGTCAGACCGGAGTGGTGTACAAAAATTAAAAAAAAAAAAATTATACAGTGTGACCCAGAGAAGACGGATAGTTTTTTTTTTTTTTTAATAACTCAAAAACTACTCGACCACAATTTTTGAATGAAATGTTATTTTTAAAACGAAAAATTAGCTTACAATCATTTGTGAAACACAATATCATTCGGATGACCGTCATTTGCAACGATACATTCCTTCAGTCTTTTTACAACATTTTCGAACACTTTTTCGAGCATAGCTGAATTTTTGAAATTTATTCAGAAATCCGAGTTTCAGATCTTCCAGATCTCGTGGACGTGTTTCGTAAACGCGGCTCTTAAGGTATCTCTGCAAAAAAAAAAAAATAAATAAAATTTACAACACACGTTAAGTTATTTATTTCCGAATTATACAAAAGCGATCGATATGAAAACATTAAGTTCGCGATGTATTCTACAACATTAATGTCATCTATTTCGGCAATACAAATTTAAATGTATTTAATCATTTTTATTTTATTCGTTTGTTTAAACGTTGCTTATATTAATTTTCTTTATTCAAGCTTAGATAAAAATATTCCTAATTTTTCAAAAATGCGTATATTACACAACTTGCTTTATGGAAACTCTTTTTTTCGGATAAAGAAACGGAACGATGTTTGTAATATCACCTATTTCGGTAATACAAACTTAAATGTACTTAATAATTTTTATTTTATTAGTTTGTTTAAACGTTGCTTATATTAATTTTCTTTATTCAACTTACTGACAAAAATATTCCTAAGTTTTCAAAAAATTCGTATATAAACTTGCCTTATGAAAACTCTTTTTTTTCGGATAAAGAAACGGAGCGATGGTTGTAATAACTCGAAATATATTTACGACCGATCAGTGCTCGGATTATGGCTTAGGCCTATGAGGCCCTGGCCTAGGGCGGCACAATTTAAGAGGCAACAAAATTCGGAAATATCGAAAAATTTTAAAAGCAACTTAAATATTATAGATAAAAAAAAAGGTGTTAAAAATTCAAAATTAGACGAGAAATTTTATCGCTTTCTTTCTCGTTATTATTACGCAGAAATGCTAATATTTTGAAAATATCGTTTACTATCCCCCTCCACCAAAAAAAAAAAAAAAAAAATACGTGCAATAACGAAGATTCATAATATACCAAAAAAATAAAATAATTCATTTCAACAACTTCTTGTCCTTTTGGCGAATTAATTATTTATGTATGCTCCATTTTATTTGTAAAAATATAACACACAATTACTTTTAAGAAAAAACCTATTGAGTTCTATGTTTAATCACACTTTTATAAGGTGACTTAAAAATCCGATTTATGTTTTTTATAAAAGTCAGTTTTTTACTGTGATGTATATTTTATGAATACATTTTAAAAAAATGCGGTATTTTGGATCGGGCCCAGGGCGGCATCACACTTAAATTCGCCACTGCGGCCGATTGATACTAAGATAGTATTTACGCTTACGATAAACTAATTTATCGGTCATAATCTATGATGCGAATAAAATTATATGAGTATCGATTTTCTTCTATACGTCGGATCCACGGTTATCAGTAACGCGTAGTACATAGTTGCATTAATACACGATTTTTTAAAAATATATTAATAATTTGATTCCACATTTTAACATACAAAAATAAAAAATAAAAATAAAAAAAAACAGCAAGAACGAATTCAATATAAGACTTCTTCTTCTTCATTGGTAACCGTGCCGTGTACTTCTACTAAGATCAGAGGCACGGTAGGAATTTATATTAACGGGTAGATTTTGAATAAATGAAGGAAGGTAATCAGTATAGACTCAGATATAGAAGAACGTTATAAAATATTTTAGAGAGTATTTTAATGATTTGCGATTGGATATTCGGAGGAATACAGCGGACAGATGAGAAGCAAGTGAGGAACAGTTAAAGGAATATTGCATGCAATATGGGATGGTCTTTATTAGTAAATAAGTATTTGTGAGTAAGCAATGTGCGACCTGAGCGTACACGGCACAGGGTCACTTCGTTTCTTCTGTTTGAGTTATGAGAAGCGGCTGACTTCATCCAGTTGATGTTGTACCACTGTAAATTCGAAAACGACATAAGACTTACAGGTGGGAAACGTTTAACAAATTATCATAATTTCAATTAAATTTCGTTTCACAATTTCGACGAAATCAAAATTATATTATAGCTGTATAATTCAATGTGTAGAGTTAAAAATATATACGTAAGAAAACAATTAAGTATATTCGTATCATCAAAATATTGGCGGCAAGGCAGAGACCCCAACGTGGTGCTTCTGGAAACAATGCGAACTACAACAGCGATGGATATTCTTCGTGATTTTTATGCGAATTTTATATTGCATCGGCCAACATCTGCCACACCCGAGCCAAAAAACACAGAAATGGGTTTTCTTAAAGTCGTCACTAATTATCATCTTAATTAATATTGAAGGAGTAACACCGGACAAAGAGCTGCTGCTAACAGAACTCTGCAAAGATTCAAGATCCGACATTCACAGAAAACGCACCGCGGCATAAATCATAAACTACCAAGGATAGAAGGAATGACACTGATAGCTGTCAGACCGCACACAAAATATGAAAGCGGTGTTCATCCGATCAGATATTAGGGTCGAGACAGTGTTTGTTAGAGTTGAAGACAATATTGAAATTATAACTTTAGAATTGGAAAAATGTACAGTAACTTCTTTGTATAAACCACCGAATGTTAATTTCATTTTCCATAAGACATCGAATTTCAGAACAAAGCAGACAAAATTGGTGGTCGGCGATTTTAACCGTCATAATACATCATGAGGTTATACAGAAGATAACGAAGACGGCGAGAAGGTTATAAACTGGAGTTTAGCAAGCAATCTATCACTAATCCATGATCCCAAATTATCTTGTTTATTTCAAAGCTCGAGATGGCGAAAGGGCTACAATCCAGACCTCATTTTCACCCCATCCTCAATGGGGAAAATGTGTGTCAAAAATACCTTGTCGCTTTATCCGCTGCAGTTAAACCGCTGTTTGTACCCTTCAAGAGAAGGTTTAATTTCCAAAAGGCCGATTAGGAAAAATTCACAACAAAGCTGGATGAAGCAATTGGAGAGTTACCACCTGTTCCCAGAAACTACCATAAGTTTTCAATATTTGTCTCTCAGATATCTAAAATGACTATCCCAAGGGGTGAGAATTATGTAGCTGGCTTAATCTCAACATCAGCTACACTATTAAAAAAAAAAAAAATACGAAGAAAAGTATGAGAAGGATCCATTTGCAGAAGATACCCTAGATGCGGCGGCAGACAGTTTGATGACAGCGTCAGGAGAAAGCCGCCGATTGAAATGGACAAAACTGCTTGAAGAAACAAATATAACAAGGAACACTAGGAAAGCTTGGACCCTATTAAGGAGATTAGATAGCGAAAAACAAGCTAACAAACTATTTACGAATGTCACACCGAACAAAGTCGCAAACCAGCATAGGAAAATACCTAAAGCAAAAATAGTACACAATGAGTCAGACGAAGTAAACAACTTCCAATCTTCATGTACGAAGAGATAGAAAAGACTATACAAACTCTGAAGAACTACAAGGCACCAGGTATAGATAGGATGATGACTGATCAAATTAAATATTTTGGAAATCAAGCTAAATGGCTAACTTGACTCTTTAACTTTAGGCGCAGATATTGACAAGAATATCATATGCCAACAGGCTAGTTTCCGACCAAGACGTTCATGCTGCTCACAAGTAGCAAACTTAAAACAGTATATAGAAAATGGCTATGAACAGAAAGTAATCACAGGTGTCGCCTTTGTCGATCTAAAGGCAGCCTACCAGTTAATCAGTATTGCAAAAGATTAATAGAATAACCAAAGATGTTGCATTTACAAAAATATTAGAAACAATGCTGAGGAACAGGAGGTTTTATGTTACTCTAAATAGGAAACAGAGCCGGTGGAGGTATCAAACTAATCGACTTCCACAAGTCAGTGTCCTGGCACCGGAATTTTTCAACAAATGATCAACCGATTGGTGAGAATACTCGTTATTTTATCTACGTCGATAACCTTGCAATGCGTGCCAAACAAAACAATTGGAACTGATAGAAAGCACAATGACAGAAATGCTGGGTACCTTAAGCGCATATTACGCTCAGAACCCATTAATCCCAAATCTTAAAAAAACTGTAGTAATCGACTTTCATCTAAAAAGCAATGAAGTAAGACTAAAGCTGAAAACACAGTGGAACGAAAAATACTACAGCATCAGGAAAACACGATGTATCTGGGAATTGTCACTGGGTAGAAGCTTAACATTGTACACTGTAAAAAAACTAAAAGCAAAGTCCAAACAAGAAATGGAATAATACGAAAGCTAATTGAATCATCATGGGGCACCAAGCCAGAAATTATACGTACTTCGGCGACGGCCCTATATTTCTCGACGGCAGAATATGCATACTCCCGCATTCTTTTCGAAGTTTTCACGAACTTTGACAAGCATGGGCTGACGTATGGGCGCGCAATTTCTCTTTGAATGACACATTCAAGATCGCAATGTTCGAGGGTTTACCTTTGTATACCCGGGAAAACCCCGCAAAAAAAATCAGGAGGCGTCAGTTCTGGACTACGAGACGGCCAGGCGAAGTATTTCTTTCTTAACAACGTTATAACATTTGCAGTGATATGCGATGTCGCCTCGTCTTGTTGAAACCAACTGCTCGCGAATCGAATATGATTTTGGAGAGAAGCACTCGTTTAGCATCTGGAAGTAACGGTTACCATTTACAGTCACATTCAACAAGCTGCTCCCTTCAAAGAAGTACGATCGAATAATGACGTCGCACACCAGACAATAACACGAGCGCAATTTAAGGGTCCCACATGAGTAACGTGCGGATTTCCTACCGCATAATAGGGCATATTTTGTTTGTTGACAGTTCTATTTAAATCGAAGCGAGTTTCGTCACTGAATAAGACGTTATCAAAATCGAAGTCTCCTTCTTCAATCATGACTTGAAATTTGTCATACAATTCTAATATTTTAGGTTTATTAGCAGGCAGCACTCCTTGGATCAACCGAATTTTATACACATTTAAAACCTTTTTTTGCTACTCTTTGTACCGTTGTCCGTGGCATTTTCAAGACGGTTGCTTGGCGACGCATGTTCGACGCGGACTTTTGCTCGCGCACAAGGTTTTGATCGTTTCCGTCGTTCTCGATGATCGAGCGCGATCCCGCGTATATTCGCGTTAAATGGCATGATTTTATAAACCCGATGATGCTACATCGTCGTGCTAATCTGTCTTTTTTTTTTTGCGATACAGTTGAAAATGTTTCAAAACTTTTGGGCCCACCCTGTTTCGCCATTCAATTTTCAATGCTACCAAACATCTTAGTTAAATTCAGTGATAATCCTATACAAGATTTATCATTCCATTAATATTACAGTTACGATTACTATCTTCATCATGTTTTTTATTTATTCATAATCCCAAAAATTTAATTCTGCTGATTTTACTCTACACTATTGGGCACGTTTTTTTTTTTTTTAATCAACAAGCTTCTCTTTTCATCATCCAACATTTTCGTGTAAAATAAAACCAATAGTTTAGAAAACTGTATTATAATCAATCGTAAATCGTTTAGCTAACGTTATATTAAAAATAAAATAAATGTACCTTACCGTATCACAATGTTCAAATTCTTTAAATTACAAATCGGTTCGAATTTAAACAATTTTCTGAAAATGGACGACGCCGCATCTCTGTATTTTATTTTACGACCTACTTTTTCATCGCTTCACGCGCAAATTAGTTTTTATCGTATTCACTGAAAAAAAAAAACTCGTAATTTTTAATATAAAAAATTAAAACACAATATAGTCCCGATATTCGTTTGAATCGTTACAATATGCAAATATTGGAATAAACAGTTGAATACATTATCCGGGAAAAAATAATAATTACTCGGCAAAGCACGAGACGAAAAGACACAGATTGTTAAGAAAAAAATTTCGTAAACTTTATTCGGCACGATCGTCTGAATAGGTTGAATAAAAGATATACGTGCAAATAATTTTAAATATGACAGATAAGGCTTTATTTATACAAACGAAATAGTGAATGGATAGAAAAAATAATTACATTTTTCTATAATACGATTAAACTTTTAGAACGAATACAATAAATAAATGATTATTTAAAAAGAAAAAAAAAAACAATTTAAAAGTTGAATTTATTAATAAGAATAATCAATAAATATTCTTAAAGCTGAACAAATATTTTCAATAGGTTTTAACATTTTTGATTTATGTATACCAATATATAAAACTGTAGTGTCTGTTATATGCGAATATTTTTATTATAATCACTGCATTAGGTTATTTTTATCATACATAAACGGAAAATCTTTTAACATTTTTATCCGTTCCGATTTAACTGAAAAACTATCAAAGCAATAATAACGAAATTCGCATATAACCTATATTATCGAATTCGTTCTAAGCGTTGCTGATATCGCAAATAGGACAGAAATTACAATTTAAAGTTTTAAAAAGAAATAGACAGCGATATTGTATTTAAGAAAATAATTACACAAGAGAAGCCGTGGGTTACTTCTAGTATAAAATACGTTTCCCGATTTGTATTAACTTTAGAACACATACACACTTGACGGTTAATTTTTTAATAATAACATATAAAACAAACGAAGGGTGCATTTAGCCGACAAAATACCTTTAATAAAAAATAAACACGGTAAAGCTCAATTTTTTTTTACTAATTGGAATTTTTCAACAATAACCATTTACGTATACGCCAACTAATGGAAACAATATTCAAGAGAAATTCGCGATAAAATATAAATATTATAAAATACAATGGATAACCGGAAGAATCATATAATAAAATACGTGGTTGTGTACTAGAAAAAAACAGTTCATCGAATGAACCAGGTTACCGGTTTATTTATGCCGATATATTTTGCATACTCGACAGTATTCGATATAACCGATTGTTCTTCATTCAATATTGCCTTGAAAAAGATCTCGTCCGATAACGTGTCAAAAGTATTTCATTTTTCCATTTTCGATCGATCGACTGACCTTTCTTTCATAAACGGTTCTTAATGCATAAATAATAATAAGTTAAATGCAACGTCGACGACCGTTCAAAACGGAATATGTAAATACTAGAAGAACACTAATGACAGAAATAAAATTTGAATAACAACGAAAAACGTTTAATAATTTCAATGTATAATTTAAATACTCACCTAAGTTTTTCTTTAACGATGGACTCCAAGGATTTTTGAATTTCCTATTTCCTTTATTACAGTCTGATCTCATTCTTTACTCCGTTACAGTAAGCTGGTTATTTTCGCATAATATTAGTTGACAAACATAACCCTGTCTATAGAAAATATACTATTTCAAAATAATATTTCGAAGAATTAAACAGACGGAATTTGTCGTCTCAATTTAAGATTCGTTAAAATTTGAAATTATTTATATAATTAACACAAGATAAAATAAAATTCATAAGCAAATCGGAGCAAATGTTTACAGAATATTTCAGTCGTATAGTTTGATATTCAATCATGTTAATAATACGTAATTTAAATACTGACGTAAAATTTTTGTATTTGTATATACGGATTATTCTTCATTTTTAAATGTTATTCATAAAAACCGCGTATTATTTATTTTCGTGAAAAATAAAATGGCACAGTTCCTGTCGAATGTATACGGTTGAATTTTCACATAGTATTTCTTTCTTTGTTAAATTCGGATTAGAATATCGTTTTCAGAATTAAAATCAAATAGTAATTAATCAGATTATGATACTTTGAAATAATTTCAGCAACCATCGTTTAGAATGTAAAATTGTTAAAATGCACATATCCTAAAAAACGGTTTTTTCGTAAATTTAGAATTTCTTAAATAATATATAGATAAAAAAGAAGCCGTTTTAAATAGTAATTCGCGTATATGCATTTCACGATAGAAATTAATCATTAATTATCCAGCGAATTCTTAAATAAATCCCATATATAGAGTAAGTATACCTGATTACTTTTCGCGTATTTGATCAAATTCATTGACTACGGTGATAATCGAAAAATGTAAAACTGATAGACGTTGATAAGGATCGGTATCCTGAAAAAATTTAATAAATTACGATCACAAACTGAAAGGTAAACAACGTGTAATATTAATTAAATGTCTAATTATTATAAATTTGTATATAAACGATCTATTTATTTCTAGACATTTTAAAAGTTTACAGATAGTTGTTACTTTGTCTAAGAAAAACGTCTTATTTTGTGATAATAATCGCGGTACAACTTTTAAATACATAATAATGTATACTTACTGTCAGTTGTTAAATTATGTCAAATTACAGAAAAAATTATTTTGATATATTTTTATGTTATTCTAAATTTCACTACGTTTTTCAGAACAAAACGACACTCAGCTTACTCAGTGTCGCCGGCGATGAGAAAAATATTTATCGATATTGTGTATTCGTGAAATTATTACAACGAGCACACGAGATATGATGTAAAATTATATATAATATGTATTCCAGATAAATTAATTTTGATTGAATTATTTAATAGGTAATAAATATTATTAGGATAAACACAAGTCATTAATTTTGGACTTAGAGAACTAAATTCCATATCTCATAAAACGGTTGGAGTATGTATATCTGGCTATTTAAAAGTGCAGTTATAATTTAATATCGCCGAATGACATTTCGTTCGATGTATAAATGCGATTAATCGTGTCAAAGGTAAAACTATAGTTTATCCTTCATCTAGTATTATCAGTTTTGTTATTGGTGTGAACAAATATTTAACGAACGAACTTTTAAGTTTTTATTTGATGCGTTTTATTTTCTTGTATTAAAGAAAAATGACGATGTACCGAGAAGTTTACGTTTTACGAATTACGAAATATATAACCGGACGAAAATTAAGCTACGCACGCACTTCATTCGGTACAAATTAGGAGACGGACTGGCAACATTTTCTTACAACGATCAGACAAGTAATAATTACAAATTACACTGTGAAAACTGTTTAATCCGTTCGGTCGCGTATATTATCAATATGTCACACTAAATTTATTTATTTATTTATTTATTTATTTATTTATTTATTTATTTATTTATTATTTTTATTAATATTATTTTTGGGAGGGGGCTTCCATAACGGTTTACCCATTTTAAACTTTATAAGATAATTTAAGAAAATAAAATTATCTGAATTTTAACTATATGAGTAAGTTACAATTAACGATAAACGTATATAAACATATGTATATACGCGTGTTACGTGTAGAGAGTAAGAAAGAAATATTGACAGGAAAAGAAAGTGTGAACATACCAGGAAAATGTGATTCGCGTCTGCGATACAACGGGGATATCTGAAGGATGTGAACAGAACGGGGGAAGCAACGAGATGCGTTTGAAATAGTAGACGATCCAAAGCATAGTCTACATAAAGCGACAATAAACGTACGGAGCAGTTGTATTTCGATATTATAAAATCAGGGTAGACAAGGAAGCTCTGTTTTATATTGTGTAACATTATAACGATTATTCCAACTAGCTTAACAGTATTCTTTATGCGCTGTCTTAATGATCGACAAAAGATCAATGCAGGGTGTATAAATGAACCAAGGTATGTTGCACATTTAGCATAATGATCGGCAAGTAAATTCCCTTTAATACTAGCATGACCAGGAATCCTTGCAAACTTAACAGAGATACCGGCACACTGTAAAAGTGCAATATGGTTGCGAATTTTAAGTATTATGGGAGAGGAATGAGGATTATAATACTTTAAAGCCGAGAGATAACTTTTAGAATCTGAAAAAATTCTGACCTTTTGAGTTATCCGATTTAACAGGATGAAACGCAGAGCTTGAAATGTAGTTTTATCAGAGTAGGTTTTGATGAGTAATACGTGTTTATTGGGGTAGATTTTATATGTAACCTTTGTCAGGGTACATTTTCTATGTAATTAATATATATATTTATTAAAGTCGATTTTCTGTGTAACGGATTATTCTAGTAGATTTCCTATGTTACAGATATGCATTTATCAAATTTTCCATGTAATGGATTTACATGTATTAGAGTAGATTTTCTATGTAACGGATATAGATTAGTAGAATAGATTTTCTACGTAATGGGTATGCATTTATGAGAGTACAATTTCTATGTAATGTAATGGATATGTTTATTAGATTACATTTTTTATATAACAGATATACCTTATTTAGAGTAGATTTTCTACGTAATGCATATATTTATTCGAGTATATTTTCATGGATATACATTTATTAGATTAGAAGAAGAAGAAATATCATTTATTTAAATTGTAAACATGAAATACAACACATTGTGTATACTAAGTACACCGAATTACCACCCTTAGTAGCTAATATAATAAGAATAACAATAACAACGTATAAAAGCAACGATGATAATATACAGGGAAATTTGAAAAAACCGGTTTCTATTAGATTAGACTTTTTTTTGAATGTTAATGGATATATGTTTATTAGAATAGATTTACTTTGTAATGGGGATATACATTTATTCGAGTAGGTTTTTTTCGATGGATATATCTTTATTAGAGTAGATTTTTTATGCAACTTAACATATACATATATAATATGCGTGTATTTAATAAAATTCAATAAAACAAAAATAGATAACTTAATGATATTTAATACATGCATAATTGTAGCGATTTTTTTTTTTTTAACTAATAAATTATTTATCGATTTTTCAGAGAATAAGCTGAGATTTTCAATCTTTCTGAGTTAATAGATTTCTGTTTTGTGTTAAGAGAAAAACGTGTACGAGTTTGAGTTGTATTATTTCGTGTTGACTGATATATTCGTCAAGATTTTTTTTTTTTGCATTAAACGCATTTTACTGTATTTTTATCGATAATAAACAAATCGTTTAAGCGATTTAAATATTTATAAATGAGTCAAATTTTCATAATGAAAAATATCTCTGTTAAACACATACATACGTATTGTATATTTGTTATTTAGCTGCGATACGTTAGTTTAGCCACAGCATTATTTAACTTATACGTCTATGCAAAGCGATATTGACATAACGATAGAACGATTTAACATTATGAATATTTGAATCTGCCAAGTTATTTATTACTATTTGATCATTCACAAGCGAGCCACAAAAACTGCTAATTCTACGAATATCTTCGGTAAAATTCGAATAGAAAATGTTCAACCGAATCGATGTTAAACAAATATCTGACGATCTTATATTAAAACATATACAATATACAAACCGAAATTGTCGTGTCCAGACAGCACTCGACTGGAGTTTAATCTCTAGCTTGTCTATGACGTTAAATCTATTTTCTACACTATTAAAAAACTTTAAAGTTTTAAGCAAACTATTGCTCCGTCTTTTCTGTTATAAATCAAATATAATTACGTTAATTTCCTTAATGAAAGAATTCTCGTTATTAAATAGATTATAATTTAACTCGATACTAAACTGAGATATGAAAGATTCTAATACGTTAGTTTTGAGTTTATCGTTATATATTTTAAACATTTTAAACTGAGAAATTAAAGCTGATTTAAAAAGACCAAGGTCAGTAGGCAGAATCCCAGT
Source organism: Coronaproctus castanopsis (assembly GCA_032883995.1). Lineage (NCBI taxonomy): Eukaryota > Metazoa > Arthropoda > Insecta > Hemiptera > Monophlebidae > Coronaproctus > Coronaproctus castanopsis. Next base: position 31,054,871 of record CM065054.1, on the reverse strand, counting down.
AATAACTTGAGCTGCCATAGTGGACACAGTTCTATATAACGAACCAATACTAAGCAGGAGTTTCCTTTGCTTAGCCAGGATTTTATTCAACATATTTGAATTTAGTTTACGTACATAATATGTACGCTTGAGCAATAATTATACATCGATTCTATTATGCCTTTGTAAATAATAACTTTTCCTTCATATTTAACTCCACCTAAATTTGGCTGAATTTTTTATTTGCTTTATCCAGAAGGAATTTTTATAAAATTTTAATTTATCATCTGGAATAATTTCTAGATATTTAAAGGATTTAACCACAGGTAAAATGGTTTATTATAAATTAAATTGATTTTCTTAAGTTCATCCTAGATGTTGAGAATAACAGATGCTCATATTGGAAAGTTTAGAAATAGTCCTTTTAAGGACTGCCGCAATGATGACATTAAAAACTCTTTATATATGAGTAAAGGATTTTTCAAAATACTAAACTTAAATATAGAAGGTCTACCCCAGAGCAAAACAGATTGTATCGCTCGGATAATTCAAGAACACAATATAGATATAATTACGCTGCAAGAAACTCATACCATCTCTGATGAAGATATAACGCGAAGAGGAAATCTGGTCGGTTTTAAAATAGCTGCACATATCCCACATAAAAAATATGGTATAGCAACATACGTCCGTAATGAACTTCAATCAATCACGAGGATAATTCAAACATTAGATCGGAATAACATATTTTTCATAGTAATTAAAATATCGAACACGACTATAACGAATGTTTATAAACTCCCTAATGTTAAGTGGAAAACCAAAATACTTACAATATTTAAACATCCTTCGATCTATATTGGTGATTACAATAGCCACTCAACAAACTGGGGATACGCCAATGAAGATGAAAACGGAAAGATGCTTAATAATTGGATAGAGTTAAACAATATGGAACTGATCTATAATGCAAAAGACAATGGAACATTTAGATCCACAAGATGGAACAAGACATATACACCAGATTTGTGTATTGTTTCTACAAACGACATGGTAGACTGTATTGATAAACCTCAAAGGATAACACTGGATGCTTTTCCACACAGCCAACATCGGCCAGTTATGTTAATAATCTCACCTGGCATACCAGTGATAAACTCAGTTCCAAAAAAGAGATGAACTTCAAGAAGGCCAACTGGGTATATATATAAATATATATATATAAATAAATATATATATATATATATATATATAAATATATATATATATATAAATATATATATATAAATATATATATAAATATATATATATAAATATATATATATAAATATATATATATAAATATATATATATAAATATATATATATATATATATATATATATATATATATATACATAAATATATATATATAAATATATATATATAAATATATATATAAATAAATATATATATATAAATATATATATATATAAATATATATATATAAATATATATATAAATATATATATAAATATATATATATATATATATATAAATATATATATATATAAATATATATATATATATATATAAATATATATATATAAATATATATATATATATATATATATATAAATATATATATATATATATATAAATAAATATATATATATATAAATATATATATATATATATAAATATATATATAAATAAATATATATATAAATGAAATAGAATGAAGCTAGAGTGATGTAGGTATATACATATATACCTATACTTATATCACTCTAGCTTCAAATTTCCTTTTAGTAAATATAATGTGGGTACTCTTGGACTCGTTTATTGTCAATTTCCATTTGCTCGACCAATTTTCAATTTCATTGACTGCACTTTGCAATATTTTGTTTGATGTTTGCGGAAGCTTATGTGAGGCCATTATTGCCGTGTCATCAGCAAATGTTGCTACACTCGCATTCCTTGGTACCGGTATGTCATAAGTGAATATCGAGTACAACAAGGGACCAAGCGCGCTTCCTTGGGGTACGCCCGATTTAATTTTTTGAATTTGAGATTGTTCATTATTTACTATGACTCGAAAGTATCTTTCGTCTAGATAAGATTTTATAATATTATAATTACGCCCGATTTAATTTTTTGAATTTGAGATTGTTCATTATTTACTATGACTCGAAAGTATCTTTCGTCTAGATAAGATTTTATAATATTATAATTTTTTTTTATTGTAAATTTAAAAAAAACTTTATTATAAATTATATTTATAGTTTTCATGGAATCAAAATATACTGATGATATATGTTGGTGTTGATTTATGAGCAGTGTTTATACATAGTACTTACACTTCGTGTCTTACACTCCAAGTGGAACCCACAATAATTGAATAATTTTAAGAATTTAATAGAAAAGAATTTACTGTTGTTAATCTCATGTAAACGCATTGCTAATGACACCTATAAAAACAGTTATATTTTTAAATGATAATGTGCGCTATTAAATATTTGTAATTATCATGTTGGGTAAGCTGTAAAGACACTCATATTAAAAAAAAATGGTATTATATGTAGTTAACAAGTTAAATTCGACGGTTATAATAAACATACATTCATTCAATAATCATATAACATTAAATTAACATACTTAATGTGTCACTGAAGATATAATAGTACCCTAGGAAAGTGAAAAAGGAAAACCTAGAACGCGCTGTACTCAGATTAAAACTGCAACGACCATTGATTTCCGTCCAATACAGGCCAATATTGAAGAAATACAACATACACGACTCCTTCTTATTATCATTACATCCTCGTTAGGGATAACAGAATTATGAAAATGTATTCGTGTTTTGTAAGGTTCATTCTACATAATTATTCTATTGTTTAATCTAAATACAATCAGAGCGAATGGCAAAAATAAAGTGGAGATGAACCAGACACCCCAAAAATAGATAACAGATGGACAAAACGGGTGTTGGAATGGTGGCCAATTGGCAAGAATAGAACCATGGGTAGACCGCTAAATCGTTGGTGTGATGACTTGAAACGTGTTGCAGGAAACAATTGGATAAAAATAGTTCAGGATTGTAATAACTGGAAACAATTGGAGAAAACCCATGTCCAGCAGTGTACTAATAGAGGTTGAAGATGAAGATGAGAGTACTATATATGTAATTTATTTGTAATGGAATTTCTGATATTCGCCATAGGCTCGTTTCAGAGTATGATGGATAAAAGAAGTTCTGCTGTACTCATGAAAACTTTTGCTCTTATCTTAAACGATTTAAAATCGGTGACTCCGAAATATGTCTTGATTGTAAAACAGCGGTTGATTCTTCTTTTCATGTAGTACACGAATGCAAAAAATTTCAATCAGAAAGGGAAAAGCAAAGGATTATTTTTAGGCCTCTCAGTGAGCTTAATAAATAGGAGTTTCATAGTATAATAAACTTTGCAGGTTTTGTGATAAAAAATAAAACTAAAATTTAATATATGATACGAAACTGCAGTAAATATTAACACGTATATAATATGAAAATATAGCAAACATGGTTATATATAACACTATAGATAAGGGAACTCGGCTGAAAAATCGTAATTTGATATAGCGGGTTTTCTTGTCTTTTAAAGATGAATTTAACAAAAAAATAAAAAAAAAATAATAATAAAAAAAAAACACAAATATATCAACCGGTAATATTTAAATTGTAAGTGCTATTATTATTGTTGTTAGTAATATGATTAGTATGGTTACACGAATCAATATCAATGTTAATATTATTTTCACTATTAAAACTAGGGGTTCTATCCGCCTCTGCTACCCAAGGGGGTTGCTACCCAATGGAGGTAGTGCCTGAAGCTGTTGGGTTTCATCCAAATCCGACTAAAATTCGCCAAACCCGCCCTTTGAATGGGCTCCGCAAGTGGGAAGTCTACATAAAACAAAAATATCGTTAATTTATATATATTTTTCCTGAGATTAATTTGTGCTATAGAAATTTGCCATCGGATAAAACCAAATTCGTCGAAATGACGTCATACTGCAGTTGCTGTTGAACTTAAGACACGCCCGCTTTCCTGAAATTAATTTTTGCTATAGAAATTTGCCATCGGATAAAACCAAATTCGTCGAAATGACGTCATACTGCAGTTGCTGTTGAACTTAAGACACGCCCGCCGTTATAAAAGGTTATTTATATACGCGCGTGTTATATATATAAATTAAATTCGTCGAATATCTCCATTCTTAAGCGATTTATAGCGCAAAAAACCTAATATACATTGATGATTAATATATATATATATATATATATATATATATATATAGAGCTACTAACCCGCTGACCAATTATGCCTGAAAAATTTTTTAAAAATCAAAAATCAAATTTTAAACTCGCGATTTAAATGACGAGGGATTTTTTCGAGTTAGGGCCTGTTTTTTTTTTTACGGCGATTTCGGTAAAAAAAGTCAATTTCGCCTACGTCAAAATAGCCAACTTCGACCTCGCCTAAAGGTCGGTTTTCGGCGTTTGACGAAAATTTTCCTACATATCATTTCGACGGAGAATTTAGTCGGCTTTCGATCGATAACGAATTCGATCGCTGTTAATTAAAGAGAAACGTCGGAAAAAGCGGATTTTCCAGAAAATGGACGAAATTTCCAAAAGCGAAATTTCGACTTTGATTTTTACTAACGGCCTAACGGTCGGACCTTTCGAAAAATCACCTTCTACGAACGTTATAGCGTCGGGAGTTTACTTTCGGAAAAGTCCACCCTTAATGCGTTCGCTCGAACGGGCGATCGTCTAGACCGGTTTATCGGGGGGGAAAGTCGATTTTCTACCAGAATTTTGAACCCATTTAACGTGCCCATTTTACTAGATAGCCGAAAACGGTTTTCACCGTTCGAAAGATCGCGTCCGACTTCGTAAAAAGGACAAATCTCCGGCGGTTGTCGTAACACTTTCGACGTTTTTTCGACCCATTTCGCGGCCCATATCGTAGTCTACCTGCTAATGGGCACGTTCGACGAACGGCTAGATTTGTAGCAACGGCGATTTGGTGTGTTTTTCGTACGACTTGTTTTTCGATCCGACCGCGGGGACGAAAGTTATCGGGGGTCGAAGAGAAAGTGTTAAATTTCAACGTTCCAACTTTTTTTATTTACTAAGCTGCTATTGGTCGGATTGAAATATGGTCCAATACACTTTTATATATATATATATATATATATATATATATATATATATATATATATACACACATACATATATAAGCTACTAACCGAGCGACCAAAAATGCGTGAAAAAATGTTGAAAAATCGAAAATCAAATTTTAAACTCGCGATTTCTCGTTACCGGTTAATTTTTAAAACATTTACGTTAGGACATAAATTCTGGATCTGGACGTATACTTTCTTTTAAGTCCAACCCGACCCGCCTATCTATCATAGGGGCCGAAAAAAGGGCGCAAAACCCCAAAACCGTTTAACCGCAATTTACTCGACGAGTATTCGCTATAAAAATACGCGACTACCGTCGTTAGATGCGTATTTTAATCCCGCGTAACTTTCGTCGGAATTATTTTCTCAAATTGCTAATAGTTCACGAATTATTGCGAAAAATCGAAATTTGCAAGAAATCGAAAGGGGGTCCGAAATTTTCGGTGAAATTTTTTTTCGCGGGGTTTTCGCTTTTTACCATAGATCTAATACAGTAACGACTATTTCCGACGTCGGAATCGTTTAAAAATGTTTACGTCGCTCGCTATGCCTCGCCAAAGGTGGCGATAGTTCGCTACCAGGAACATGCTGGATAAACCGAATTGTTCCGGAAGTTGGGCGCATCGTACGACTATCGACCAAGAGATCGAAAAGATAGCCGATGGGGTTGGGTAAAAAATGACGAGGGCTTTTTTCGAGTTAGGGCCTGGTTTTTTTGTACAGCGATTTCGGTAAAAAAAAGTTAATTTCGCCTACGTCAAAATAGCCAACTTCGACCTCGCCTAAAGGTCGGTTTTCGACGTTTGCCGAAAATTTTCCTACATATCATTTCGACGGAGAATTTAGTCGGCTTTCGATTGATAGCGAATTTGATTGCCGTTAATTAAAGAGAAACGTCGGAAAAAGCGGATTTTCCGGAAAATGGACGAAATTTCCAAAAACGAAATTTCGACTTTGATTTTTGCTAACGGCCTAACGGTCGGACCTTTCGAAAAATCACCTTCTACGAACGTTATAGCGTCGGGTGTCTAGTTTCGAAAAAGTCCGGCCCCAACGCTTTAGCTCAAATAGCCGATTTTATAGACGGTTTAAAGTGAAAAAAGTCGATTTTATAGCCCGGAGAAAGCATCAAATTTCCTTATAGATATATAAAATAATAATAATAATAATTAGTAATGTCAGTATTATTATTATTATTATATGTAGCGATACTTATCGTAACAGAAGACTGTTCGTTATCTTTCGAAATGTTAAAGTGTGGGGGAAACTCACTCGGACTGTATCCATTGTCACCAATCATAAATTCCGCGTTCTGTTACCGATCGAATAGAAAAAGGCAAAGAGAAACAGAAATAAAAAGAAAAGGGAAAAATAAGAAAAGAAAGAAATAAAGAGAAAAAATATAAATATATAAAGACGCAACCGATAATCTAAACGTAGAGACAACACAGCACGCACGATCGATCGAGAGAATACGGGTACGGTAGAATTATGGTTCCACAAAGACGATGTATTCGGGTTACGTACATGATCAAATCATTTAAAAGCGTAACGATTTAACAAATAACTGCATGAGACTAATAAACTCTTTATATACTGCAATATCAAATACAGAGTACACATACACATAGATGTATTTAAATTTTTTGTGCGGGTACTAAATTATTCTGCGTATTTTATGAACGCGTACTTGTGATCTTCGTCAGCCATGTCGATGAATTATGCCATATGTGTAAGTTCGATGAGTAAAGCACCGGTAAATTAGACGTCTTCGAAATACGAGCGTAATTATTATTATTGTTAATACCGTTTTATTTCTGACATTATTATATTTATTATAAAAATTTAATGATTATAGGCAATACTTTTTTTTCCATTACTATGTGAGAAAATTTTAATTGAACGCTGTTAGATACAATAATATTAAAACTTTTATGGCAGCTATTTTAACTTTAGCCGTTATTAGGCGATAACTAGGCGTTTGTTTTTTTTTTGAGATTTAAATTTTTCATAATTGTTTTGATTTCTTGGGTTGAAGTTAATTTGAATGGTTTATATGAATTTTTGTTACCGATAAGTTTTGATGACATAATACGAGATAATGATTATATACTGGCATTATCCCGAATGGTGCGAGCCCATAAGCCATTCAATATTTTATAGGTGTATTAAAATTGCTTATTGATTTGCCCACCAGTTGTACCCGTATAAAGAAAGTAGGTAAAGGGTGTAACCTTCGAATGTATTGCGTAGTTCCTGATATACTGCGCAACCTTTATAGTTTATAGTGTAATTTTTATTACGCGCATTGGTGATATATTTATATCTGTATTATATACGAAGGGATGAAATATGGTTTTTGTGTACGCTTACGTGTCTGAAAGGATGTATACAGTAGGTTTTAGTGTTTCCATACTATTGACACTGTGTGCGTATTGGGCAATTATAGTGAATTTAAGTTTGACGTTCAATGAATAGATTATGTTTTGTATGATAATTATTTACGTAGTAAATTTGAGTAATTTCAAAAATTAAAAATCAACTGATGTATTTTTTCATTTTCACTTTAATTTATTGTTGTTTTTATATAAATAAAAACTGCCTAATAAACAGCAAATAGAAATATTGAAAGCTTTGTACGGGTTTAATAATAATTCTGACGACGAAGATTATGATTCTAATTATTCTGAGTTAGAAAAATTATTCAAATAATTACGACCTTAATTCATTTTATGTAACAGGCCTTTATTCGGACGTACAACCCGATCAAGCACAAAAGATGATGTAAATTAAGATAATTTAGATTAACGATTAAAAAATTTAAATAACCTGCCAAATTTATCGGTATTTTCAAACCTTTATTTTCCATCATCCTTGATAAAATACTGAAATAACCTATAATGTTTATCGTTCATTTCATATACTTTTATTATTATTATTTTTTTAAATAATTATCGAAATTATTTTGAACGCGCAGCATAAGAGTTTCATAATTAATAAGATTTTTTGAATGTGTTATTATGTTTATAAAATTAAATTAATTATTATCGATGAAATAATTTATACAGGTAAAAACAGTTTAAAATATAATTAACGGTGTAATTTCCGTTTTTTTTTTTTTTTTTTAGACATAATATGAAACAGATTATATATATATATATATATATATATATATATATATATTAGAAAATATAGTATCGTCTACATGGTGTTGATTTTTTCTGAGCTGGCGATATTGAAGTCTCCTATCTTTATCATCTTCATTCAAACTACGAATGAGACGCGGTTTATAACGTTTGAATTATTACTTGCGTGTAGCTCTTATGAAGAAACTTTACGTGAAGATGTACCTGGATTTTCTGTAAAAGGTGTGCTGCTACAAGTTTTAAATTTTAAATTTTTATTTTCAAGCAGGATTTTTTTTTTCATTTTATAAGTTTGTTAAAAAAGATGTACGCGTAGGAGTTGAAACGATTTAAATAATTTATTTGTTTGTATTGAATACATACGATACGAAATGTGAGTTAGAATCGGGCATTATATATACTAGTACAATAATAATATTAATAATCTTTACTTGCAAAATTGTGAAAAATAAAACACATCGAATTATGTATACGCACAATCGCATTAAAACAAATGCGTAAAAAGAGGAAGAGAGCAAGATAAACTTAAGTTAAAAAGAAAAATGAAACAAAATGATATATAAAAAAAAAAAAGAAAAAAAAGCATAAACGATGAACAGTGTTACTGTTGTTTAGCGGTAATAAATAATAAAACTTAATTTGTGTAGAATTAAAAAAAAAAAAACGATGCAGTGTTAGTATTATACATTTTACACGTTTTTTAACATACGCACACACACACGCGTGAAATACGCGTTCATCAAGAATTAAAACAAAAAGGAAATGCGTACATGTATACAAACCCAAATTAATATGGCTCATGTTTGTACTTGAACATATACACACAAGTTTATATATATATATATATATATATATATATATATATATATATATATATATATATATATGTGCGCATTTATATATATATTATGTAAATAAAAATAAATTGAAAATACAGCACGATCAATTAAACGGTATAGGCATTCCCCGTGAGATTCTCATTCGTTAGTATAGTCGATTCTTTCGATGACAACATTTTCACGTTCCGAATCTGAACTTTCGGTTTTTTCTTTACCGCCATTATCAGTCCAAGCTAAAATTTTACAGCAAATTAATTATAAAAATTAAAAAATTAAATTTTTTCGACGAGATGACAATTTTGAACAGTAAATTAAGGGAACGATTTACACGATAACATTAACATGATGGGAGGCGAATTATAATTAACGCGTACCGGGGGTTAATAAAAGGTTAAGCTCCATACGGACAACATTAATAATTCTTAGGATGAACGTTGAGTAGGTTTAAATATAAATACCATCACCGATTAATACATTAAATTAAAACCGACACAAATGATATATATATATATATTAATGTACACGATGATACCATATCACCAGTTAGACGTAAGAAACGCGAATAAAACAGTGATCCTTATATCTGGTAACAACAGGGATAGAGTAAAAACATACACATTTATAAACGTACAATATACATTTTATATATATATATATATATATATATATATATATATATATATATGTGTGTATATATATGTATATATATATGTTTCTATACTAAGATATAAAACTGTAGTGTCTGTCTAATCACTGCATTAGGCTATTTTTATCACACATAAACAGAAAACCGATCATTTTAAATTTTTGTCTGTCTGTTCCAAAACTATTAAAGCAACAATGATCAGATTCGCGTCGCTTAGCCTATATTATCGGATTCGTTCTAAGTTTTGTTTCACATTAAATAGGACAGAAATTAGAATAATTTAAAGTTTTAAAAAGTAGTAAACAGCGATATCTCTGCCAAATCGTTTAAAATTTAACACGTTTTCCGGTTCGAATGTACCTTCACCATCAACACACGCAATATAAACCACGTTTTGTTGCGTTAAGGGCGTGGCCGAAATAACGACGGATATATATATATATACTATATTAATATATGAACCTGTTAAAAGAAAGAAAGAGCCATAATGTATTAAAAAAATTATTACACAGGCGAAGTTGAGGGTTATATATATATATATATAAACAAAATATCGATCAATCGATCAAATGCTAGCGGGAAAACGCATGAATTCGACCGGACATGTACTAAAGAATGGAAGAGACGAACGAATTCCAAAAGTACTGCGTTCTGGATAATCGTTAACGTCCGCTACGGCTGCGATTTAACGAAGTACTCGCAGGAGACCTTAAAAGATTAAGGATTAAGCCGACAAAGGACAATTAGAAAAATAACATCCAAAATCGTAGACGGCGGGCTAATAGGGTTCGAAAATTAACGGATATTACTAGAATGCAGAAAAAAAAGTAAAAATAATATTATTAGAAGCGATATAATACAACAGACCATAAAATATCAACTTTGTACTTTCACAACAATGCACCGCGTCAGATTAGTTACTTTCACACATGCGATACAAACACTAGTTGCATGGATAACAGAGAACGACTCATATTCGGACTCGAGTGATAATGGAAGATATATATATATATATATCATCATCATCGCATTGTCCCTTGCCGAATGTCGTGACTAGCTATTGTACGTTTATTTTTACATACAAAATGAACTAGCATTTAAGGCACTATTTATATACGACGGTAGATACGTCCGTATTAATTAATAATTAAATAACGATGAAAACTTTCTGTCTCGTGTTTAAACCAACCGACATTATATATATATATATATATATATATATATATATATATATATATATATATATATATATATATATATATATATATATATATATAGACTATTTTTTGTCGATATTTTATGTATAGGCTTCCAGAAGCCATATTCGCATTTTTCATCGTTGTACGCGTTAATACGACAAAAAATTTTCATTATTTTGTACAATTACGAGAGAATGCTGTGTCGTGTGAAAAATCCTTCCGCTTTTGTAAATAATAAGTAAACTTGATAAAAATAACACACATATATATGGGGCTATTTGTCTTTATCTATCCATTTCGGGATGAAGAATTTCTTTTTAAAGTTTTCAAACCACTTTTGTTTTGTGCTTTCCTCGACCAGCTTTACCTATCTTTTTACTACGTCACGATTGGTTTTGTTTGTTTGTTTTTGTTGTGTCTACTTACCGGCCACTGCTACATATATATCTATCTCTGTTTAAAGTAGAATGTAAAAACGACGGATAAAAATTTCAGAGAAAGAAATTACAGGTATTTCCTGTCAAAATCCTGACTATCCATCAACTATTATTGCAACGTACGTCCTCGGAAGAGGGAGTAGTAAATACATTCGCGAAGAAGTAGGACAGTTAATGTAGCAAAAGGGAGAAATAAATTCAATTAAAATAAATCAAATTTTTACGTAAAAGTTGTTTTTAGACAGTAGCCTCAATGAGATGATGGCAATGACGTCGAATTAGACATCGTAATTTTCATTTTAAACATTTTTCATCCACTAATTCCGCGATTAATGGACAAATAATAGCGACAAAAACAGTACGTAATATAACGAAATATATACATACATATATATATATATATATATATATATATATATATATAAAACCTACTAATTTTATCAATTCTCTTATTCTGTAATACTATATAGCGTGGACTTGTCTATCGCCGTCATCTGAAAACTATTACATTTAGTGTTTACGTGAATGCGTACTCGTACTTATTTATAATTCTTATACTTGGCAAATTTTTTTAAAAATTACTTTCAGATAAATAGAAATCTAGCCGAAGCAGCTAATAAGCAATTGAGATGTGAGGAATAATAAAACGGACCACGACGCGTGTGCAACGATCGCCCACTGGCGGCATACTATCACTATCAGTCAACGAATATGATGTGGGAGATCGAGGATTTGCATCTAGCAAATGAATAGCCAGCGAATTAGAGTATCTAGCCTCTGCAGGTAGCGAACGTTGCGCGTTCGTACTTCATCTTCGACTTCTGATACCTTCAAATCTCCGTGAAGATGATCATTTCGAATGTACCAGGGACTTTTAAGCAAGTGAAACGGTTTTCGCGATAAACCTTTCGTTATCAAGGCATTCTAATTTATATTCTCCTAATCTAATGTAATATATTTAACATAATATATAGCGCGATTACGTAGTCGTTATTTCTTTTATTTAACGTTATGTTCAATTTAATGTGCTGGTTTTTTTTTTCATATATTTAATTTAGCAGTAAGACGAAGCTTGTAATAGTCTCGGTATTCGCGAATTACTATAACGTAATATGGCTTACTTTTAAAAAGTCTGTCATAAAATCTACTTTTCATTCGTGATCTGTACACTAGTAGCGTTTGTAAATTTTTATACGTCACATATTAAATTATATACGCATACATTTAATTTTTTAAACAAAGAATAAACATAAAAATGTTTCACGTTATTTTTTCTTTTTACCGTGCTATTTTACACCTAGTTTCCTAAAATGTAATTTAAGTTAAAACATCACGAATAAGCTACCTATCCAGCGAAACGAGCTAATTATTGACGTGTATATATATATATGTATATATATATATATATATATATATATATATATATATATATATATATTCGCACAAATAAAATACACGTATATACATTACATTCATATCAACATGCAAACACACACCCACGCCGATAATTGACACACATACACACACATATATATATTCATATAAGGTCTTGAAAAGGTTTTCTCACGGACTTCGTTTTGGCCATTTAGCAATTCCTTCGCCGTATTATTTGGATGGCTTTCCAATCTGGCACAGCGCATCTCCGTGTGAAACCGCAGTTATTTCTTCGTTTACAAATTTTATTCTATCATCTTCACGAATTTATGATGTCGGTTATATACCACGGGCCATTAGTAATTACGCGTAATATTTTATTTTGCATTCTTTCTATTATCGAAGTATCGTTTTTTCTGACACATCTCCGCAATTGATTGTCGTATTGCCAAACCGGTTTTCTTCTTCTTCTATGTGCCATACTCAAGACAGCGTAGGCGATTACCAATGTGCCAACTAGATTTTACGTTGTCTCGCATCTGCCATTAATTGTTGTATTGAAGATGCGCCGGTTTAATTTTTGATATTTTCCAGCCAATCTGTCCTCCTTCTTCCCGGACTTCTTTTTCCTTCTATCTGTCCTTGTATAATAATCTGTAAGATTTCATAATTTGCACCTCTTGATATGGCCAAAGTATGACACATTTCCCCTTATAATATTGTAAAGACATCGCATCATTTGTCTGTTCTGTTTTTGTTTTTGCTTTTGCGTAGTAAAAGATAGCGACATCTCTGTGAAAGACCATCTGTAAAATATCTCATCATCGACCTTTTCAGGAATAGTTGCGTTCGTGCAATAAAATAAACCGACAGGGATATTGTACTAAAAAAAGAAATACACAGGCGAATCCGTGGGTAACTTCTAGTCTATATATATATATATATATAAATAATCAGTATTATGTACGTGTCGTACGTTTGCAACGCTAATTTTATAATAATGTAGTATCAATTTAACTTCCGCATCATAATTTCGAACGATTTTACTATTACATCTTTCTATAGGAACCTTTAACGACATAGGTGAATTTAAATTACACCAATCAACGACGTATTGTGAAATAATATATAATTTCTTAGTTATAAAAAAAAAAAAATGTACTTATATAATTTGCCTTATTATAATCTAGATAATAAAAAAGGATTTTATTAATTGTTATAAATTCGGGGAAAAAAAATATATATATATACATATATGGTTATTTCAAAGCACGGACGATAAACAATTGCGGGAAAATTTAAAAGCCAAAGCCACCGACACATAAGAGAGAGAGAGAGAGACGCTTGCCTTTTAAATGAAACGAAATAATGAGAAAGAGAAGGTAGAATAAATAATAAAACAAAAACCAAAACGCCAGGTTGTCCCATTAAAAGTTAACGTGCACGCGAGAGTGTTAAAAAATAACAATAATACTATAATAATAATAATAATAATACTACTACTATAATAATAATAATAATAATGATAATAAAAATAATGATAATAATAAGAATAAGAATAATGAAAGAACGTATATAAAACTACAATACCGTCCGGTAAATTCTGTATCAATAAACTTGACTCCTGTTGAGATAATATTCTGGCAGCATCACCACCGTTTGTAGTTCTAAAATAAAGTTCCTTTTCTTGTTTAGTAAAGTCCCATTCTAAACTTTCTCCCGTACGAGGTTTGTGTTTTTCCCATTCTATTTTGTAAACATAAATATAGTTTCCCATCGTCAGTAATAACGAACCAATCGTCGTAAAAATGTGCTGCCTACTTCGTCGCGTTTATTAATTTTTAGTATATTAGTTTATTCATTTTCGATAAAATTATAAAATGTACGAGACAGTTGGAAGAATTCTCGAACAAATTTCGTAATAATATATATTTATTTAATAATAAAACGAAACCGTAATAAATCTAGTTATATGTATTACAATTAACGATTTTGTATACATCGAGTAAAATAGCCAGGAGGCATTAAGTAGTTAAAAAATAATAATAACCAGTCCACGAATAAAAATAATAATGATAGAAAATGAAAAGAAATATTTCACTTATAAAAAATTACAAAAAATTAGCTTAGCACGTTTTAAAATAAAAAAAAACACAAAACAATTTAACCGGACAATTTTTTATTTACAACGAGGGACGTTTCCTACGAGAATTAGAAACGCGAAGAATGTAGAATCGCAACAAAAACGAGAAAATATAGCGTGGTCCGGAGAAGGTGGTTTTATTTTTTGACTAGAGCGGTTGGTAACACTGCTACAAACCGCGCGTGCTCCACGTTTAGCCTACATACGAGAGATTGATTTTTGCCCGGTTATCGAGGCATCCTCTAATGAGAACAGTGTACGTGGAACGTTCGCGAAACACGTAAAACCTGAAAACTCGCATTTCTGAAGAAATTTCGAAAATTCAGCGCCCTTTGCTCCGAAAATTTTATAAAGACCGAATTAATGTATCATTTACAAACGGCCGATCGTCTGGACGATATGCGTATTCCATACACGATTGTAAGCTAGTCTCTGTCGTTTTTCTATTTTTAAATAAAATTCCGTTGAAAAATTTCGGCCGAGTAGTTTTTGAGTTATTCAAAAAACGACAAAAACGGTGCCCATCTTTTCATATATTCATCGTTAAATATTCAAGATTTTCGACAAAAGCCTAGTTGTAACATTTTTGTGATTAGTTTCGAGACGTGATTTTTTATACGAAACTACGGGGGAGTAATTAGCATATTATAAATATATGCGTCCGGAAATTATCTTGATAAAAAATAAAATTGGTATAGATTTGTTTTAAGCGATAGACTAGAATTAGATGGAATATATCTGTACGAACGAATAATGAACGAATTCGAATATTTTAAAACAAATACGGCCGGTTTTGCAGATACACCGCCGTTTATTTCGAATCTGATGCGAAAATTATTATTATGAAAAAACCCGACCAATATATACAACATTTAACAATTCGATAAATTTACTTACATTCGTACTAAACAATAAAATTAATAATTGCGTATTATTTGCGCTAGAATTTCGTGAAATACGAAATAAATTATTAATACATGCATATATATATATATATATATATATATATATATATATATATATATATATATATATATATATATATATATATATATACTAATCTTTATCTATACTGATATATATAAAACGGTTGTGTCTTTCTGTGATTTGCGAATATTTCTATTATAATCATTGCACTAGACTACTTTTATCACACAAACAGAAAATCTATCGTTCCGATTCAACTCAAAATGATTAAAGCAATAATGATGAAATTCGCACAGCTTATAGCCTAAGCTTTGTTTCACACTGATATCACAAATAGAGCAGAAATTATAATGATTTAGTTTTAAAAAGTAATAAAAGGCAATATCTCCGCCAAATCGTTTGAAATTTAACGCGTTTTCGCGTTCGAATGTACACCTTCAATTCCAACATATGCAATACAAACTACATTTTGTTGGCGTATACACGTATACTATACAGATATATAAACCTGTTAAAAGAGATATTGTGTTAAAAACAATAATTACACAGGCGAAGCCTTCTAGTGTATATATATATATATATATAATATGGTACGTGAAATTTTAAATGGCAATATATTTTCCAATTGATGTGAAATGTCTTAATTCCTTAAATATTTAAATTAACCACGCTGAAAATTATCTGCAATCATCTAAAAAGTAGCATTGTACAATAATTATCTCGTATAAAATTTATAATTTCGCGTCGAACTTCGATAATGTGTGTGACTGAAATGGTTAACAGACGACGTGTTTAAATAGTCGATACACTACGTGTTAAAATGATAAACCCGAGGAACAATTTATATTAATAATAAAAATAAATAACGTCTACTTACAATAATAATGAGAATATTTTATTCGCAACGTGAAATTCGTTACAAAAAAAATAGATTACATTCTTACATTTGTGGTTTTATTACTCATTCGCAGTAATAATAAATAACTATAATAATAATAATAATAATAATAATAATAATAAACAATAATGGAAGTACTTTATTTAGCGTTGTTATTTATTTATTTATTTATTTATTTATGTTTCGTAATATTCGGTTGCTAACGATTGCGGAATTTTAATATATGGGGAATCAGAGTTAAATTGCGCTATATTCATTTAGTTCCATGAGAGATATATACACACACACGGAAGACACGTGAACACATCAACGTATCTCATCGCGAAAACCATATTGGAAAAAGCGTTTTGTACGCGCATGGATACCGGGCCACGGTAATATTGTAGAGAATAACGAAGCTGACGTGACTTCACAATCCCGGTCACATTGACGTCTAGGCGAAATGACGTAATCCTCTTTCGTGTTCGATCTTGCTATACACCTTTTACGTATCCTGTTCACAAAAGAAGAACGGCCTGTCATGCGTTTAATACTCCACCATCGTCCGCATCTTAAATTTCTGCTCAACTTACATTTCCTTAAATATAGGCCTTCCGAATAATCTAACGAGCATAATTCGACGCACCTCTTCCTCTGAAGATAAGCTCCTCCCGAACGAATAATACAAATCTCCTTCCTTTTTAATATAATATAATACTTTTCCTTCCGCACCTCTGGCCTAAGTAGCAACGGTCACAAATCAAAGAAGAAGAAAAACTATAATACTTTTATTTTTTAAATTAATTACGTTCGAGCGAAGAAGAATAGATTTTTCGCTTGATATTAAACTTTTCAGTCAGATTTTAATTTTATATTACATTTTCTATAAAACAACTGGCGTGAAAGACAAAAAAAAAAACAATATATATATATATATATATTATATATATATATTATATATATATATATATATAAATAAATAAATAAATAACCCATAGGCTATATCAACCCGTTCAGTCATTATGTGGTACATGAAATTTTAATGCTAACAAAATTTTTTATTTTCTGACTGACGTGAAATGTGTGAATATTTTGAAAATATTTATTTAAACGCAGTGAAAATTATCTAGAGTAATCTAAGAAGCTGCATTGTATAATAAACAATCTGAATAAAATTTTTAATTTGCTGTCAAAATTTAAGAGTTAAAGGCGAAAGAAAACGATACTATTTGACACGAATAACGAGCTTTCCTTTTTAATTCGCGACACGTAAAATACGTATAACCTATCAACTACAGCAGAATAAAAAAGAACACACACACACACACAGATGTACGTTTACTTGATATATACTTTCTTCGATTTCTGTGTCGATATACTCCATTTTTCTTTTATTAAATTTTTAAATTATTATATATAAAAAAAAATTATGTCGAACATAATGAGAAAACTTGTAATAAATAATAATAATTAAGGTCGTATTAACGGATTTAGTCAAATTATTCAATATATTAATAAACCCGAGTTTACGTTTCAAGTAACATATGCCGCGCACATCATCAGAACTAAACTAAACTAACTCTGACCTAACAAGCGACTACCTTAACTATATAGAGATAACTACAGTTATTATTTCATTATATAGATCATAACTAAATAAATAGAGTGCGGATTTCTCGGCATTTGCCGAACTATCGTGCTACACGCTGCTGAAGATCTGACCAGAGTTAAATTCGAATTGGAGTTCGCTGATTCTGCAAACTAAATTTTATTCCACCGGAAAGTGTGGAAAACCAAATATAAATTTAAATAAATGCCGAAAATTATGTGGTTTTTTTTCACATATTAAAAGAATCCATCCATGATTTTTTGTTAACTTTTGATTTTCAGTCACGTAGAAGTAGAAAAGTTGGTGAGGTTGTTCTATGCCATAGTGACGGCATAGAAGTGGCAATTACGAAATTGGAAAAGCGAGCATTGTCTTTGAACGAATATAAATTGCAGAAGGTGGCATTTAAGAACATTGACCAAGTTCGTGCAGATTAGACAAATACGCGCCAATTGTGTCGGCAGATGTGGAAAGAAGCTTTTCTTATCTGAAAAATATTCTAATCGATTAACGTGACCAATATGTCGAATTAAATTTTGAAAAACATTTAATTATTTCTTATAACGCCGATATATTTAAGTAAACGTGTTAATATTTCTGTACGGGTATATTTAGTTGATAAATCTGTAATTTCGTATATTGTGTTTTACTATCTTTACATATATGTTCTCGATACTCGTAATTTATGATATAAAGAACTTTTTATAGGAAATACAAGCAGTTTTTTATAAATGCCGGAAATTACTTTTTAAACGCCCCGGGAAAAAAATCCGCACACTACTAATAAATGAATTATTCGTCAATAAAAAAAAAAATATAAATTATATTTAATAAATTAAACGAATATCAAGATATCGCGTTAAAAGAAATATGTGTAGATTAAAATAGAACAAAAGAATTCAGTAAATTATGACATTATGTAGACACGTTTAAAATATTAAGCATCGATGCTTATAAAACGAAATAAAAAAAAAAATCGTTTTTTTTTCTCTTTCTTTTTCGTTATAATATCGTAAAATTGAATTTATTTATTTATTTATTTAAATTGTATTTATTTAACAGATTCGCGTCGTTTCGAAGTAAAATTGTTCCTATACACTTTTTTTTTATTTTTTTATTTTTTTTTTATTTTTATCGAAGTGTATTTTCTATAGGGTGACCGGCAGAAGACGGACGCGGTATCGTTGTTTTTTGAATAACTCAAAAATTACTTCAACAAAATTCTTGAATGAAATTTTATTTTAATATAGGAAAACGAGAGATTAGTTAATAATCATTTGCGGAACACAATATCGTTCTGACAACCGCTATTCAGTCTTTTTACAAACTTTTCGAGCACAGGTCGCTGAATTTTCGAAATTTCTTCAGAAATCCGAGTTTTCAGGTGTTCCGAGATGTCGCGTACGTGTTTCGTAAACGCGGCTCTTAAGGTTCGCGTAACTTTGAATTATTTTCGAAACTCTCTTTTTGCACACTATCGGGATTCACGTCGAAAATAACGTTCCACTCATAACGCGCTTCTTCTCGTTATAGGATGCCACGATAATATCTCTCGCGTGTATTTCAAATCTACGTAACCTAATAGTTGATAACAGCATTCCGTGTATATAGACGGTATTGCATCGTGGAAAATATAAACACGGATAAACGGCCAGTGTGTACGTGTGTATAGATTGTGAGAGGGTTAATCGCTACTTCTCTCGCGTATGGTAATATAACCGAACGTATTACGAATGCGGTATAGAGTTTGACAGTTGGAAAGAACTTGCTCAAGATAGAGCAACTTGCAAGTATATAGTTAATGATAGCCTCGATATCGCCAAAAAGAATGCAGAAACAGCGGCCAAAAATAAAAGGCGAAAACGTATTATGCAGAAAAGTGCAGCTCAGAGGCGAGCGTGTGCCGCCGAAATTTGACTTTTCAGCCACCTTAGGAAACATACATAACGGTGCCCCATACTCGATACCGAATGGGCTAATGACGATGATGGTTTTATATTTCAATATTTGTCGTGATTTTGTAATTTGCGTATTATCGATAATTCGATATTTAATTTAACGCAGAAAATACTCTGCCTCGGTCTGCATACCGGTATCAATTACTACTATCTTAAGTTTGCGAATGGTTTAATTTTTAATCCTTATTAATAAATTTCTATTTCCGGCCCCTTCGATGTCAGTGTTATTAAATTAAAAGAAAAAAAACTACGACTAATAAAAAAAAAACAATACCGCAGAAACTGTAAATTATTTAAAGTTTCATTATATACATATATTATATATATATATATATATGTCATTTATTACAAATGTACATACTATAACTGGGATATCCGATTTCACATATACCGGTCGTATAAAATGATTCTATTCAAAATTTACCGATTAGATTAATAAAAATTAATCGTACGCTTCATTGGAAAAACACGATCGGAAACGAAAATTACCTTAAACTATTATGTTGATCAAAATGACGTATAATTCCGTGAAATGAATATCTTTATCGTCGAGACAGAAGTAAATTCAACTGCTGAACGACAGAAAAATGAAAAACAATTCGTCCATTGTATACGACAATAATGTATTTTTCAGCGAAGACAACCACCAGTTGAAATTAATTTTTACATTTTTTATAATAATATAACGAATCTCCGATCAGTTGGTACTCTTCACCGGGCGCACCTAATTTTGTTACATAAAGGAGCGCGTGGATTACAATCGTCGACGGAAAACTTGTAAAAAAATATGTTACACCAAGTGATAGCGCGGCTGCACTAACGGGCCGTGTGCACCCATGGATTTACTGTGGTCCCAGATGTGATTTGAATGGTCCAGTGAATCCAGGAACAGGAAAACATGGATACGGTCGGTAGATTCGGATAAAAGTTGAGGTAAGGAAAGAGGAAGGTTGTGCTAGATTCTATGACAAAATGTTATATTAAGCAATTGTGACATTTGGCAAAAAAAAGGCAGAAAGGAGGATCTGTGTCTTGAAGGAGATAGGAATGGGTAAGGTTTGAGTGGGATATTCGAAGTCTAGTAAGGATAACGAATTTATTTCTTGCTCGAAGGAAAATGGCAACTAAAATAGTGGATTAGGTTTGATAGAAAGGAGGTGGTTCTGTTGATTAGACTTCCACACACAATTCCAGGATTTAGTTATGGGAGATTTCAGGAAAACTTTTACATCGCTAGAAAGAGAGAGAAGCGAGTGAAAATGTGTGGAAACAAGGACGCCTCCCTGGAAGCTAGGCCAATAGCTTAATTTCCAGGGAGACTGATGTGGCTGAGAATCCAAATTAAAACTACGGAAACTTGAGATCTAGTACGGAGGTCATGGAGAAGCGGTGGATTACATTGCCCGGTGAAAGGTTAATTCATGTTCTCAATTCTGCATAACCGACAATTCAAAAAATAAATTAATAACAGAACAGAGAAGAATAACATCTTATAGAATATAGTTTCACCGTCATTATCAGATATTTTTTAAGCTAGTCTAAGTAGTTACACCACGGCATTAATGAACCGTGAAAAAACGGCTTCGCTAACAA
Source organism: Coronaproctus castanopsis (assembly GCA_032883995.1). NCBI lineage: Eukaryota > Metazoa > Arthropoda > Insecta > Hemiptera > Monophlebidae > Coronaproctus > Coronaproctus castanopsis. The sequence continues at coordinate 31,032,932 of CM065054.1, read as the reverse complement.
TTGCATAACTCTATTCAAAATCGTATCAGCACGTATGAGATGATGATAACACGGCGGTGTAGTGTGAATAGATACATCGTTGAACTGCTAAAAATACGCAACCGGAGTTCGATTTTTTCAGACGGAAGCGAATCGGATAAGATTATCGATTTTTGAAGAATGTACAATAAAATGTGACAACAACGGAAGGTTTTTGAATATAAAAGATTTTATTGAAATATTGTATCGAGGTATACGGAAAGTACATGAACGCTTAGGGACTTCGAATTCGTTTGAATATATAGGAAAATGGTTAGGCCATTTATTTATTATAATCGAATTAAAACGATAGGTTTAAGCGAAAAGTATCAATAGATATGCTTAAAGTATTAATAAGATAAAAATTAACGATCGACGCACTATGGAAGTATTAGATACTTCTATTTTCAAAAGTTGTTGTGTATCATTTAATTGTGATGTTTTTTCGAAATTTATGGAATTAAAGACATCTATTCGGATTCATCTAGAAAGTAAATTACTGATGTCGATATCACGATAAACCTTTGTTTATCCACTCCCGGATGAAGGTTTTCCCCAACGTCTTCAACCCATTTCTGTGCTGCGCTTTCCTCAACCGAATATTCCCGGTACTATATCATTGTATCACCGCGCGTAATTTTCCCTGTTTCCTTTTTCTGTCTTACGACCATAGCTGTAAGCACCGCTTTGACCGTCTATTGTCTTCTCTTCGAGCCACCTAGCTAGCTCAACTCCATTTTGTTATAGCCATCCGCTCCACTGTATCATCCAACCGTGTTTGTTCACTTATTCATGCATTCTTTTTACGATCCGATAATCTTATTGTCAAAATTACGTGTCGTTTATATTAGATTACTTATAGTTTTTCCGTCGTACAAACGAACGTCTATTAATTTCCTATTTTTCTAATCGATTTATCACTAGTATGACATAATTTTTTTTTCGCAATTTTTAAACACAAACTAAAACATCGTTTTTACGCCAATGAAATATAGGGTGACCCAGAGAAGATGGACACGGAGTTTTGTTTTTGAATAACTAAAAAACTACGAGATCGAACATTTTTAAATAAATTTTATTTAAAAATAGGAAAACGACAGATGATTTATGAAACAAAATATCGTTCAGACGACTGTCCTATTTGCAAGTCATTTTACAACATTTTCGAGCATAGGTCGCTGAATTTTCGAAATTTTTCCAGAAATCCGAGTTTTCAGGTCTTCCACATCCCGTGGACGTGTTTCGTAAACGCGACTCTTAAGCTTGAACCGTACGTCAGTTTGAATTATACGGTTTATAGGATTTTTATAGACGATGTCGATGCGTTTGTTTAGAATTTTCGTTTAAAAAATCGATATTACACCTTACTCTCTTCGCGATATATACGTGCAAAATTCCTCACTAAGTAACATTAATAATATCAAAGTCAACAAATTCATAATACAAATACAAGAATCTTTTAAAACCGTAATCAGAAAAATTAAGAAGTTAAATTATCAATCCCGAAATAAAAAATTACAATATTAAACTAAAATTTATTAAAAATTTATTAAAAATTTATTTCCGCGCGAATAAGTATAACATTTATACATTCCCAGTCTTCTATTTCAAATTCAGCGCATATAAATAACTTATACAAAACAGATTCGATACATATTGAACAAGTCAAAATACGAAACAATTTCATTTATGCATGAAATTATACTAATCTATCCTAATCTTCAGCGATTATATATTAAAAGTATCCGCTAAATTTTTCGCTCAAATCTACACAAATTATAAACATAAGACGTCTAAAACACAACCCCCATTATACACTTCTGAACGATTAATTTTATACTAAGTATCTAGTAAATGATAATTTTAACTTTTAAGTGTATAGCGGTTTTATTTAGTGGCATTTTTTTTCCTGTTAATTTGTGTTATTTAATATAAAATAACGATGACAAATATATTATTATAGCAGTTCACTGTGGTAAGGTAATCTTACCGGTACACATTATCCGTATTATTGTATGTAAATTTTACTATGCAAATACATCGTTATTTTTCGTTGTTATTAATAGAACTAATAATATTTCAATCTTATAATCGTGGACCATAATGTAGTAATAAAATAATAACGATAACGATGGTAATGTTCGTAATAATAGTAATAAATGCTGTTGTTATTATCAATAATTGCAATAATGATATTACTACTACTCCTACTCTATTACTATTTTTTTAACGTACTACTAATACTACTACTACTACCTTGTTTTTAAACGTACTACTACTACTACTACTATCTTTTTTTAAACGTACTACTAATACTACTACGACTTTTTTTAACGTACTACTAATACTACTACTACTTTTTTTTAACGTACTACTAATACTACTTACTACTACTACCTTTTTTTTTTAAACGTACTACTACTACTACTATTTTTTTTTTAAACATCGTATATTCGTATAATCATATAATACATGAAAACACCGTTATACGATAATACATAGCATACAATCACTACACACATTCACACTCCCACATAATTTATATTTAATATACTTAATCTATATGCTCCGTCAAGCTTTCGCTTGTCGACGAATATCTACATTATACATATTACATTTATATTAATTATTTTACAATAATAAGGATTTTAATCCACACACACACTCACATATATACATAAACTCAGTCACCTCTCACTTCTGTACACATTTTCACTCACACTTACACTCTCGCAATATTCTTTTTTTACATATTTTATTTGAAATATTCCCATCAGTAGTAATAGGCATCGCTAGTTATTCATTTAGTATCTCTCATCTCCATTCATGTTCAGCCTGATATTACAAATTGTTCATTATTTCAAATTATACTCTTTACATTCTCTTCATTTTGCATCCATTGTTTTAATTCTTTCTTCAGTTCACCTATTCTCTTTTTTTTTGCAATATGCTTTCCGGTATCTTGTTTAACATTTTTGTAATTATATACCTATCTGACTGTTCTCCATATTTTGTTCTCATTACAGCCAATCTAGATGTCGATACTTTTCTTAATTCATATTTCACCCGTATACTTCAATTTTTACATTTTTCTTTTTCAGTAAATAGTTCCAAATTTTTATAAACAAATAAAGTCCAGCTACGTTCAATACATTATGTTCCTGTAGGAGCTTATTAAATTTTTTTTCATTTTTATCTTTACGTTTGCTTACTAGTTTCAAGCTTCTTCTTTGTAGTCTACTTATTTTTTCCATATAACTAACCCCCAAGCTTGTATTAATCTCGACTCTACTAATGCAAAGTAAGCCATTCGCATTTTTTCCTGACTTACATAATTACGTAGTGTGTAAAAAGTTGGTATTATCGACCGCAGTTTCTTTTCTATATTTTCTGTTTGTTTGTTCCACCTCAAATGATTATCAATTATTATCCCCAGATATCTGTGCTCACTTACCATTTCTAATGTATTACACCCTTTATTTGAACAATCAATATTGCCTACCATGTAATGAGCACATTCTTTTGTGTGCATTATTATTTTAGGTTTATATAATTCTAGATCGACCATTGATTTGAGCAACATGCATTTAGTTTTATTAGTACTAACTGTGAGATTATGGTCGTGCGCTCATTTACTTACTTCTATATTAGATCACGATTCATGAATCTTTCTGCTACTTTTACATGTTTATGTACTGCCATAATTGCAATATCGTCTGCAAAAGCGAACACCTTACTATTATACACTATTTTCTGTAATCCATTTGTATATATAATATATAGCAAGGGCGCCAAATTACTTCCTTGTGGTATTCCTATATTCATCGGTATAAACTCACCTAGTATATTGTATATCCTGATCACTGTTTTTCTATCCGTAATGTAAACCACTCCTTAAATTTGTTTTTTATTCCAATTTCTTCCAGTTTGTGCAGTAGTTTATCATGCCTTACAGTATCAAGTGCTTTTTAAAAGTCTTATAAAAGTTACTATAACTCTGTTTCCTTTTTCAAAATTGGTTCTTATTTCTTCTACAAAATCACCCAATGCCAATGACGTTGACTTATTTTTCTGGAATTCGTACTGCTCATTATCAATGATGTTATTGTCTTCTATATACCTATCTAGCCTCTGCGAAATATATTGTTCTACACTTTTAGCTATAACTGTATTTATGGCGATGGGTCTATAATTTGCATAGTTTCTGTGATTTCCTCTTTTATACACGGGTCTAATTAATGATATTTTCAATCCTATCGGTATTTCACCTTTATCGTTTGATTAATTAGCCCAGTTATAGCAGTGGCTATTTTTTCCTTTATATTTTTCACATCTTTTATTCTTATTCCATCATTATGCTTTGTGTTCAAATAATCCATCTATTATGTTTAAGATTATCTCATTCGTTGCCTTTGGTATATACATATTTACTTCACCTGACTCAATTTTGTTTTTTATCAACTGCCTGTCACAAATGTGTTCTAATTCCATTACTGAATTTCCCAGCCAAAATTACTTATTACTTCCCTTATATTATTATTTTCGCACATATACTTCCTTATAATTTCATCTATACTTAATGCCTTTTCTTTCCCCATAATATTATTTATGTTTTCCCATATTTTTCTAATATCTCCTTGTGCTTGTTGAAAACCTTTTCTCATAAATTCATCTTTTTGAGTTCTTATCATCTTGTTTACTTTATTTCTCAAACTTTTATACTGTTTCCTAAATGTTCGATTTAGTGAATCTTTTTTACTTTTTTTGTGCATTATACCTGTATTTTTTCGACATTGTTTATTTAACTTAATACGACATTCCTCATATATTTCCTGAAACGTATTTTTCATATTATTATAAATCTGATTTGGTTCTTTATTGTTTTCTATACTCACCCAATCTATAATACTTAACTTACGTAATAATTTATATTCATTAAATTTGTTTTTTATTCCCATTATCTACTCTACTACTACTTTTTTTTTAAACCTATATTTGTAAAATAAACAAAAATCAGTGCATGCACATTCGCACTCTCACACATCCCTTGTTGTTAAAATTTATTACATTTCGTCAAGCAGTTGCTTGTCGACGGATTGATATGTATTTATTCACTTTCTCTCACATTCAATCTGTGCAAAATGTACAATTTGTCTTATGAACTAATTAATCTTGTATTGTCCCTTCATTCTCACACGACACGCACACTTTTTTATTCCTCAGTCACTCACATGTACACTCACAATTACTCTCCCATACATTTCTTCTTCTCATTTTAGTTTACTTCAGTTTGTAGTAGCAGGCCACCCTTACTACTACTACTACTACTACTTCTAATAATAATAATAATAATATAATAGTAACTCACCACCGGCAAACATCGTCGTCATTGATATAGATTTTTTTTTCTTCTTTTTAATATTTTTTTTTTATTTTTTTTTTTTTTAATGCTTGCAATCTGCCTATCTGAGGCAATAAGCGGCGAAGATAGCATTTAACAAATATATTTATTTAGTGGAACGTGTCCTAGCGGCCACAGCTCCTTATTTTATAACAGAACTACTTTTTATAATAGCGTATTTACATTAATGATATTACGCCTTTTTAAGCGTACGAATTCCGAACGATTTATTGTCAGGTTCTGCGCCAGATGGTTAATATGGTTTTCTAGCCGTTGAATGTATCGTTCCTTACGGTTGTAAATCGCATTTTTAATTGATGGTATTTGTAGATCTTTTCGTATATCCTCGTTGCTCACGAACCATGGCGCTCCGACTATTGTACGCAATATCTTATCTTGAGCTGACCGTATGATATCGATGCTCGAGTTGCTTGCTGAACTCCAAAGTTCTATTCCGTAAGACCAAATAGGTCTTAGAATCGCCTTATTTAGCAAGACTTTACTTTCAATTGGAAGTCTGGAAGTTTTCCCAATTAACCAGTACATGCTGGAAAATTTTATAAACAATTGTTTTTTTTTTGGCAGTAATATGTTTTCTCCGGGTCAATTTGTTATCCAAATGCATACCAAGGTATTTCGCACTATCCGTGGAGGGGATTGTAACCCCATTGAGCGTTATTTCTGGATAATTCGTACAATTCCTTTTTAGTGTGAACACAACAAACTGAATTATACTATTTTTAAGTTTTAATAAGTTTGTAATTAAACAGTATATGGTTGGGACTATGTTTTCTCATTTTGACTCTTGCACTTAAATATAAGTACACTTCCAAAAGACTTCCTACACACAATACTAAAATATTTATTTATATGTACATGTATACATATATATAAAAGCGCGATATATGTGTAGATTAACTGATTAATTTTCCCGTTACTTTTATTCATTTGAACTATAGACTTTATTTAGTTAGATTAGAGTTATTAACAGATTTTTTCACCTTTATATATATATATATATATATATATATATATCCCCCCGAAATACACAATTGTTACATATTAAAAAAAAACACACACACACACACTTGGAAAAGCCCCTTAGGTAATATGAATTCGCGGATAATGATTTTTCTAACTGATAAATGTATATTATTTAGTTGTTTTTGATTTTATTTTATTTCAATACAAATTTCTCATAATAACCTAAACTGATAAACAACGTGATCTATTTAAAGAGCGTGTTTAATAATATTTTTGTTAATATTAATTAATAAATATGAAAACGTGTAGAAACACGTACAGACATCAAGTTTTTAGTTTTATCGTATTTCTCAGATCACAAAGCGGAAAAACAAGGAAGATAAATAATTCCTAGAAGAACTACGAGTTGCACTACAATAGAAGGTGTATTACATTCGTTTTAAAGATAGATTATTTTAAACGGAGCAGAAAAAGTCTCATCTCGTCGAAAATTCAATGATGATCCCTAACAAATTCAACAATAATATATATATATATATATATATATATATATATATATATATATATATATATATATATATATAATACAAGTAATAAACGTGTAAATAAATATTTACCGTCGTTCGATTGAATTAATGATGATTTATCGATATCGTTACTGATTATAATTTCGGTTAGCTGCATGTTATTAATATAATCTTTTTTTTCCTGAAACGAAAGAATACAAAAACAGGATTAAAAAATTTCCATTTTAAACAATAGCTAATTTCAACAGGTGAAAACGCGTAATGAACTTATAATAAAAACTAGTACACATTAATAATGGTTTTAAAAAGTATCTCCTTCACACACACACACATATACATATAAAAAATAGTGTTCTATGATTTTTTGGTGGTTTTTTTTTGGCCTAGCTGCGTCATTTGACCAGTACCTTCATCTAGTTAACGTATTTTAAATCTCAATCGATAAATTTGTATAAACTGTTTGTAACGGAAGACAATAGTTCAGAAACAATTAATTCCATACTCACAAATAATGTGTGCGATTTTTGTAAAATATTAGAGAACAGCTCATCTCTATGTTTTAGACATTCCGGGCAAACCCAAAATTTGATGCTCAATACAGTCGTCAATATGGCACGTGTCACATGTTCTATCAGAAATTATGCCTAATTTAGCAAGATGAGTGGGGGAGAGATTATGCCCAGTACGTAGTCAAAATAAAGTTTATATATAATCCCTCGAAACGTTCTGGTATAATTGAAACCGGGTGTACCAAAACGAAGTATTTTTTTTTCCTTTATCCCGACTTTCGGCGGAGTAATACTGTTGAAAATCTATTAGGTAAAATTGTTTAATCTTTAGTAACATATCAGTTTAATTCCATTTAATGTTCTCGTAACGGACACTAAATTATAACGCGTCAATTCATCGACCACATCGTTTCCACAGTAATGCCACAATGAGAAAGGACCCACTCTAGATCCACGATTATAAAGCTGAATAACACGATGTCTTAAATCAAATTCTACTTTGGATATTTTAGGAGCTAATTGTAATAGGACACTTAAGGAATCAGAGATGTACATAATATTCTTTTCCATCGCATCTTTAATTAGGTGTAAAGCTTTGTAAATGACAAACAATTCTACTGCAAATGCGAAATCTGCAAAGGAATAATCTCTATACTTTCGATATGCCTTTTTTTTTCGGGTAATATAAAGCCGAAGTATAATTTACACATATTTTATCGACAGACCCATCTGCAAATATAATTTCATAGTGGCCGAATTTTTCATTAATTGCTCGCATAAATGCAACGTTGTTAACGCCTGAAGGGAGAGTTTTAGCAATATTATTATCAAAGGAAATTAAGTCAACGTCTAACGAGAAAAATAAATCCTGAAAATAGAATCGCTAGAAGCGATGAGAAACATTTTGGATAATTTCAATTGATGTCAATTTATTATGACTGTAAAGAAGCGGTGGGAGACTTTTATTTGACCAGTGTATCTATTATGCCGCAGTCTCAATAAACATCGAATTTGTTTATTAATCACATGAGTTTTTCACTCTTTCACTTTTCAGATAAACCTGTTTGCTATATATGTCTGCCTAAGTTTTAACGGAGGTAGGGTTCAAAACAATGCAGAAAATGATCTTTACACTAAGAAGTTTCTCATAAATATGAAAGCCGCGAAACCAAACTATAATAGTTCTTCGAAAAATTACAGACTAATATGAATCCTCTGGTGTACAAATTGTTTTTTATCAGCTATAACAGACAACTGAAAAGAAGAAAGTGGTGTCGTAATTCTCATTCGATCACCTAAACAGTCAGATTGTTGTATCGTACACTGCAAAAAGAAACTTTTTACTGTGATGAAAATCTAATTCTCCATTTAATTATTCAATTTTGCTGTTTTTTTTCGTGTTTTTTTTTTTTTTTAATTTCTGAGCAATGTTGTTTGTGGCCAATTATAGTCGGTACGACAATTAAAAAAGAAAAAAATTCATAACTAAAGAAAAATTAAAAATATTCACATTTTATTAAATTTACCTTAACCGTGTATAACGGTGACTTAGTTCCAATTACGTTATTATCGACTTCTTCAATCGATATTTCCGTCGACTCTTTCGGTTCCGCCGTTAATTCGTTCGCATCTTTTGATTCATTCGATTCTTTCGACTTATTCGATTCATTCGGATTTTTTATATCGTTCGGAAGGGTTGTATCTTTTGTTTCTTTTGATTTCGAAGTTTCGCCGTCAACTATCTGTTTTTCCAGTTCGTTCAAAACCTGATCTAAATAGACTTTAGCTACTTCTTTCTCGGCGTCATCGGTAACTGCTTCAACATTGTAAGTACACTGTTTTAATATGTCTTCTCGTCCAATATTCCTCAAAGCTTTTTCTAAAGTATTACCTGAAAATATAAATAATAATAATAAGAACGATAATAATAACGATAATAATAATAATAATAATAATAATAATAACGATAATAATAATAAGACGAATTAATTTTATTACAATCGTAATTTTTTGTGAATTTGTCAACGACAAAATGCTCTATACCAATCAGCGGTAAATAATATTTCGACATCGTAGGGGAATGAGCAATTCTTTACTAATTAATACTAAACCGAACAAAATATAACACAATCACTAAAAGTTTTTTAATCGCGAAGCTTTTCGACAGTTGCGTCATTTTCAAGCACGCACCAAAATTATTACATTTTTTTTATATATATATCAATAAAAAAAAAAAGATGTAATAATTTTGGTGCGTGCTTGAAAATGACGTAACTGTCAAAAAGTTTCGCGATTAAAAAACTTTTAGTGATTGTGTTATATTTTGTTCGGTTTATTATTAATTAATAAAATCACTCCAATATATTCAACATTTAATTCTTTACTAGTTAAAAAAAATTATTTGAATTTATAGCGTATTTAAATAATAGTCTTCCTATAAAGCAACACGAAATACGCGCAATTCTACAAGTTTAACGGAGAATATTTTCCAAAATTAAGTATCGAATACTTTTTGAAAAAGATTTTCTAGTTAAAACAATATGGTAGCTAAAAAACACACGCACACAAAAGAAAAACAACAATTGAAAAATATATAGGTATTTCGAACCGAATGCATAATATTATCAGCAGTTATTTTATTAATCAGTACTGAGACAGTATTAAACCCAATTTACCACTCAGCCCTAAGGTTAATTTTAATCGCATTTTGGTCGACACCTATAAACAATCGCTTTTATAAAGCAGAAAAATATCCTCCAGACCTATCCTACTTACTCCTAAAATTCTACATTCGTATTCATAACCTGCTCATGTCGTTAACTTCTCTACCTTCTGATCTCACTCGACCACATTAAAAATCAATGATCGAGTATAAAGTAAAATTCATCCTACACAATAAAATACATACCCCATTACCTACTTTCTACAGCAACAAACTTTTCCTAATACTGCCGATCTCGCCCCATCCTTTATCTTTTGATACCTCTCTACTGGAACTATGTTGTCCTACTTCTCAAAGTCGTTTACATTCCCCCTTTGAAGATTTAATAAAGAAAGACAATCATTACGATATCCTATACACGGACTGTGCTAAACGAGGCAGCTACTGCGTTGTGCAGTTGTAAATTCAATGTTATTCGTTTTCCGTTTCCACAAAATTTCAGCGGCGTCTTATCTACGGAGCTGTACGCAATTTCATGTCGATTTGGTTACTGGAGAACTAAAAAACTAATGCTATTATCTGCACCGATTCATTGAGCTCCGTTAGAAATCTTCAAAACAGATCACACCACCAACGTCCTTCGACAAAATCCATTTTAGTCAGCGCATAGGAATGTTCCGGGAAAATTATTCTCCACTGGATTCCGAGACATAACGATAAGGGATCTAACGACAGTGCAGATGCCGCCGCATAAGAATCGCGTCTAATATGCTATACCAATTCCAATAAAGAACTTCTTTTACAACATACGATCTAAATAGTCCGACGGAGCAAACGAAAGATTCTCGAATTTGCAGCAATACATTAACTGGATAAAGTCAACCGCTTTTCATAATTCCAAACAGAATATACGAAATGGTCCTATGCTGTGTACGCTTAGTCCACACTTTGCTTACCTACAAATACTTATTTACGAATAATAAAGGGCCAACCCAAATGTACTGCTTGCAATATTCCTTTAACTATTCCCTACTTGTTTCTCAACTGTCCGTTCTATTCCTCCGAACATACAATCGCAAACCTTCCAAATAGACTCACCTTCCAAATAGACTCTCAAATATTGTACAACATTCTCCTACATCCAAAAGTAAACTGCTTACCTTCCTTCATTTATCCAAAATCTATCCTTTAATATAAATTCCTCCCGTGCCACTAACATTAGTAACAGTGCACTGCACGGTTGCCAATTAAGAAGCTATGTTTTATTTAAAAAAAAAAAAAAATTATCACGCAAAATAACGATATTATTTATTATTATATTTTTCACACAACGTATGGGTAAATTGATAATACACGACAATAAGTAATATACCAGGTGAGAATTGGAAGTTTAAAAATTAATAAGGATGTAAATATGTAAATCTTTTTTTTTTTATTAATGCATTTATTTTCTTAAGATTTTTTTTATCTATATATTATTTTTGGATGACCGCATCTCCTGCACCACCATTAGGCTTAATCAGAGACGCGGTACAAAAACATTCAGATTATGAGTAGTCTAAAACGTATGGTGCGTAATATTATATTGCATTAGAACAAGAACTACTACTATACTTGACGCGTAAAGTCGAATGTAAAACTTTTTAAATTTCAAATAAAAATTATCCAATTTTGGAGTGTCAATTTTTATACGATACGTACGCACGTTTTAATGACGATATTGATAAAGGATAACAATATATTTAATAAAAAATAATAGAGGAAACCTATGCGCGCGCACATATATATATATATATATATATATATATATATATAATATATAACCTGTAGCATAACTATTTCCCGATAATTGAAGCCACAATCGTAATATAATCATCGTCTGTTGATACGTATCGTTAGGATATTCTTTTTCCACCAAATCGATGTCGCTTTGTACAATACCGAGTTCTTTAGCCAATAATTTCCATTCATTATCCGATAAAGAAGAGCAAATATCCGACAATTTTATATCTGCACGGAGAATCGCTTCAACATCTGTAAATATTCGCAAAGCGCATATATATATATATATATCACGTCTTATGGGGAAACAAATACGAGTTGCTCCAACTAATACTGCAAGGAAAATTAGCAAGGAAACGAAGTCGGGGTAAACCGGGGTTATCCTGGATGCAGAATATAAAAAACTGGACGGGAATCGAAGAAATAAGAAGACTAACAAATGTGGCCAGAGATCGACATGCATGGGATAGTTTGGTCATCAACATCCCCTGAGCGGATATGACAAAAGAATAAGAAGAAGATATATATATATATCTCCTTCGGATAATTCATATTACAGTTTTCAGATAATACGCTACATATAAATTATTCGGCCGTTTTTTGTTTTTTTCTTGTTATTAACAAATAGGAATTTCGTGATGTCTGCTTCGTCAATAAAAGAAGGAATTCTTCTTGAATGACTTAATTAATTACAGACACGTTTCACACAAAAATATTTAAACAATTTACCTTTGTATTAATACACAGTCTTATTTACGAATAATCGACTATTATATTTCGTTATCTAATATAAAATAAATACTAACGTATAAAGCGACAAAGTTTTTCTTACCATTTCCATCTTTTAAAATGGAACATCGTGACTCGATGTCGAGTTGCGGACGAGTCAGTGAATACGAATCCACATGTGGTAACGTTATGTTAAGCATACATATTACAGCACGTTGAATCGGTTCCGATTTACCTGAACTCTGTGTATAACGATAAAATTGATTAACTATACATATATCCATCCATCCATACATACATACATACATACATACATACGCACACTCGCGAATGTATATAAACTTTACACACTAAAAATTATAAAACAATAATAAGAAAAGTGTATCTTAATTCGAAATTTATAATAATTCACAGAAACCGATTTAACATTTGTTCGAGAATTAACTATTTCGTAATGCCATGAAAAACGTGGAATTTGAACAAAAAAATGACCAATCAACTAGAAGCTTTCGAAATCTGGCGCTGGAGAAGAATAGAAAGGGGTTCTTGGACGGAAATTATAAGAAATGAAAAAATATTAGAAAAAATCGATGAAAAAAAATAATACTTAAAACAAGGAGACTTAAATGGATTGGACATTATATATATATATATCATCATCATCATCATCACAATCGATAACTCAATGACTGAGTAACGTGATATATATATATATATATATATATATATATATACATATATATATATACACACACAGAAACAATGAATACCAGTACAAATAATAGAAGAAACCAAGACCAAGAGGAAGACAGAGGCAGAAATACATAAAAAAATACAAGGAAATGTAAAAGCAGATAACTATGGAATGGCTCAATCCAGAAATTTATGGTTGTCCACCAATCTATTAATAGGTTGAGGAATTAAGAAGAAGAATGTCATGAATGAAATTAATAACGGAATATTTTTTTTATTATTAAATTTTAGATGTATTTGGGCGTTTAAAAATTATACTACTTCATCGCAATTGTATTCTTGGAATGCTTATTAACAATAAAGGTAAAAATTATAACACTACAAATTAAAAAGGAAAATTGTTTAAGTTTATATAATCTCAATAAGTACTAATTTAGCAATTTTTTTTTTTTAATTTTGCCATATCGGCCAATCATAGCCATAATTCGCGTCAATGGTTAAAAACTATCTAGAATATCGTCATGGAGGCCCTTATGAAGACTGAAGCCCTCAAAGGTGGTACATTATACATTAATGTTAGTCGGTTTAACAAAAAATTATATATATATATATATATATATATATATATATATATATATATATATATATATAAAATGTTGAATATATTGGAGAGTAGTGATTTTATTAATTAATAATAAACCAAACAAAATATAACACAATCACTAAAAGTTTTTAATCGCGAAGCTTTTCGACAGTTACGTCATTTTCAAGCACGCACCAAAATTATTACATCTTTTTTTTATGTAATAATTTTGAAAATGACGTAACTGTCGAAAAGCTTCGCGATTAAAAACTTTTAGTGATTGTGTTATATTTTGTTTGGTTTATTATTAATTATATATATATATATATATATATATATATATATATATATATATATATATATATATATTCGTTTTCCATAAGAATCATTTATGCATTTATTTGTTTCCTCCTTATATCGGATCGAATGACGTCAAATCTTCGGCTGCAGACGTCTCAAGATATATGTATATAGTTTTTTTGCCACACCAGTCAATCGTGACCATAATTGACATTTCTCACTTCAAAAACAAACATAGATATCTCTTTCTCCCAATGGATAACAGACAACCAATAAATAAACGGACTGTTAACTCTTAGCTAAAGCCGATTAAAATTAAACAAATTAAACACGTGTTTTCGTACAAAGTAAAACAGATATGCTATCGCGTAATATTCGCTTATTTATATTGTTCAACGTTGAATTTTGTCGTAGCCACTTATCTGGAAGTATATACAGTACATGCTACCTCACTATTAGTGGGCTAGATAATGATCGACATATGCTTGACATCGTCAGACGTAGGACATTTATCTTAGCGGATGATGTGTACTGGTTATGTAACCATCATTAGTAGGAAGTGTGTCCCGGCACCATCTTCTTTTTCACCTTCTCTTAGGATTGCCCGGCAATGTGTATTCGGACATCGCTTAGACGAGGTTTGTCGTAGAATCTTTCATATTATTGAACGTGTGCGCATCTTTAACAAATACAATCTCAAGATCGTTGTGAAGAGTGTGGTTCGAGACATATCGAGGAGCCGCGACCATCATCGTACGAAGTATTTTTGATTGCTTTGCTTGAATTAGTGCTAGATTACTTGTTTTTAGCATTGCCGCATAATTCTATCTCGTACCTTCAGATTAACGCTATAATGGTGAGGTATATATCCGCCTTTTAAGATTCTAGACTTAAAGTGGATCTTCTTCCTATTAATGGAGAAAGCAAGTTGATCAACATTAAGAATATTACGGCGAATACGGTTTACTGCTTTATTAGAATCAATTCGAGCGTAGTCTATAATTAGAAATTAATTGAATCGACATTTTAGCACTAATTATTCTTCGAAATTAATTATATTACCGGTATTTTATTTTTATTTATTATTAATAATACGATATTTTATAACAATTACCGAGAATTAACGATAAATTTTTGATATATTTAAAGGACAAACTTTCGGTTTCCTATTTATTTCTCGACAGGCGAAAATAGAATTATTTTTATAAATTTGACTATATTTACCTTGGGGTATTTTAAGAATAAAACTTGAGCATTAGGATGATCTTCCGGATGTTTAACACGAACGAAAAATGGCAATCGGTTTTCTTTGAAAGCTTTGAAGGTCATTTGTAACGGACTGCCGCATTTTAATACAGGTGCTAAGTTACCGGCTATTTCAATGTAGATCGGTTTATTTTCTAAAACCTATAAAGTAAGTTTATGAAAATTGTTAGTTATATAATTCGGAGCGTTTTTAAGAATAAATCAAATATATCGTACGTATGCAAGAGCCTGTATATATTAATTAATCAATACAGCGATATATCAATTACGATTAAAATGTATCGTCGTACAACTAGATTATGCCACGGTTTTCTTTCCGAAGTAAAATACGTGTCCGGTAAAATTGATTAATAGAAAATAAAATTTGAACGTACACGAGAAGCAGCTTCGACATCAAATTTGTTTTGTCGCTGTCATTAATTTTATAAACATTTTACTCGCACTCGTTATTCGCCGAAATTAAATATTTATATCATTCAACGTTTAACGAGAGCATAGTCTTGTAACGGACTTCCTCGCCGCTGTATCAGCTCTCAAGAACACAAAGTCGAAAAATCCTCTTATTAATCGCATATATAACAATTATCACAACATACGGATTCAGTGTATCACTCTTACGGGCTCCATGAGGGAATTATGGGAAACAAAGCGGTGGATAATAAGGGCGGCTCATTCCGTTCTCAAACAACCTATAAAGCCCCGTCATCTCTCAGTGCTAAACACAGCCCTCGAATAAAGTAATTTACCACAACTGGCAACAGAAGTGGAACTCATACCATCATAACTCCCATCTCGCTATCGAACCAAATGTTAGCCTTCTGGAAACCACCTCTCAATTTATCCCATTCTAACTACATAGCACTCAGCAGGCTCCGCCTTGGCCACATATCCACTCTTTCATAGCCATCTACTTCAACGTTCCAATCTCCTTGCGTTTTGTCCCTTTTGTCTACTTTCAAACTCTTCTCTTATTTGCCATATTATACTACACTGCCCTACACTCCACCCCTATCGACCCCATATTCATCAGCGTAACCTATCTGGTTTCCTCTCCAACAGTCCTTCAACTATTTCCTCAATTATAGATTTCTTTTACTCTTCTAACCTCATCTACTACATCTAACTGTTAAATCATCGGTGCCGTAATAGCCGCGGTAGTTATACACGGCACTATAAAAATATGAAAAAAAAAAAAGTAATAAAAATTACAATTACACGACAGATGAGGTCAACTACGTTACGACGTGAAAGTTTTGAGTATATAATCGGACTATTCGATGTCAAAAATAGGAGTGAATTTTTTTATTGAAACGAATTAGTGAGAAATTATAAAAATATTAATTAAGAAAAGTAATCGAATATATGATAAAATTGATTCAGCTAATCTTTGAATAAACACCGTCAATCTGGCCCAGATGATGTATAATCCTGTTGGTTTTTATCGAATATTATAATTTTTCTGCACTAAAGAAACGGAATTCTTAATTATGACAACGAATAACTGATATTATTTGAAAGGATTTACGAATGCTGACATTACTTTCTCACACGCGAACACACACATAATTATATGCGTGTATATGATTGTTAGTATATATTTCGCTATTATTGCCGAAGAATTCTAGTAATACGGAATAAATACGGTGAATGTGTAACGTTGATAATACATATAAATTAATATTATTCGAATAGTACTTTTTATGATACTCACTTCGATGTCTCTACTTTTAGCAACTTCAATGAAGTGTTCCTGTTGTTCTAGAGTTTTATCTTCTTTATCATCGGTCATCGAAAAAATTCTTAATTTCGCCTCTTGTTCGTCAGTTTTCTTTGCGAATACTACGAATCTTATAACATACAGAAATAATAAGTAAACGATCAAAAGAATATAAAAATATCGGTAATATACAATTTCCGGTTTTAAAGATTCATCATTAATATGTCATTGCTTTTTTTTTTTTTTTTAAATACTTTAAAACAATAATAGCCGTCAAAGTGTTCAATTTCGAATATTTCACGTTTAACAGAAATTTCTCCGGTACGAAAATAGTTAAGAATTTTTCATTTTGAATGAACACGTATATATACAAAAAGAAATCTTGTGATCCTGAAATCTATAGTCCCATATTGGGCTTAATGTTAAAAATGTACATGGTTTTAAATACAACAGTAATACATACGCCTTATATATATATATATATATATATATATATATATCTTTTTCTTTCTCTCCTCAACTTTATGGTTTTATACTTATTTAGATCATTATTATTATTACTTATAAAAATAATAGTTACCTGCAATCAAATGATACGTTGGTATGCTCTAATTCAAAAAGTAGGAATTAGCTTAATTTATTGTTAGGCGTAATTTTTTAGACGAGCATATTTAATTCAATATGGCTGGTGATGACTTCGAATATGAATGAAATTCTTATCAGATTTTTTTTTTTAATCACCTTTGTTATTAACCATAGCTTTAAGAACAGACACTTGAAGCTGATTTTTTTCCCATGTCCATAATTTGTCCATTAAAGAGAATACTATTTGTACTGGCGCATTTATTCCAGACAGAGATAAAATATATTCGATTAAAATGCAAAAGTTATTATGTTTAAGATTGTTAGTATGGAAATGTTTAAATATGTCAACGATTTTCTGTCGAAATATTAAGATCATTCCAATCTGCCATTTTTTGAGAAGTAATGTAATTAGAAATTAGTGAAAATTCATCGAATATTTCTGTATCTTGATTTCCAATAACGTATGCTTTTTCAATCAAAACATCTAAGAACTTTTGAACATTTTCCTACGCAAGTACTTTTTTTTTTCTTCTAAATTTAACCAATAAAATATTTCCAAGTCTTTAGTGAACATAGTCCAGTGATCCAAATATTCCCGGATTGTTTTGTTAAATTCTGTAGTTGTAGTTTTCACAACTTCTTCGTCAATATCAAACGTATATTTCAAAAATAAATTACGAACTGCATATGGTAGGCATCAATTTCATTTCATCAATTGAAGAAATATTCTGCTCGTCTATTTTCAAAACAGTTTGATGTAAGATCAATGTTAAAAAAATTTAACATCGAAGAACTTCAAGCAGCTGCACAAATCAACATTTTAACGTTTTTCCGACTCTAAATGTTGTTCTATATCACTGGTCCCATCACGAGAAACGCTAAAATTTGTACATTTTTCACACCTAACATCTGAGGGAGTACTTCGTTGCTTTATAAAAGAGTATTGTGCTTGTAAATTAGCATTAAAAAAAGTGTACACACGTTTCGGCATTAAAAAATACAATAAATTACAAATTATCATTTTGAACAAACCACAATGTAAAAAAATCAAGAACGCACTGAAACTGAAATGAAAAATAATCGCAGAAGCGCGCGAATGAAATGGAGTAAATGACAGACAATAAGTTAATGACGTATCACGTGGACGGTGAGTAGTAGGAATAAATAATAATAAAAAGCACCTGAAATAAACAATTCTACTAAACGCACGATAATTTAGGCGCTGTATTGGCTTTTCGTATAATTTTTACTTCAGCCAAATTAAACATCATCTGTGGTTGAAAATAAAAACGGGACAATTCTGTGTCCCGCAGCTTTTATCGGGGACACTGGGACGGAGTACCGCAAAAAGGAACAGTAACGGGACGCATGGTCACATTAATTATAAGGCAAATTAATATTATATTAAATTATTCAACGCAGTTGAATTACTACACATTTAAATAAGTATAATATATTTATTAATATTTATAAATAAGAGCACAAACTAACATAGGATTTTTAGTTACTTCATTTTTAAGTGTAATAACACAAATAATTAATAGCAAATTCTTAATTGATAATATATGATAATTATATGAATAAGGTACAGAAAGGTTATTTTGTTAACTGTAAATAAGTATATAATATTTTTAGTTAATCTGTCTTCTGCGCTTATATATATATATATATATATATATATATATATATATATATATATATATATATATATATATATATATATATATATTAGATGATTTACCAAAACGTGAGCACGCAATATATAATTGACCACGAAAAAACATGAATTCTCAAAGGTTTAAGCTGCAAATTGTCTCACCTTGACACTTGTTCATTACAAAATCCAAACGAATAGGGAATTGAAGTCTCTTGGATGATATTGTAGCATTTGATGGTATAACAGGATGCTTAATATTTCAGTCAAATAGTAGCTCACAATATTTAAAAAAAAGTATACGCAGAATTTTGAATATTATAATAGTTTTGTATATAAAAAAAAAAAAACAACGAAACAATACACAGCACAGCGAGGATAAAATAACACAAAAAACTGCGCATGCACGTTGTTTATATCGAAATTACGTGAAGTAAGTGGAATAAATTGAAGCATTGAAAAATATTTTAAATTAAAGCACAGCGCCATCTAGCGAAAACTTGTAGAATTTAGAATTCCACTATTTCTTCATGAAAAACATTAAACAAAAATTGGCGGTCACTAATCGTGATAAAAACTATTCTAATTTTTAAGCTGAACCAAACAATACATTTTTACAAAATTTTATTGAAATCGGTTTAGCGATTTCGAAGATAAGAGTGAACTAACATCGTAACTGAAGATTTTTAAATATAATATTTTATTTGTACTGACGTTAATTTGTACTTCACTTGCAACTTTTCAAAGAACAATATGCAAGTAAGAAATTGGGAAGATTATAAATTCACGCTACTAACGTACACACACACACACATTTATATTATATATAAATATAATTAAATTGTATATTACCAACATTATATGTATATATTATATAGTTAGTGATATCACTGTTTCATATGGTCATTAATATATTTATTACGCGTGTTCTTACGTGTATGCGTCCTTATTGCAAAAAATTCAAAGACCAAGGAAGGGTGTAATATAAGTACGTTAGTTCAGTTTACAGATAAATCAACAACCACTCTTCTTTGCGAGATTCACTTTCTTTTTATTTTGAAAACGAATGTGAATCAATTAATTCGATTTACTATGATCAAGAATGTAAAGATAATTACCCGCACAAAGCTTTTTTTTTCTGAATTAATTTCAGAATGAAAAGAAATTGCATAAAAGGAGAACAGTTGTTAATATTAAAAATTATTATAATTTTTTCGTGTAAGAAAGATGGATGTAAATGCCGCAATATGGTCCCCTACTATTAATTTACCGAACTTTACAGAAATTTTTGTTTAGTTTCGTACTAAGTCATACGATACTGTTTTTTTTTTCGGTAAAAATTTAACTTTTATTATTAATTTTCAAACTAATGTGATCTTCTTGCTTCGTGGTGTATATGATTTAATAAGTCGTATAAAATTATTAATGATTATTATTCATCCTACAAAACTTTCAGGTCATCGTTAGTTTCTAAGTCATCAATATAGTTCATCATTAAACCGAGTTTATTCAACGATTCTTCTAATTTTTTATTTTTTCAAAGTTGTTTAACACAAAGTTCAAATATTCCAAATTCTTATATTTCTATAAATTTTCTGTTCATAAATGAAAGATAAATTAATGAATTTTTACTTATATTGTAACCGACTTTGTTCTTTGAATTTTTTCAAATAACCACAGATACATATAGGGCCACGCTCATGACGATGTGAAACGATAACCTCATTAAATGGATAATATATTGCGTGTATGTTTAGTTACGCAATAAAGTTTTTATTCCATGATTTAATTAACTGTTTGCTAATAAATTAGTGCATGTTGCATTCATGTATTATATAACTCCAACACATACACATATATAGTATTCCTCATTATACTTTATTACTAACAGATAAAATGTTAAAACGCTAAAACTAACGGAGTAGATTAAACGTAAAATTGCAATAAAACAAGTACTTTTAAAATCTAACGGTAAATAAACATAAAATTGTTGGTTAACAAAACGATGCGGCTATTTAAAAGAAGAAAACAATGGGAACTTGTCAAATAATTAGTTGGAAATTTTTTTGAAACAATCGTTATATTCGTGGTTATAGGTAGCTGTATAAGTGATTATTTGAAAAAGCGAAGAACCTTCTACATAGATTAGAGACCAATTGTCACGGTGTTTATTTAAAATAACAAGATGTCGTTGATAAAAAAAAACGGAATATGAGAAGTGAAAAATATCAACTCTTGCAGACCATAATAATGGTTATAATAGATGGAAGAGGAAAACCGGGGAGAAGTAAGATCTCTTGGCTGGATAGCATCAAAAAAAGGAACCGAATTACGAAGAGCAGAGGATTTATTCGAAATAGCGAGAGACCGAGCCTTATTTCATCAAATAGTAAAATCAACACAAGATAATTAAGCAATACCCGAATCGAGTGGCACAAGAATGAGAAGTTTTAAATTATGCCAGGGAAAAATATAAAAATGCGCTCAATGAAAGTAAAAATGAAAACGTCCGCACGCATTTAACGGTTTAAAAATTAACGGGGTTGAAATAAATTATTCAGAGCTTCTTCAATTTGATTTTACACTTAATTATTTAAATATTGCAATTATAAAATATTTCACATCGATTACAGATTTATTCAACTATACTATGTTCTACCCCAATAATGTACAAATTCCAAATTTGTAAATAATGCTAATAATAATAATAACGAAAAATTAACTATATAATTAATACGAATGTTATGTACGGATACATACTTCGCCATGAACGGAACAAGATTTGCTTCGTTGTATATTTCAGTACCTTTGTTGGTAACTTGATTAATATCGCGACAATCGATTAGCCAAAATCGAGCTGATACAGTTGTCGTAAAAGACACGCAATCTTTTACAAACGTTAAAGGCGTAGATCCTGTAACATCTTCCCATAATGCTTTTGCACTTCCGCCTAAAATAAACGCGCGTCAATAAGTAAAATATTTAATTTTTTAATAAAATGTCAACGCGAATTTAAATATTTTATACACACTTTAAATTTTATCAAATTTATAACGTTCGTCGCATTAAACTGCGTCTTTTTTTATTTTTTTTTTTAGTTTCGTCGATATTTAAACATTTCAAACCGGTCAATCATATTTTAGTTTGATTTTTTTCCATGTTTTTTCTTACAGCTTCTCAACCAGAGTTTCTAATTACTACTGCTTATTATTAATTATTGTTTTGTTTTACTTTTCCTTACATGGTTAAAAAAAATTGATTAGATTGAAAAAGTCTAGTTTATGTATTTCAGTATTATTTTTCTTTTTTCTCTTTCTTCGTTGAAATTCCGGCACTCAAATATCGAATGAAACGAATCATCTAATTTCACAGTGTGTCTTTACAGATATCCCCGATTTAGCGATCTTAAAACGTTTCAAGCAGGCTACATTATTTCAACGTCCGGTTAAAAATTGTATAATCAGTATACAAATGTTTCAATTGTAATCTTAATAAAACAACTATGTTTATTAAAAAAAAAAACTTAATTTAAAAAAATTAATTATGGTTATAAAAGTACGTCCTTCATTATATTAGACCGTTTTTTTGTGTTTTTTTTTTTTTTTTGAAGCGGGAGGGGGGAAATCTTCAAAAGACACTGATATATTTATAAGTACCGTATATATTTTTGAGAGCAGCACATGCACTCAGCGAGTGCTGCTGGATTCCAAAAAAATCAGCGTGTGGGATTTTTACCCACTAAAAAACCTGTTCCCTCTGTTGACAAAAAGAGAAAAACATACAGGTAAATATAGAGGTGCACGAATAAATACAAAGACCTTCACATTATAATAACATAATATGCGATGGAAAAGGTATGAAAAATACACATATATTCCACCGAGAAAACGTATAACGGGTTTGTGATTTATAAAGAACGCTAATTATTACGTATAATATTGTTTAGGAGAAACACATTAAGATTTTTTAATGTCCGAAAGAGTTTACGAATAAGTTTTAGAGGAATTTAATTTTTTTTTTCTTTAAATTTTAAATCGACATTTCACATGTGAATGTTATTAGGAAAATTTACTATTTCGCAATTTAATATATTCAGTCACGGTGCGAAAATCTTTCCTAAAGACAATTTCATAATGATTCTATAGGAACGATAATATTAGTACAAATAAAAGATGATTATATTTTCTAACTTTAGACAAAATCAAATTTTGCGTCATTAGGTCGTTTCTTACGTTTAAATGTAATTAGTTTAATAAAATCTTTATTAAAAAAAAAAAAAAAAATTAAAATACGTCTATTCTTTAAAACTATATTAAACTAGTAGATAAACGAAACTGTAGTGAAAAATTATTACCAGTTATACTGCATAAAAGTCGTAGTGTTGGTGCGTCTCCGGAATACTGATTGATCATGCCTTTATTAGCAGCTTGCGGCAATGGTATAGTCAGTGTAATCGGTTTGTGAAATTTACGTCGTCTAGGTTCGATCGTCACAATCGGCGACACGGCAACACTATTTCCGGATAAACGAGTTACGATATCTGACGGAATAGGTTGTGCCTAAACAATAAATAAAAAAAAAAAATAGAAAAAAATAAGGAAAAATATTAATAAGATCTGTTCACACGTTTACTATATAGGGTGACCCAAAGGAGACGGATGGTTTTGTTTTTGTATACACATGAGAGATTCGTTTTTGTCCACAGTTTATCATAACATCCTATAACGAGAGGAAGCGCGTGTTATGCGTGGAACGTTATTTTCGGTGTGAGTCAATCACAACGGTGCAAAGAGAGTTTTGAAACGAATTCGAAGTTACGCGGTGTAAACTTCTACCATCTCACAATTTGATTTTAAGATGGTTTGAAAATTTTCGACAGAAAGCTTCTGTAATTGGAAAAAAAAAAAAAAAAAAAAAAAAAAAAACGGTTCGTATTCGCGGGGCTTTACTTTTTCACTAGTACTGTCAACGGACGCGCTATATCGAGATTATAAACTCGTTTTTGCGTCCCTTACTTCGTCACCGTCAAGGCTGTATATGGTTTCAACAAGATAGTGCGACGTGTCACTGTTCGACAGAAACGCTTGCAGTATTGAAAGAAGACGTTTGGTAACCGTATATTGTCGCGTCGCACGGATTTCGCTTAGCCGCCGCGCTTGACATATTTGACCGCTCCAGATATTTTTCTGTGGGGATATCTTAAGAGCAACGTTCACGAAACACGTCCACGAGATTTGAAAGCAACGAAAATTCGAATTTCTGAAGACATTTCAAAAATTCAGCGGCCTATGCTCGAAAAAGTCTTCGAGAATATGTTATAAAAAAAAAAAACTGAATAAATGTATTGTGGTAAATCATCCGAACGATATTGTGTTCTACAAATGATTGTAAGCCGGCCTCTCGTTTTCCTATTTGTAAATAAAATTTCGGTGAAAAATTTGGCCTAGTAGTTTTTGAGTTATTCAAAAAACAAAACCATCCATCTTCTGATAAATGTTGAAAAGCATTATAAATTACGAATTAAAAAAACAACGAAAGATCACTCAATTCTACCGTAAGCCATCTATTTCACAGTTAATCGATATCCTGATTCGAAGCGATAAAAAATTTTAAAAATCACGTTATTAATTTAAAATTTGCCATTTATCTCTATCGAATTAAAAAGCTAAACCGCGTTGTATTATTACTAAATAAAATGTCCGAATACGTCTTACGATAAATGACGATTGTTGAACAACAGAAACAAATAACGGATCTTTTAAACGATTTAAATACAGAATTCAGCCTTATGGATTTAAACGATTATATTTTACGCATGCGTACATACTTCTTCGACGGTTTAAATCGTCAAACTATTTTAGATAATTTAATGGAATGATTTCGAAATGCCTTTGTAATCAAATCAAATTATTCGCGAACGTGAATTTAAAAAATTAAGTAACGATACACGTTGCGTTTCAATGAATAACTTTAAAAGAATAAAAAAATCGAAACTTGTGACATCGTTACTGAGATTCACCTTATTACGTTGTTCATGTATTACACCTACGTTGTAACGCCTGTTCTCAATTTGAATAATCTGCAATTATTCCCCATTATAGCGACATTTTTAGAGAAATCAGCATCGTTGTTCAAAATATAAATAATCCCCACAGTATCACGTTGGGTAAAGGCGTTCACGGTTAAAAAAAAAAAAAATATCAAACCTGAAGTCCGACTTTAATTTTCTTAGTAAGCGCATGAGGTGGGAATAATGCTTGAACTTGCGGAACAGCAGAAGATGATATGACGCCTCCTTCGGTGCCGATGGTGTGTATTTCTTGACGCAATCGTGAAACAACGGCGAAATATTGCGGAAAATCTGTAGTTAAAATTCTGACAATTCGATTTGTTCGTAAATCCTCTAGCTGCTTTAAATCTGAATTAAATATTAGCCGTAATACTCGATTAGTAATTAAAAATAAATAACGATAATTAATAATAATCGAAATAATAATAACACAGTTAAATTAATACATCGGCTACAACTAATCTATAAATTTAGTCTCCCCATATTACCGTCTCTTTGGTTGCAAGTTAATCTTAAAATGAACTAATGCTGCTTTTATTACAGACCTAATAAATTGTTACAATAGTAGATAAAGTATACATTAACCTCGTTAATAATAGTAGTAGTAGTAGTAGTAGTGTGAATAATAACAAGAAGCGACTAAATTAACGAAATTAGTACAACAGACGCGAGTAACTGCGCGCGTTGATGTGTCGTTTTTTTTTTTAATAGCTTCGATAATTGAAGAAGAATAAGAAGAAAATATTAATTGATTTAAATAAATTAACAATAGTAGTATAACAGAATAGTGGTGAAATCATTAATAACATCCGATATACAGAGGGTCATACTAGCAGACAACCATCAAGACCTACAGCGACTGTTACACAGATTTGACGACGTTGGCAAAACCTACGGTCTGTATATAAATATAAGAAAAACTAAGAGGATCTTGATCGGTAAACAACAAATTAATAGTGCGAAAATAATCGTAAATAATTAAAATATTGAAAAAGGAAAAATACATATATAAATATCTCGGTTGCTACGTTACTAACAATCTCGATACGGATACGGAGGTTAAAGTACGGAGTCGAACAGCCTCCGTTAATATGAAACAATTACTATGCGATCGATTTAAGACAAGATATATAGTTCGATGTTACATCCAGAAAATTTTGTTGTACGCCATTGAAGCTATGCCTCTAAATAAAAAACATTTGAACCGATACGAGGCTACGGAAATGCGGTTCCGTCGAAGAATGCTGAAGATACCTTGGACGGCAAAGATGTCCTAAAGCTGATACAGACCGACAGCTACGGAATATCGTTATAAAGAGAAATGTGTCATATACCTTAGTCATATCAGAAGAGGATTTACGAAATATTACAGATTATCATATAAGGACAGATAAAAAAAAAAAAAAAGTCCAGGAAGAAATATTGGCTGGAAAATATTTAAAATTGCACCAACACATCTTCGTTATAACAATTAATGGCAGATGCGAGATAATGTAAAATCTGATTGGCATATTGGTGATCGTCTAGGCTCTATTATGAGTAACAGAATAAAAATTACGCGTACCGGAATTATAACATCTTTATCGAGCTGATAACCTCTAAATTCTTTATGTAATATTTCTTATAAATAGGAAATATTTACTATTCGAGAGAAAAATCTGAAAAAAAAACCCACTCCATAAAACGTTTCGTATCACATTAAACGTACAGAAAATCAGTATATTATTCGATAGAAAACAATCATAATAATAATAATGATAGATAACATAATAATAATAAATGCCTATTTAAAAATACATATACACATATAAAAAATAGCGAATTACATTTTATCGAATATTATTAATTTACAATTAAAATTATGTTTAAGACGTCTATATACTTTGTGTACATAAACTGTAATTGCCTGGAATTATAATTTCCGATCGTTGAGATGATTTTTCATGCCATATATAATTATCGCAAAACTTACCGAGTTATAATAAGAATATAATCCCGAATAAAAGGTAAATGAAATATCTCGTGCATGTCCATTATTATGGTATACCTTAGGACACTTAATAAACACTTATTTCGTATATTAATCGTAATTTATGAAAGCTCGCCTTCGAAATAGAAGACAAAACGGGACAAGCCGTAAGTCATCACAGGACGAATAAACGCTTTATAAATGTGTCGAGCTTATTATTAACGGTTAACGATTTACGATTAAATAACGGACGGACTGCGCTTACTGCTTTATTTTTAGAGTTACGTAATTTACACGCGTCGAGACGGTTAACCGTTTATATAATAAAACATCCGAATATATCCGACCAATTTATAACCTTATCATCGATTTATACATTAATAGTATTACCGCTTTACCAAGGTAAATGCTTTATTCTTTTCGGAATAATGAGGTCGTAGTAGCCAGAAGCGTTCTTTGATGTCAAAGTTTCGAGCATTAACCTCTCCCGAAGATACGAATTTAATGACCGATAAATTTATTCCGTTATGTTGTTGCCGTAGCATTTTATGTTTCTTCTTTGCATTACGAGTTTAAGAAACAACATAATGCTGCGTACATTGTTATGTCAAGAAGAGAAAAAAATAATAATAAAATTAAATAATTAACACGAAAGCTATCGAATGAATAGATTCTTACGTATGTCTATAGATTTTGCTATATAAAAGGTGTTTAAATTACAGAAATATTTAACGACTTGTCCCTAAAGTTTAAATAAATAATTACTTCATCCGGTTATGTAGTTTATAAAGAACAAATATTTATAATTTGAAAAAAAAAAAAAAAAACAATCATAATAATTAAGAACATTTTAACAACAACCGATTATAGAGGTTGTCTGAAAGTTTAAGAACATGGGAAGATACTGTGTAATGTCAAAGATTTACGAGCTAAAATGTTTTGAAATTTAAGTCTTGAATCCCCATTAAAGGGGATAAAAAAGTCTCAAATTTCTGGATTAGATTAAAGATTACATTTTATTGAAAGCTGAAACGATATAAATAAGAATATCATAAAGCACGAACGATAAACAAATTTTTACGTAATTCTCAAATCGTATTTCTTCGAAGAACGTAATACGAAAGTAGCAATAAATGGAAGTTTAAAATGAAAAGCCAAAAAGGGAGCTATTGCAGATAAAAATGGTATTATTATTATTATTATTACATTGTATCGGAGCCGTCCTTACTAAAAGTTTTCAAGAATAGGGGTTGTATAATAAACGTGTTTTTTTTTTTTTTTTTTATCGAGCTTCTCGAAAGATTTTACCTATCTTAAAGGATAATAATTTACAAGATTAAAATCGGGTATAATTACAGCAATAATTACTGGTGAATTAAAATAAGATTATTGCGAACGAAAAAAAAAATAAAAATAAAAATAAACAGAGGTAAATACGAACGCTATAGGAGGATAAAATAGAAGACGTGCTAACAGGAAAAGAGTTGTAAAGTGAGATTAGTTGTTAGTAGAGTAAACGGCGAGAGGATGTGTAATAGGAATATTTAAGAAAAATGTGATTGTTTGCAATAGCGTAAGAATCGGTAAATTAGGAACATGGGGATGAGAACAGGAAGAGAAATGGAAATATTATTCAACCAAAGTAGACGAGGAAAATAATCACGAACAGCTCGATTAAGAAAATCCGATATATTTCGCGATAAGTTGATGTGTAGAACTAATCGGAAAATATCGAATAACCGAATTCTGCTAGAATATCTGGTCATATGATCGACTACAGAATTCCCAATAATATTTCAAGCAAACTTCACTGAGAATCCAACGAACGTAATAGCCAATTTGAGACCGATTTATTTTGAAAATATTTTCGAATTGATCTTCAACCGCGATTGATTTAGATAAACATTCGGGCAAAAAATTGATATTTACAATCTTATCGACTGAAATACTATTGTAAACGGTGAACGTATTTTACTTGTATAAAAATTCGTATTTTGATTGTAGCTATGGCGCACGTAATGCAGTTATTACATTAACAAGAATCTAGAACGACACAAGTCTTTCAATGAGTATACGAAATTAAATCTACCGAGAAGCTTAGTCTTCTCAATTGCGACCTACGCGGGGATGAAACTTGGGCACTTACAATATCCGATCACAACGGAATAAATGCGTTCGAAATGTGGACGTATAGAAAAATACTGAAGATTTCATGGAAAAACCGACTTGCAAACGATTACATACTTAGTAAATTAGGCGTAAAGTTACGTCGGTCTGAAATAATGAGGCGGAGATTCCTCAACTTATTCGGAGTACGAGATATGGATTCACTCGGGCAAAATCAATGGAAGACCAAGAGGAAAACTACGGACACGCTATGTCGATCAATTAAGAGCAATAATTGTATTGAGTCTTCATAAGGCGGTTTTGGCTGTCCAGGATAGAACAACCTGGAGAACTAGAGTTAGGATATCGTTTTCATAACTATTAGCTACTATATTTTTTGGTAAGGTACGGATTGTAATATTGAAATTATACGAAATCGTGATTTTATATGGCTGTTTCTAACTTTCTCATTTTGATGACCAGATCAGAAAAAAATCCGGTAATTGTATAATTACGCGAACTTATTAGATTTCGTGCTTAATATTTTACTGATAAAAAAAAAAAAAAAAAAAAAACCCAAAGATATAAGAAGTACATTTTAATTTTTTTTTTAACAAAACTAGCTAGATCATATTTAGAGTTTATCGATAAAAATATACCTTCGCCAGAGAAGCCTTCATTTAGTATGTCCTGAACCGCTTCTTCGTTCGATTCTAAAATATGTTCCTTCCATACGACGCCATTTTCCGAACGTAACACTATCAGCTCTCGTTCTCTGTCGCGTAACGATGCGAAGTGAGGAACTTCTATTATTACTGGGCTGTTAACAAATAAAAACGGGGGATATATATATATATATCTAATTACTTATTTTTACGGTTGTATTAATAATCCGAATGATAAAATATTTATACCTAAATAATCAGTCGTAGTAAAACAGGAGTCTAGTAAAATTGGAAAAATATACATTTAACAAACAAAACAGAACAAAAAATTGCATCAGCCACGTGTGAATAATCACCGAATAAGTATCACGCCAGAATTCAAGCTATTTATAAAGGCGCTATAATTTATAACACGTTGCCTGTGTACATAAAAAAACCACCTAAAAAATTTTAAGAAACATCGCAAGCCTTTAATAAGCTACATGAAAAATAAAAAGTAAAAAAAAAATAATAAAAAATAAAACTTCATTGGTTTTTTGGCGTTAGGGTTTTTCTACACAAATTTATACATGTATGCATATATGTTCTGTACTGCGGTGTATGTGCGCATTTGGAAATACCCGGGTTAGCTTAATTAATATTATACGCACGTATATACCTGTATCTTAAACTACATTTTATGCAACATTTATAACATTTTTATATTATTTTCCGTCAGCGATCGCGTAATTATTTTATAAGCTTAATTTATTTTTCCTAATAAACACCGTAATATATTTAAGAAAATAATTCCATTGTTTATGCTGCTACGCGCGCGTCGTTATAAACCGTTATATATATGAGACATATACATAGATCGAAATATACATATATACTAGTGATGGTAGGCATAAGACTAATTTTTTTTTTTAATAACCGACTAATTCGGATTTTCTAAAATAAAGCCAATAAATTAGTCGTTTTCTGAAAACATATTTTTCGAAAATTTGTTTATTAATTTAAGCGATCGATTAAATATTCTTCTTTTTTTATATATGATGTTTACAATAAGTCTTGTAAAGATCTTATTTAGTTTATATAAGAATAAATTTTATGTGTTTATTTAATTTGTACATCATATGCTAAGAAGTGTTGTAATGTGTTTTAGAATCAAAAAACAAACCGTGTACTTTTAAATCGGATGACGTAAATCCGATTGAATAAAGTTTCATTCTGACTAATAACTTTTAATAAGTTCTATTATTCCGTTAATTTAGTTCGATTGAAATGAAGGAATCACATTTCAACTGAAATATTCTATTGTATGTTTTTCCCCCCTTACCAATGTTTACTTTCGATTTAATAATATGAATTTAACAGTCAGTAATTATAATTTTTGATTTAAATAATTTAAGGATATGGAACGCGGAAAATATCGATTTAGCAGGTTTTGCTAAAACCGATTAAAAATTAGTCGGATTTTGAAAACGACGATTTTTAGTTATATTTTTACTAGAATAAATTATTGATTTAGTAAAACACCGATTACATATATACTCGTGTTGTATTAAAATATTATTAAATTTATCGATATAATTAGTTGTTTTTTTTTTTTTTTTCAAAGAAACGGAGTTGCTAATTAGTCGGTTATGCCCATCACTAATATATACATATATATACATTTTGGTAAAATACACAAACTACTACTTTATATCACTTTATAATTACTAACAACTAACTAAATTAACGAACTAAATTAACGACTAAAATAACTAACCGAAAGAATTAAATTACAACAATATAAACAGCATTTATACGTTTTTTAGACTGATCTATACCTTTTTAGATAATTCTAGAATGATCCCTATTCTAGAATATTTCACGAGATATCAAAAACTAATAATTATTTATTATATTTCATTATATTATTAAAATTATTGTATTATTACAATTTTACATCATATCGTTACTTTGTTTATTACTTTAAAAGAAATATAAATTTTAACGCCACAAAACATTTCACAAACAAAATACACTTTCTCTTAGCTTCACTTACGAACGGTAATTAATTATGATGATTACATTATTATGATCGGTGATTATTATTGTATACATTTTTTTAAAATTATGATTATTATTATTACTACTACTACTACTACTACTACTACTACTACTACACGATACTATATAAGCTACATTACGTATATAATCCTTGCGATATTTACAATGCAGTTCTATACAAAGATATTAATTTATCGATTATTTTTAATTTATTATTAATAAACATCATAATTTTTAGATTGTGGACTGTAGTGATTTTTTATTACTTTAATTACAAAAATCAGCTAAAATCACTAAAACTTTATTTTCTTGAAATTCACAAAGCTTTTCGGCAATTACGCCATTATCAAGCGATATTTAAATTTAGATAAAAATAAAGATTTAAAAAATAAAAACACAAAATATAAATTTAAATATAAGTTCACAAATTTATAAATACAAAATGAAGAATAGATACTTAAAACAATCTGACAGTGACTTTTGTAAACAACACAATCAAATATAAAATTTACAAAGCAGTAGCCAGAAAATAATTAATTTTTTTTTTTTAAAGTATGTTTGAACAGTGAAAGAAATAAATTTTATAATGATCAAAAATCAATAGCTAGAAATAATACAATTTTTAACAATATACTTTTTAAAATTAATTGTTCCTCAAAATTTACCATTGAATTTAATAAATTATTTTTATCCTTTTCTTTTATTATTTCCATTTTTTAATGTAGTTTTCTTTTTTTTAAATGTTTTTCTGTATGTAAAATTTTATAATTTTGATTAATATTATTTATTTTGTGTTCTAATTCTATACAATGATTTTTGTAATTAAAATAATAAACATCATTGTGACCCAGAGAAGGCGGATGGTTTTGTTGTTTTTTGAATACTTAAAAACTACTCGACCAACATTTTTGAGTGAAATTTTATTTAAAAATAGGAAAACCAGAGATTAGCTTACAATCATTTGTGGAACGCAATATCGCCAGATTATCGCCATTTGCAATAATACATTCATTCGGTTTTTACAAAATATTCAGACTTTTTCGAGTATAGGTCGCTGAATTTTTGAAATTCCTTCATAAGTCCTAGTTTTCATGCCTTCCAGATCACGTGGACGTGTTTCGTAAACGCGCTTTTAAGATATCCCCGCATAAAAAAAATCGCGTAACATTTAATTCTTTTCGAAACTCTCTTTGGATTTCACGTAAAATGCGCGTTCTTTCTAGACAAAAACGAATCTCTCGTATGTACACTAAATGTGGAGCACGCGGTTTGCGTTCTAGCAGTATTACCAACTGCGCTATTCAACCAACAAAACCGTCCGTCTTCCTTGGGTCGCCCTATAGTTATAGCGATTTATATAAAATGATAACATGTAATGCACGTTTAAAATCGTAAATTCAACAAATACGAACTAATTTGAACAGGCTGGTTAGCTATTTTTATCAGCTATAATTAGAGCGATATAATTTTAAAATTAAATTTGTCGGTACGATTTTTAAAAGCAGATCTCGTTATCGTTGTAGTAGATGCAATTTCTCTTTATACGTGTATAAAATTCTTTATTCGAATAATTACCAACTTTACAACTACTAATTTAGCATTATTAAATATTAATAATAAAAATAAAAAAATCATTTATCGCATACGAGTTTTAATTTAATACAGGCTTTATAGTCGAATAACAATTTAATGTGATACCTAAAATTATACAAAGTAAACTTTCTGTTATGTTTCGTTTTTGCATTACATGATAACGTGCTTCATGTTGATATGTTAAATGTATAATTTATAAATAAATAAATATATTAATAAAAAAAAACTGTTCCATGCCATATTATAACATGGTAGCAGAGCTCCGTGGTTCGTAGCAATAGTAATAGTAAAGAAAAAAAAAAGTTTACTATCGCGTTGAAGTGTGTAAGTAAAATATCTTATAATATGTACTGTCGAAGATGAAGTATTGCAAATGATTTCAAAATGTACATGTGCATCTGAAATGTGGAAAAATTGAAAGCACACTTCATTGGTAATGTGGAAAATAGGAAATATCTTATATATAAAAAGTTTCGATACATTAAAATAGATCAGTCTGAAAGTGTAGATCAATTTATTAAACGTTATGATGATCTTTTAAAAGAATATTCAAACTTACAATTAAATTTGGAACAAGAGTTTATCTATATGAACTTATTCGCAGCATTAGAGTCACGAGATGAACTTAAAACAATAATTACAGTCCTTGAGAATGAAAAAGATATCAGTTATGAACAAATTAAAATACAAATAATAATAGAAAGTACTAAAAATAAGTCGATAAATAAAAACATCCCAAATAAAGCTGTTTTCACTATTAAATGTAAGGTCGTTTTGGGCATAAATACGCTACATGCTATTTTAAAGATAAAATAGGTGCAAATTGCAAGATTAAATGTTGCCAAATTTTGTAAAAAATCTCAAATACGATAAAAACTAAACACAAATCAGCAGCGATGTTAGTTAAAGTGTTAAATGTAACTGAGTATAAGGATAAACAACAAACGAACATGCATTTTTTAATTGATTCTGGCGCAACACGTCGATGTGTTAATAATAAGAGTTTGTTAAATAACTCTGCACAGGTCGATGTGGCTCAAGAAGGTTTGTCTTTATTAGCCTATGGATATGGTAATGTTATTTTTGATAGAGTGTAATGTACCACAATTGCGTGAAAATGTGATTTCTGTATCGCAAATTAATAAAAATCTATGGAAATGGTTTCTATAAAGTATTTAATTTCGAAACGAATTGTGGAATGTACACATTAGAAAGTAATAAAGCTAAATTAGCTAATGTCAACATGATCTAGTATAACAGGCTAAATCATCCAGAAAATAACATTCTAAAACATTTATGTGAAAGAAATTTAATCGATAAGAATTATAATAAGGACAAAATATGTGAAGTATGCATCAAAGCAAAATTTGCAAAACCTAGTTTTAATAAAGAAAAGGTAAAATTAGCAACCGAACCACTTGATAACATTCATTCTGTTTGTGAAATAAAAAATGAATATGAATACAAATATTTTATAACCCTAATTGACGAATATACACACTATGTAAAAGCATACCCTTTAAAGTCAAAAGAGGATTCGTTTAAAGTAATAGAAGAATATTTTAATGAAGTACAAAATCTATTTGATCGTAAAGTAAAAATATTTACATGTGATAATGGTTTAGGTGAATACATACATAAAAATGTAATTAATTTCATGTCTAAAAATAGTACTACACTTAAACCTTCGGTACCATATACATCATAGCAGAATGGCTTAGCGGAACGTATGAATCGTACAATTTTAGATAAATCAAGAGCTCAGTCTGGTGTACAAAAAAATTTATGGCACGAAGCTTTATTTCATGTAATATTTACTTTAAATAGAATTCCGTCGTAAGCAATTAATAATGAAATACCTTTTAAAAGATGGACGTGTAAAAATGTATCGTATAAATATCTAAAAACATTTGGCTGTTATAGTATAATCCCAAAACAAAAAAGGACAAACAAACTAAATGAATTTTGTGAAAAATGTGTTTTTCTTTAATAATACTCATAATGCCTATCGGTTGTGGAGCATTTTTGAAAGAAAAATAATTGTTTCTCGTAATGTAAAGTTTATAGAGAATGTTTTTCCATTTCTAAATGAAAATTTGATAAAAAACGATACGGAACATACACTTTTAAATAGTGATAACCATGATAAAAATAATATGTATGAAGAAAATGACAACACTAGTGAAGAAGAAACAGATTCTAAACA
Organism: Coronaproctus castanopsis; assembly: GCA_032883995.1. Taxonomy (NCBI): domain Eukaryota; kingdom Metazoa; phylum Arthropoda; class Insecta; order Hemiptera; family Monophlebidae; genus Coronaproctus; species Coronaproctus castanopsis. Next base: position 30,996,873 of record CM065054.1, on the reverse strand, counting down.
AATAGAATGCAGAACAAAAAGAATAATTAAACCAAGTCATCTAAAGGATTATGTTATGAGCTTAAAATTAAATAAAGAAAAGGAAAAAAATATTGAACCTATTTGGATTAAAGCTATGACAAATGAAATTGAATGCATGGAGAGATATAAGGTGTGGGATATTGTTAAAAAACCGGTTAATGAAAAATGTATTGATTCTAAATGGGTACTAAAACTAAAAAATGATGGTACACATCGAGCTCGTTTGGTAGCGAAAGGGTTTCAAACCGATAAACATGGTGAAACATATTCTCCAACCTTACGAAATGAAACAATACGTATTCTTTTAAGCATAGCACAAAAAAGAAAACGAAAAATTACACACTTAGATGTTGAAACTGCTTTTCTTAATGATGAATTAAATGAGGATATATATATATATATATATATATATATGAACCCACCAGATAATTTTGATTTGGATAATAACTGTGTATTAAAATTAAAAAAAGCGTTATATGGTCTGAAACAATCGCCACGTTGTTGGAATCAAAAACTGAATGAAGTTCTTACGAATATGGGTTTATCATTATCTGATGAATGTCTGTATCTATCAGATGGCATATATGTGGCAGTGTATGTTAATGATATTTTAGTTATAGGAGATGACAGTGATAAAGTTAGTACTGAACTAAAAAAATCATTTGTTATAAAAGATTTAGGAACACAAAAAAAATTTAAAAATTGATATGAGACAACAAGATATATATTGACCAAGAACATATAATTAAAAAAATAATCTTAGAACATAAGTTACAGCACATAAAAAATAGAAACACACCAATGGAAAAAAACCTACAATTAACAAATGAAAATTGCAAAAAAAGTACTGGTAATATAAAAGAAGTTCTCGGATCATTACTCTATCTTGCACAAGGAACTAGACCAGACATCTGTTTTGTAATAAATCTATTATCAAGGAGTACTGTTCTCAATAATCAGCTTTATAAATACGTACTACAAATTGTCGAATATCTTAAGAAAACTGAAAATCAAAAAATAGTCTTTGATGGAAGTTCTGATGATCCGGTTGTGGCATATTCAGATGCATCATATGCTGAATTAGATGGAATAGAAAAGTATCGAAGATCAACAACAGGTTATATTATAAAAGTATTTGGAACACCAAATCTAGAAAACGAAGAAGCAAGTCAGTGTCACATTGTCTAGCACTCAAGCAGAGTATGTAGCACTAGCGGAAACAGTAAAGGAGGTAATATGGATCAAAGCAATATTAGTAGAATTAGGAATTGAATGCGGAACTATATATGAGGATAATGTTAGTTCTATAAGAATTGCAAATTCAACTGATAACCTGAAGAGGTCAAAGCATTTTGATGTGAATTGAAATAATTCATATTCCATCAGAAAAACAAGTTGCTGATATTTTTACAAAGGCAATACCAGCTCAATCGTTTATATCTTTTTGTAATGAATTGAATTTGAAGTAATATTTACACTTACACATTTGTATATCAAGTTTACTTTGAGGGGTGGTGTTGGTAGATCGATTATGTGTATCGATACTTAAAATGATACAAAGTAAACTTTCTATCTGTTATGTTTTGTTTTTTTTTTTTGCATTACATGATAACGTTCTTAATGTTGATATGTTAAATGTATAATTTATAAATATATATATTAATAAAAAAACTATTCAATGCCATATTATAACATATTATTCTTATAATAATAATAATAAATAAAATAAAATGATGATAAAATTAAGTGTCCAGTCATATTACGAAAAAAAAAAATAAACCTAGTTAAATTTGTAAATTCTACGAATCAAATAATTCGATCGTTACTTTTAGCGACTAGAGAGAACAAATTAATTTCAAAAACGGTTATTTTTCAAAATTTCTAAATTATATTTTCTTTTAAATATTACATTACAGGTAGATTAGTTTCAACATTTTAACAAGTCAATTATGTAGTTATAATTTCTATATTTTCAAATTTTTTCATATCGTTTAATCAACGTTATTCGTAATTTTTATAAAATTTATTTTACGTTGAATAACCAACTCAGGGGAAATTACAAAAAAAAAAAAACGCATAGTAGAAAACACGTAATAGATTCATTATCGGCATAATGTAGTGTTCCTTCATTTTCGTTTGATTTTTCAAACAAAAATAAAACTTCTTTTTTGTTCTAAAGGCATTTTAACTTATATTCATTTCTTTCCATGACCATCTTCTTCAAATCTTGGTATTTGATTTCGGTCATTTGTCCTATAAACACCTTCCTTGGTCGACCTTTTCCTTTGTTGCCATTCATTTTTCCTTCAATTATATTTGTTATAAATGAATTGTCCCTTATTAGATGACCAAACATCTTTCCACTTATTTTTTTAATTGTACTTATAAGTATTCTCTTCATTCCTATTTGTTTAAGTACTTCCGAATTTATCTTTTTTTCCGTCCAGTTAATGCGTAATATTTTTCTCCAAATCGACGTTTCCGTTGCCTCCGTTTCTTTTTATCTAGTTCCGTCTTCACCCATGTTTCGCAACCATATAATAATACACGCCACACGTGTGGGCAAATTTTGCTCTTATGTTTTTAACTTCAGTTTTTTTTTTTTGTAAGTAAATTTCTTTTTTGGAAAAATTCTATTTTCGCCATATTAATTCTGTGTCTAATTTTTAACGAGCATCAAAAAAGCTGTCGACAAAGTAGACTGGCCTGTATTAATGTCCGTAATGAAAAAAGTCAATTTAGACTGGAAGGACAGACGAATTATAGCACAATTATACAAAGAACAGGAAGCGGTAATTAAAATCGGACAGCACGTGTCCATTGCTAAAATCCGTAAAGAAGTGAGGAAAGGTTGCTCGTTGTCACACTTTTTGTTTAATTTGTTCGTAGAAGAAGCGATTAAAGAATTGAAGATAAAAATAAAATAATGATTTAAAATAAACAAATAAAATACTTTAAATATTAACGCTTGCGTATTAACAAAAGTGTACACATACCCCAAAAATTTGGCTCCTACCGGCGCTAATTCTAAAATACGACTCGCGAGAGCTTCACCTTCCATCAATGGAGGCGGATCTGATAATTTATTTTTTCTCAAATAACGACAAGTGACCCGCATCGGACTGGAAGCTTTACGCGGCGGAATAATTACCCGCACGCCTGAATGACGACAACCGCGCATTGCACCACCGCGTGCATCTACCACGAAGCTAACTAAAAAACTAAAACAAATATAACGTTAACATTTTATCTGACTTAAATCGAAACAGTCTGCGTTAAAGCGTTATCCACACAAACACATATGTATATACACGTACCCACTTTAGTAGTATTCGAATTAAAATTAAAAACATCAAATTACAAATACACATTGATCGATTAATATAGTAGATTATTAATTAAGTGTATCCATTATTTAAAATAATATTATCGGCAAATATTTTTAGAAAGCACGACTTTAATAATATAGAAAACTAAGTTAATAAAAAAAAAAAAAAACATCAATCAATCGGGATAATTTAATGAATAAAAAACTGATTTTTATTCCGAAATTAAACGAAACGGTTAATTCGATTCGAAGCAATTTAGTAGAAGCCATCCTCCACCGTAATATCGACTAATAAATTATCAGACTAATATAAAAGAATAATTTCGAAATTTAGTGCTTTAATTCGATATAATTTCACTATTGACGATATTATACGAATATATTAGATATGTGTAGGTATTAATTATCCGGGGTTTTATTTTTAAAGTCAATTATGTCAGAATATAATTTTAAAACATGCACGCATTCACACACACACATACATCATATATATATATGCACATATATATAATTAAAAAGAAACTGGTGTGAGAATATTTTCAGAGTTACGCACACACACAAATATATATATATATATATATTATCTTTTAGAGTAATAACACGTAGGTAATTCTTATTACTTCTCTGATGAGACACGTAATACCAGAGCGTCAATAAATTAGTTAAATATATTTTATTCATGCAATAAAAAATCGTAGAAATTGGGAGAACTAATAATGTTTTTAATAATTTTGACGTTTTTACACTTTTACGGTTGGTATTCATATGTTCACGATTTACACCGAAAAAAATCGCGAATGTATGAGGTTTTTTTTCGATTTAAAAAATATATTTATTACGTGCATCACTGGATCGTTTTTCAGAAAAAACAAAAAAAAAAAAAAAAACTGAAAATAACAAGAAATTAGACGAAATAAAACTTCTAGTATGAATAATATACTTAAAATGATAAGGGGGTATTTTCGAATTTATTTAATAGTCGGGAATGATATATAAATACAGTAAAATGTTATGTATGCAAATAGAAACAATCGCTAAAATATAGAATTTTAAGGAAAGAAGATTTTAATACGTTATAAAACATTATGGCGTGCATTAAGAGGACTTAAATTTAGTCTAATTTTTTCAAAACCAAAATTGCAAACTTTCAAAAATTGAAGCAAACTGTTTTTTGTATTTTTTATTCCTTTTTTTAAAAAAAAAAAAAAAAAAAAAAAAAAAAAAAAAAAAAAATACGCTAGATATATATTATAAATAAAGAGCACTTATTGATTTAGAAAAAGCGTTTGATCGCTTGTAACGAAATGGACTGTTAATAAAAGTAAATTCCGCCGGTATATTCAGTAATTTAGGCAACTATTTATATAATTTCCTAAACAACCGAACATTCCAAGTTAAGATCGGTTTGACAAAATCAACACCAGATCAGTCCGAAAACGGTCTTCCACAAGGCTCTGAACACTGCAACCTTATTCACGTTATATATCGATCACAACGAAAATTATACTGTGCAGCTTGTAACTGCTCGGCTTTACATTAACGATCTTCGTATATCCTTGTCATCCAGTCTTCCTTATAATGCACAAAAATTAAAAAAAAAAAAACATTAATCGTTTGCAGCAATGGTTCGATAAGAAAGGTTTATATTTTTTAACATTCAAATCATCATACATTATTTTCCATAAGAGGCATCTACACCATCCTCTGGTTTTACTTTAAGTATAAAAAACTTACCCTTAACAGCCAAAACAACAGTCAAATTCCTAGGTCTATTGTTCGACTCCAAGTTAACCTGGCGTTACCATCTAACTAAAGTCAAGAGCAGGTGCTTAAAACTGCTCCCAATTTTGAAATTCTTCTTCTTCTTTTGTGACCGTACCGTATCCTGCTACTTAGGCCAGAGGCACGGAAGGAAAGGTGTAAGAAACTAGATTAGAGGAAAGATGTTTGTGATTTTGAGGAAGAGGAGAAGTTTAGTCTCGGCGGATGAAGTGCGTTGTAATATGTTGGGAAGGTTGAGAGGAAGGCCAGCAAGCTGACGTTAAAAGGTATATGTTGGACAGGAAACTAGGATGTGAGTGTTGAAATACTTATCCAACCCAAAATATAATATAAATACCCCTTAAATATCCATAAATCTATAATCCTTTCGCGAATCAACTATGGGTATCAGGTATACTCAACAGCCAGTAAATCTATATTAAGAACATTAGATACCGTACATAATGCTCACTCAATCCGACTAAGCGATTGCTGCACTTCTCTGGATGGAATTATGTACTGTATTTGGTACATCAGATCAGCTGTTAAAAAATGCAGTTTAAATAATAATAAACACGCTATTAATGACGAATATCGAAATAAAAAATGTGGGTAGAAATACAACGACATTTTCATCCATACAAAAGGACAAAAAAAAAAAGTGTTTTCGAGTTAACGCGTTTTTATAATAATAATTAAATCAAAAGAAACGTGAAATGCATCATCAGAATTTAAAAAGTGAAATTAAAACACTTTATTCGGATAAACATATTAACCAACACGGGGGATAAATTAGCAATTATCTTTTACTGAAAATGAAGAATAACGTCGATAAATTAAAAATTTAAATACGCAACTAATTTTAAAATCGATTTTAATTCGGTAATAATTCCTATAGTCGTTTAATTTTTAATTTTTCCTGTTTTATCACATTTTATTTCTAACATACCATAAACAATATGAAACCCAACAAACAAAACCCTCCGAATACACAATATTTCGAATCGAACGTTGTTAACGATAAATTTATACCACTCATTTATATATATATGCAACATTTATATTATGACTAAAAAGTTACTCATATGAAACGTTAAAATACGCAAAATAATAATATAATAGTAATAGTAATAGTAATAGCAATAATAATAGCAATAATAATAATAATAATAATAATAATAATAATAATATGGGCGTGATAAATATCGCCCACACGCGCGTAATTCGACCATATTTATTACTGTATAAAGCGTAAAGCGTGTTAAAATATCATAAGAAGTAATTTTATAGGTTACGTTCAAATTAAAATTTAAGGATTCAAATAAAATATCATGTTTAATAATTTACCGTATTAAATATTTTCTAAACATAACTAAGTCTAATCGAATATATATATATACATATATATATATATATATATATATATATATATATATATATATATATATATATATATATATATATATATATTGCCAAACTGCGAAGCACTTAATCACGTTTACATTACAAAATCCGAGTATTTTAGATTTTAGAAATTATAACGAATACTTATATCCGGTTTGAAATTTATACGCTGATATTATCGATTTAAAATAATATTTTGCAACGAAATAAATTTATTTACGTAATTATTCTAAATATACATACTATCAGATTGGAAGTAATTGAGGCGCTAAAAAACAGTGAAGAAAATTATGTTCAGATATTCTCGACCATATTGTACAAAAATCGAAAGAATACAATTAAAACAGGTTTAAGATCGGTTCAAACACTGGCAACATGTTTATTGCTTGGCTGCAGAGCTAAAATTTGTCTGTGATTACACTACTAGTGTATGTGTTCATTAATATGAAATTTAAACGTCATATTTTTAAGAAAATACTAAGAATAATATAAAACCGAACAATATTCACGGTTGAACGTTAATAACTGAATTATATTATTCTTTAATCCGGTTAACAGGAAAATTTGAAAGTATTTATTAGAAACAAATCTAATGTATTAATCTGCAGTAGGCAATAAATTATTTACCCTTTTCATTTATTATTTACATAATTTAAATATAGTTCTATACCTATTACTAAGCTGATACGACATATACACACTCGCACTTTAATATATATATATCATCATCATCAGCATCATCGTATTGTTGTTTGTACGTTTATTTTTACGTACAAGATGAGCTAGTATTCAAGGCAATATTTATATGCGACGCAAATGCGATATATATATAATATTATTTGTTCAACATCGTATCTGATGTGTAGTGACTATGAATTAGTCAATCTGTTAAATTTTCTACGCATCTGTGAATCAGTTTACGCCACGCCATCCGATTATGTACCAGCCCGATTGCCTATTCTAAACTAATTTTCGCCGCATTATACGCACACACATAGTGTGCCCAAAAAACTTTAGTATCTGTTCATATGTACATATATTACTGTTATGCTTCCGATTTAATTCACACGTATAACAGAATCATTCATTCTTTTAGCTGTCAAAAGTATTCGCAGCAGTATCCTTCAGCGCCACATTTCCATTTTTTTTCTGGACATACCATTTGGCCGCCGAAAGAATAAAAATTCGATCATAAATAAATATAAACGGAAGAATTAAACGCTAAACTAAAGGAAGGGAAAAACTATAAAATATTAATATAACAAGAGAGAAAAATCAAAAAAGAAAGGAAACATATAAAAGAGGAAAGGGAAAATTACTCCCAAAACAAAAACCACGTGTTAAATTAGAATATGATTAATACTAATGAATTTATACTATTAAAACACCAACATTGAAGGATAATAAGGATAGGATAAAGTAAGCAGGGAAAACACCAAGAGAGGATAACTTATCAAGCAAACCCGTGCGTCTATTAATATCTTCTCTAAAATTAACGCTACCATGATTGGTACAATGAACATAAGGAGGATTTACAAGATTGAACCAGGGGAAATTCAGTTTAAACAATACTATAGGCTTTACCTTTCGATTGAAAAATTATATATACTTTCAAGCCAGTCGAAGTCCTCCTAATCATGTCATATAGGTCGCTTGAGGGAATATATGGAAAACGATCTCCAGAATTAACAGCACCTTCCACTAAAATATCAACTCTGTCGTTCGTGGAAATACTATAATGACTTACCCATAAAAACTTCAAGTTACCTCCACGTTGAGAAATAATCAAGCATTTCGACATAATTTCCAAAGGGCGAGACTTACAATTAAAACTACTGCGGCCCCTTGCTTCGATGACGTTTGTTTTTCCATTCAATTTTTCGTACAATTTCAAATAAAATTTCGTTCCTATCGCGATAAATGTAATAAATTTTATACGTTACAGCGAGTCTATTCGTCGTATAACGTTGCGTACGTAGGCTTCAACATGATTAATTTTTAAATGTAACGAATTCAAACTTTTATTAACGGTTATTACAATTATTTAAACCCGGATATTTTAAATGTATTTCATTCAATTCGCGTTCTATTGCACACTTCGCAATTCGGTCAAATTTTTCCTCTTTTACGAACGTTTTTTTTTTTGTTTTTTTTTCTAAAGACGTTGCACGCGTAAGAATAATTATGGAAATTTATCTCCACCGCAATTTAAACACGCACGATTTAAACGTATAAAATAAAATATCAATGATACCACCTTAAGAATTTCGATAAATTCCATTTGTAACCCCAGCGTATATATTTTTTACTTTATTTTGTTAATAACACTCTAAAACATATACATATATATATATATATAAAAATATACATATACTGTGGGGTTAATAAAAACAGGCAAGTTTTTTTTTAAACATATTCAAACAAACAATAGATATCATAACACGTGCGCATTGAACCAATAAAAATACACGTGTTACTTACATAAATAGAACAGACAAACACACACACATACACACGCACCAAGTTGTTAGTGCAATCGCCAAAAAAAAGTATATATAAAAAAAAAATTAAAAGTGCTGTATATAAGTAAAAAAAAAGCACCGTTTAAAAAAAAAAATATATATATATATATATATATATATATATATATATATATATATATACATATGCATATATAGCAAAACAAAAGAGCAAACAGATGAAAATAACGTGCTAAATGAAATAATGAGTTATTATTTCGATTAGTTTTCGAAATTATTCAATTAAATACAGCCGTCATTCTAATAAGCGAGTAGTTGCTTTTTATGATAGACGAGATATAATTTAAAAAATAATAATGATAATAATGAAAAAAAAAAAACAAAACACGTGAAAATGATGATGGTAATGTATTCTATTATAACGGTGACGTCGCGACAAAATGATATAAGTAGTGGATAGTGAAAGGGTAGTAGTAAACAGTAATAAGAATAGAGCAGTTATAAATTATATTTAAACAGATAGTCATTTTTCTTTATATATACCTTTCCCTGTACATTCCTTCGGACGCAATGGCTTCGTTTAATATACCGAAATTGTCCAACATCTGTTTTAAATTTATTAACCTGGTGAGAGACATCATATCATATACAGCGTAATGTATCGCCATCGATTAATTAAGGATTAAAAATGAAAAATAATAATTAAATACATCGATCAAACGAAATGTTTTTAAGAACAACAACAAGAACAAAGGACGCTTTCGTAATGAAATTTCTCCTCGTATATAAGTGCATTAATTTATATATAATATATATATATACATATAATCATAAACGAGTGAATAAATTTGTACCTAGTAGACTACTACCGGTTTCGATATTGTAGGTTAAGAAATAATTAAAAATGTAATTCATATAAAAATAAACAATAAAAAAGTAGTTAAAGTTATTAAAAAAAAAAAGTTTTCTTTATGTTAAAATTACAAAGCTTTTTCGACTGTATTATCTGTACAAATTTATAAAAATATAAAATATAAAAAATATTACTTAGATGAGCAATCTACAAAAATTATCATAGCGGTAAAACAGTATTTTAAAAAATAATCCAATGGTGAATGCGATAAACAACACAATCAACAATCGGCGATATAAAATTTTGTAGGTAAACAAATAAAATTAATGCAAACATCCAACTTCATTTATTTTTATTTTACTTGCTACTATGTTAATGCTCGTGTGGTAAATTTTATATTGCCGATTGTTGATTGTGTTGTTTACCACATTCACCGTCAGATTATTTTATAAATACTGTTTCATCGTTGTAATAATTTTTGTAAATTGATTATGTAAGTAATGTTTATTACATTTTATTATAAATTTTGTATAGATAAACAGACGAGAAAAGTTTTACGACTTTTAATAAAGGAAAAATTTCAGCGATTTTAACACCTTTTTTTTTTGTTTATTTTTTAAAAATCACTACATTCCAAACTTTTCAAAATATAAAAACATATCGTATAAATTACTCGTAAAATACCTATATATATGCATATATATATATATATATATATATATATATATATATATATATATATATATATATATATATATAAAGTGTACATAAAATAAAATAAGTTTGTATATGCAGACTAATAGAACAAAATTAATGGATGGTTTTAAAACACACACACACACATATATATACATAATAATAATAATAATAATAATAATAATAATAATAATAATAATAATAATAATAACCTTTATTTAGCATAACTAAATTAACAATTCATAAATATCTGTTACAGCTAAAATCAAATTTTAAAATTAATTTCGAATGTAGTCATACTAGACCCTTTCGAGCGAAGGTCTTTCCCAATTTTTCCCAGTTGCGTTTGTATATATATATATATATATATATATATATATATATATATATATATATATATACTATATATCTCTGAAGATGAATAGTACAATTAAAAAAATAACTCAAAAACGCGTCTGGTATATATTTTTAAGTTTTAAGTAGACGACTTATAGATAGCGAGATATTTGATATCTGATTTATATTTTATACGGGAGGGAGAAATTAAATATCGTAAAAATTTAATAAGAAATAATCGAATGTAATTATCCCGATTCGTGAATATGTAATTAATTCATAATTTAAAAGAAATTGTAGAAAAATTGAATTACGAAAAATTCGTTTAGGTTGCAAAAAATAGTATAATAATAAACGTTTCGGGAAGAAGTGGAAACAAAATATTATAAAAAAATTCTCGGGGGGGGGGAACCAGATGTTCAGAAATAGGTCCAATAAAAAACTATATGGATAAGTAGAGAAGGTATTTGAAGTTACGAGGAAAAGAAGATTATCTTTGTATGCGCGTGGGTAATAAAAAAAAAAAACCTTTCATCATTTTGATAAACAGCCCGAAGTTGTTATTGAGATTTTAACGAAATACAAATAGACAATACGGCGAACAATAATAGAATAGAATTTAGATATAAAATTAAGAAATTCGATGGATTTAAAAGAATCAAAAGTAATAGAACCGGGCAAAAATAGACTAACAATAGATAGAGAAAGCATAGTGAAATTGTGAAGAAATACTGGGAAGAAAGGTGAAGGAGAAGTTTGTTGTTCTCACGTGGTCAATAGATAGCCAAATTCTAAAGAAGAAGATGTAATAAACGTTATTAAAAAGTCCAAACGAATCTCGAAAATAATACACAACATTGGACTGAAATAAAAAAGTTCAAACGCTAACTAACAATCAAACGAAATAGTTTTACGAGTAATAAATATGACAGTTCGTCGATTCGATTTTACAAAATAATAATCTGTTGTTCTTAAATAAATAAATAAATAAGTAAATAAATAAAAAAAAAAAAAAGAATTAAGTATATAAATTTTTTTGGGATGGATCGTTATTTTAAAGTTTTAAATATTTTATTCGTCGAATTTAAGTTTTTTCGGTAGTCAATGCTATTTTAAATTAATTTATTTATAATTCGTAAAGTTAACGATAGTAAAATTAATTAATCCGGTTAATTTAAAATAAACGCGTGGTTTTAGAAAGATTTTCAAGTAAACAATTTTTATGGGGGATCATTTTCCAACAGAAGCTTTGAGAGAAATTTGAGAGAACAGATTTCAAATATTATTTTAAAGAGAAATGGCAAAGAAAGAAAGTGGGCGGAAGATTGATGTAAAACAGTTTTCATTTCAATTTTTAAAAAAAGAACCCCTGTACAGTGTTGGAACTACAGTTAAAAAGAACAATATCGTTCTTATCACATTCTAGTAAGGTACTACCACAAATCATAAATGAATCTTTTTTTTTTTTACTCTCACAATTCACTGAACAGCGAGCCGGCTTTATTCTTGGTCAGATAATTGAGAACAGACCGAAATTCAACCTGAAAACGTACTTACGTTTTGTTGACTATACGAAAGCGATATATTCGGTACAGTGGGTAAAACTATGGAAAATTTTTTATAAAATAGGAGAAGTTCCACATCATCCGATTTCTCCATTGCAAGGACTTTATCAAAATACCGTTGGGAAAATTAGGATAGGCGAAACATGCTAGGATGCGAAGTTGATAAGAAACGCCTGATACTGGCGAGATATGCGACAATGAAATTAAATTAACATTTGTAAAAGCACCGTAAACAAAATAAGGTAAAATTAATCGACAACTTAATTTTTCCCACAGCAATGTACAGGTCGGACATAAATTATAAAATGTACACATTCCAGGCGAATTGTCGCGTTTGAAATGCGGCTTTATAGGAGGACGCTTATAGAATACCTTGAACAGCGTACCGAACAAATGCGTCAAAGTTGAAGGTCATTTATTAACGAGAATTAACACGAATGCAGTAACATTTTTCAGGCGCATAACAAAGAAAACAGTCTCACTCGTACATACTATCATTACAAGGAGTATCAGAAGGGTATATAAACCGAGGAAGATGTTTATGGACGGATGGAATAAAACGAAAACTGAACTCACACTGGTTGCAGCTACGACAAGGGTAACATGTCTGAAATAGTGGAGAAAAGCGATCCATACGATTTCATGTTGATGTCACATGATGTCACGAAATACCTTCGCGGTATAAAGGGGTCATAGAGGAAGAGTTAATTTAATAGCGCGGTCATTTTTTTTGTTGCACCAAATCCAAGCGATTTTTTTAAAATTCGCGTTTAAAATTATTAAATGTTTGTTATTTATTTCAATGAAATTAAGTTCGAATTAAAATGAAAGAACAATTAAAGACCAATTCAAATAAATTTTGTAAAAATGAAGGTATATATAGTGGTTAATTTCAGTCTGATGTAAATATAGTTTTAAAGACGGTAAATATTGCATTTTTAAATATTGAACGATTTGATAAACTTGTCAAAAACGTATTAAATATGCACAGAAAAATGTAGTACGTAAAATATTTTGACGGCCATTATCACATAAATGGACATAATCTAACTTGTTTGTTTTGAAATCAATTAGTTTGATAAATTGTATTAAAATGGGAAATTGAATAAATTTAAGATGTGTAAATTAAAAAATTGATAATGCATATTTTTTTACATTTAAATAATCAGCGTATTAACGCAAATCTAATTCTTACGATTTTTTGCAAAATACGCTAAAAGAAGAAATCACCCGGAAATACATTATACACACACACACATATATATATATATATATATATATATATATATATATATATATATATATATATATATATAATAGGACAAGCGAAGCAACCTGCGGTTTGAACATATTGACTCAGCGATGTCGGGATGAAAGACAAGAACTCTACTGTTGTTTTATTGACCATCAGAAAGCCTTTGACTGCGTGAAACACGATAAGCTGATAGAAATGCATAAACAAATTGACAGTAGTTGGGAAATTTGAAAATTTAGATTTGAACCAAATTGCAATAATAAGAAATGAAAATGAAGAATCAGAAGAAATTTCAATTTAAAAATGTGTCCGTCAAGGCTGCATACTGTCTCCAATTCTATTTTTCAAACATGCTTTAAACGAGGACGATGGTATAGCAATAGGGACAAAGCGTTTGTCAAACATCAGTTACGCTGGCGATACCGTTTTAGTTGCAAACAGCTTTGAGAATTTACAGGACTTGTTAAATCGCGTAACGCAGATCAGCACATCACACGTACTACACATAAATATCACCAAAACTAAATGGCTAGCAGTACATTGGAATATAGAGGATAAAAAATTAAAGAAGAAAAAATTAATTATCGAAAGTATAGAGATTGACGAGTCTCAAAATTTCAATATCTTGATACATGGTTCCATGAGGAAATGTATCAATCAGTAGAGATAAGAGCACAAATAGCGAAAACAAGGAAAGCTTTTCTTAACATGAAAAACTTGATGACTCGAAAGGATTTGAAATTACAACTACGGATATGTCTATTCTGATGTTACATTTGGTCAATACTACTGTATTGGTATGGAAATCTAGGTTCTCATACAAACTTTGAACAAGAAAATCGAAGCTTTTGAGATGTACGATTATCGCAGAATGCTAAAAATATCATATCTACATCACGTGACCAATAGAGATGTTCTGAATAAAATGTCAAATAAAGCTGAGGTGCTTTATACGATCCGAACCAGAAAGTTAAAATATTACGGATACATGCATAGACATCTAAAAAAATTTCACCTGTTCCATCTTGTACAATATGGTAAAATTATTGGCCATAGAGAACCTGGTAGGCGAAAACTTTCTTGGGAAGCAGATGAGAGAAGATGGTACCACATATCAGCACCTCAACTGCAAGAGGAGTCCAGAGATAGGGGTTTAATAGCTATGATGATCGCCGATTTTCGATTGGAGATGGCGTAACAAGAAAATATACATACATACATACATATATATATATATATATATATAAATATAATTTTACCACAAAGAAAGTTATTAATTTTTTAAAATAAAATGAAAGTTCTGGATTGAAAAACACAATTTAACTTAAACACACACATTCATAAAACAATGAATTCCGGATAATTAAAATCATAAATTTGACAAATAGATTTTAAAAAATGTTGGAAATGATATATTTCATTTAATTTAAGAATTAATTAATTTTAAAAATACGGTTCCGATTATCGCGATGAAAAATCGGGAGGTGATAGTTAATTACCGGATAACCTAAAAATTATAACGAATTAATTCTTTAAAATGAAGAAAACTTGAAAATTGGAAAACTATACTATTATAAAATCTTCGCTAATTTATTTATAATTTAAATATCAGTAAGTTATAAAATTATTTTTTAAATATAATTCTTAAACGTACGAAATAATAATAATAATAATAATAATAATAATAATAATAATAATAATAATAATAATAATAATAATAATAGTAATAATAATATTATATATAACCGTATTTGTTTTTATTATTTCGATATAACGATCACATAATCATAACGGATCATAAAATCTGCGAATCATTTTTAAAGTTTACTCAAATGAAAGCTATTTAACAATTTTTACATTATAAACACACGTTTACGCAATATATAGTCTATATTCGAACTAGATTTCACGTTCCGATATTTTAGGAACATTCGATTGACGTAAGTTAAAAATTTCCATTTTATTATATGCTTTCACATTTACTGTTGTTAATTCTACTGCAATTACTACGATTTAATTTTCTATAATAATCTAATTGAAATTATTGGATTGCTATTGAAAACTACATTTATTCGGAACTAGATAAACAGTACTTATTACTAGTAATTAACATTCGAAATGTAGTTTTAAAAATACGACACATATACGTTCTATTAATTAAGTCAACTTACACCAAAATATTCGTCAATTCTTGTAATATACTTTCCTACAAATATCACCGCGACTATATTTCTCTTCTACAGTTTATATTAGCGTGTTATAAATTTGACGAGAATTTAATGTTTCGCCACACAGAACACGATCAGAATGTGCTGTTGAACGTCGCGATATAAAGGTGGTATACAGAAAACGATCTGGTCTAGAGCGATCCGGTTGGTCGTAGGTTAAACCGTGCTGATCAGTTTATGTGTGTTTTGTTTACAGCGCTCATTTAAACACGAGAGTTCAATGCAGTTTTTTCACAACACTAACACTAGTCATTTATTTTTGCCGAGAACGTCGCATTGTTCGTAGAAAATTACAACATTAATGTTGACTATCGCGATCTGGTTGACCCGCCCGTTCTGAGCGAGTTATGTATATTCAATACTTCTATGTACAAAGATCGCGCGATCAAATCGCGTTATGTACGTCCGAGCCTCTAATATAAATAATAAATACGTGTACGATTACGAAATGGATATTTAAATAAAAGCTTGCGCACATTTAGGCAAAGCGAAATAATAAACTTCTAACAAGCATTATGATAATGACGACCGATAATTATTACTATTAAGCTTTTAATATAAATAATTATACAGCAACAATTAAAGCGTAATTTGGAATATGCATACATCATTTTACGCGCGCGCACACACACACACAAACGTAATATATATATAAAATCTCGGCATGAATCGACAAAGCACCATACTTAACGCTGACGACACAAATTTACTTCAAAGCATCAGTAATTAAAAAAAAGGGGGCATAATAAAAATGTAAAAATTATTACGGTTAAAAATTCAGGAAGAAAAAACCCAACTTAAAAATTCCGAATAAATACGTTTTTGGAAAAATAATGATAATTATTAAAAAAAAAAAAAAAAAAAAAACACGTAAAAATACGCATCATTATCAGAATAAGCGGAAGCTAAGCGTATTCAGCAGCGTAAGTCAGTACCACGCCACCTACATACTCCGTTTCGGACATTAACGTATTTATAGAAAAAAATAAAAATAAAATTAGAAAAATAGAAAAATAAAGCGTATTTATTATAAAATGAGCTTTAAAATTGTTAACTGCGAAGTAATATATATATATATTATATATATATTATATATATATATATTAAGGAAGAGCCAAATATGATATATTTTAATAAATATTTAAACAGAATATAGAAATTAACACATCAAATTCATTCTTTGGTTTCGTTTATATAATTAATATAAAATACTGGTTTTAAAGAGATTTTCGTTAATAAATATAACATTTACTTTTTGCGGCAAGATAATTGTTTTATTTTATTTAAAAAATAATACTTTTCCTTTTATATGTAACTAAGTACGTATTATTTAAAATAAGAAAATATATAACGAAATATTGTATTTAAAAGAAAAATCGTATTTTTTTACATTTGTACGCAGTTGTTCCGAAATTATTGCATCTAATTAGAAAAATTGTTAATAACGACCATAATAATCTCGCTTCTGAGTCCTCCTCTCACGCACGAAGTAAAGAAAAAAAAAATAAAGCGAGTACGAAATTAAAAACGTGGAAAAATAAGTAAAATATTTTTAATAGTACATTACAACGTTACCGACATAATTGGTGTACTATTAGTCGGTCGTACAAAACTTTTCGTTTTAATCATTTATTTAATGAATTTTTTAAATTAATTTAAGATATTTAAACTGCATGTTCCCCTCACCCCTAAAATGTATCGTACGCCGAGCTGAAATTAAATAAGTCGAATAAAAATAAAATTCCGTCGAATTGTCGACGCGAATTGGTCGATTTTTCTAATCTTATAAATAAAACAGCGAAAAAAAAAATCTACGTCGTAAATATGTAAAATGATATAAAAGTTTTCTTAATTACAACCGAACAATTTTACTCGCCACCGAATGAAATAAATAACAGGACATGAAAATCGGAATATTAAATTATCGGAAAATCGCAATAATCCGTCCACTTTACAAAATAAAATCAAGGTCATCAATACCCGGAGGCTGTCGACAACAGCATATATCAGGATTAACGGAAGAATTGAAACGCTTGAATAAATATGAACATTCGCCTATAAAATTAGGAGATAAAATTCTTCAACAGCTGTCTAATGAAAAATGCAAAAGTTGGACTCAACTGCTCGATGGATTAGATATGAAAATAAATAGCAAGAAAACCTGATGTCTCCTGAGAAAATTGAACGGGAAACAAACGAAACGTGCCCTTTCAAATGTAACGCCAAACGAAATAACCAGTTCGCTCGTTGAAAATGTGAAACCAAAAAAAACACGATCCGGAAAATAAAGTTAATACGATGCCAAGAGGAGGATGAAAATAATCACTTTCGAAGGCCATTTACAGATGATGAAGTAACATGAAAAATAAAAAAGCTGCAGGTGTAGATTTACGTAGAACAGTTAAAAGTTAAATCATACAGGTGTTAAATGGGTTACACAACTGTTCAATGCGATCACTGAGTTATATTTGGTCCTGAAACGATGGAGAAAATCTCATGTAGTCGCAGTATTAAAACCAGGCAAAGATTGCAACGTTGCTGCAAATTTTCGTCCGCTATCACTACTGTGCCAGCTAATGAAAGTCGTTAAAAGACTCGTACTTAAACGTATCCGGGATACAATTGAAAGTAATTTAATACCAAAACAAGCCGGTTTCCGTAAATGGATATCTAGTGAAAGTCAATTATTAAATCCAACTTAACATATCGAAGATGGATATCAGAGAAAACAGATTACCGGTGTTGTATTTGTCGATCTTAGTGCATACAGCAAATCATAACAGATTGTTAAACTATGCGATCTAAGTAAAGATTTCAAATTCACAAAAGTAGTTCGTAACTTACTGGAAGGAAGAATGTTTTATGTATCATTCCAAGGAAAGAATTTTTTTTTTGTTTACATAAAGATTTTATTGGGACTGTTAAAACTAATTGTATTTCCCATAACTAATTAAAGGATGATTTCACTGGTATTTAAATTATTTTATAAGAAATAATAAAATTAAATATTAATAAGATCCAGCTGATGTTTTCTTTTCAGCCGACGGGTGTCATTAGAATCATCTAATAGTAAAACTTCTCTAAGTTTAGGATGGGGGTGAAGACGATTAATGTAGCTGTTTGCGTTCTGGTGAATGATAACAAGAACTGGATCGATTTTGAGATCGGTGCGAAGTTAGACGTTCGAAACAAACCAAGGTGCTCTTGAAATTATACGCATAAACTTGTTTAGAAATTTTTTTAAAATTTCGAAATTGGATTTGGCTGCGGTTCCCCAGACTTCTGCGCCATAGCTCAATGCTGGTCGGAAAACTGAAGTATAGATGAGCATCTTGCTTTCGAGACCGAACTCATAATGAGGATGAAGGAGCCATCGAAAGTTGGAGAGCAGAAGGTCCAACATTTTGCGTTTCCTTCTAATATGCTCGTGCCAAGTAAGCTAACAGCTAAGATGCAGGCCTAAGTAGCGAGCAGAGTTAGAAATTGGAACCGGTTTACCACCTAAATAAGTTGGAATGTATCGATGGTGTCGAACAGAAAAGTCTACTCGTACTGACTTGCTGTCGTTTAGTTTAATTTTTCAGGTATGAGCCCAAGTTGAAATATTGTCTACAGCTGTTTGAAGGATACATGTAGCTGTATTATACTGCGACTATGTGAAATTATTGCAGTGTCGCCGGCAAAAAGACTTGTTGTTGTCTCAGGTGTTTGAGGAATATCCATAGTATAAAGTAGGAAGAGGATAGGACCAAGTGTACATTTGTGGAACACCAGCACGAATGCTAATGTAGTGCGTAGTAGCTGATCCAAGATTTATATAGAACTGTCGATCAGTTAACTATGACATGAGTAGTCTGCAAAAGCCCGGTGAAAAATAGCTTTTAATTTTGTGAATTAAGCCGAGGTGCTAAACTTTATCAAAAGTAGCACTGACATATAGAAAAACTGCTGTAGCAAATTCTTTGTTCTCAAGTGCTTGAGTTAACACGGTGAATTTGCTCAACGGTTGCAAGCTTTTTACAAAATCCAAACTGAACATCTGGTATAAAATGTTTGTTTAAAATAACTGTCCGAAGTCGTTGTGAAATAATGTTTTCAAAGATTTTCGCAATGATAGGTAACAATGGGCCGGTAAGATTCAGGACCCTCGGCTGGTTTCCCTAGTTTGCGAATCATGATAATTTTCGCAATTTTCCAAGTGTGAGGTACATACCGTACATGGAAAAAACATCGAAACGGTTTGCCACAGGGCAGTGTGCTGGTACCTACCTAACCTAACCTAACCTAACCTACATTGTATAATATATATATATATATATAAATGATCAACCAATAAGTAAGAACACGAAGCATTTTTTGTATGTTGACGACTTAACTATTACAGCACATGGCGAAACATAGACCGATGTACAAAACAAATTACAAATGATGTTGCACGAGATGAACGAGCTTTACAGAATTAATGGATTAAATTTAAATCCAAGTAAAATGCAAGTATGTGCATTTCATCTTAAAAATGCCAAATCAAAGTGTAAATTGACACTAGAATGGCGCGGATAGATGTTAAGTCACAACGAATATCCGAAATACCTTGGCGTGACATTGGATCGGTCACTTACCTTTAAGAATCAATGTGAATCCTTTAAAATTAAAGTAGCTGCTCGGAACAATATTATTCGCAAGCTGATTTCATCAAAATGAGGAGCTAGGACAGAAGTACTCCGAGCAACAGACTTGGCACTGTGTTTCTCAGCAGCGGAATACGGAATGTTCATCTTGGGATAGATGAACGCGTGTTGACATAGCATCGAACGATACTTGCCGGATTATAACGAGCTGTCTTAGACCTACAAAGACTGAATTATTATATTAATCACGCGGTATTACTCCGCTATATATAAGAATAAATGCCATTTCGAGTACTGAAAGAACTAAAGTTGATATTCCCGTCATCCTATGTTTCGACAAATTACAGTATACGAAAGGTTGAAATTATGAAAATCTTTCACGCATAATAGCGTCGCTTTATCTGACAAGGCCGACGCAACACGGAAAATGGAAGAATTCTGGTACTGGTCTTGTGTCACGAAAGGAAAAACTACGGCAAAAAAATTAAATTGGCTTCAATGGAGAACGTTGAACAGGTTACGCACCGACTGTGGCAACACAAAAGCAAACCGTGTCAAATCGAAAATAAGCACCGATGACAAATGTGAATGCGGTGAAAAGCAATACCACCGACATCTGTTCAATTGCACACACATTAAGGCTAGCGCAGTTATGATAGATTTATGCAATACCCCCCCAACTTGTAATGACGACGTGCTTAAACCGATTAATCCACGGATATCTCGTATATAAAGGCGATAGAACTTACATTAATATTTATACAGGAATATCGCATTTAAATAAAGTACTTTTCAAAACCCTGCAACGCAGATTAAAAAATCAGATAAATGAAAAACTGGGTATCAACGAGAGTCAAGAAGAGAAAATATAAAAAGAGCTAAACGGTTTTTTTCACACACCATTTAAAACGGCGTATAATTCGGTCGACGTAAAAAAATCAACACTTTGGAAAAATTTGAAAGAGATGATAAATTTTAATTCACTATACGATGCAAAATCGATACGTAAAATTTCGTCACACGTGTTCAAAATAGAATAGGTGTAAAACAGAAGATGGCTCGTCTCCATCGAGTTTTTAAGTGTGTTTTAGAAAAGATAATTGAAGAAAGATTTTTTTTTTTTTTTTAAAAAAGTATTAAAAAGATTTAAATAAGTAGACAGATACTATAGAAGTTAATTGTTCAGCATTCGCGGATAATTTATAAATTTTATAAAGGAGAAAAAAAACGATTTGACAGAATAAATAAATATCCTTAAAGATTGAAAAAAAAATAAAACCGAAATATATGACAAATGTAAAGAAGGCTCCTCGATTTATTCTTGTTGTAGTACTATACCGTTCAAAAACGTACGCGATCACAATTGCAATTATATTCGCACCTATCTCTTGCATAATGAACGAGCACCTGGACTGAAGCGACATCGATCTATCGCTTTTTTATACTCTTGACGGCGCCTTCCTGCGCTTCTTTCACAAATTTTCCGCTTACCTTATAAGTTGTAAGAGCATTTCTCGCTGTCCTCTAACAATGTGTCATTCTGTTTTCTTCTCTGTTATCGATTTTCTCAACATTCTCTTCGACTACGCCATTTCTAAGACTATCTTGTTTGGTATTTTACAAATCCGCTAGATCTTCAGTATTCTTCTATATAGCCACATTTCGGTTGCTTTATATCATTTAGACTTGTCGTTTATTGAGTGTGGCCGCTTCTACACCGTACAGTAATATGATGGTAGATGTAGCACTGAATCGGTTATTGTATGCTTAAATTTAAGGATCTATCGCAGAGTAGATTCTTTAGGTTGTTAAATACTGATCGGGCTTGGACACATCTGCTTTTAACTTTAGTAGTTGGCCTGTTACGATTTAGCCGAGATATTTAAATTTATCTACTCTTTTCACCATTTTCTCGTTAATTGTAATTAAAGCCCGGTCGTTCATTTTATCTGTCTCACATTATCCAAACTGATTTCAAGTACTGGAGCCTATGCAGATCATCTGCTGGAATAACGTCATTTGCATATCGAATATTATTGATAATTCTCCCGGTAATTTTAACGTGTCGCATTGGAAATTGGTTTTTTTGAAGACTTGTTTCGCGTACAAATTAAATAGCAGACGGGAAAATATGCACTTTTGTCTTATACTTCGCTGTATTTCGAACATTATACTATTCATGCGGGTTCCTAAAGTCAGCTCAGCTTCTTGATTCCAGTAGAGGTTCTTAATTTACGGTCATTAAATAAGGATATATAAACCGAGTCAGCGCATTTAAATACCTGGGAGAATTTACAAACGGGTTAGATAAAATAGCTAACCGAGATGGAGCAAAAAAAAATGTAATTAACACTCCGATTGAGAACAGATACACACGTAACAAAGCAAAAAAAAAAAAATCAAAATCTGTAATAAGATATTAAAACGCCGTAATTAAACCGGAATGATTATCGACGAATGTAAGTGAAGCGTTGGAACCGCTTAAAATTAAAAAAAAAAAATGTGGACCGGAAATTCATCGTGAAATCAGTAAGAAAAGACTAATAAGTAAATATACGAATATGCAGAAGTAAATACGATGAAAACGAGATCAAGACGACCATTTAAAGAGAACGAACGCCTAATAAGAAGAAGAAACATTTTCGAATAGTTTGATAAAAACACTAAAACGCGAGGATTCCTCGAGAAGTTAAACATCTCGAAAAAATAAACACCGGGATGAAATTACGAACAGAAATACGTTTAGAATACATTCTCTGTAGTTTAAAAAGCAACTCCAAATGAATAGATGGAAGAAATAGCACACTAAAGTAATGAAATGTAAGAGTGAAATAAAACGAAACAAATAACCATCACGAAGATATTTTACACACTCCCCGCAGTTGGCCAATTCGAAGATTAAAAATAATAATCAATAATAATAATGACACGATAAGAGTCCGGCGTTTTAATTAGATTCGAGACTTGATTTAAGATAGCGAATGAGACGAGCAACAATTAATTTCGTTTCGAAATAATTAAAGCAGAATATTATATAACATTATATCCAGCCTCTTTTTCACGCTTTATGATTATTTTTAAAATGAATAAAAATTAGGTGTAGAAATTGGTGTTTTTTTTTTTAATTTAACCGGTATGTGGAATGTAGTGATTTTTAATAAATAAACAAAAAAAAAAGTAGTAAGAAGCGCTAAATTTTTATATGAAAAAACCACAAAAGTTTTATCATCGAATGGACGTAAAAAAATAATATATAAAAATATGTACGCAATTTATATTTTAAAAAAATATATATATATATAAAAGGAAAAAACGAAAAATTAAAATGGAAAAAATACTTAATTCAGATATAGAACATTAGAAGAAATATCAAAGTGAAAATATAAAATAATCCTATATTCTTTATCAGATTATTTTATATATATTATTTTACGTTCACTTGATAATGGTTCATTATACGCGAAGTTTTGTGGTTTTTTCCCCTTCTTATATAAAAATTTAATGATTTGAACTATTTTTTTTATTTATGATT
Source organism: Coronaproctus castanopsis (assembly GCA_032883995.1). NCBI lineage: Eukaryota > Metazoa > Arthropoda > Insecta > Hemiptera > Monophlebidae > Coronaproctus > Coronaproctus castanopsis. The sequence goes on along the minus strand of CM065054.1, from coordinate 30,972,786 downwards.
TTTTTTTTTTTAAATTCGTGCATTAAAAATTACTATTTCGAGTTTGTCGTATAGTAATTTAATAGCCGCATTTTTCTCGTAAATTACGTGTGCACACGATTCTTCATAATTATAAACTACAATCGGAACTCGATTCACATTATCGATTCCTTATTACCTAATAGAGTCAGTCACGACGCTTAAAATCGATCTAACTAAATTTTTAACGCAAAATTATTACTATTATTATTATCATTATATCGTCTCATAACCCGAATCTTAAAGTTTCTTCATCCGTATGGGAATATAATTTCCCCCCCCCCGACCTCCCATTTTCAAAAATAAGTCACGCTTGAAAAAATGTTCGTCATTCCATTTTCCCTTTCGTGCCACGTCACTTCTAATTCGGTTTTTAACCATAACGTAAAATACAAATCGTTCCCCCGTTAGAACAGATTCCGTTACATTATTATCGCTTTGAATTCTTTATCAGACTTTGCCGAGTTTTTCAGCTCTTCGACTGTTATTCTTTAAAAGCTACGTCACGATTTTAAACCTTACGTTACTAAATCCTATGTAGTTATATTCTTTGTTATTTTCCCCATCTTTCCTTTTTTTTTTTTTTTTTATTATAGGCGTCGATGTATGAACTAATTCAAGAAAATGGACTCGAGGTAATATCAAATATTTTTTGTGATAATACTGTTTATTGTTTATTGTTTTTTTTTAATGATAATTCCGCATAATTTTTAATAAGTTATAAAAATATTTTTATAATTTAAATATTCCGCTTTAACCGTCACATCGTATTATATAGAAACGTATAATTTAAAAGTCTATGTACCGAATAGAGGACGCACTATGAGTGAAAAGATGTTAAGAGTACGGCGATCGAATAGGACGGAAAATATTTCGATCGTATTTATAATTAGGTTCGTTATTAATGCGGGGTTTTTTTTGTTTTATAACGTTAAACGAAGGCGCGCTTTAACGGCGGACAATTAAATAATCCTTAATAATAATTAAACGTCGGAGGAAATTGTAATAATTACGATTATCGAATGTTTCTCATATGTTTATAGTTATTATTTAAATAACGATAAGGAGTTTTCGACGTCGCTATTATAAAATCGATTTTTCTCTAAAAATATTTTCGCATTTTTAACAGATATTGATAATAAAGCGTGAGTTGAAATTACAGGACAAATCGAGGCGATCAGATTTTTCTCGGTAGATTCCTAGAATACTTGTCACACCCGATTTTCGTAGTTTGTATTTTTTTTTTTCGAAAACGTCAGAAATAGCTATTTTTAAAAATTGGCAGAAACCATTTTTGAAGATTCCACAGAAACAAAATGATGAAATAAGAATAAAGGTGAAATAACGGAATCGCGTAAAAATAGAAAAAGAATTAAATAATAATAATCAACGGTTAATATTGAAAGAAAAATAAAAACAGTGGTAAAATTACACTTTCTTCCACCTGATGTGTCATTTGAGTACCCTTCACGTCGAGATCTTTTAATATACCATCTACTGATAGCCAGTTGCCTAGTAATACGATTTTTAAAACCCATTGTAACTGATGAATTAATGGGCAGAAAGTAGATTAGCTGATATTTCTATCTAAATGTGATTTTTGTCGATTTTTAACACGGTCGTTATTATTTACATTAATCTTACTTCTAACCTAAAACCGAATGTAACCTAATCTAACCAAACAAATAAGCCGCGATTTTTTTTTTTTTTAAATAACTATTTTGTTTATTATTGTATTAAAGTAATTTTGAAAATAAAACAATAACTATAATAGCCGAATCGACACTACCTCTATAACGGAAAAACTTCCACCTATTTTTGCGGTTTATAAAAACATACTTATAAGTAAAATTTGAAAGGGTGTAATTTATATTAAAAATTATTTCGCGCTTTTTTATTTATTTATTTTTTATTTTTTTTTTTATTTTTTATCATGTTTAGGGAAGCATGATACATTAATTTATCCAAGTCACGATCAATTCTGAGGTGTACACGTATTCTAGGAATGAGCCTAATGGTAATTTATGTTTTTTTTTTTCAATTAATACTTGTTGTAATATCGTTATTAGTTAAAAGTAATGAAAAATTCACCGTCTGTTTTACTTTACATATTCGGCGAATTCGTTAAATTTCCGCAATAAATTATTATAATATAAAGTAGAAAATATATTAAAGAACATATATATATATATATATATATATATATATATATATATATATAAAATAAATATAGTAAATGAAATTACCCAGTCTGAAGAGCAGGAGCTTTAATTATGTCTATATTATCCGAAGTAGAACTGAGCACTGATTGGTTCAATCCATATTCCGACTTCGTTATAGGCGCTAATCATGGAAAATTAGTTTATGACTACATTATTCCTGATTCAAAAAGTAAGTATATAATACTGTTTAACACACACACACACATATATATATATATATATATATATATATATATATATATATATATATAAATAGTAATCATATTTTTCTTTACCAAATATCGTGACTTATGCCACAGCAGAAATATACATATTATTTCATTTTAAACTATTCGTCATTTAATACATTTATTTTTTATTCAATATTCTGTAGCTTAATTATAACAAATAAACTTACAGAGGGATAAAAGTGAGTTCATTAAGACAAACAAAATAAATTCGCATTACATAAAACCGGAGAATAGTTTCGAATGTTTGAAGAAATTGTTATTTTGCTAGATATTTATTAAAAATTTATTTCAGACATCGACGAACTACAAATATACCAAAGCGTTATATATATATATATATATCGACTATCTCAGAAATGTCTTGGTTGAAATTTCGTACATACCCGTAATTTATTATGTTAATAAAAATGACTTGTTCGAAAATTACGAATTTTAAAATTTTGGGCCCGATCTTGAGTATAACCTCGTAAAATTTTGGAAATTTAGATATTTTTTCTCGATACTTATCTAAATGTATATTAAAAATTTCAGCTCGATCGCATCAACCGTTCGAAAGTAAGCTTAAAAATTTTCTTTTTTATCGCATACGTGTTAGTAAATATAATTAAAATTTTATACCCGGTGTAGCGTTTTGATTTAAAGCATCGGCGATGTTCCGGGAAATATTTTTTAATCTACGAAAGTGTTATTTTAAGGAAAAAATCCGATCGAAAAATTACAAAATGTATTTTTAAAAAAGCCTGTCTGCTTATGATATTTATCAAAATTGTGAAATTTTTCTTTTCCGTAAATTTATCAAATGAAATTTTACACGACCATTAAAATAGAGTTACGTACGTAAGGTATGTTAAAAATACGCGATATAAAATTGCAGTGTCTGTCGTGGTTTGCGAATATTTTCATTATAATCACTGCATTGGACTATTTTTTATTAAAACATAAAATCTATTTTTTTTTTTTTTTAATTTTTGTCTGTCTGTTTCTATTTAACTCAAAAACTATTAAAGCAATGATGATGAAATTCGAAGAGCTTAATATTATCGGATTCGAAGCTTTGTTTCACATTGATCGCAAATAGGACAGAAATTAGAATAATTCAAAGTTTTCTTCTTCTTTGTTGTCATGCCGTCTACTGCCGCCTCCTAGGCCAGAGGCATCGGAATATAGGAATTAAATGTGTTGAAATTAGTTGGTAATTTTGAGGAAATGAAGGAGACGTTCAATATGATGATCAGACAGGATTTCAGAGAGGGTGGACGATTGCAGAATTTGTGCTCGGTAGGCATTATAAATTGGACAGCTAACGAGTAAATATTGAATTGTAACGCGGAAATTGCAGTTGGAACAGAGTGGGAGAGGTTGATTTGATAGGAGGTCCTAGGCGGAATCTTGTGATAACGATTTCATTTCTTCTGTTGGCCGATAATGATGTATTCCGCAGTTTGATGGTGTCTCGAATTTGGCGTAGTTTATTCGTGTTTAGAGTGCTGGTCCACTGTTGTAGCCATATCTGTAATAACTTCTTTATTACGTGTGGTTGAAAATCTCTCGGTGGTATTTTGATGTTTGATTTCGGAAAAAACAGCGAGACTTCTTTTGCTGCAATGTCCGCGAGTGTACTACCCTGTGGATTCCACCAACATGTGATGGAATCCACGCGAACGAAACACGATCATTTATATTACAAAGAGCGCGAATAATTTCTTTGCCTATTGGATCCAATTCAAAGTTTTAAAAAGTAGTAAATAGCGACATTTTTGGCAAATTGTTTAAAATTTAACACGTTTTTATGCCTTCACTACTAACACATGCAATACAAACCACGTTTGTTTACGTTAGGGGCGTGGCCGAAATTATAACTACGAAACGTGCAACACACGACCTTCACTAACCGAACATTATATATATATATATATATATATATATATATATATATATATATATATATATATATATATATACGTATAATAAAAGAAAGAGACAGCTATATTGTATTAAAAAAAAAAAAACATAATTACACAGACGAAGGCGTGGATAATTTCTAGTTTAAATATATTTTTAGGAAAGAAAAAACACGATTTTTAAAGCTCGGTCGCCCTGATAGCGTATTATTAATTACCGTAATAATCGACATTTTTCGAATCGAATCGTTCGTCACGTGTTACATCGATTTTGAACGAATCGTCACCGCTAAAGGATTTCATATCGTCGTTTGTCATATATCTGTATTGGTGATCGCTAACGAGAGTATCTTCCCCTAATGAACAGTAAATCACACAATCGACAAATTAGAATTAATACATAACATTCGGAAAAGACATGTTTAAAGTCGCATAAAAATACTGGGAAATGAACGAAAAATAAACAAAAGAAATTGATTGATAAAAAACACGATTAGACTTTTTGATTCGCTACTGCCAGATGTTTTCGTCGAATTTTTTCTTTTGGTTTTTCTTTAATCCAAACGGCATTATTCTACGACCACGTATTTTCCGTTCTGCGTTTCAGCTTTTCCGCCCAGTTACATTTTATAACGCGCGTATCCATTTTTCCAACCGCGTCGTATAAACCGGTTGTTCCACGTAATCGTCTAGACTGCTTGTGTAATGTTCAGGATCAATCTTTCGTACGCTATTTAAGTTCTTACCTTTCTCATCCTTAAAACTATAAACGGCATAAATATTTCACGCGCTCGTGTGCGCAATTTTTTTCGGATATAGCGATTCCTGTCACGACTGTAAGAAATAGATGACGTGCCTTATCACAGATTTTTCGAGTAATGTATAAATGTATACGATTCAAGTGTTGAACGTACGCTGAGCAAGTATCTGACATTTTGTATACATGACAGAAATTTCGATTGATATATTTTATAACAACTGCAACTGAAAACTAACTAGTTTTCATCAGCGACACCTAATGTCTTCGTCGAAAAAAATGGGCACAGAATGGCGAAGGGGCTAATTTTCGTCCGAACAGAATGTATGGAATTTAACCGACGTTTAGTCTTATAAAATGCGAATAAACGATACGCTTTATTATTATTAACATTATTATATTGCTCGTAATTTCGAAAAAAAAAAAAAACAAAGAATTGCATACTTCTGAATGATTTGACTGAATTATCTCGAAGAGCAGTTGGTTCCAAAATTTTTTGCACGAAAATTTAATCTCCGATAAAATATCTTTAACGATACGTAGTACAGGTTTATTATTTATGAATGAAAACGAAACGAAAAATAAGAATGAATAATAATCGCATTAAAGCAACACGGCAAACGCGAAGCTAATAAAATTACGGCGCATAAATGCCAGCTAATAGTTTTGATTTTGGCGAATTTCCAGTAAAATAAATAATACTTTTACATACATACAGCATCAGAAGCATCAGGTTATGATTATAAGCGATAAAAATTGTATCGGTCTAACTAAAATATATTCCTTTTGATATCGATTAGATTACAATATAATTATAATAGAAATCGTTTATTAACACAAATGGAGTCGAAACGTTGAATTCGTACTTAATTAATAAGCCACAAACCCACATTTTGAACCTTGTAACATATACATGTCAGTCAATTATGACCGACGAATATAGTTGTGATAAAAGATTCAATCCCATTTCTGGCTGACACTTCTAACTTTGTAACTCTTTTTTGATTAAAAGTTAAATTTCTATTTAATAACAAGGCTGTTTTGTCGTTTATTCGTGATGTAAAAAAGGTGTCAATCATATATGACTGACACTTTCGTGTATTTCGATTTCTAATTAATGTAAAATAATTTTCAGTGCATGGAAGGGTTAATATAATGGTCGAATAATGAAAATTTCGTATGAAACTTTATATTTTCAAATATAAACGTGCGTGATAACAGACAATAGAAATAGAACAATTTTAAATTAACCACAGTTATTAGAAAGCGATATTTATAAATATTGAGTGAAAATTAAAAATTAGCATGTTAACACATTTATACAAAAAAATCAAAATCACACGGGCTGAATGGACGTCAGTCATATATGATTGACGGTGCTCAAAGTGTTAAAAAAATAAAATGTAAAACAAACACTTTGAAGTAAAACTAACACAAAAAAAAAAAAAAAAAAAAAAAAAAAAAAGAGGAAACAGTAAAAACTTATATAAATTTTGGATTAGCTGTAGAATCCGTAACAGAACACCAAACTGACCCGGTATGATACATATATGTCGAGCGTGCCAAATTATTAATCGGTTTTACCACCCGCATTATTATTTCCGATATCGTAGTATAGGTTTTTTCTTTTATCCCTTATAGATTACCGATTTCTTCGTCTTATTATTGCTAACTTCGTCCTCTATATATTTCCTGCCTAGTTCTTCTACACATTATAAAAACTTTTCACGAAGAAGAATATCGGCTTTCCGTTCGTTATAAATTATTACAACCAATCTAATTCAGTTGGAATTTTATTTCTCTTCCTGAGTTTTTAACCTAACTGTGTGATCGTGAAACTGTAAATAGCAAAAGGGTTCAGTTTTAACGTAATAAGTTTAATACATCTTTTTTATCAAAACAGGAGAGTTATTTGGAAATATGCAACGGATGTCATAGATGTTAGTAATAATTTTGAAGACCCACGGGGTTCAGTTCTTGAACAGGTCTTGTGGAATATTTCATATTCTAATATACATTTCAGATTTAACAACACTAATGTAGGCTTACGTTTGTACAGTTATGCAGATGATTTACCTCTTAATATATAACGTTCATTTATGTAGCAAAGCGACGTCGTCGTCCAAAATATTTCTAATTGTAATGAAGTTATTAATAAGCTTAAAACAGTAACAAAATTCTTTAAATCTCAAATTATGTTAATATCTGGTCGAGATAAAAATTTTGATCGAGAAATATGCGATAACATTAAAATTAATAATCATCAATCCTACTGTTCACATAAAAAATATTTAGACCTCATTATAGATAATACATTAAAATACATTAAACATACGCAATATATAAATAATCAAAAGTCAACAAATATTATTATATTTTTAAAACACTCGGAAACAAATTATGAGGACACTAAAACTATAAGTCTAAGGTAATTCTGTATAAAGGTTTAGTACAGTTACTATACATATACTGCGCTGGTGTCTACTTCAAATATTTAACCAAACGACAAATGTACAAATCTGCAACTGTCGTAAATTTTTAATCGATTTAACTTCTTCACATACACACAAACACACACACATATATATATATTTATTTATATTAAAAAAAGATCGTTAATCTTTAACGCTAAAAAAAATTTAACGGTAACACAAGTAAAATAGTTCTTAAACAGTTTGATGTAGAAATTTTAAACGAATTTAATGTAAGATACAATATATTAGCAAAAGATAAATTAATAAATTATTTCCTAATGTAAGAAATCGTTTTAAAAATAAAAAGATTACAGAAAGTTATTACGTGACTCGAATACTTTCTGGTCACGGTTCTATCGGATATTATTTAAACAGATTAAATATGATCCGAGATAATAAACGTGGCAACTGCAAGTTTGTAATGGAATAGAAAATGTTGAACATAAATGTAACAACCTGCGACAGTTGCATAGAATTGATTGTACACTTAAATTGGATAAAATTTCATCAAACCAATTTCCAATTTTAATCTCGGAATCATTTACAATTAAACATATATATAAAACTGGTAGCCATAAGCTAAACTTTTCAGACTACTATTTTTTTTTTTATTTTTTGTAATATATTATATATATTATATATATATACAGATAAATAGATAGATTTACCGAGTAGTGACTCAAAATTTGAGGAAATAGAAGCGTTAGTTCAGAAAAATAGTTTTGCTACAATGCTACCTAGAGCGGTATAACTTTCCATACTACTTATTAAGCGCCACTACACACTATCATTAACCATCTATATTTCTACGTTAAACACTTCATAGCTCAACAAGCCTACTTATAAAAAATACGTATAACACGTAAAATAAAAAAAATAATAATGGCGCTTATCGCGTTCAATATATTAATAATAAATAAAATAAATCACGTTAATATTCTACATTTTTATTATTGAATTTTTACAAACACGACCACTACCCGCAAGCTGAAAAAAATTACAAGGACAAAACGAAAATAAATTGTGTACGCTTGACGATTAGTTTAGACGGTTATCAAGTTGCTTATTATTATTATTATAATTCCATCGTTATAAAATGACAGCCTATTTGATTAAAATTAGATATACCGTCATCATTAACGTTACAAACTAATATTAAACATTAAATATGGAACCATATGAGAGCTTTCGTCCTGTTTAGCAGCGCGATAATTGATAAACTTTTCGGGGAAAAAAGTAATTAATACATAATTTCTTGTACCGTAAACTAATAAACGAGTTTATTCAAAAATAATGTAAGAGTAGAAAAAAACCCTTACTTATTTCTTTCGCGGTTTGTACTACTAATCTTTATTTATTTCAATAAACTCGTATTTTTTTTTTCTTTAATAAGATTTTCGTAGCAAATTCTAAAAAACTTTAATCTATTTTAAAAAATTATTTTATTTACAAATTAAAATTTGCACTAATCCGTTTAATTTATAAGTAACGGAAAATCCTGCGCTAAAACCGTCTAAACTATTTAGAATGGGTATGAATTATACTTATAGAGACAAAGAGGGAGGCTAGGATAAGATAAAAAGCACTGAAATATACCTTCTATACCGTATTTTGCGAATGATATATATGAAAACATAATCGCACCTGATTCTTTTTCTGCTCCAGGATATTGGAATGCTAATATCATAAATAAAATTATGATTTTATATATATATATATATATATATATATATATATATATATATATATATATATATATAGCACTGAAAATAAATTGGGAAGAATATATATATTTTAAAAAAATCATTAAAAACTATTGCGTCTACTTAATTCAATATTTAAGTCAATCGTTTCAATCGAAATTCGTTTGTCATCACTGCTGTCCTGAGCATATTACCCGCATTAATCGCATCAGTCGTAATATTAAAACGAACAAACACACAAAGTAAAAAATTAATATTATTTAACTGGACATACTCGCCGTCGTAACAAAATATAGCGACAGCATTTAACTGATTAAAATTTCGCGTTACGTATAGTAGAATTATAATTTATATTATTTAAAAAAAATTAATTTGTTTTAGACATTTGTAATATTGTCATTACTGTTCATACACATACACACATATACATATTTTAGTGATCGGCATAATCGACTATTTCACATAACCGACTAATTAGTAACAGCGTTTCTAAAAAATCCCGACTAATTTATCGGTTTTTTATTTAGTCAAATTTACTTTCGGCATATTATATAAAAATACCCTTTAATAATAATAAGTTATATAACGAATGACAGATATAAAATAAACTAAATGTATTTAAAATAAGGTTAAAAAAATATATTTCAGTCGAAGAGTAACTAACTGATAATCTGGAACTTTATGAACATCGTAGACTAAACCAAGTAATCACATAGATTTTAGAACTATATCAATAAATTGAATACATTTTAATATAACACCAGTATTATTTTAGTGAAAATATAACTAGGAATCACACTATCCGAAATCCGACTAATTTTCAATCGGTTCTAGTAAAACCTACTAATGTCCATATACATTCAGATTTTCTAGTCAGTTTAACAAAATCTACTAATATTAAATATGCTAGAATTGTATGAAATTTTGTGAAAATACAAATTTTAGAATCCCGTTAATAAATTAAATATATTTTAACGCAACACGAGTATATGTAATCGGTGTTTTACAAAATCAATAATTTATTCTAGTGAAAATATAACTAAAAATCACCGTTTTCAAAATCTTACTAATTTTCACTCGGTTCTAGCAAAACCTGCTAAATCGATATTTTCTGCGTTCCATATCCTTAAATTATTTATTCTAATGAATGGCACGGCTTAACATTAAAAAATCGATTATTTACAAATTGGGGAGCATGGTGTGATTCATTTTTACAAGTATATGCTGATAAAAGTTGAACAAATATTAGGTTTGCATACAATTTCAAATTTATAAATGGTGCATTAATAGATTATGTCTTAAAAGAAAGAAAGATCGTTATTGGAAAATGAATGTTATATATCAAATACTTCAAGAATAAATCATATTGTTATAGGTTTACCATTGAATATACAAAATAAATTAGATAAATAAGAAATACAAACAACAGAACACTTGATGAACGAACTAAGACTATATGATACAATGTATATAAAACAAATAAATTTAGGTATGATAAAATGAACTTAGAGGAGAAAACGTATAGTGCGAGTGCAACAAAAAAAAAACAAAAACAAAAAAAAAACAGGCTACACGTGTGAAGAACTAGGAAAACCAAATCGCTAGTGGAATTATATCGTAATAAAAAACGATATATGGAAACAAAAAACGTTAATTTAATAGAAATCAATGAATTAATAAAAATTGAACTAGATAATCAAAACTAGTTCGCCCGGTTAAATTTACCCCACTTATAACAACATTATTAATAAATAAGATGGAGAAAGTTAAAGGTGTTTATGATAGTGACTCAAATGTAACGTTAATAAATCAAAAAGTCATAAATGACCTAAAAACGAAAATAATTCGGATCCCAGATATCTTTAAAACAATGAGTGGTGCAAACTACACAAGCGGCTGGGCACATTTACATTTAAGAATCAATTTGAAGATGTTTTAGATATTTATATAATTAAAAATGACAAACTTTCATTCGATCTATTACTTGGTTTAGATGATATAAAGAAATTTTAATTAATTCAAAATGAAAATTTAATTTTTTTCAAAAATTAAATAAAAAAAATGGAACAAATTTCAGAATTAAAAGAAAACAAAAATAATAAAAATTGTAAACTTTAATGAATATATATATATATATATGTGTGTGTGTGTGTGTTAAAAGTTTTAATGCAAATCTTGATCATTTAGATGTAAAAAAAGAAAACAAAATAAATAAACTTATAACCAAGTATAAATCAATATTCGCTAAAAATAAATATGATGTTGGAATGGTCAGAAACGAGTAGGCACAAATCAAATTAATAGAAGAAAAATATATTGCAAAAAAACCTCACAGATGCTCAATTCCAGATTAAAAAGAGATTGAATCACAAATAACAAAAAAAGTTAGAATAGAAGACACAAGTTCACCATTTGCATCGCCAGTAACATTGACATATAAAAAAGATGTGTCGATTTTAGGGACTTAAAAATTAGTTGTTCCAGAACCTTATATTTTTCCTCGAATTGAAGATATTATCGTGAAGGTAGGCAACTGAATTGGTTTTCAGCTCCGGATATAAATTCAGCATTTTAATAAATTCTAATTCGAAATAAAGATAGAAAAAAAACAGCATTTGACACAAAATAGTCATTGACAATGGATATGTCTACCATTTGGATTAAAAATATCGCCCTCGATATTTCAAAGAATTTTAGCAAATATAATAGAAAACATAAATTAAATGAATTTTATATAAATTATATTGACGATATCCTAATCTTTTCAAAAACATTTAAAGAACATTTACTATACATTGAGTTATTATTAAATGCAATCATTAAGGAAGGTTTCCGATTAAGATGAATGAAATTTAACTTTTCTCTAAAAACTCAATAGAATATTTAGGTCATATTTTTGAAAAAAATAAAATGTAAAGCAGTTTCTTGAAAAAATTAATTTTTATTATAAATATCTAGAAAAGGCAGCAAAACTATTAGAACCATTGCACAATTGATTGCGTAACAATGTAAAATTTGATTGGACTGAAGATTGTGAACAGGCATTTAGCATTATTAAAAATTATTTATGTTCAAGTCCAATATTAGCAATCTATAATGGAAGAAATTATTCAAGATCAGGAATTTAATAGAGAAGAAATTTAAAATTCAAAAAAAGGAGATTTCTTTTAAATATCTTAAAAGTAGACAACGAGTCTTTGTGTCACAACAATTTGGGTTACGATTAATAAAACAGATACATGAATACTATGGACACATTGGTGTTACTAATCTAATTGAAAAAATTAGACCATACTATTATTTCAAGAAAATGGATAATACCATTAAACAATTTTTCAGTAATTGTGAAATTTCTTTAAAAAATAATCTCGAAGGCGTCAGAAAATTGGTTTATTATCAAAACTGGGTCCGGCAAAAGAACCTTACGAAATTATGTCTATGGATTCAGCTGGAGAGTTTGGAAGTAATCGCTCTTCAAAAAAATATTTACATATTCGAGTTGATCATTTCTCGAGATATACAAGGTCAAAGTGTAAAAGATTTCATAAAATTAATTGATCAATTGGCTAAAGAACATCGGATAGGAACAATTTTATTCGATCAATATGCCGGTATTAACTCAAAAGAACTTAAAAACTATTTAGAAAAAAAAAGAATACACTTATTTTTACATCCGTAGATAAGACAGAATCTAATGGATTAAATGAACGTCTAAATCAAACAAGACTAAAGAGGATATGATGCAAAATGAATAGTAAAAAAAAAAACTTGGTCAAAGATAGCAGCTGAATGTACCAACGAATATATAATCAAACACCTCACAGTGTAACAAAATTTTTACCATCATATTTACTTTATGGCGATGAATCAACAATAGTCCGAAATGTCTTCTTCTTTGGGTGTCATACACTATGCAGTTCGTAGGCTATTCCGAATAGTTTGTCTTCCTTGCTGCCTGGAAAAGTCTACCTATATCGTCGATGTTGCTCCATTCCTTAATATTCTTTATCCACGACGTCTTCCTTCTACCAACTGGTCTTTTACCATCAATTATTCCTTGTAATATTAGGCGCAGAATGTCATACTTCTTTTCTCTTAGAATGTGAGCCAAATATGCCATTTTACTTTTTTTAAATATTGTTTATTAGTTTCCTTTCTACACCAGCTCTTTTCAGTACACTGTTATTTGAAACTTTTTCTGTCCACGAGATTCTTAATAGCCTTCTAAGAAGCCATGTGGCCTGCAAACATTTAATGGTCTGGCTTTTAAAGTCCATGTTTCTATTCCGTGTAAGAATACCGGAATCACGTAACAGTCTATAACTTTCTTATTTGCAATGGCAAATGATTTGCAAGCATAACGTTTTCTATTGTTCGAAAGGTTTGTCATTCTACATCTTGTTCTTATTTCTTCATAATCGCCTAGTTTTTCGTTTATTACTGATCTCAGATATGTGAAACTGGTAACTCTTTCGATTAGATTATTATTTACGATTAGATGACCAGTGACCTTTTGATTACGTTTTTAATAACCATGAATTTAGTTCTTAATGAATTAATTCGAATTCCGTATTTTTGGTGTATCGTAGAGAGTTGGTCAAACATACATTGCAGCTCCTAACCCGCTATAATTACTGAATCATCTGCATATTTGAGGCTACTAATTCTTACTTTTATTCCGAATTTATCGTTTTGTAATGCTAGTTGAAAAACCTTCTCTACATATAGGTTAAACAAGAGGGGTGAGATTATACAAGCCTGTCTTATACCTTTCATGATCTTGAGGGTTTCAGTCTTCAGGTCTTGATTTACTTCTACCTCCGCCTCTTGTTGCCAATACAGATTCTGTATTATTCGAATATCTTTCCCATCCAGTCCTGTTTCTATCATAATTTTGATAAGTGAGCCGTGTTTTACAGTATCGAAGATCTTTTCGTAATCAATGAAGCAAATGTAAACATATTGACAATGGTCATAGCATTGCTGCAATAGTTGTCTCGTACAAAAAAAAAGAGCTTTACGTGTTCCTTTTCCAAATCCGAACTGAGTATTTCCACAATGCGCTTCACATTTTCTATAGATTATAGATTCTTGAAATGTTTTCAACAAATGACTCATAAGGAATATTAGTCTAAATTCTGATCATGATTTTGCATTTGATTTTTTGGGGATTGGTATAAAAGTCGACTTCAGCCATTCTTGTGGAATAACAGCTGTATTATAAATTTTGTTGATAAAAACTGTTATTGCTGGGGTATCCCAATACATTTTAAAACTTCTGCTAGAATTTTATCGCATCCTGTAGCCTTCCTATTTTTCATACATTTTATAGCTCGTTCTACTTCACATTGTAGTATTTCTGAGCTTTGATCTTCACTATTTACAATATTAGTTTCGAGTGCTGGTCGTTGATTACTGAACAGATTCTTTACATATTGTCTCCACGTTTCTGCTAGTTTTTCTTGATCCATTATTACTTCACCTTTTTGATTTCTTATAGCCATTAGTTTAGCTTATGTTTCCTGTTATTTGTTTAATTTTTTATGATAAACGTGTAGCCTTAAGAGTTCTTCAGCTTCTTCACATTGTTTCTGCATCCATTCCAACTTTGCTTTTATGACTCCTTCCGGATTATCTTATGTATACTTAAGTAATTCCCCATATCTCCTTTGACTTTTGCAAATTTTTTCTCCATTCGTTCCAGTATTTTATCTGTCATCCATGGTTTAACTTTTTGGTGTTTACTTTTCCCTATAACTTCCTCCGTAGCTTCGATGGTATTCATTTACCTTATTCTAAAGTTTCAATCTCTGTTACTGCTGGTATTCTAGTTGCTAATTCATCAATCAGTTTATTTCTGATATCAACATTTTCAAGTTTTCCACGTCTAACCTTTGATTCTCATTTCTTTTCCTCAGTATCTGAAACTTAATTCCGACATCGGCAACTACTGGATTATGGTCGGAATTAATGTCCGCTCCCGGGTATGTTTTCACTTGAGTTATACTATTTTGGAAACGTTTATTAACTAGTATATAATCAATTTGATTCTTATGATATTGTTCTTCTTATCCTGTGGTGATTTCCAGGTATATAGACGACTTGCTGGGCGCTTATAAAACGTGTTTTTGATTGTAAAGCCTTCTTGCTGATAAAATTCAATAAGTTTAGATCCTCGTTCATTTGTCTGCCTCATGCCAAATTTTCCAGTTACACCAGTTACCTCTCCATTTCCTACTTTGGCATTAAAGTCTTCCATTATAATATTCAGGTTCTGCCTTTTCAGATTCTTAATAATATTTCGCAGGCCATCATAGAAACGTTATATTTTTTCATCAGATTTATCGGCTGTTGGTGCATAAATCTGGACGATGTTAATATTCTGTATCATGTCTTCCGGCTGTACTAGCATTATTCCGACTCAGCTATGACATTAATTTGGCATTTCTTGTGTTTTTCTCCAATTATAACTGCTACGCCATTCCTGCCACTTTTTGCTGATCCAGAGTAGATACAACGTACTCTATCATACTCAATAGTTCCTCTATCTGGCCATTTGTGTTCGCTAATTCCCAATATATCGATATCCATTTTATTTCTTTAATTACATAGTGTATCTTTCCAACCTCGAAGTGGCTGCGAACATTCCATGTACCCATTTTAAATTCCTTGTAACCCTTCCTGTCGAGTGGGGAGATTCTTAGCACCCTGTGGTGATTTAACACCTGCTCCGGACTGAGGTCTATGACCATTTGATTTCTCGACATGATAAATATAGCAAAGGTTACGGAAACACTGGGGAGTGTCCTGGGGAAAAGTAATGCACTGTGGTTTCCCGTTGCCTTCGATGCCCGCAGTGTGCATGTCGGTTTTCACGGTTCCCATTGCGCCACCATGCAGTTTCTAATCTACAGCTGTTCCGACTTGATCTGCGCACTTGTAGTTGATAAAGAAAGAGCTGCTACCCTCTTTCAGAGTTTGTGCTTATTTAATGGCGGCACGACTCGCCATGTCACAATGATGTCTTCAGGTATATATATATATATATAGTTTTAGTATGGACAAGGTTAACTATTCCTTGCGCCTATACACCGTCTTTCATTGCCGCTCTTTATCCGCGACTGCTTATTCGCAGATTTAGAGAAATTCGAAATTTAAAACATGATACGAGAAAATCAGTTATAAAATCAATTAAAAATGTTGAAATCAATAAGATGCGAATCGATAAAAATAGAAAAAAATACAACGTTAAGGAAGGAAAATTAGTCTTCTTTGAGAATGGAAATAAATTAAACCGTAATAAACTAGATGAAATTCGTAGTGGCTCATTTAAGGTCGTTCGCCAGATTTCAAATTTAATATATGAAGTCGACTTGGAAAGAGTCTCAAGGAAGAAAAGTTTTTTCATAGTAGTAAACTCATCCTCATAATGATATTGAAAATTAAGTTATTTATTCGTGCTGTGTTTAAGTCATTTATTGATTAAAGAAGGGTCTCAGGTTTTTTTTTTTTGAGGTGAGATGTAAAATGATTGCACTACTGGTCCATTTTATTTAACATTAACGAAACAGTAAACTATAAAAAGCAAAATAAGAAAAACCATTAGTAAATAAATCTATTTTGTTTTTGTTATTTCTTAAATTTATATTTTTTGATTTAAATTACGAAGTAAACACTTTCAAAATCGATTTTACTTTTTAGGAAAATTTATGAATTGATAAAATAATGTTATCTTTACCTGTAGATTTACGTGCCATGTACTGCACCTAGAGGCACGGGAAAGGAGACAACGTAAGGTTAATGAGAATCAGTAGAAAGTTGGAAGAATAAATTGGAAGTACGGATCGTTAAATAATGTTATCTTTATTTTAACTGTATTATATTCTATTATTAATAAATAAACAATTTACTTTTTAGTTAAAATCTAGTGGGAGTTAATTCATTTAAAAAACATTTTATATATATATATATATATATATATATATATATATATATAATAAAATTTATAAAGTAGTTTTATTTCTTTTTAAATTGTATATAAAACGTAACTTTACTTAATCTTCGCGTTATTTTACGTCTGATTAGTATGAATTTAATTAAACACGAATATTCGTCTTGGTATTTTAAAACGTAATAATCGTAACATGTTACATTTAAAAACTGTCGGAGATCGACGTGCAAGCGAGAAACAAGTTCTAACAATTGAACGAACACTTAACGTCAGTAAAAATAGTGCGAGTATTTTCGACGCATACTTGAACAATGCGTACGATCACTCAGAAAATCACATTTTAATATGAAAGAAAAAGTAGTCCCGTGATAGACTGCAAATTTCTCAAAATTAAATCCCATTATGCTGATAACTGGAACGATTAGAAGAACGCATTCTCGATTACATTTTAAAAATTACAAACGGGGAAAATAAATGAAAAAAAAAAAGTACAAATAACTAAACTTACCTCCTTCGTCTTCAGAATCGGACAAGAAACTTTCTTGCATTCCTTCTGGAGCGATAACTTTGTATTTTTCGTCGGTAGATACTACGTGAGTAGTCGTAACGTTAGTAGTTTCGGTTACGGTTTTTAATGTTTCGATTACACTTACGTAACCCAATTTTTGAGCTATATCCAAAGGCGTCTGTCCACTCTGAATGAATAAATAAATAAATGTGGCCAAAATTAAAATTGCGAAACGATAATTACGCGTCGAATTCATAGATTACGAAATTTAAAAAAAAAAAAATAAGACTTATTTTCCTCAATCCGTAGATTGGTGGATAACCTTTATGGCCGAGTTCAACTAAAATTGTCTTCGTTCTGCCGTTCTTTTAAGGTTTGCATAACTTGTTGTTCCGGCGGCTTCTATTATTTGATCTATATATTTACTCCTTGGCCTTCCTCTCGTCCAAGTTTCCGATCCGTACAACAACAGTATGCTCTTCATACGTACGATTTAACAAAGTACCATTTTTGCTAGACTAATTCTAGTCGATATCACTTTGTTACTCCTTCCATCTTGAGTGATTACGTCACCAGATATGTATACCGATTTAGTTGTTTTCATTTTTACATCTGTTATATCTTGAACTACGGTTTTCTTCATTTATTGACATATTATACTTTTTTTTTTTTTACTACAAATCGCTAGCTGTTTTAGCGATTTTCACACGTTCTTTTTCATTTTGCCATCTGCAAAACGGAACATCAACATCTTCGATCATCCCACTTTGATGGTTTACCTCTTCCTTTTTAAAATTTTGCATTATTTTTTTCTGCGTATATATTAAAAAGTCCTGGTGATATACGACATCCTTGTCTTATTAAAAGATAGTACGAGTTCAGAAGTAAGGAGTAACAAGAAACGTACAACACCGCCATATAACGAAGTCTCGTGGCGTAACGATAATTTTTTAATATTCTTCCGAGTTTGATATCGGAGACGAGAATTTTTCACGATAAAAAGACTACCATCTAACTCAGATATCCGTCTGATTGTTCGATAAATGAGTAGCATAAGAAAATAAAGAAACCGTCGAAGGCAACGGTAAATTATCCCATACTGACTTATCTTATCAGACAGTATCGTTTGCCCGGTTCCTTTCCTATATTCTGGTTCGGATGAGAATCGTTCAGACGACGTCACTAATTTTCAAAATTGATTAGACTTTAACATTGCCATATAAAGTCGGAACATAGATAATCACGGTAGGTTGTACCGTTCGAGGTGTGGTTGCGTAAGCGATTATTAAAAGTCAGGAATAATAAAATAAGATTATTCCTAAACTTTTGCAGATGGAAGATAGAAAATGAATTATTAACATTCGTAAATAATAAATTATAAAATCGTAAAATACTATATCGGTGGGTCGTCACATTAATAAAACTGTGAACGGGGGTATATATATATATATATATATATATATATATATATATATATATATATATATCAGTATAGATACGTTGAGTGGTAGCTCGAAATTCAATTAAAACGAAACGATTGTACAGAAGGATAATTTCATATATAATGTTATCCCTATAACGATGACTTCGATCGATTCGAAAATTATAAAAAATATATTTACAAAAAAGACAAAATTAATGTTAAATACTTACAGCCGTAACCGCGTTCGGAGGAGCTTTATTATGTAATAATAAAGTAATGACCAATGTATGACCTTGTTGAGCAGCTTGATGTAAAGGGGTGTAACCGAAATCTGTCGAATTATTAATATTGGCTCCTTTTTGCAATAGGAATTTTACCAAATTAATATGACCGTAATGCGAAGCAATGTGTAATGGAGTGAATCCACCCTGCAGAAAAAAGAGAACAAATATAAAAAAGAAAATTAAAAAAAAAAAAAAAAAAAAACACATCACCATCATAATCTTTCAATCTTATTAAGATTGGTGGACCAGCTAATTTGAAATGTCAGAATTCTCTAGATATCGCCACTTTTTTTACGGTACTACATCCTGCGGCATGTATGCATCGTGTTGTATTTATTTCATATATTTCATTCTTAACTATCCTCTTAATATTTTCAAATATACGGGGTGCCTTCAATTATTTGCGTTAAATGTTAATTGTGTCTAAAAATATTGACCTATCCGTTTGCATGTTCTTTTAATTTTCTTAATATTTTCATAGATTAATCTCAATACATCTTCGTTATTAATTTTCTCTGTCCATACTATTCTATCCGTTCTCCTTCAAAAACCAAGTTTCGAATGCCTTCAACTGGCTTTACGCTTTTTTTTTTATCTATCGTCCAAATTTCCGAACCTTATATGTGCTTGATAATGACGTGATTATCGAAAAGCTTTGCATTAATAATTTTTTTTATAATGATCAATTTTGTTTTACTAATTCATAAAATCACTACTCCCCGATACATCAACAATAAAGTAAAACGCTTCCTACGCTTAATTTCTATATTCGCGTGTCTTGATGTTAATAATTCTTTATTTTTCATAAATGCCAATTCTCTCAATTCTATTCTTTCTTTTATATCATCCAGAATACTCCTTCCATCGTTTGCTATTACGCTTCTCAAAACATATTCGTCTTTTTGTTTTATTGGCATCCTTTTTGTTCATCCTCGTGCTGTAGGTTTTGAAAATTTACACACCCTGAGAAACAACATAGTCATTCGCAGCTGAAAAATACGAGTAAATGTTCATCGGGGTACGTCGAAAGGCATGAAATTAATTTACATCGTATTCATCAAATGCTTTAGAAAAATGATAATTTGCTAATCCATCTTTACAGGATGGTTAATATAACATCTTGGGAATCGATGTCAATTTTAAGATATTAATTTAGTGTTCATTTTCATTTTTTTTTTTTTAATGCGATTCTTATTATTTACCCACACAAACAATGTTTCGTATAAAAATATCGATATCAAATTTGTGAGGAAAATGCGAATATAATATATTGAATTTCGTGTCTATTTCAGAAAACGCGATCTAATAAATTGATGTATTCGTCAATTCGAAATTTATAATTAAATGACCAAAAGCATAAAGTATAACAAAATTTATATTATTATTTAAAAAAAAATAATAAGTTTTTTATTATCGCTTATATATATATATATATATATATTATATATTATATATATATATATATATATATATATATATATATATATATATATATACGTACATATACATATATACATACATACGTAAATGATATATTTACGAAATCTCATATTGGTAATATTATTTATATAGGGTTACCCAAACAAGACGGACGTTTTTTTTTTTTTAATAGCGCTGTTGGTAACACCGTTAAAACGCAAACCGCATGCTTCACGTTTAGTGTACACGCGAGAGATTCGTTTTCGTTCAGTTTCAAAACAATATGAATATGGTCTACACACCGAAAAAATCATAAACGTACGGATATCAACCATATGAAACTTTAAAAGTGCGTCTATATATATTAATATAAATAAAATCGAAAGATATTTTTCCGGTACTTTTCTTTCTTTTTCTTTATCGTTCTATTATTTATTATTCGTATTCGGCCTTTATTCGATAAAGTATAAAACGACCAAATTCCAATAGCTGCGTAGTATCAACAAATTGAAAGCAAAAACCACGAAACTATAAAGCTGAATACGAACTTGTGGTACATCCGTAATTAATGTAACAGGACAATTTAAAATAAAGTCCATTTTTCAAATCAAGAAAATTTACATTTTTTGTTGTTGTTGTAGTATAATTATAACGGTACACAAAACTATGTCGTATCTACTGTATTTGCGTAAAGTTTAAATATTTGTTAGATCATTCATAAAATTTATACTAGTTAGCCGTTATGAAAAATGATAATAATAAAAATAAAATAAATAATATAAAAATTATGGAAAAATTTAAGAAATTTAAAAAAAAAAAAAAGTATCCAACGTAACTCGTAAATTGATTTAAAAATTCGTACATGATCTATTATTTACAGATACTCTAAAATAATTCATATTTATACAAATTTACACACACGCACAATGACCAACCAAAGTGTGAAACTTAAAAGTAGAAATAATAATTTAGATATAGTAATCGTTTAGAATTTCGGAATGGAAAAGATACGAAAATTAATGTAACCGTAATTGAAGTCTTTATATATTGAGTAAATAATAATAATAATACAACGCCTCGATAAATCTTGTTATTTAGGTTAAAATTTCTAATCAACGCCAGATGGTGGATATAACAGCTAAACTAATACAAACGCGAATTCTTTAAGATAGTGTTAAATTGTCTGAAAATATGTTCATATACACTGGAAACACGAGAATGAAAGACAAATAATGACAAAAATCCTAGATTTTAAAAGTTTTTGAAATACGAAATTCAGTTGATCAAATTAAGATCGAAAAAAATTAGAACACGAAAGTAAACCATATTATCCTACAAGTGATTAATAAATAACGTAGAAGACATTAGGACGTTCTAAACGTAAAACATAACGGGAAAAACGGAAGCTGAAAATTAACGATAATCTAACATGAATATGTAAATATGAAACTGACGACGTAACAGAACAAGGAGGTCCAAAGATCGACGATCGCAAACTTTATTTATTTTTTTATTAATATTTATTATTAGCGATGCTATAACATCACCTAATTTTACGATTTAATAAATTTAATAACGTTATTTGACAAAAAAAAAAAAACAATAATCTAAAAACAAAGAAACATTAATTTAAAAACAAAGAAACATTAATCTAAAAATTGAAAATATTGTTTACTATGCCATAAATTTGTTTCAACATTATACGAAATGCAATACAAAATACAAATATTTCCGTACCGAATGTCGTAACCATTCTCTACGTAAAATGCATTAATAAAAATATAATCAAAGTTAATTTATGACATAAAAGAATTTATACGTAAAAATTTAAAATGCAAAAAACCAGCTCTCTTAAAAATAGCAGTGTATACGCACTTTTCTTATCAAAATGAACTTATAGGTATCTTAGTTTATTTATCAACATTAGAACTAGTAGTAGCTGGCTAATACTGGAAAAGGGCATGTTTTATATACGCCTGTGCTTTTATATCTTTTACACCTGTGTCGTAGAGATTGGTTACTCACCTATAGAATTTACTATCGGAATATGCGAATAGATCTACAAACATCGAAACATTTTTCGGTTATAATCATTTCTTATATATAAGAGAATTTTAACGTATCGTATAAAGATTTGTTCAATAGTGCGAACTTTTTGTTAAATATAGGAAATAGAAAACCTATTTTTCGTATTGTTTTATTTACTACACCGTTAATATGTTTGGTAAAGTCGTCTATGATGATGCACCTAGATGCTTTACATGTTTTTTCCATTCGAGATGAACGTTTTTAATTTTAACGAAATGATTTAACGAAGGCTAGTCAAAATTATTAACTCAGTTTTCTCATCATTAACCTTGATTTTCCATTTATAGAAAAATTTAAATATTTGATCAATTTCATTTGATAATCTGTTGCTTATTGTGTCTATTCTGTAAGATGACACCATTAAAAACCACTAAAAATGTATCGTCAGCACAGAGATTATTCCCGATACTGTCGATATATCATTAATATATATATATAATAAAAATGAATTTAAGTACCTAAGCGTTATATGTCAGAATTCTAGTTTTTTTAGTTTCACATAGCATTTTCTATTCGTTAAGATTTAATAGTAAATACGAGATATGCAGATAAATTACATTTAACTTATATAAAATTACATCGTGCCGTGTTGTGTCAAACGCTTTTTCTACGTTCATCAAGACTAACTCAGAATGTTTAGTCCGGTTCAAAGCTATAAGTAATTTCGTCACATACTTTATGTATTATAGTTGTAATTCAGTTTTGGTCGAAAACCAAATTGCGAGTCAGATATGATAGATTTCCTCTCGCTATACGGTCTTAATCTAACTAGGAGTACTTTTTCCGAAAATCTTTCTTATATTACTGAGTAAACACACTGGTCTATTCATTATTATAACAACTAGAAGCATAAATAAATAATAATTAAAAAAAAAAAAAAAAAAAAGGGTAATTAAAAATCTCTAAATTTTTATATATAAAAAGAACACAAAGCTTTTCAGGCTATTAAGCCGTTATCACCGAGCCGACATTAAAAAATATATAAAATTTATATAAAAGCAAAATAAAAAATAAAATGCGAGAAAATACTCAATTTAGATTTGCAATACTACAAAAAATAGCAAAGCGAAATATAATCCAGTCTAGTTTTTGAAAAGCTTAATTTATATATAAAAATTTAGCGATTAAAATTATTCGCTAAGATTATATAATTGTAAAAATAATTTAAGAATTTTTAATATTTAATAAACGTTTTTCTCTCTCTCTCTTAATTTTTTTTGTTTTGTTTTTAATCGCTACATTCCACACTGTGTTCAAACTAGAAGAAAATTAAGTAATTCTACGATTATTAAATTTAATAACGTTATTTAGAAGAAAGAATTTAAAAGAACAAAACACGAAGGTAGTACACTAAAAATACACTAACACACACATTCAGTTGGAAGTAGGAAATAATTATTTAAAAAATACATATATACTGTACTATCTTCAAAAATTGAACCTAACAACTTTAATATAACGGACGTTAAAATCGCAACAAAAAACATTACACATACATACGCATATATTTAGATAGTGTACGTATGAGCGAATTTAGCGAAAATAATACAATGTAATATAGAGACATCGAAATTCTGTAAGTTAATTGTCACTTTTTAAAATACAGCGTCGACATTGATGTAGTGTGAATTAAATTCTGATAGTGTCGAAACATCGGCCGGATACGGAGAAAGAAAAAGATGGAACAATTTTATTAAAAATAAACCGGGACAATTTGTGTTGTTGGCAGTGATACATCGGTTGCGCAGCCAACAAAAATAAAAATAACTAAAGACACGCATATATTATACGCCTAAATCATAATAATAATAACTATAATAATAATAAATTATTATTATTATTACTATTGTTACGTAAGTAGATTTCATTTTTCTTTTTAAAAAAAATAATTCACGGGATTATTAAATTTATAGAATTTACAAAACGACAGTAAGGCAATTATTACGAGAAAGATATATTTAAACTTGCCGATTTGTAGTCGAACGATCCAATTCGATTCTATATAGATCGAATATTCTTCTTCTTCTTCTTCGTAAATGATAAAATTACGAGTAAAAACAGAGAAATCTCGATATAATACGTTAGTTCGTTAAAAAGTTACGAATAACAATTTATATATAAAAAAGCAACAGCTTAATGTTACGCGAACAAAATCGGACTTAGTATGAAATCATCACATCGAAACGAACACGTTCGGTTTGCCGTCATCTGTCTATCACAAATAGCGTCACACTTTGCCTCCTTAACACTTTGTTGGCTGTGTTTAATAGATCGTTTTATGGTGGCTGGGGGCAGGGAGGAGGTCGCTTTTACCGATGATTCGTTTTGTGTCTATTTCAACTACTCGACGACGGTAGTCTAGTTAGAATTAAATAATTCGCGTAACCGTTTCTTTCGTCGAAATTAGAAAGCTACTTCTGATATTTGTCTGACGCTTTTGGTTATAACTTCGGAAATTTACAAAAACAAAATTCTAAACGATTAAAGTAATTACAGTTACGTACGTAATTATTTTTATGCGATATCTAAATATATTGTCTGAAAAGAAGAAAAAAAAACAAACAGCAAATTACGATTCGGTCGCCCGGGGGTACTTTACATATATATATATTAATCTTCTTTCTCTGCTCAATCTTTCGTTTGGTGGCTATAATATAGCACACTAGAAATTCGTCCACGGGAGGAGCATGTTCGTGGTTTTATAACGACATAACTTTCGTCATTTTTTATTTCGTCCGTATATCCAGTTCGTGATCTGCTTTTACTTCGTCTTCCGTTCATCATTCCTTCGATTAGTATCGTCATACATTTCGTCTCTTTTTTATTCTATTTCGCGCCGTTCGTTTATAAAACTTCGTTATTAGTTATTTTACTCGTCCACGGTAAACATTCGACGACAGCACCATATTTCGAACGATCTGAGCTTGTCTCATTTTTAAATCGTCCATGTCTCCGATTCACACAACGCCATACTCCGGAGAAAAAACTTTTTACAAAGTGTTTTCCGGTATTAACTGATATATTTTTTTATACAAAGAACGGTTTTTTTCTTTTTATAAACGCGTTTTTCTCTAGGGTTATTCTTCTCCTTATTTATATCTTTCGTACTTCTACCATTTAAGGATACTATACTTTCAGACGACAAACACAAAAAAATCAAACGTAATAATCGGATAATTCCGGTTAGTAAATCGATCTCGGCTATCTCATAAACTGCTCTCTAATGGTCATGGTTTAAATTTCGTACATACCTGCAGTTTATTCAGAAAATGACTCGTATGGAAATTACGAATTTTCAAATTTTGAGCTTCAACCTCCGGTACAACCCCGTAAAATTTCTCGGGTTTTTTTTTTCGATACTCATTTAAATGTACATCAAAAATTTTAGCTCGATCGCATTAACCGTTCGAATGTTACTAAACTTAGGAATTTGTTTTTTATCGCGTATACGTTAGTAAATATAATTACAATTTTATACACCGATTACTGTTTCAATTTAAGGTATCGGGGATGTTTTGGAAATATTTTTTAATCTATGAAAGAATTATTTTAAGAGAGAGAAAACATTAAGAGTGATCTAATAATTCACACTCAAATGCACGGTAGTGATAAAGTAGAAGAATACTCCACACCAATATCAGAACACATACTCATGAACAACAGTAAACAGGAATGAACGACCTACTGGACCTCACAAACAACCTTCTCGAGGAGCATAAAATCAACCGTAGAACCTTGCTGGCCTCCAGATTGCACAAGCAGAAAAGAATATTGTACCCTAAGCCGTGTACGTATGGATCATACAGCCATATCACACAATTATCTATATACCAAAAGCCCTCCACCAGCAAACTGCCCCCCTATGCGGACAATTAACAGTCATCCACTTAATATATAACTGCCAAACACATACAACACACAGGTTAAAACATAAAATACAGTGCCCGATACATAAAATCCTCCGAAACAACCGCCGATCAATAGTTAGAATCTTGGTTTTTGCCAGAGAAAGAAAACTCTTAGCGTACACGTACATATAAATTAGACACATGTTTCCGTATGCTGTAATAGCCCTGGTAGTTGGCATATGGAGATTTACATAATGTAAGGGAAAAAATATTTGTCAAAACTGAAATTCTTGTTTTTATAACACCGGAAACTAATGATACGAAATTTTTAAAATAGTTATGTACATAACTGTATCTATTAGTATATTTCTTTTATTATTATTATTATTATTATTTTGTGCGTTGTAAAGTAGCAATCGCAATTCACTAACGTGTATGTGATTCTTATCGAAATACACCTTACGAAAAACATGATCTAGCAAAAAAAAATAATTACATATATATATATAAATATATATATATATATATATATATATATATATAAATATATATATATAAATATATATATATATATATATATATATATATATATATATATATATATATATATATATATAATAATAATAACTTAAACGTAAAGATTATATAAATTTCATAAAAGTAAAATAAAAGCAAAAAATTAAAGTAGAAACGTTAATTTTCATCAAAGTGAAAAATAAAATCCGTCGAGTATTTCGTTTATAAATACAATATTCAAAACTTACGCGGTTAACAATTATTAAATTCGGAGAATATTCTCGATAGATAGAAACCGAGTAAAAATTTCAAACGCCTAAATTTTTCTTTTTTGAGGACTAATTCCAATTTCGATTTCCGAACAACTGAAATGTTTTGAGGGGGGAAAAACTGATGCGATTTTTATCGAAAGTGCCGAATGTAGATAAAAAAATTTGTTAGTCACGTAAGTTATAAATCATTTATATATAAATAAATCGAAGAACATTTTACAACAAATGAATTAAATAAAAAAAATTTAAAGCGACGAAAATTAATAGGACCAAAAATAATCGGAAATTAAAGTGCATCGCATAATATGAAATATTAAAATCTAGAACCGTGCGTGTGAAAAACAAAATCCGATCTTGCACGATGGGTGAGAAGAAATGTAATGATGAAAGTTGATAAACAAGGAAAGATACTATAACGAAAAGAGCAAAATTAACACGTTCACCGCTAACTGGAAAATCAAAACGAACATTTTTTTTTTTACATAAATAAGTCCTAAGAACGCATCTTTCGCTTATTGTTATGTCATTCGCACGAAACTGATAAATCTCTAGAAAATATGGCGGTGACGCAGGGTGCGAGTGATCAGACTCCTTGGATCCAAGCTTACTCGAGCACCATGCGCGTGTCCAGCGCATCGAATACCGCGTATAGAACTAATCAACCTAACTAACTGAGAATACATATTAGACTATTAGCGTAAACAAACTGAAACGTACTAAGATATTTTCATCGCGTCATAGAAAGAATCATTATTCAGATTGACAAAGTAAAAGAAATTCGAATTGAACAAGAAGAAGTTTATTCGTCAATAATAAACATATTTACAATATGGTACACACACACACACATATATATATATATATATATAATACACATATCGGTGCAAAACGTTCTGAAAAGTTCATAAAAAAACGTCCTTAACGCTAGTGCTTAAAATAAAATACGAAAGAAAAACAACAGCCCCCAAAAACCTATGCGATTGACTTCATTATGAAAATATATACACCCACGCATATACATCCATATTATAGAATATATACAACTATATTCGCATACATAATATATACATCAGCATAAACATGCATAATTACTAGAGTAGCCTTTAATCATAAATGATAGTAGATTAATCAAGCGATGAATACATGCTTTGGATGTCGACGTTTGCACTTTTTATACCTAAACCTTACAGACTCCATAATCATAATCGCCTGCGTTATTTACGACTGGTATATCTGATAATTTACGTGTTTCGTAAAATTGTTTCAATCTCCTTAAAATCTCTTCAGTATGTAGGAATAGGTGTAGAATATCGTGCATTGAAGAGTATCCGAGTATATCTTAATTTATTTAGTATTATCCTTAAACAATAATCTTGTAATTTAAGTATATTTGTCCGGCTGGTAGAACACCATACTGAAGCAGCGTATAAAATGTAGGTAGAACAGAACTGATTTTTAAATCAGAAGTGTTTGTTTTTATTCGACAAATGGAATTTTCTATCGAATATTGGACAAAGTGTACAAATTTTCGGCACAGCTTCGATATGGGCTGAAAAATTTCGTTTATTATCCAAAATTCGACTTGAACATGCGATGGACGGATCGAGTGAAATAGTAGCGGAAATTCTCGGTCATTTAACCGAGAAAAAAAATGAAGGAAAATCGTAAAATGAATATGACGTCACCGCCTGCTTTCGAAGGATTACGAATATGATCGATTGAAAATTGATTGTATAGCGCGCACTCGAAATACGTACCTTAGTAACAGAATCGATATCAGCTCCTTTCTGTTCCAGTAAAGTAGCCACATTCAATCTGTCTTCTTGAGCGCATAAATGCATCGGCGTTAAACCATTCTAAAACATTAAAAACAAAAAAAAAATCAATCACGTTTGTAAGTTGGAAAATCTAATGTTTCTTCGTCGATTTTATCTGTTTAAAAATTGTTAATCTATTTTGCATGAAAACTTTAAATAATTATCGCGTATCTTGTCGAATTCGACGCAAGATTAATTTCAGTGTTTACCCAGGAGCAAAATATTTCAATATGTTATTTTAATTATTTCGAAATGAACGGTCGTTATTAATCCTAAACATAGATTTGCATTCGTAATATATATATATATATATATATATATATATATATATATAATATATGTGCACACATTAGTGATGGATATAACCGACTTTGACTAACGACTAATCAGTAGTTTTTATTTTAAATAACCGACTAATTAGGTTTTTCAAAATAAAGCGAATAAATTCGTCGTTTTTTGAAAATATGCATTTTTTAATTTGTTTATTCATTTGAACACTTGATTAAATATGTTTTTTTCTTTATATAAGATGTTTGTATATACTTATAAGTACTATAAAGATGTTATTTTGTTCATATAAGTAATAAATTTAATGTTTTATTTTATTTGTACATCATATGATAAGAAGTGTGTGATGTGCTTTATAATAAAACCGACTACTTTTAAATCGGACGACGGAAATTCGATTAAATTTCGTTGCATTTCGACTAATATCTGTTAGTAGGTTCTGTTATTCGGTTATTTTAGTTCCATTGAAATGAAGTAATCAGATTTCGATTGAAATTATTCTATTATGTGTGTTTTTTTATATTGTGTTTATCGATGTTTACTTCGGATTTAATAATAAGTGTTTAACAGTAAGTAATTATAATTTTTGATTAATTTAGGGATACGGAACACAGAAAATATCGATATTAGCGGGTTTTGTTAGAACCGATTGAAAAGCAGTCGGATGTATATCGATATTATGTTTTTTTTTTCACGATAACGCAAACATGTTGACGTAAGTTGGAGATAAATTAGTAATTTACAGCCATACTTTAATATCTGACGGTAATCGTTTTATATACACACACACACACACACACACACACACACACATATATATATATATATATATATATATATATATATATATATATATATATATATATATATATATATATATATATGAACGTTAAAACTTATTCTTCATAATTACCTTAGCTCGATAATTAACGTCCGCGTTATTTGCTATCAATAGCGAACAAACATCCGCGTGTCCAAACTGAGAAGCTAAATGAAGAGGAGTAAATCCCGCTTTCGATTCTGCATCTACATTTAAATCTTCGCCATATTCTAATAAAGCGGACACTATATCTGCCTGCGATAAACAATTTTACTCCGTCACAGTTATCACATATTTTAAATAAACCGCCACGTATAATAATATCGTTACTTATTTCTTACTCGCTATAAACCTTATTAATACCGATTAGAAAGCCATTACTGTTTCTTTAATTATCGCACTAGGAATCAGATAACATTGGTTAACTGGCTTATACAAATAAGGCTCCTGTATGAAAGCTTTCCCTACCGTCTTACGTCCACTTCTGTCCTGCGTTTCCTTCGATCAATTTTTGTCTACCTATCTTTGCTATATCATTGTGCTACCGCATCGTTGGCCTTCCATGTTTCCTTTTTCCGTCTATCGGTCATCACTGTAACCATCTATTGTCTTCTCTCCGAGCCACGTGATCAGCCCAACACTATTTTGTTATAGCCATCCGCTCCACTGCATCATCCAACCGCGTTTATTCACGTATCCGTGCATTCTTTTTTACGGTCTGATAATCTTATATCCCGTCCCTCATGCGTAGTCTGAGCTTCTCTCTTGTTCTTTTTAAATTTGTCTTTGTATATGTTCATGTTTCCATACCAAACATATTATACGTATTAAACTTTTCAAATATTTTTAGAAAATTTAAATTCACTGTCACCTTAAATTTATAACACCGTTATTAATTAAATCAAAATAATTTTATTTTTAATATATATATATATATATATATATATATATATATATATATATATATATATATATATGTGTGTGTGTGTGTGTGTGTGTGTATCCATTACTTCGTTTTTCCTCGCAGCAATATGTAAAGGTGTATGACCGTTCTTCGCGGCTATATTCACTACGGCTCCGTTATTTAACAAATGTAATACCACCTTTTTCTTGTCGTAATAACAAGCCATGTGTAATGGCGTAGCCCCGTTCTATATATACATATAATACAAACGTACAAAAATTAATTTTAATCGGACGATGAAATAATTTTAATAAATTATTAAAATTTTATCGACAGTTTTAATAATAAAATATTACGCATTAAAATATGTAAATAAATTAACGACATATGTTTTTTTCTGGCAGACCCAAGCTTTAGGCTATTTGAAATATGATAAGGCTTCTAAAATACTTAATCGGTCATACATACACGTAAATAACCCGTATTTATTCAATAAGACGTAACGAAATACATACAATTATGAGAAAACCGCGACGAAACGTAGATACCTATATGGCGAATTTGTCTATCGGCTGTATGGATACGGCGACTTACATTAACATCGAAGTATTAATATCCTTCAGACCATCTAAACCGGAATCTACTAACTGTTACAATAAAAGATCGGAAAGTAAAAATTTGGTGCAATACCCTCAATTATGACACTAGTTTATAGGTTGTATTTTTCAGAGAGTAGGGGTTTCAAGATCTACTTCAATAATATATTGTATGAAAAACTGGTGGTATGTAATATTTAATATGTCTCGACGTTTCAAATATATATATATATACACACATAAGTATGTATGTATGTATGTATATATACGTCCTGCAAGGCATATACTGTTGTAACTAGAGTCATTTTCTCTAATCACTAGTCACTCGACCGCCATATGGTGCCAGATCAATCGGTCGAGAAACGAAACAACAACACGTAGACAGTTCCATACGTCCACGTCGTACAGGATGTTAATTTCCCATTCAGTGCTGTCTTGACGCTAATTAAAAAAACTAAATCGCAACTTACAATACACACCACTTCGTATGACATTCTGCAGGTAGGAACAAACGTGTTAAGAATACGGAAACGAGAATTCTAGAATCGTCAAGAACTATTGGAAAGAAAATACGGCATAATTTTCTCAAATATAAGTAACGTTAAACGTAAGAACATTATATACTAACCTAAAAAATTGACAAGGAAAGGTTGAAATTAGATATAATGGGAATAGCGGAAACAAAATGACAAGGGAATGGTCGAATTAATGTGAATTTATATACACAGAAATGGATAAACATGAAAATAGAGTAAGGGTAATGATGAAAAAATCGATAATTAAAATGATCAAATGTATCATTCCTAAATCTGATAGAATGATATAACCTTAGACCAATTGTATAATGCTTCAACTATAGAACATAATGATAATAAAGTTGAAGAATTAATAAATTAGAGGACTACTATTACACGCAAAAAAAACATGGTATAACATTATGGGCGATTTCAACGATAAAGTAAGACTACATGGTGAAGAAGTCGGAAAATACGGTTTAGGACTAACCAACGATAGAGGAAGGAGACTTGTTGATTTCGCGGAGAAACATCGATTCATAATTAGCAATACACGTTTTGAAAACCACAAGAGGAGATTATAGACGTGGACAAGCTAGGGCGGAAAATATAAAAATCAGATAGACCATATTTTAGTAAAAAAACAGATGCAAAGAATTGCAAGACGTATGTAAAATTATCATGAAAGCGATTAATAAACATAATAAACTAAAAAATAGTAACAAACCAAGCATTATCGGTCTGGACAATTCAAAAAAGCTGTAACATTTGTAGAAAAAGCTGGACGATAGTTTGAAAATACTAAATAACAGCACCAGTCTTAAAAATATAGATGATAAATGGACAGAATGGAAAGAACAGTTTTATCGGTAGCAAAACGTAATCAGAACACAAGACAGGTATGCAAAAATAAACCTTGGATGATCGAAGGAATATTGGATATGATGAATAATCGCAGACAAATAAAGAATAAATATAGTACTGCATATCGATTGATAAGTAAGTAAACAAAATGTAAATACACAGAAATAAAACATACACGATATGAAGAAAAGTGCAAGGAAAGACAGGAGCTTTAAAAAAGAAACACAACAGTAAAGAAATGTATACAAAATAAAATTCACGATAAAGTAACAGAAAAGCAAAAAAAAAAAAAAGCCATTGATATAGTGAATATAAAAAATAAGCATTGAAATCATTGCAATAGTCAAGAAGAAATCTTTGATACGTAGATAGATTACATTACGGAACTGTATAGAGATGATACTAGACTAAATGAAATAAAAATCAGGAAAGGAGAACAAGTACCTCGGATCGAAATGCGCGAATTAGATAATACTATCAGTAAAGCGAGAAATAATAAAGCAATGGAGGAAACGGGATATTAGCGAACGCATTTGCTGAAATACATCGGACCATAAGTAAAAAAGCAAATGCTGGATATTTTAAATAAAATATATAACGATGGCATATTACCGGAGGATTTTAAGGAAAGTAACGTTATGTAGATTTCAAAAAAGGGACAGACACAGGCGTGTACATAATACAGAACAATAGCTTTAATCAGTCATAGGTTAAAGATACTATTAATAATAATAAACGCGAGAATAGAAAAAAAGATAGACCTACAAGTAAGTCTCGCCCAATTTTAATTTATAGCGAACTGAGAGACAACTCTATTGAGATTAATTAGTCAACGTGCCTTGAACATAAAGAAAGAAATAAGATTACGAAAAGGAGTTTGACCGAGTAGTTTATACGAAGCTAATCAATATTTTATAGAATTATAATGCAGACGGAAATTATGTAAGATCTATTAAAAATCTCCATTCACGGTCAATATTAAAATCAAAAGTAATTACTCCGACGTAAGGTGTAAAATACGTAAAGGAGCCAGGTAAGGATGCCCGCTCTCACTACGGTTGTTCAATGCATATGACGAGGAAATAATAAAAAATGACGAATTAATGTGAAAGTGATCAACAATATCAGTTACGCGAACGACAGGCGCAGTAATCGCAGAAACGGAAGAACAAACGCAACAAATGTTGAATATCATTAACAGTGAAGGAAAAAAATACGGAATAGAAATAAACGCGGAAAAAACAAAGATAACGAAATTCGTGAAGGTCATTAATGACATAATAATAAAAAAAAAAACAGGTGACATAGTTTGAATACTTGGACGCAATATTCACACGTAATGACCGGGACGTAAAGTAGATTAAAAACGCGGATATCATTAGCACAGCAAACTTTTACAAATTTGGTAAAAATATTACAGAATGACGGATTTAGAGTTAAGGAAAAGAATAGTACGTGTTGCTATGCATGGCCTGTGATGAAATATGCAACGGACTCTTGGACAATTAACGACAAAAGCGACAGAAGAATAAACGCCTTCGAAATGCGGACGTATAGAGATGGACAGATTTCGTTTCAAATAAGAACGTGCTACATCGATGCAACGTCGATAAATTGGTAATCGTCGAAAACATAAAAGGAGAAAAGCGAAAGTATATCGGTCATAAATTACGAGAAGTCATTTTTATGTTAGCGGCCAAGATGCTTGGAAAGGCAACAAGAGGAAGGAAAATGATGGAGTACACAACGACGAATATGCAGAACTTACGAAGTAATAAATGCAGCTAGTCACAGGAAAATATGAGGCGGCTAAGAGTTCTTGATGTGCAACCTTCTGAAAGGAGATACAATAAAATGATGATATATATATATATGAATTAGATAAAATAATTTCGGAATAACCGCGTACAATTTAGAAAAAAAAAAACGATTTATTAACAATAAAATAAAACAATATATTCATATTAATAAACCTGAGTTTACGTTTCAAGCAACATGCCGCGCTCATCATCAGAACTAAACTAAACTAAACTAACTCTGACCTAACAAGCTACTACCTTAACTATATAGAGATAACTACACTACATCTAATTGGTTCTGAATTGACCAATCACTGTCCTCCATGCCGGAACAAGTCGGAAGCCCTCCTCTCTGTTGAAGTTATTTATTTTTTCAATCTCTAAGACTTCCCTAACAATTCTTTCACCCAACCTATCTACTTTGACAAGAACTGATGTTTCTTCAAACCTTATTACATGGCCTTTAGCCGTTTGATGTTCCGCCACAGCCGACTTTTCTATAAGCTTATACTTGCAGTCCGCTACATGTTCCTTAATCCTTACAGCAACAGCTCTGCTGGTTTGTCCCACATAGCTAAGACCACAAGAGCATGGTATTCTGTACACACCCGCTACTTCCCTCTCTGGTATAACATCCTTTACATTTTTCAGCATATTACACACTTTTATTTACGTGCCAAACACCGATCTAATATTAATATTATTCCTGTACAGTATTCTGCTCAAACGATCTGTAATGCTCTTCACATATGGGAGGCGTATCGTAGCTAATATTTCTTTGTCCAAACTAGAATTCTTTACGTTCAACTTTCTTCCGCTAAATTTTTTAACCAGGTTCCTTCTTACCATACCCATTGCAAACCATCACTTGTTCTATTCGACTCAATTTATTTACTAAATTTTCCTCGTTGGATACTCTTTCTGCCTTACCAAATATCGCCCTATCTGCTTGCTCTTAATATTCACTGATGTAGACAATTTTTTGTCGTTGTTCCTTTGTACCAGAACGTCCAGAAAGGCCAATTCGTCACGACATTTTTTTTCTAAATTGTACGCGGTTATTCCGAAATTATTTTATCTAATTATGAATATCGACCGCGAAAATAGTTTCAAAAATTATACATGAATGTTTAAGCTGAACTCGGACAATGTATACATATAGAAAATCTGAAATAAATACGCAAATAGATATTGTAAAGTCAACACTTTGTCGTTGCAGCTATTATGTCCCGTTGATAGCCAATGTTTTGATCTTTACCTGTATTCGAACGGTAGCATACACCTTTCATTATAAATGTTCTTATCATCTCGTCGTCGATCTTTTGCAGGTAATAATTTTATTCTCTAACTAGAAATTATCCACGGCTTCACCTTTGTAATTATTTTTTTAAAATACAATATCCCTGTTCCTTTCTTTTAACTATATATAATATATATATACATATCCGTCCGTTATTTCGTCAACGCCCCTAACGGAACAAAACGTGGTTTGTATGGCCGATGTTGGTAGTGAAGATACATTCGAACCGGAAAACGTGTTAAATTTTAAATGATTTGAGAGAGATATCGCTATCTCTTACTTTTTTAAACTTCAAATTAATGTAATTTCTATCCTATTTGTGATACGAATGTGAAACAAAACTTAGAACGAATCTGATAATATAGAGTATAAGCTGTGCGAATCTCATCATTATTGCTTTAATAGTTTTTGAGTTAAATCGGAACAGACAAACAGTCAGGCAGACAAACAGGAAGACAAAAATGTTAAGAAATAGATTTTCTGTTTATGTGTGATCAAAATAGCCCAATGCAGTGATTATAATGAAAATATTCGCAAACCACAGACAGACACTATAGTTTTATATATTAGTATATAGATTATATTTATTATGTTATTATACCTTATTGTACGCCCTATAACATTTTTCTTTTTCTTTTATTCTACATGATTTGTTAAATTTATTTTTTCACGTATCTATTTCGTCCAAGATTTTATTTTGTTCTCACGCTCATTCCGCGTCGGATCCGCATTTCCAATAAATTCAGTTTATTTATTTCCCACGTCGTTAAACATCCATTTTCACAACTCTATTTGAGCACATATATCCTATATGAAGTAAAGATGACCCAACATAAACTCGGAGTTAATACGCGACATCGTTTAAACGATTCCGGTCAATCACTACTCCGAAGCCTGATAGCGAAATGATTTGACAAATCAAAATATGGCGCGGTGGTTTGCTAGACTATCCAGTAAACCGGTACTAATTTACTGACTAATTGCGTAAATATCGAGTTGACCAGAAGCGTTTTTATCATCAGAAATTCTCGTATCCTAACGGAATTCGAAACCAGATTGTGCGAACAGAACGCGAAATAGTTAATTACTAGGCTCTATCGAGGCTCATTTACTTTTAATAATATTTTAAATTCGTCGCCGCCTAATGTAAATAAAATCGCCGTACCTTAGCCTGATAGTTAATGTCCGTTTCATCCTTTTGAAGAAGCAATTGAACGACATCTAAATTACCATATTTGGCGGCTAAATGAAGAGGAGTAAATCCTTTTTTAGTAACCGCGCCGATTGAAGCACCGTATTCGAGCAATGTACTTGCGACCTAATTGAGTAGAAAAATCGTCTTTTAACATGAAATCTAACCGTAATAGTTATTTTATAATTTTAAAAAATTATATATATATATATATATGTATCATCATTATCATCAAGTTGCGTCTTCGATTTCCAAAGATTGCATACACCAACATTTATTCGCAATTTAAATCGAACATCTTCCCCTATAATCGTCTACTCCTCGTGGTATCCACTATTTCCATAATAGTTTTTGGCTCCACTTCTAATATTATCATTTCCAGTCTTCTCCTTTCCCGCGGAGTCTTCCCTTCGATTTTCCCCTGTACAATCAGCGTGAATAATCCTTCCTCTCTAATTTTGTGTGCCGCATATTTTCTTTTCCTCATCAAGATGTCATCTACTAGGATCATATTATCCATTCCGCTTTTCTGTGACACTTCTTTATTTATTCTCTTCACTTTCCATGGGATTCGCCACATGCGTCTGAGTGTTCACATTTCAAATGCGTTTAACTGTTTTATACATTCCGCGTTTAAAATCCACGTCTCTAACGCATATTTTGCTACCGACGTTACATAGCATTGATTCCCATTTTCGTATCCATTTTTAATTTCCGATCTTTCAGTATGGCCTGCAGATTAGTAAATACACCCTGCATCGCCATTCTAATGCGCGATCTAATTTCTTTACTATCTCCTTCGTAATTTGTGAACAGAGCGCCCGAATAGGTGTCTGTTTGACTGTTTCCACCGTTTCTCCCTCTTTGTTTATCTTAGAATGCGACTTGTCAAATTTATTATTTTCGTTTTCCCAAAGTTGATTTTCAATCCTAATTTCTTCCCTTGCAGCTCTCCAGTTGTGTAATACTTTATCGTATCCGTAACTTATGCATCCTATCGGGTATCCGTTAATCTTAATGCCAGCGTTTTCCATCATGGCATTTTTCATGATCTCCTCCGCGTATATATTAAATAATTTCGGCGAGAGAGCAGGCATCGTTGCCTCACTCCTCTTGTTATCGAACGTCTTTTAAGCGAGAGTTCGTCTTGTACCCTGACACTCGCCATCTGTTACTAATATACCGTTTTATTTAACTACAAGTCTTTATTATATATATGCACATAAACAAAATAAGTTGGAGGCAAATTTATTATTTTACAAGCTCTTCGTTAGCATTAGATTCATTAAATATTTTACATCAATAAATAAACGAGTATCAAATTCTAAGCTTTGTTTTCCAGTTTACATAATTATTTCGCTTCTTCATAAAGAATTGTATTTAATCGAAAAAGTTAAATATAGTCGATAAAATAAGAAATTACGTATGTATATATATATATATTTGTATGCATGTATGTGTGTGTCAAAGATCGTATAATATAATTTTAATGCAACGAAAATTACAAGATAAACTTACTTCTTCTTGACCTTCTTTGGCCGCAATGTGCAAAGGCGTGTATTGATCTTTAGTCGGCGAATCGATATCGGCTCCGTGTTGTATCAATAACATGACTATGTCGCTATTACCCAATCGACTGGCAATATGCAAAGCGGTCGTATCTTCCCCGGCTTTACAATTCACATTAGCTCCGTTACGTAAAAGTACACGTATAATATCGACGTGATTGGCTCTGGTCGCCAAATGTAAAGGTGTCTCACCTCTAACAGTCGGGGCATCCGGATTAGCACCATGCTGAAGTAAATATATAACGATATTCATGCAACCCATGAAACTAGCCACGTGTAACGGAGTTAAGCCGGACTGTAAAGGAAGAGAGAAAAATATAAATTTATTTGTAACAGATTACGCGCCAATTACTGCACAGCCTAATACAAGAAACATAATTTTTACATACGTACGAGAAGATTAAAAAACCAATAATAATAAATAAAAATTACCAAATGATACAAGCACACACACACACGCGCGAAATATACACATATGCCTATATACACAGGTACATATGAAAACGCATATACTGTAACGCGCGTGCGTAAGTCAATTAAACTTCGCATTATTAAAGGCACTTTGTAATTTTTAAAAATTCTCCATAATAACTGCGGAAAACATTTAATTCGGGATATTTCTTTTGTAAAATTTATTATATAACGTAAATAAAATTTTACCGTAACGAAATGAATTGTATAAAAATTTTCCAAGTTTATACAGAACTCTAATTGGTTAAAACGATATAATTTAAATATAAACGATTCCAAGTTAAATTATATGTTGTTTAACGGAGAATTAAAGGACAAGGGATTAAACTTAGCGCAACACGGACTAAATATTAGCACGATTAGTCAAATTAAATACTTAGGTTTAATAATAATAGATAACAACCTAAATTTTTTATTCCCATTTCCGATACGTTACTAGCGAAATAAATAAATTTTTAATCATATTTAACAAATTGTATAATAAAAATAATCGTTTAAATTCCGAAAAAGGAATAATATTATATAAAAGTGTAGCGTTACCCTACATTCTTTATGACAGTGCCGTGTATAAAGATATGCTAAAAATAAAGAGATTTCAGAACTTATTAAAAAGCTTTCGAAGAACTATAACAATAAAACTGATTAAATCTTACAGAACTACTAGCTATTTGGCAAGCATTGTTCATTGCAGGAATCAAACCTATTACGTTTAAACGTATTAACATATTTTTCATAAAAAAAATAATATAAATTCAGATCACAAAATCGATAATGTAAAATATCGACAAATTTATTTCAATCATGAACAAAAACTTTTAACGTTTAAACAGTTCGTACATGTATTGGATAAGCATTCAAATAAATTTTAATCGCAAACGAATATAATAGTATAGCTAAAAACAATTTCCAGGCATTGGAAAAAGATTCAGTAATAAAACGTTTACACCTAATTTTTCTAACGTACAATTGATTACGGGTCACGGCTTATTTTAAAATATTATTTATACTACTATAACATCGCACACTCCGACAATTATATAACGTGTAATTTTACTGATACTGTTAAGCACACTCTTTCCGGCTGTAATCGTTGTAAGATCAATTAGTAACTAAACTGTTAAAAAATTTTAATACGTTCACCATTGCAGAAATAAATCATCGTAGAATAAACGTGCATCTATGGCCTAAGTATATGTATACAAATTAATTTAATCTTATACTATTGTAAAACAGTTTGTCCAGAGTTCCTAAACATAATTGGACGGGTTCTGGACAACAATCTGTTATTTCTACTGTATTTGTACTTCTTTTAAACAATATACTTACGCCATCGTTTTTACGAACTGGAGTTCCAAAAAAAATAAATAAATAACTTCAGAATACGCAGGTAAAAAATGTCTTAAGGAAAAAAGTGACAATTAAGAAAGAAAATCCACATACCTTGTTACTACCATATACGCACACAGATACACTGTAACATACACACGTAGGTAAATATTATTTAGGTAGGACAGGGCGACTGAACTTGACGTCGTTAAGTCTTTAAGAATTCTTCACGATAACTGCGAAAAACATCTAAAGAATATTCTAATCACCGATTCCCTAATTGTCCTATTACAATTATCTAAGGTAACAGAACTGAAAATGTCCAAGTTAGAATTTGATGTGAGACATCGTGTTATTTAGCTTTATAATCGTGGATCTAGAGTAAAGTTTAAGTGTGCCCCTTCTTACTGTGGTATTACTGGAAATGTGGTCGACGAATTGACGCGTTATAATTTATCAAGTGCCCGTTACGAGAACTTTAAATAAAATTGAACTGATACGTTACCAAAGATTAAACAATTTTTACTGATAGAATTTCAACAGTATTACACCGCCGAAAGTCGGAATAAAGGAGAAAAAATATTTCGCTTTGATACATACGGTTTCCAGTAAGCCACGGTTTCAATTATAGCAGAACGTTTCGAGAGATTATATATCAACTTTATTTCGACTACGTACTGGACATAATCTTTCCCTCTTGCTAAATTAGGCATAATTTCTGATAGAACATGCGACACGTGCCAAATTGACGACTGTATTCAGCATGAAATTTAGGTTTGCCCAAAATTTCTAATAGAGATGAGCTGTTCTGTAATATTTTACAAAAGTGGCACACATTACCTATGAATTAATTGCTTCTTACCCATTGTCCTTTTTTACAATCAGTTTATATAAATTTATCGAAACATAGTGGCATTGAGATTTAAAATACACTAACTAGATAAAAAACTGGCAAAATGTCAAAAAATCGAATTCCACGGAATTTCCATACACTCGCCTAATTTGTCATATAATATAAATAAGAAGAAGAAATTTATTCGTATAAATAAAAGATATAAATGGTTTGACAATACAAAATTATCGGTACCGGCTCATAGGCCTTGTGTAAAATTCATATAAATACAATAATAAAAGATACATTTCCATTTATGTATAGATTAAATATTAATTTATGCTGGGAAAAACAAAGAAAAAACCCACGAACATATAGAGGCGAGCGTGTATAGTATTTGCTTTTAAAAAATTGCATTGCCAGCGTAGAAGTTGGACAGACGGGAAACGGGTTTTATGTGAAATTTCTCTAACTGAGAAAGGGACATTTTACTGTGGATTAAACTGTTGAGAAAGCTAAGTGCTATTTTATTTCTCCACCCCTTCGTAAACTTATAGTAAATGTGGAATATATATAACAGTAGAAATGTCGCTTTACTATAAATTCGTAATATAAATTAAAAACTTCTTTTGTACCTCCTTATTAATTCAATGCGGTTTTCAAATTACTAAAATAAATTCAAAATGTGAACGAATTCAAATAGTATATAGAATTAAGATTGCGTTTCGAAATTCTTATTGTTTAAAAGCGTTAAATTGTTTTTTTTTATAGCCGCTCGAATAGAGTTGACCAAAAAAAATTGTTTAAAAAAAAAGCAAAATTATTAGAATTAAGTTCTTAAATATTTAGTTGATTTTTAACTGTTGAATACGTAATAAGTTTAGCGAAAAAAAAAAAACTGATACAATTTAATAGTAAAAATTATAAAAGTTTTTACAAATTTATGTCTAAACCGACGACTTTTAAAATTCATTAATTTGTTCGGCGGAAAATTTTCTAAACAAGTTATTACGTGTTTATTAAAAATTATCATTTCTTTCTACATCGACCGGCTAAAAAAATTTAATCGACATTTTGAATAAAAAAAAAAAAATTAACGAACTATCGAAATTTGTGAAATTCTCATCATTATTCTAGACTTTTTTGCATTGCTAAAATTTCAGAAATCATCAGAAAAAATTTTTTTACCGTGTAAAACCGACGTCAAAAATTTAAAAAGTTGTTCTAAAATGTTTTTCTATTTTAAAAAGGCACAGAAAAAATTGTTCAATTTTCAAAGAAATATATACTAATTCATTATTTCTTTTATTTTTTTGAACGATGTCACTTCGTCGCACGCATGCGTACGCACTCGGTAAATAAATAAATAAATATATATATATATATATATATATATATATATTCCGAAAATATAAGAATCAATCAGTAATCATAGGTGGACAAAAAGCAAAGACAGGGATAGGTTAAAGTTGTAGTCTCATTCGCCGATACTATTTAATCGCTATATTAGCAGAAATTGTTAAATAAAGTTCTACCAGAAATATGTAAAATGAACATAAATATAAAAAAGAAAATTCTGACGCGTATTAAAATTGCAAAAGTATATTCACTCGAATATCCGGAAAAATAAATTAAGTAACTGAATTTGCCTCAAAAAAATTTCACTTCTATCAAAAACCAATCGATGAATAATAGAAAACATTACATAAAATGTGTGACGATATATGGATGGGAAATGTGGACGATTGAAAGAGAAAATATCAAGCTCTACACCTTCGGAATGTGATTTTAGCGTCGGATGCTAAAGACGATTCGGATGCTAAAGACGCTTCGGACAAGTAAAACAACTAATGACGAATTTTAGCATCGAATGAATAAACGACTCGAAATCCGGAATACGATCAATATAAAAAGAAATGAAACGATTGGATATCTAATATTCGGAATGAATGATGACAACTTTTAATCGAACGAATGATTAGAAGTACAGAGGTAAACTAAAAAACTCAGATATATGGATCAAATAAGTAACGGGGGTGAGTTATAAATAAAAATACACGCCTGCTCTCGAAGGAGGATTTAACATAATCATATGAAAAAATGAGATATTTCGGTCATACGATGCGTGGGACTAAATACACACTTTTACAAAATATAATAATGGGGAAAGTAGAAGAAAAAAGAAGAACTGGACGAAGAAGTATATCTTGGTTGCAAAACTTACGAACACAGACAAACTGTAGCGTTGAAGAATCGTTTCACACAGCTACAGATAGGAACACGTATAGGAAATTAATGGAATCTGCCAATGGATGAGCCTAAGATCGAGATCGCTCATGACACTGAAGAAGAAGAAATATTAATACCTACCAGCAACTGTAAAGCCGAGTTTAGATATATATATATATATATATAAATATATATAAATTTTTTAACGTATATCAGTCCACTATTGGACGTAGGTCTCCCCAATCAATAAATTGGGGAGAAAATAGCCTAATCTCCTGTGCGGGCCAGGCAAATTAGGAGATATCAACAACACAACACACTGAGCCGGCGGTCACCCATCCAAGTACCGTTGCTTAACTTCGGCATTTGGCAATTAGACGGAAAGCCGCCGTACTCAACGCGCTATGCCCGATATATATATATATATATATATATATATATATATATATATATATATATATATATATATATATATATATATATTATACACGTTATAAAACATATTTTTAATATAAGCGATATACCTCGGTAGTAGCTTCCAACGAAGCAGCGTATTTAAGTAATAATTCTACGACTTTAATACGATTCTTCTTACAAGCTATATGTAAAGGCGTGAAACCGTTTAAAGCTCTGGCGTTGACATCTCCTTTATGATCAAGCAGTAATTTAGCGGCGGCTACGTGACCGCAATGAGCTGCCACGTGCAACGCAGTTAAATAGTCGACGGTTATTTCGTCTACTGCTGCGCCATATTGCAACAATATCTGAGCAGCGTCCACGTGATCACCT
Source organism: Coronaproctus castanopsis (assembly GCA_032883995.1). Lineage (NCBI taxonomy): Eukaryota > Metazoa > Arthropoda > Insecta > Hemiptera > Monophlebidae > Coronaproctus > Coronaproctus castanopsis. The sequence goes on along the minus strand of CM065054.1, from coordinate 30,927,862 downwards.
TGAGCGGCCATATGTAACGGCGCTAGTCCGTTCTATAAAACGAGAAAATTAATCGTTAAGCCGAAGAACTATATTTACGTGTCAAATATGAAAGAAAAAAACATATAAGAATAACCACTCCTCATGCATGACTTGATATTTATTTATTTATTTATATATGGTTCACATAACAGCTTGTGCCAATTAAAATGTGAACACTGAGAAGTAAATAATTGAATAAATTATTTATGCATTTAATTTTTGGTTTTTCTATTCAAAAGCATCAGTATATAATTCATATGTTTTTATTTATTTTAGCTGCTTTAAATTTATTTCTTTATTTAATTTTTAGTTTTATGATATATTTAATTTGTTTTCATTTATTCATAAGTAGTGATTTGTAATAATATATATATATATATATATATATATATATATATATATATATATATAGCAGTATAACATTTTATTTCAATTATTATCATCCTCGATCCTAGTTCCCCGTAGCAATATCGTAGTCGAAACAACAGATTCATAATTGTTCGTCTCCAACGCATCTTGAAAAAATTGCACCCACACAGCAACAATCGTTGCATCAGACCGCCTAGTTCACATTCAGCTCTTCGGTCGTATGCCATTACTTTTCCCATAACTAGCGTTCTTTTGATTTTATCGTGTTTGCGTACCACGTAACCAAATATTTCATCGCACTCATTTCGACGTATGATCTGCGGGTAAGGGCAATTTCTTCTAAACTAGATGTGCATTAGTGCGTTTTACCATTCACGAAACTCTTAAAAAGTCGCCTTTAACATCGCGTTTCAAAATTATCTATGTAACTTTGGATCAGACTTTCTAATCGTCCACGTTTCTACACTGCACAGAAATAAGGGGAAAATTCAAAGCGAACACGAGCTAGACTTAACATTTTTTTTTTTAGATCGAATCCGATCAACTATTTCATTCCGTACCAGTTGAATTTGATTTCACCTTCAGATGTTCCTTTACTTTCCACCAAGAATCCTAAAGTAAACGAAGCTTTCCGGCGTTTCATAACAATGAATAATTTTATGTTCTTTCTTCGTTGAATTCCTTCGATCAATCACCATTACCTTCATTATTTATCAACAAATCGTAAGATTTATTCATTTCTTCGAGTTCCATCGGCTAACAAGTCCGATATCTTTTGATGCGAACTCCTCCGTTCCAGTCATCCAAAACTTTCCCCATCGTAACGTTTCCTGTATGTGTTAAATAGAATACGGACGATAGTAAGCACCCGTTTCTTTTTTTTTTTTTTTTAATTCCTGCAATTGTGTTTCAGTTCGAGCTTTACAACAGTACAAATATGATCGTAGAAGTCGACGCGTACATTTCTATCGATAGAATTTATTCCGGATAACGTACTTAATTTAAAAATGTGCCGATTTTAATAATCGCTCGATTGCATCGAAATAAATAAAATAAAAATTTTCAACTATGAATACCTTCGTCTTCGAACATAACGAAGCTTTATTATCCACGAGGTATTCGACTACTTGATAATGGCCAGAACGAGCAGCGCAATGTAACGGTGTTAATCCGTCCCTTGTTTTGGATTCGATATTTGCACCTTTTTCGACGAGAAATATCACCATCTCTAATTTTCCCCATTTAGCAGCCACGTGCAACGGTGTGATATTATGCTGAAATGCGCGAACAAAAAAAAAATCGTTTTAATTTTCATTTTATAACATTTCGAGGTATTGCTCAAACGTTATCGCAATAATTAATAAATACGTATATCCGCCGTCACCAAGACGACTAAACCAGTGGTCGGTAAATAATTTTCACTGGCGACCGTTTATTTTGTGTAAAATTTTATCGCGGCCGTTGGAAATACGGTAGACTTTTTCTTCTTAACCGTTAACCTAGTTAAAATTCATTCCACGATTTGCGCCTACACTGCGTGTTTTAAAATTGCCGATGACATTGTCGAATAAAATTTTTTCACGTGTCTGCCTTATTAGAGATTTGAATAAAACACATAATTTTATGAAACAACGATTTTATTTATATTTATGCGAGTAATGTTTATTAATACAAAAAAAATACTTCTAAAAATGTTTGCGATATAAAAATTCGATGCGAGATATAAGACCTCACGATTGCATCTACGTTCGGAACTGTATTTCGCAAGCCGTAAGTCATCCTCCAGATCCAATCGAGATCGATAGTTTTAATGGCAACTAATTTTAAATATTCATATTCACACGAGTAGGTCGATGTCCAAACGAAATCCCTTAAATATACACAGAATTATAGTAGAGCGGAACGAAGAAAAAAATCTAACAAAATAGAAGTAACGAAACAAGGATAGAAAGAAATACACGACCTCCGCTGTAATTAAAGACTAAATAGATCCGATGAAAACAACGTATAATAGCCGCATCAGCGCGCAGTCAAACTTTGCATGAAATTCCGGTAAGAAAACGAGGAAATTTTGATTACCACCGCGTTATATTGAATTTCCACGTCTTTTTATATTATTTTCTTTCTTTAAAATGAATATGTGTAGAATTTGCAATTCAATTAAAACTTTTTCCTTTGACACATTTTACTTTTATTCTTAATAACGTTAATTCCTGAGTTACGATTTTGCAAGTGTCTACTCTAAATATTTCCAAAGGGCGTCAAGAGCACAACTAACGTTCTGATTGGCTATTAATACGAGCAATTGTTCTTGTAAAAACATGTAGTTCTATTTTTATGAATAATATAATTTCATTTCACTATTTTACCGGAACCTGTTACTTGTTGAATAAAAGCTTTTTTTATTATTATTATTCTCATAATAAAAGACGACATTTGGTTGACGTGAAATGTCCCAATTCTGAAAATATTTATTGCATAAACACACTTTTCACACACACACACATATATATTATTTATATTTATATATATATATATATATATATATATATATATATATATATATCTGTTTCGTAATATATGAGATATTCAGTTACGAAATGTCTAAATTCTTAAAATACTTATATAAACAAATTAAAAATTATCTACAGAATCTATATATATATATATATATATATATATAGGTTTTATACGCAAATTGTCGCTTTATGTATTTTATTTTTCGAGTCGTTTTGCACCTTATATGGAATATCCCCTGCTTCTCAGAAAAGGGAAAATATTAATCGCAATAAAGTTAATAGTATTTTTTTACTTTCAGGAGTGTTTAATTACTCCACACAAAAATTGATAATTTTACGTAAAAACGTTGGTAATTTTGTGTAAAAATGTTGATAATTTTTCTTAAAAAATTGATAATTTTTTGTAAAAAAAAATGATAATTTCGCGTAAACAAATTTATCAGTTTCTCGTAAAAAAATTATTAATGCAAGAAAGCGTTAAATATTTACACGTTCTAATATTTTCAGTATTATATCGAAAACTTTTTCTAGGAGTACTACGGACAGCATGTCGAACGAATAAATCCATTTTCGAGGAATTAAAAATAAATACACCGGGGCCATTTAACAAGAATTAGTAGAAACATGGTAAGAGATAATGCGCATATAACGAGAAACATTGATTCGCTGGAACGAAAAATAGTAGAAAGTATGGTAGATGGGAAACGGGCACAAGGAAGATGTTCAACGCGTTGGATTGATCAATTTAAGGCGCTGACAGCAAATAATATTGAAGAAGAACTGCAATGCAAATTTTGTAAACGGTATCGCCACGTTCTTTCGTAGACAATGTGGAGATGATATTTTCATTATATCTAATTTATTAAATGTAATACAACCGCATATTTTTATTTTATATAAAAATTAAATTATCAATATATATATATATATATATATATATATATGTTTAAATAGGGAGAAAAAAAGGCTGAATTAATCATAGGTAAAAAAAGATGAAATCTTCGTTGAATAAACGAATAAAATTTAATAAAATGTACGTAATTATTTCGGTCGACAAATATCGTAATTATTTTAAAAAATAAATATGTAATTGACTGACAATGCAATTGGATATTTAATTTTAATTTAATTACTTTTTTATAGAATAATTTAAATATATTTCGATGAGAAATTCATCGTTACGTTATACGCAATTATCAAAAAGGTATTAGAATTAATTCGAACAATTAAAGAAAAAAATACTCAAAAGTAAAAAAACGTTCTTGTGCCTCGTCTAAAAAACGAAAAATTAGAATCGCTAAAATTAGTTTGTGATATCATTAATAATAATAATATTAATAATAACACTAATAATAATAATTAACAATAATAATGAAGAGTTTGTAAAGTAATAAAGATGTCTCGATCTTAAGAACAACTAAAAATTTATTACGACGGATTATTTATCGAGATAATTATTTTAAACTAAAATCAATATTAACTTTTATACGAGCAACCAAAAATATACTTTAAAGTTAACTCTACTTGGAACTTTATTATTATTATTATTATAAAATCAACGTGTGTTCATGTATCTTCATATATTTTACGTGTATGTGTATGTATATGTGCCAATAATGTTTACAATTTTAAATATTTTATTTTGTGTTAATATTTTTTGTATTAGTGTGTCGTCGTCATTTGTCTATATAGAAATTTCGTTTTTTTTTTCCTTGGCGTTCTTTAATAATTTATAATGATAATCATCCAGTATCAGCGTACCTATGCGCATAACGAGTTCTATGACTATATTATATATATATATATATATATATATATATATATATATATATATTATTGTATCGGCACGAGTAAACAACGGTGATGAATAAAGTAATAAAAATATGATTAATCTAACGTTCTCAGTGAGACAATTAAATTCTCAGTGACAGTATCATTAAAGTTGGAACACTGAATTATTGGGTTATTTAGTTACTATAGCCACATACTACTTTTAATCGATATTCTGAACTATTTAAAATCGTTTACTCTTGTGATTTGAACTATTTCTTTTCCAAGTTATTGGAAGAGCATCTCTACACCATCTTCTATTTTTTAATCGTCTTGTAGGATTGTCAGGGAGTATAGATAAATGAATTCCGCGGTCGTGTGGGTTAATATTAAATTGCAATTTATCAAAATACTTTTTATAACGGTTTTGTATAAACTTCATCGACGTACAGTATATTTAGGTCATTATCGAGGGTTAAGTTAGATATACATATTTTGGTGCAGACGTGACGATACGAAATATTTTCGATTGTTGTCGCTCTATTCCCAATATATTGCTTTTAGACGCAGTTACATATAATTCGATTCCATATTTACAGATTGGAGCGAAAATAAATGTTTCTTTTCAAAGCTAAGTTTTAAGTTTAAGGAAGATTTCCTTCTTAGAAGAGGATACAGCAAACTGGTCCGTGAAATCGTAGTTTTCTTTATTTAAGTCGCATGAAACCGCCACGTTAGCCGTCGACCAGTATGCATTCCGAGATATCTTACACAATTTGTTTGCTGAATGTCATTGCCTGGATATTTTTAAAAGAAAGTAACACGTTTATTATATTTTTAAATTTTAACTCTTGCTGTTATATCGTTACAAGATCGTTTTATTTTCACAAATAAATTTGATTTGATTACATGATTATTATTGTTATTATTAAAAAAGAATTACAGATGAATAATGAACACGAATTCTTATTGAATTAAAACGAACAGGACAAAGTTCGATTTAATGTAATAATTAATTAAAATTTAATTTACGTTTCACGTTCGAATTTTCGCAAAAATAGCGGTTGTGGTTTTGGAAAAAAAAATCTGTCCCCGTTTATTTTTTTAATAAACACGTTTATCAAAAGTAATACCGTAAATGTGGTTACAAATATGACAGACTAAAACGCCGGATTTTTTTTAATTTGTTATTTTGTATATTTGGCCCTCGTGTATATTTGTTTCGTGTGTTCGTATGTTCACCGCGTTCTTTGTTTTCGGCGATACGCGTCGTCTTATTGTTCGGTTTTACATTATCGTGTATAAACCTGAATAATTTTATCCATCATTTAAATTACTACCGTTCGTAATTGTGTATATTTTCAATTCGTATTATTAATTAATAAACCTGATAATCATTTTTAATCTTACCAACTACGTTACTATCGCTCGTAATTGTCTACCTATTGTTGGTGGATAAGGCGAGTTCATGCTCCGCTTGCCACCGCCCCGGCGGCGTCAAACCGTTGATAGCGTGCAACCTTCAACCAGCGATTCTGCTAATGACGTTACCGGTGAGTCCGTTCCTTATCTATCTTATTCTAACAATTCGCTCGTGAATATTACCGACACTAACAGTATTAATAATGTAAGTAAATATTCAAACGTTGTTCATGAAGGTGAAGGCAGCTCCGTAAACGATCAGTGTAATATTTCTATTCCGTATATAGAACAGGAAACCGATAATCAACATATGTCTACTCCTGCGCCTCATCTATTCCTCCAATACAATCTTACTGTATTACTCCGTGCGGTCAATTACAACCGATTATGAGAGACCAACATTATCCAGTACAGTTCATTCAACAACAGCATTTGCAAAAAGAACAAAACAACATCAAATTGTACAACGACTACTACTTACACACACGGATGAAAATTCTGCTACTATGAACACAAATAGTGAAGTACCCATGGATAACCATCAAATGAATCAGCGTGACCTGAAACACGGGTGGCAAGAAGTTACCAGAACAACAAATAGAAAAAGGAAAAATATATCGAGCATAGGGAAAACTACTCCTAGCAGTCATACTGTGAATAAACCAAATAAATTTTTCATTCTGACTAACAATCGTTTTTCCGCGCTAACCGCTAATAATGATAATGAAAATGATCTATGTGATAAAACTTCAGGTACATAAGTTAAGCCGCCTCCTATTACAGTTTACGGCGTGAATAATTACTCGAAAATGCTATCTGATTTTTCCACAATTTTACCAATAAAAAAAATATATGTAAATCCCTACAAACAAGCGGGTACAAATCAAAACAAACGAAGTAGAGGATTACAGGAAACTCGTATCATACTTAAAAAGTAATAATTTTAAATTCCATACCTATCAGATTAAAAACGAAAGAGCCTTCCGAGTAGTCTCAAGGAATCTACACCATAGTCTTCAGCTAAACGATATAACTTCAGCCTTAGCAGTGAAAGGACATGTTGTCAGAAACATTGTAAATGTGAAACACCGATTAACAAAATTGCCATTACCACTCTTTTTCGTCGATATTTAACCAAATAACAATAATAAAGAAATTTACAAGATTCAATATTTATTGAACATGAAGATAAGAAGCTCCACATGTTCAATATGAGATAGTTCAGTGTGCACGTTGCCAACTGTATGGACACACGAAGAAATATTGTAATCGACAAGCCATTTGTGTAGCACAAACTCACCTAACTCATGAATGCACCAAGGATAGCAGTTCACCGGCCATATGCGCAAATTGCGGTAATAATCGCTCAGCAAATTATAAAGGTTGCGAATTGTATAAACAGCTCCAACAAATCCGTGGCAATAACAACCTAGGATTACTTAAATCATTAAATAAACCAGCACTACAGTCTCCACCAAATCAAATACAAACTGTTCTACCAATTAACCAGAGGCCGACACCTCCCGTACAAAAATTATCATATGCAGAAGCAACCTCCTCAAACGTTCACAACTTTTCATCTCCTACAGATGTCCGACAAAGCCTAAATGCTTTTCTCGTAGAAATAAAATTATTATTCAAAGACACGATTCAGCAGCAAAGCACAATGATAAATAATCTAATCTCTACAATCATGACTGCTCTTATCAACGAAAAATGATTTATAAAACATGTTTCAACAATCAACTCAAACTCTGGAATGCAAATGGGTTGCTGCAACATATACTGGAATTAGAATTTTATCTCAATGAAAAAGATAATGACATATTGTTAATTTCTGAAGCCCGTTTTACAGACAAAAGTTACATCAAGATTCTACAACACCTATTGGACATTACATCCGGACAAAAAACTCATGCTGGGACGGCTCTAATTATAAAGCAGTGTTATCTACTTGTAGTTATGGAAAACTATCAAAAGAACCATTTGCAATAGAGTAACAATTAGGCACAGTAATAATATCTTTAATGTGACAGCGGTTTACTGTCCCCCGAAGTACTCTATAAGCCAACAACAATTCATACACTTTTTAAAAGAGATGGGAAGTCGATTCATCATAGGAGGAGATTTCAATGCGAAAAATACATTATGGGGATCTCGTTTAATAACTCCTAGAGGTAGAAACCTTAAAGTGACTATAGACTCAACCAAATGTGATATATTGTCGGGAGGCTTACCAAGATATTGGCCAACAGACAGAAACAAAATTCCCGATTTGTTAGATTTCTTTATAACAAAGGGAATTTCAATTAACTATATGAAAGTTATGAACGATTCTTCATCACTGTCTTCTGACCACTCAGTTGTTACATTAAAAGTTATGTGAACAGATTCAAATGAAAGAAATGAGTTATCTAACAAGTTTACAAACTGGGAAATGTTCAGGAATACATTAGAAGAATGTCAAAATCTTTGCATTTCACTTAAAACAAATGAAGATATTGACAATAGTGTCAACTTATTCACTAATCAAATAATAAATGCAGTGTCTAAAAGCACTCCTTTGATCAAAAGTACAATAAATGTTACTACAATTTACCCGGATTATGTTCGCAAACAAGTAACAACAAAGAGACAACTAAGAAGACAGTGTATGAGAACGAGAAATCCGCGCGATAAAACAGCGTTAAATCACCAAACAAGAAAACTGAAAACCTTGCTTCATAATTTCAAAAACGATACATTTAAAGAATATGTAATCAATCTATCACCCTCAATGGTTGGAAATTATTCGCTGTGGAAGTCCGTCAAATATCTAAAAAAACCGACAACAAGAAGTGAACCTTTAAAAATGAATGATGGTAACTACAGATGATTATGCTAAAGCTGAGCTATTTTCCGTGCATTTGGCCGAAACTTTTAAACCAAATAACAACCGATCAAAGGTTGAAAATGTAGTTCGTGAGTACTTAAATCAATCTTCAAGAACAACGAAAATCAAGTTTTTCTCTCCGGCTGAAGTTAAATCCACAATCATGAAATTGAGCAACAAGAAAGCTCCTGGTTACGATTTAATTACCAGTCGAATTGTAAAAGAACTACCGAGAAAATCAATAGTATTACTGACGTACATTTTTAACGCAATCATGAGACTACAATACGTTCCAGTATTATGGAAATTCGCTAATATAATTATGATTCAGAAACCTGGAAAACCTTCCGAACAAGTAACATCCTATCGACCAATTTCTTTACTTCCAATTCTGTCTAAAGTTTTTGAAAAAATATTACAAAAAAGGATACAAAAGATAATAGACAACGATAAAATAATTCCAAATCATCAATTTGGTTTTCGAACTGGGCACTCGACGGTACAACAAGTTCACAGAGTGGTTAAGAAAATTAAAGAGAGCTTCGAAAATAAAGAAATATTCTGTGCAGTATTTTTGGATATTCAGCAGGCTTTTGATCGCGTCTGGCATCCAGGGCTACTTTACAAATATAAAAAGACCTTGCCTGATCAATATTACAACATTATCAAATCCTATATTTGGATGAACGATATTTTCGAAACAATCATCGATAAGCAAAATTCAGGCAGATGTTCCGCAGGAGAGCGTGCTTGGGCCTCTTCTTCACTCGTTGTTCACCAATGATATACCCGTAAGTGAAACCGTATTTGTAGCTACATTTGCGAATGATACGGTAGTGATGTCATCTCATCGATGTCCTAAAATACTATTAACAACATAATTGAATGGTCGGATAAATGGAAAATCGTTATCAATGAGCAAAAATGCAATCACATCATATTCACTAAACGACGTATTGCGCGTGATAAATATAAGGTTACGATAAATTCAAAGCTATTAATTCAAATCGAGTCTACTAAGTATCTCGGTGTTCATTTGGATCAAACATTAACCTAAGCGAAACATATAAAAGCCAAGAATATCGAGCTAGAACTTAAGATGAAACAATTGTATTGGCTGTTAGGACCTCGTTCGCAATTGAATATAAATAATAAGTTAATATTGTATAAAGATATATTGGGGCCGATATGGTTGTATGCAGCAGAAGTATGGGGATGTGCTTCGGCCACTAACGTGGAACGAATCCAGCGCAGGCAGAATAAAATACTACGGTTGATAGTTGCTGCTCCATGGTATGTCTCCAACAGGACATTACACACCGACCTACATGTAAAATATATCGCTGAACAGATTAAATCGGCAATCCATAGATACTTATCAAGAATACATCATCCAAATCCATTGGCAGCTAATCTACTTAATGATGAAATACCTAAAAGACTAAAACAGAAAAGAATGATAGATCTGGCTTAAAATGTAATTCTACTTTAAGGCGGTTGGATTTGCTAATGGGCAAAACCACTATCTCCTGATAATTACCAACATAAAATCCAGTAATAATTATTTAAATTAGTTCTGGATTAGAGGGAAATAAAAAAAAAAAATTGTATATTTGTATTTATTTATATGTTAAGTAAATTAACTATAATCAATTCTTCTCTTAATATTTGTATGTTTTTCTTTTTATTGTGGCAGGTTTTTTTTTGTTCAAATTTTCCTGTATTATATCATCGTTGCTTTTATAGGTTACATTTTGTTATTATTACATTAGCCTATAAAATGGTCATTTTATGTACTTATGTGTCTCATTTTATGTTTATAATTGAAATAAATGATATTTTCTAAACACTACAAACTGCTCTTCTTGTAATATGACGAAAGCGTGAAATAAAAATTAGAAAGAAAAAAATTAACAAAAAACGATTACGTTGAACAGCGAGGTTAAATATTAGCTTATGTTATCGGAACGAACGTCAAACACCGACATGTTTACCCAGTATCGCATTATAAACGCTCTAGTACCAGCGATATTAACGAATACCTGAGGTCTGCGAAGCACCCATGTTTAATATAAAAATCATTTCATTTATTTATTTAACGATATTATATATATATATATATATATGAGAAAACAAATATTCGTTTTTTCTATAGTACGGAATTTTAATACAACGCGTTAGATGTATGTTTGTAATAACACCGCGTTTTTTTTTTCAAAATTAAAAATTAATTTTAAAAATATTATATAATTTTTAACCGTTGTTCGATTTACATCGTCACATAGTTCAAATCACTCAATTATAAAATATAAAAATATATACACTTCATCAACATATAAAAGGAAAAAAAATAAATGTAAAAAAATACTTAATTTAGACGTACAATATTACAAAAAATAGTAAAGTGAAAAACGGTTAGTTATAAAATAATCTGATAGTGAATGTGGTAAACAACGCAATTAACAAATCAAAAATATAAAATTTATACATAAAAGATTACATTAAATAGCCAGAAAAATAAAAACTTTCATATATATATATAATAAGAAAAGCTGAGACGGCACATGAGAGAATGATATTAAGATTATCAGATTATAAAAAGAATGCACGGATACATGTACAAACACGATGCAATGGAGTGGATGGCTATAACAAAATGGAATTGAGCTGGCCACGTGGCTCAAAGATAATAGATGGTCAAAGCGGATCTTACAGTGGTAGCCAATGGACAGAAAAAGGAAACAGGGAAAGCTAACGACGCGGTGCACAATAATATAGTAAAGGTAGCTGGGGAAAATTGGTTGAGGAAAGTGTAGGAAAGAAGTGGGTGGAAGACGTTGGGGAAGCCTTCATCCAGTATTGAATAGAGAAAGATATATATATATATATATATATATATATATATATATATATATATATATAAATTTAGTGATTTTTATATACTTTTTTGTTGTTTATTTTTTAAAAATCGCTACATTCCAGGCTATTAAAATTATATCATCACTATATAGTACATATCTATTACCCATTCAGACCAATTTGAAATCGTCATCACGTTCCCAAAATTTCTTGTTATCGTTATTAGATAAATTCAAATTAAATTTCATAAATGTTACACAAAATAATTCGGACATACATAAAGACGATAACTAGAAATAAAATACAGGTAAAAATGTAAAAGAAAATTGTAATCAAATATTGATTTAATTGATTTGAATTTTCTTTACAAAATGAACAAATAAAAATTAGTTTCGAATCAACAAAAAAAAAAAAAACTATATAAATCGCGTGCACAATACGCAAACGCACACACATATCTTGTTGTAATAATAAAAATAATATATCTTCTTCGTGTCCACAATCAGTAGATTGGTAGATAAATTTTTATGATTTACAATCTTGTTAATAAAACTAAACATTAGAATTCCCTTAGTTCTGCCTTTATTTTTAAATTAATATAACTTGCTACTGCTGTATCTTTTATTATCTGTTGGATGTAGGTTTTCTGGGTCTTCCTTTGCACCGTTGCCTTCCACTTTGCTTTCAGTTATTTGTACCAACGTTTGATTATGATGGAATAAATATCCTATCCATTTAATTCTTCTTCTCTATAGTGTATTTATTAGAGTTCTCGATTCGTATATTTCTGTTAATACATTTTCATTTGTTATTTTACTATCCAACTAATTTTTTGCATTCTACGCCAGCACAATCACATTTCGAACGATTCAATTCGATTATACATTTGTTTATTTATCTTCCATGTTTCTGACCCTCAATCAAACAGTAAAATACTCCATATATGTATGTTTTCACGAAATGCTTCTTCATTTGCAATTTTATACTTTTTGATGTTAGTAAGGATTTTTTTTTACTAAACGCCGTTTTTGCTAGGTCGATTATCGTTATTATCGCTTCTCCCGTCTTGGGTTATATAAGATATCTGTGACTATTAACTTGTTTTAACGTTTTTCAATTAATTCTTATATTTACTGCTCCGGTTTCTTATCACATTTCATCACCACCGTCTTTTCTTCGTTTATTTCCATATTATATTTCTCGGTTACTTCTCCTAAACATTGTATCGATTCTTTCAATTCTTTTTCATTGTTTCTCACGATTGCTACGTCATCAGCGAATCGGAATATCGACGTTCTTACGTTTCCCACTTTGATCCCATATATATATATATATATATATATATATATAATATATATATATTTTATATATATATATATATATATATATATATATATATATATATATAAAAGAAGTAGAAGAGACGATCAACAAATTAAAAAAGAATATATCTCCAGGAAAAGATGGCATAACACTGCAGAAACGTTTATAGGAATAGAAGAAATAGCAGTGGATATCGTGCTCGAGATAGTCAGACATGGGTAAACTGTATGGAAGCAAAAAAAAAAAAAAAAGTATGGAAAACAGATGAATGGCCAGTGGATTGAACCGTAACAATATATGTTCCTATACGCAAAAAGGGATCTCGGAGAATCGTACAATTGCATTGATAAGTCATGCCAGCAGGCATATTATACTATATAATATCCTCCAGAATCGACTTCAGAATTTACTGTTCCCAACATTTCAGAGAAACAAGCTTCGATACTTAGATTAAATAAAAAAACTAACTGGACTACAGACAACGAAACTGGTGCCGGAAATAAAATATCGACAGCGGTGGCGTTCGATTGTAAAAATATCAAATCTCGATATTCGAAATCGGATTACGACGTAGAAGAAGATATATATGTATGTATTTATTGTGATTAAAATTGAAATAAAAAATAAATACACTAATTTCGAGGCTCTTTTTTATAGTTTCTATATAAAGGGGAAAATTTATATTTTAAATTAAGCTCGTCGGTTAATAGATAGGGTATTACCTTAACGTGGCGTTAATTTAAATGCGAAAAAAAAAAAAAAGGAAACCGATAAATAAATTAAACATGATTAAAGCAATAAATTGTTAAATGATAACAATAAATACCTTAGCTTGATAATTAATGTCCGCTCCCTTTTGATGTAAAATATTAGCCACGGTAGTATTACCATAATGAGCGGCTATGTGTAATGGAGTAAATCCGCTTTTAGAAGTCACATCCGGGTAATTATCGTTCTAATTAAGTACAAAAATTCACAAATAACTATTACACGTTGTTATCGTTAACAAACGATTAATACAATAAATAAGCCTAAAACGCCGTACAATCACAATAATAATGCACGGACATAAATAAATTTTAAACACCAAGACTAATAGAAAATAATTATTTGTAATTAAACGAGAAAAACAATTAAAATAAACAAAATATTAATAATAATAATAATAATTATTATTATTATTATAGGAGGAAGTGTACTGTCGCAAAAATCTGGTGGAGATATCGTGATTATTATGAAAAAAAATCCATCCGCTGTATAAGATGCCGTCACGAATCCCTTTTGTGAGCCATCTGAACAAATTCTGCTAAAACTTCTTCCTACAGCTATCCTTACCCCTGTTTAACCGCATCGTCGGTTTCCTTCTACTATATTCCTTTAATAATTCTCGCCTGAAGTCGGCCCGCTCTTATTATATGGGCTAAGTATGTTAGTATTCTTCCGATTATTACCGAGGATAATCTTCTGTTTGTTGCGTCAAGTGTACTACATATATACATACATATATATAAAAATGGTGTTAGCGGCGCATGTTGAAAATAAAATGGACAGACAAAATATCGAACCGCGAAGTACTGTCCAGAATTAATGAAAAAAGAGAAATACTAAAGACAATAGAAAGAAGAAGAAATTCCACAACTGGACATATTATACGTCATTCAACATGGATTACCGACGTATTAGAAGGAAAAACAATAGGTAACATTCAAAGAGGAACACCTCGAAGGAGGTTGATGGATGAAATCAAGGGAAGAAGCCCGTATGCAGAAATTAAAGAACTAGCCAGAGCACGAAAAGATCTTGCACGCTGTCGTGTTACCCACCAACCCACGGAGGTTGAGGAGAAGAAGATATATATATATATATATATTTCATCGTCATTACCACGTCATTTCCGTTGACTAATAATTGAGCGACAATTTTTTTTTTTAGTCTAGACTACGATACAGTTTCTGTTGCGTCAAATTTTGCATCCGAATTATTGTTCTTTTTTTCCTGTTCGACGGTGTCTTTTTTTTTCCCTTTTTTTTTTCACTCAAAGATCTTATCTCGCATCATCAAAAGGTGATCAGTGTGTATCTTTCGGTTGACGAATTCCCCCGTTCGAAGTATATTACAATGTTCGAACAATTCAGTATTTTCCATTATTTCACTTACTGTTTAATAAATAATCGACTCAACAGTTCGGAATTTGATACTTTATCGGCGCATTTTACTTCGACACGATATATTTCCGCATCTTAAAAGCAACTAATTTTCTTTCTATTGCCTTCTTTAATGTACACATCTTTGCATCACATACTTCTCACTGCACGATATTGCGTTTAATTTACAAAAAACGCGATTTCAACTTTCCCAATTTTATTACTCGTATTTCTTCGCTCATCATTCGCATTGTGGTTCATTGCCTATAACGTCGTGATGTTTTATTTTCACGTACAAAATGGACTAGCATTCGAGGCGCTAATTATATGGAACGCAAATGCGCGCGCATATGACGAAGGTTCAACTGTGGTTTCTGGGTGATAACTAAGTTGAAAAACTTTATAAACTTTTACGTCGCGAGTTGGTTTCGAAACCTCTCGACCGTCCAACAACAAGTTAAGTTGTGACGGTCGAATAGCGATTATGTTGGCCGTACGATCTCGTTTAAATTTACCGTTTAGATGTCAACCACTTCGATTTCTTCTATACGGTGACCCAGAGAAAAAACAGATGTTTTTGCAATAACTCAAAAACTACTCGACCAAAATTTTTCAATGAAATTTTACTTAAAAATAGGAAAACGAGAGATTATCTTACTCTTATCTGTGGAACACAATATTACTCAGATGACCGTCATTTGCAACGATACATTCATTCAGTCTTTACAAAATTTTCGAAGATTTTTTCGAGCATACGTCGCTGAATTTTTGAAATTTATTTTTCAGATCTTCCAGATCTCGTGGACGTGTTTCGTAATCCCGTATCTGAAGGTAAAAAAAAAAAAATCGCCTAACTTTGAATTCTTTTCGAAACTCTTTGCACTGTCATGATCGATTCTGTAACATACCAACTGCGCTATTCAAAAAAAAACAAAACCGTCCGTCTTCTCTAGGTCACCCTATAGAACAGAAATTAAAGTTGATGTTTCCGGATGTACTTTTATTAAACCGTTGAAAATCGATTATAAACTGCCGTCTTATAGTTCTTCTTTGAGAGTAAGAGTATGGTCGGAACACATACACACGCAGAAAAAAAATGTCGGTTTATCGGGAAATACTGAAAAATAAATACCGATTAAACGATTTCCAGATACCGCGATAAATTTCACAAAGCTCACATAACTAAATAACGTATGTATTTACACGTGCGTAATAAAAATCTACTTAGAAAAGAAATCGATTATAGATTTTTGTTTAGCAGACAAAATTCTAGACTTAGCTGTAACGCTCTCCTATTTCATGATGCATAAAGTGTCTGTAGGTAAAAGTGTCGAGTTCCGTTCGGATGTACTATAGGGCAATATCAAAAGCGTTCTCGGTGTCGATGGGTTTGTCGCCATTATCATTCGATTCTCCGTTCGCAGTAGCAGCCGACAGTAATCCGATTATCATTGAACTATTCTCCAGTCCTTTTTTTCCACACGAGACCATTCGCCACTTAACTTCGCTCACTGTTAGCGACATTCGATCGTATACAGTTTGTAGATTTTTAACTGTTTTGCTCGTTTTAAGATTTGAACTTCCGGTGCTACAGCTTATGCCGAGATATTTGCAGCGTGTCAGGTTTCAGTTCTAGAGAAAGAGAGAGAGGGAGAGAAAAAGAAAAAAAGTGGGATGACGGGAAGTCCGGCTCAAGTATGGCCGGTTTAACCAAAGTATCGGTGTAGTCGGACGAATAATGTTCTATATTATATTAAGCCTATTCCGAAAAAAAGAATGACGAAAATTTTATTATTATAATCATCATCAAGTGTCGTCTCCGTATAGGAGGTAGGCGACTACTTGCCTATATATATGATTTGTTGTACAGTATATCATAATATGGAATTATAGTCAAACGCACCCGGACGAACTGATTGTAATCGCTTTGTTGTCACGACACAACGCAGTCCCGCGTTATTTTTGCAGTGTACTATAATGTTATTACTAGAGCGCCTGTGGTATTGTGCGAGGTGGTTTACCATTACCGTCCACGCCATAATAATATCAACATTACTTATATTTTTAATTTTTGCATCGCCGATCGTATTCGAACTCGGTACCTTCCGTATAAAAGTCCGTGCTCTACAGCTACTAGGCTACACCGACGGCATTATAATATAATAAATTAAAGAGTTTTATTAACGGAAGTTACTTCGACATCGGAATAACTACGAGGTAAAATTCAACTCACCTGAAGTAATAATAAAGTCGCTTTAACGTCGTCTTTTTTAGCAGCGATGTGCAAAGCCGGTAATCTGGTTTTTGCTTTAGAATCGTTTTCTAATAATAACGCTACGATCCTTTCGTGTCCTTGTTGCATAGCTACAGCTAAAGGAGTAAATCCGTCCTAAAATAAATAAATAATTGAATAAATAATCGAATAACCTAAGAGTTTTATGTAACTATTTACAGATTAAACTAACGATAATTTCTCGAATCCCTTATTAATTTCGAGATGCGACTGGAACGCATATATATATAATGCGATGCCCACGTCCTGTTCGAATAAAACGCGAGAAATTCTATACGAAGGCGTATAAATATTCTCGACTTCGTATTACGATACACGAATATCGCCGATAATTTATGTAAAACACGGCGCATACGTGTATCGAATTTAATATTTAACTATTATTATTATTATTATTATTATTATTACTATTTGTTATCTTCCTCTTTTTCTCGCAAATCGAAATATTTAGGAAATTCCAATTTAGACGAAAGTTCATTTTCGTCAAGATTTTAAACGTTATTATAATTATTGTCATCACAGTTTTCATTTTATTTCCAAAAACCTATCGAATAATTATAATTAGTCATGGACATAATCGACTATAATTCTTATAATCAACTAATTAGTAATATCGTTTTTTAAAAATTCACATTTGTTTCACATTAATATAACAGATATATTCGATGTTTTCCTTATATGCAATGTTGCAATATGTAATATACTAATTATAAATCATTAATAATTTTCGACTAATTATAATAAAAGTTTAGTCTAAATAGCTGTTTATGCTTTAAATATCGTTTGTTCTAAAACATCAAAATATACAACATAATATACAATGGGCGCGATCTTTCATTTGAAAAGTAATAATGAATAATGTAAATTACAAATTATTTAAAAAGTAATTTTTAGACTGCGGAATGTAGTGATTTTCGTAATTAAAGTATTTAAAAAGTACAAATAATGAAATCGAATGATTTTTTCAAAAATGAAATAGTTGTTTATTGACTTATTAGTCGGTTTTCAAAACGGTCAGTTGTTAAGTCGGTTTCTCGCTGAAACGATTTCGTCGGATTTATATTACGAAAACAATTTAGTCGCTTCGTGTAAATAAGTTACTTATACGTATTTAGTTACTTTTTGTAGATAGTTACTAGTCGTTATACGATTATTCTACTATTAGACTACTAACAACTAATTTTAGTTGATTTATAAGTTATGAATTATTCCATTCTTTAGTAACATTTATTGAGTGTGAAATACAATGTGTTTTTCTGTGTTTAATGACTGCTGCTAATATAATTTGCAGGTGTTTATGGTAATTTAAGTAATTACAACTTTTCACTAACGGTGTAAAATTCATTATTTTTAAACTTTTTTTGTTTTTTTAATTAGAATGTATTTGTAAAATACCGATGTTTGAATGTTTTAAGATTTTCGTGGTTATTTTGTACAATTAAATTTTTGATTTAACACGTGTATAATATATTACTGCGAATACGTATTAATACGATTAGAAACTTCCAAATTAATGATATAAATAACATAATGGAATATAGTTTAAAATAACACAGTTTTAAACGAGTACTCGAATACGTGACATTTTCAAATAAATTTAATTTCGAAAATTAAATTCTTCGCTTAGGAAAAGAAGTGAGATTTTTTTTCATTGTACCGACAAAAATTTGCCATGAACAACGGTGATCACGTAGGAGAAGAGAAAGAAAACAAAAAAAAAAAAGAGAAGAAAAGAAAAGAGAGAAAAAAAACAGGAAATAATAATTCTAACAACTCAAACGAGTATGATTCTTATATATGAAAGAAAAACATCGGATGACATATTTTCTTCCGGTCGTTAAATCGGAATGTGTAGCTTACAGTTATGTAAACTATCATTCTTCAAGTGATTGGAAACACCATTTCCTTCTTTTTAGTCTCCTGTTGGATTTAGTATCCAAGGTAGAGACATTTTGTACACCAATCGATTAAACTCGCATTTTGTCGAAGAATCTTTTGTACCGCTGAACATAGTAATCCTCCACAAACCGAACCTTCAAGTCTGTATGCAGCGTGTGGTTTGACACGTAGTACGGTGCAGATGTTATTGTGCGTAATATCTTTGACTTGAATTTCAAGAAGGTTACTGCGACACGTTGTTCCGTATATTCCATAACGTCAGATTGGAATCGCGAGACATATATTTCTCTTTACTGTCACATTAAGGTGCGATGTTCTTCGTAACAACGGCCAAAGTAGTCTGGCACGAGTAAATACCGACTTTCTCGTGTGATCCACATGAACACGCCACGTTAATCGTCTATCTATGTGCATTCCAAGATAGCGTACAGATTCTACTTGTGGAATATTCATGTTAGAAATTTTTAACTGGGAACAGGTCGGTAGTCTATTTGTAAACGTAATGTGTTGACATTTAGTTGGATTAAACGATATGCGCCAAAGACGTGCCCGTTCCTCTAATCGATTCAGGTGATTTTGAACAGCGATGTTAGCATATGTGGCATCTGAATTAAATGCGAGGATTGCGATATCATCAGCATATGTAGCCAACAAAGTTTGATCGGAAATAGGCAGGTCGGCCGTATAGATGGAATACAGTAATGATCCCAGCAGGCTGCCCCTTGCGGTACAGAAGATCTGATTAAATGTTCTTTTCAAAAATGAATCGTTTATTTTTACCACAAACGACCGGTTACATAAATATGATTTTAACAATAAATAGACGTCTTCATTAAAGTACTGCCTTATTTTATACAACAATCCAGGATGCCAAACCTTATCGAAAGCTTAGCTGACATCGAGGCGGAACACACCTCCTGTTTTTCGAATGTTAGTGAAATCGCATCGACTAGTCGATGGCACTGCTGAATAGTAGAATGCTCCTCACGGAAAACAAACTGACGGTTCGGCAGTATGTTGCAATTTATTATAACCGAACTCATCCTATTGAGGATAAGTTTCTCCAAAATCTTTGATAGTGCGGAGAGCAGGCTTATTGGCCTGTAAGAGGAAACCACTGATGGCTTTTTCCTCATTTTAAGAATCATGATAATAATCGACTTCTTCCACAGTTCGGGATAGTATCCCAATCTTAATATTGCATTAAATATATAGCATAGGATAATAGATGCTATTTTTTTCGGAAGATGCGACAGTATTTCTCCTGCGATTTTGTGCATACCAGGGGTCTTATGCAGTGTGGTGCTTTCCGTAGAAATGCAGAGACCCCTTTTGGAGCAAAGCTCTTAGTATGTTCAGTATGACGAGGTTTTCTTAATGCATTTTGTATAAAAGCTGAATGCTTCCTGCTATAATTGGGTTGTGGAGTGAAGACTGTTTCAAGATGTTTAGCGAAAGCATCAACCGTTTCTGTATCCGTTTTAGTAGCCCATGCATCCTCCACTCTGATGTTACATTGTTCATCCGATTGTCTCGGTAGTTTTTTAGTAACTGACCATAATAATTTATCGTTGTTATTAGAATTTAAAAAAGTTAAATTTGTATTTATTAATTTTCATGAATAAAAGCAATTAAAACTAATACATTCAATGATTCTATATTAGTGGAAAGTTTTTATCGTTGTAAAAGAGGAACAATTGATCATTACTTACGCGTTATATATTGATAACTGTTATTGAACAAAATGTAATAGGATAGCATACAAGAACAGTTTAGTCGCAGAACACTGGAGATGGATTAATGTATAATTATTTTCAATATTAATGAAATAAAATGCTAATTATAAACTTATTTTAAAATAATATTTTATCTACAACCAATACTTCGTATTTCTTTTCAAGAGTTCTTTTAAATTAGAATATTGTTTAATGGCTTATTATTCGTTTCAGTTTTTGGAACAGACAGAATTAATAGTTAAATAGTCGATTTATTCGTGTTTTTCACGTTAGCCGATCTATGTCGCGTGCGTTCCGATAGAATGCCTATAAAGAAAGATAACGCCGAATAATTAGTCGGATTTAGATTTCAAAAATTGAATTAGTCGTTTGTTATTATTCGATTATGTACATCTCTAATTATAATATATATACGTTATTAATTTGCAAACATTAAAAAAAAAACGATAAAATCGTTTAATTTTTTAAAAAATAAAAATCACAAAAGTGAACGTTATATATATATATATATATATATATATATATATATATATATATATATATATATATATATATAAAGAATATAGTAAAAATATAAAATTTAAAAAGTAATAATTTAGACGTAGAATTTATAAAAATTATAAAAAGGAAAAAAAACGGTATTAATATAAAATAATCTGATAGCGAACGTTGAAAACAACACACTCTGCAATTAACAATAAGAAAATTTATACATAACCATAACGCAACAGTATAGAAAAATCAAATAAATAAGAACTTCTATCTAATATAAAAAATTGATGTATTTTCCTAATCTATTTCTTAGAAGTAATTCTTCATCAAAATTGTCTCACACATAATTCACTCTATCCAGCTGGAACATAAGTATCATTGGGAACTGACGTACACTTTAATTACCTCTTACTTATAACAATCATCTTCACTCCCACGGCTCAATTCTTTTAAGAAGATTAATCGTAGAGGAATTATACTCACCGATAGATTACGATTTCGACATCATTTACATACCGGACCATTTTTTTCCGTATGCAGCTTACAGAAAGTCTCTTCTGTATCCTCCTGAACAGGCAATCTGCAATCTTAATCATGACTTTTTTTTATTTTCTTTTTTTTTTTTGAATGCTCTGCTGGACACCGTTACGTTCTGAGCTTTACCTTATCTTGCTACGTTCAACATGTATTACACCTCCGTATAATGTATCACCTCTTTTCCATTTGGATAATCTCCAATTATTCCCCCATATAGCTACATTTCTGCAGAAATCAGAATCTTCGATTAAAATATAAATAATCCTCACCGTATCACGTTGGGTAAGCCGTAAAGGCATCCCCACATTAAAATAAAATAGAACTATATGCAATTTATATAAAAATATAAAGGAAAAAGCAATTTTTTTTTCACTTTATTATTTTTTGTAATATTGTACATCTAAATTAAATCTTTTCTTGTATTTTGTTTTTTTCTTTTTATATAAAGTTAATATACATATTTTTTTATGTCCACTTGGTAATGGTTTAATAAGCGAAAAAAATTTCGTGGTCTTTTTATATATAAAAAATTTATTGATTTTTAACTAGTTTTTTGTTGTTTATTTATTATCGTTATAGCCACCCTCTACAGACTTACATAATTTTTAACGATCTGTAATCGTAATCATTCGTGTCTCGAAAATAAAAATTATTACGGGATAAAATCTATTATCCAGAACATTAATCCGAGATCATATTTCATCGCGTAATAAAATTGGAGAACGACAAAATTAAGAAGAATGTTTTACTTTTAGTCGAATTGATAGCAATTTACCACATCGTAAAATAAGTTCGATCGTCGGCACATTTTAATTATAGTTCGTTATTAGATGTGTACGAAAGCAGTGTGGAAGACAAACGGGTATATGGACGGAATGAAGAATCAGATGGAACTGCAAAAGAAGCCCCCTTCATGTCTCCTGCAGAATTACTTCCAGCAACGTTCCGATATGCGTCGCTGCATGTTCCGTACATTCATGGAACACGGAACAGTCAGATTTTCCGGTTTACCTCGACAAAATGGTATCTGGTCTATTCAATGTGTTCATCGCACAATCAGGATGAAATGATGCTGTTCCATGTCCGCACAGATCACAATTGTTTGACTCGTTCTTATATCATATCCAAAACCAATCCTCCTACTTGTTCAACCTATAATGTTCAAATCGCTATAGCTCATATCTTACTGCGCTGTTCTCTATATAGCTATATTCGTTCGTCATTACTCTTTCCTAATACACTTAATGAAATACTTTTACTTAAAAATGAAAATACTCTTACTCTCCTCCTTCGCACTAAATTATCTTCACATCGATAATAACGGAATAGTAGATTCCGTGCTTTTAGCCTTTGTAGGTACATGACATGGAAGGGTTTATCGCATAAAAAAAATTAGCCAGAAGATAAAGGTGGGGGAAAATTAAATTTTTAAATTCCAGAGTTTTATAAGTAAGTAACGTGAAAAACAGTTTAAATTTGAATTATATAACTGGATAAATTTTATCATAGGGCGCGTATGTTGTACTTCCTTGATGCACTCTAAATTGACGTTCTGTTAAATATGATACGAGCAGTCGGCTTAATTTATACGCCAGGCGTTTATGCCGTAACTTGTTGAAGACTTGCGCTACGTCCAGGAAAACGGCTGACCAATATTTCTTCTCTTCGAAAGCTCTATCGATTATCGATGTAATCGTATGCACTTGGTCGATTGTAGAGTACTTTCGTAATTTAAACTCTTCGACTATCGGCAAAAATCGTTCGAGTAATCATTTCTTAAATAATTTTGATATGGTTGGTAGTAACGAAATCGATCTGTACGACCTTACTTCGGATTTCGGTTTATTATGTTTCTTTACCATCATCTATATTATGTTATCATTCTCTGATGTATGCCGAGTGTACGAGAGGAATTGATAAATATCAATCAAGGATACATTATTTTAATATCAAAATGTCGTTAAACATTACCAATAATTAATAACATCTAATTTTGCTCCACGCTTAGTGTACACACGAAAGATTCGTTTTTGTCCAGTTTCAATGGCATCCTATAACGAGGAACGCGCTTTTTAACGTTATTTTCAGCGTGAATCGATCACGACAGTGCAAAGATAGTTTCGAAAAGAATTCAAAGTTACGCGGTGTAAACCTGTACAAAAACAGAACTTCATAGAGATTGTTTACAGACGACATTGTAAATCAACGTCTCATATATCGGAAGGCAAGAAGTTCCAAACATCAAATCAACATTGCCGGGAGGAGAAAAATTCATTGCTCGCTGTGCGATTTTACAACGTATTTTCAAATAGGTTTGATCTCGTATATGCGGCACAAACATTAAGAGTAACATCGAGAATAATTGGATAGTGACACTCATACTTGTGATCGGGTGAGCTAGAATAATATATATATATATATATATATCCTCGTCTGTTATTTCCGCTCGCTCGCTCGTTTTGCGGTTTAACTCCCCATATACAACGAAACCTCTCACTTTAAAAAAAAAAAAAAAAACAAAAAAACGATTCATACCCTACAAACATCGATCGAGTTCGGACAGCGATAATTCGTAGTCCCGGACGTTCTGCTCACCCTCATGAAGCATCTTTAAATAAATAAATAAATAAAGGTGTATTTATCAATTTTTAAAAACATAATAGTTACACTGCTACAAAATATATCACGGATACCGAAAACATGATTCTTACTCCGTATAACATAAAGGCTATAAAGTCAGATATAATAAAGAACAAGATAAAATCACAGGAAAAATCACCACCAAAACCTGCATACTAATAGAAGCATCTTTAAAAGTGTGGAATCTGTTCGCCGTATATTGCTGGAATACTTGAAATGTTATCCTTATAAACTGGTAATAACTTAAGAATTAAAAAGTACCGGTCATCCACAACGAAAACTTTTCGCTGAAACCATGCTGAAAAAAAAAATCGAAGACGAAGAGATCGATTTAAACAATATTTTGATGAGCGTTGAAGCTCATTTTCAATTATTTGGATTCGTAAACAAACAGAACTGCCGCTACTGGTCCGAATCTAATCCGAATACATTTTAGAAGCAAATAATAATAATAATAATAAATCTACATACGGACGGCAAAAATTCCAAATTTGAAAAAGTAATCATGGAGAAATAAATAAAAAGATACTGAACCGCCCCTACCTAAAAAACCCAGCGAAAATAATTTACGTTAAGCAGACGATGTATTTATAAAAATAGAACTCGTTTGATTGGCAGCTCTATCCATCCTTATCGCACTAAGATGAATATATAATAGGACGTCCCTAACTACTCCGCGGTAGGCGTTATGAAGGGAGTGGAAATAATAACGAAACCGGGCGAAGTCTAATCTAAACGTTATAACCGTAATTAAGAACAATATGGAGTAAAAGAGAATAACGACTTTATTCTAGTATTCACCATTGGACATTAAAAACACATTTTATAAACGACCGTGTATTATGTAGGACAACAGAATAATTAATTAATTGGCTTCCTGATGTTTATAATTTATTACTCTTCTCGCCTTCATTCCATTTAATTCGCCGCCCGCTAACAGGATGCTTCTATCGTTTCTATTAATTTCTCATCGTATAAAATGTCACATTAACATATGGCGCGTTACGTATATATATATATATATTATATATATAAACCAGGCAATGTGAAAATTACAGAACAATAGCGTTAACCCCTAATACTAGTAAAATCATGCTACATGTTATTAATGACAGATTGAAACACTACCCAAGCTTGCAAAATCCAAGAGAACAAACTGGATTTATTAGTGCAAAAATGTACCACGGAACAAATTTTGTCCATCAGGAAATTGACTGAAAAAAAAAAAACATAGAATATAATAAACCTTTTTACATATGCTTCATTGATTATAAAAGTTTTCGACTGTGTTAAATGGTAAAATCTGTGGGAAGTGCTTGCCACTATGGGCGTGCCAGAGCACTTAATTGATAAATAATCTATATATAATTCTACAGAAGCTATGATAAGAATAGAAAAAAAATTATATCTGAAACAATTTACCCCCAAAAAAGAATAAGGCAAGGATGCATACTAACCCAGATGTTTTTTAATATATATATATATATATATATATATATATATATATATATATATATATATATATATATATATATATATATATATGGAGAATTCATCATGAGGGAAGTTCTAGATGGTTTCACGGGAGAAATTAAAATCGGTGGTGAATACTGCATTGTATTTTTAATGGTTACGACGATCGTCGTATGTTCACGTTATAATAAATCTAAATTTATTATATTGAAGGTGGAAAACTAATATTTAATTTAATTAATATAATAAAACAAAATATATATATAATTATTTATTTAATTAAAGTAAAATATATTAAAATTATTCTAATATAACCAAACCGGGATTTGTAGTAGATAAACTATTATTATACAATAGTTAAAATTAATTTTAGTTAGTCAATGGAAAAAAAAAACAGTAAATTAGTTTGACCAAATAATTTTAGTTAATACAGCCAGTAAAAATAAATTACAGCAGTAAATAATGAAGAAAATCCAGTAATTTTTGTTTAACAAGGAGTAAGAAAAATGTATAAAAAGGGATGGTTGTTCATTTTCAAGAGAGTTCTAGTTTTTCAGTTACAAAGTTCAGTCGTTAGTTTCTTAATCAAGTCGGTTACAATAAAATGAGAATGGATGGTTGAAAAATAATTACAAATCCGATCAGGTTAGTCTTTAACTAAATTATTATTTTTTTATTAATAAATATATATTCGGGTTTTTTTTTAAATATAAAATAAAATATTTCTTTATAAATACTATTAATTTTTTAATAATAATAATAATAATAATAATAAGAGTATATACGAGGTATCATGTATGGTATAAGTGGTTCAGATGTTTCTACCAACATACACGGACAAGGAGTGAATATCGCAGCTCTCATATATATTCCCACGGTCTTATTTTGTATTGTTTGTGATTTTTGAATACTTCTTTTATCAAAGAAATCCACGGTATCTGGACAAGAATATAGAAAGGCTCTACATAAAAACGATATGCAGATTGCGTTTTGAATATCGTCGAACATCTCACCTATGGCGTTTAGGAATTATTGATAGCTCGATTTGCGATTATTGTGATTCAGAAGTGTCAATGGATCATATTATATAGCACTGTGACAAATTCGAACCAGAACGAAGATTATTTCTGAAAAAAGTATCGCCGACATACATCTCTGCTCTTGAAGATAATCATAAATCCATCGTCTCGAGAATATATGTACTTGTATCATTTTTAAAAGAATGCTAATATAGATGTTTAAATATTTAAAACTTGATTAAACTGGCTAAAAAGTGAAAACCGGACCATATATATATATATATATATATATATATATATATATATATATATATATATATATATGTGTGTGTGTGTGTGTGTGTGTGTGTGTGTGTAAAAACTCACCAAAACGGTAACATTTTTGTTAAATAGATAAATTCGAATTTTATTTCGACTAAAAATTCAGATGAATAGCTTTTAAATTAAAGAAAACATGAGAAATCCAAAATTAAGCACAAATATAAAAAATTTAAATATTAATATTACTATAAGTATAATATATTTATAGTAATACCTAGTTTATTGTGGCTATAAACACTGATTGGGTAATTACATATAAAAAATATTGTACATACGATGTTGATTATAAAAGACAGATGAGAAAATACATAACGCTGTAATTATGTTCGAGTTTAGGATTTGACTAGGATTTTTGGATTTTATTTATTTATTTATTTTTTAATAAAAAAATGTAACAAAGCGCAACCTGTTAAGAGCCTCGTTTTTTATTAATTAATTATACATGTATGTCACCCAAATATATGCATATGTAAACCAATTTTTTTATGATGGTCAGTAAGACGATTGTACAATTTTTTTTATTTTCATTTTTTGGCCCAGCTGGGGCCATTTGGCCAGTTTAAATCTTCATCTGGTTAGAGTATTTTAAATCTCAATGCTACTTTGTTTTGATAAATTTATATAGACTAATAGTAACAAATAATTAATTCAATACTCACAGGTAATATATGCCACTTTTGTAAAATATTAGAGAATAATTCATCTCCATACTTTAGAAATTTCGGACAAACGGAAATTTGATGTTCAATAAAGTCGTTAACATGACTCGTGTCACATGTCCCATCCTAAATTATGCCTAATTTAGCAAGATGTGATGGGGGAGAGATTATGCCCAGTACGTAGTCTAAATAAAGTTGATATATAATCCTTGGAAACGTTCTTGTATCTTATTGGAAACCGTATCCACCAAAGCGAAGTGTAAAAAACAACAACAAAAAAACGGAAAAACCCGTTATAATAATACCGACCACGGTTAAAATTTCAATGAATTATTCTTTTTTAATGAAATTCATTTAATTCTTGATTTTAATCAAATTTTCTTAGTAGTAATTTTATTTTATAGAAGAATTTTTAATACGATCTGAATTCGTATACTTAATGTCAGAATCTTCTATTATACTTTCAATCGCATTACGCTTACTATATACATATACGTATCAGCTTCGTTTATTCGACTAACGTTTTTCAAATAGAAATAGACAAAAAATTTCAAATTTACATAACTTCGGGTATTTAAACGTATTTCCAAAGTAGAAATATAAACAACAGAAACAAACTAAACTAAGAAGTAACAATTAATTGATACCAAATTAATTTTCGTTTAATGTTGAATCAAATAATTTTTATCGATTTAAAATTATTCGATCAATATGATTATTTTTATATTTACCGACATTTTTAATAATTCATCGAATAGTTAATAATAATATATATGTATACCTTTAAACCAATTTAATTACAAAAATCACTACATTCCACAATCTAAAAATACCTTTAAACCATACGTCTAGAATTATTTTCGGTGAAAACCACGTCCTGATTATTCAAAAAACTTAACGTTTCAAATGGGCTTACACCACTCATCATCAGAAACTGATGATGAGTGGTGTAAGCCCATTCGAAACGTTAAGTTTTTTGAATAATCAGGACGTGGTTTTCACCGAAAATAATTCTAGACGTATGGAAAACAACCACGAAAGTTTTAATAAATATATACCTTTAAACCGTTATTATAATCCTAGATCTAAGCAATATTGAATATCTCGTTTTAACTTTAATATTAGACTGTTTATTTCAAATAATTGGTATATATATATACATAACTCTCTCTCTCTCTCTCTCTCTCTCTCTCTCTCTCTCTAATATATATATATATATATACCATATATGTATATAATATAAAACACGCATACATACATATATATATATATATATATATATATATACACTTGTAATAGTTTAAAATAAAAAATTGAAGATATTAATGGATTTAGCAAAAGTAAATAAAGTGAAGAAATGACTATAGGTCGATTTAACAACAAACTTTACGATCAATAATTTTAAACACGGGGCGTATAATAAGATAAACACAAAGTATGGCGTCAACCTTAATGTCAGCGCAAAATAAATAAGCGGCCCAAGTTTTTCTTTTTCCTTTCCTTTTACAAGCTGCGCTCTGCGTACAATTTCTGAGAGCCTAAAAAATTAACCGTGTCACACGTACGTTATAAAACGTTGATGAAAAATTATCAATTTTATACGGAAGCCTTTTTTTTTTTTCTGTACATTCGCTGCTTTTTAGGTGAACTGTGTAGATAATTTTCAATGAATTTTTATAAATATATATTTTTAAAATTGCGACATTTCACGCCAACCGGAAAACAAGAAAATTTCATCGATATTAAAATTTCATAGTGAACTGAAACAGTTAAAACAGAAAAACGTTACATACAGCGGCGAATTTAGACGGACACGCAAGTTTTTCATAATGTAATTTATACGGAATTAATCGAAAGCAAATAATAGAAATGTGAAAAAATTAAAAAAAAAAAAAATGTTCTAAATTTACAAAAATTAAACGATAGAAACCAGTCTTTTAATAAATCGTTTCGAAAATGTAGTTATACTAATTAAGGGGAAAAAACCTCGTGACCGTGACTAGGCGATATCGTTGAATACCTGGAAAACAGCTGCAAATGAGCTACCTATAATAAAACCGGTTACCTCCAAAGTGAAATACAGCAACTTTTCAAAAATACGAAACGAAAAAACAGCACCCTTCGGATTTTACTTAATCGCAGCGGAGTTTTTAAGCGAATTGTATTCATAACGCAAACGTATAACGCTAAACGATATTTTATTACGGATTCGAAGTTTTCTCAGATATAACTCTTATACTAAAACTCGGCAAACCATCTTAACTTGGTCTCATCGCGCAAACTTATTTCGTTATTTCCTGTCCTTTCGAAGATACGCTGGAAAAATCGTTTTTTAAAACGGCTGTTATCAATATTGCCTACGAATACAATTATTCTCGATTTAAAATTTGGTTTTCGTAAGCATCGCAACACTATATGTATAACAGGTTCGCAGACTTAAAAAAAAACGGCCACATTTTGCGGATATTAAACAGGCTTCCGATAAGGTAGCATCGGGGGACTGTTGTATAAATTCAAACTTTCCTTTCCTTGCCATTACTATCTGCTTATTGTATATACGAGAAAGATATTTTCAAGTGAAAATAACCAATTTCGAAGAGTTAATTATTTCTAACCCATTATCATCTGTTACAATTAGTTTATATAAATTTATCAGAAACGTAGTTGCATTGAGATTTAAAATATACTAACTAGATAAAGGTGTAAACTGACCAAATAAAGCAAGCTGCACAAAAATAAGAAATAAATAAAATAAAAATAAAAACCGCATATATTTACAATAAAAATACAAATATCGATATAGCGAACACGGAATATATTTTCTAAAACGTAGACGTTAAAAAATTATATATTGCAATTTTTTCTTATAGACAAAAATCTTGAACAGGTACACAGGATCAGAAAAAATTTAACCGGACTTCTTTGAAAACAGAATTTATAAAAAAAAGGCGTAAATGATAAAATTCAGAAATTCATTCAACCGCTACCGCTCGCCGTAGTGGGAATAATTAAATACTTTGTTTACAAATTTAGACCCACCATTAGAAATGTCTAGGAAACTCACCTGGTACCGTGCGTAAAAATAAAGATAAACTACCCATCGAATTCACTACAACAAAAGATATAAGCGTTCGATCAACTCTATAAACAAGATATAATGATCTATGTTGCGAAAAAGTACATAATGGTGAAGTACGCAACCAACCTGAAGTATCATCTTCAGCGGATAAAAAAATATAAATAATTTTATTACATAATATCACGAAAAGAGAAC
Source organism: Coronaproctus castanopsis (assembly GCA_032883995.1). NCBI lineage: Eukaryota > Metazoa > Arthropoda > Insecta > Hemiptera > Monophlebidae > Coronaproctus > Coronaproctus castanopsis. Next base: position 30,896,220 of record CM065054.1, on the reverse strand, counting down.
TGGATATTACGGACATGATAATCAGGATATATAGCGTGAAGCGCCAGACAAGATGATGACCCGGTTTCTTTTTCAATTATTATTATTATTATAACACGATCAACATTTCTAAACTATTACAACATTATTTTAGTTGAAAACAAGGGAAACAAATCTAGACGCCGAAATTTCATTATCTAACTGGGCGAGCAATTTTCAATGGTCACAAAACTACAACACATCGTGGCACTAGATGCAACTGCGATCCAAAAAAGAAAAGAAAAACAAACGACTTGTACAAAACGTACAAAATCTGTACGCAGTGAACATTCAAACATTGTATGTAATAATTGTACGGATAAGTAGTAATATAATAATTGTTATTAGGTAGGTTTATTATTATTTTTTATATACCGGCTTTATCTTGTAATTATAGGTACTGATTTGCTAAATTTATTATAGATATCGTTATGTAAATACATATGTAGCTACATACAATAGTTATTTATTAATTATCCATTTTAAGTAATCGTAATTAAAACAAATGTTTCTGTTAATTTTTTAAAATGAAAATAAGAGTATTTTACAATTATTGTTTTATTCTATTTGATTTATTTACATCTAAACTTGTATAGATCAAAACATCGTCGGTTTGTTAAATGAATTTTATCAAAAAGTTGGCACGAGCTTCGCAATGCCCATATGGTTGGTAAGTAACAAGTTCAATATTTTCTGATATGCAAATCCGTACGTTATAACAGTACATTAAAAAAAACAATCATTTTAATATTTTCATAAGAAAGTTTAAATCCTGTTCTACAATCACACACACATATATATATGCGTTCTTATAAAACTTTATCTTTTAACGTACGTTAGTATTTTACCTATATATGGTGTATATATATATATATATGCATATATATATATGCATATATATATATATATATATATATATATATATATATATATATATATATATATGTATGTATATATATATATATATATATGCATATATATATATATATATATATATATATATATATATATATATATATATATATATATATATATATATATATATATATATATATATATATATATATATGCATATATATATATATATATATATATATATATATATATATATATATATATAATATATATATATATATAATTATATATATATATATATATATATATATATATATATATATATATATATATATATATATATATATATATATATATATATATAATATATATATATATGCATATATATATATATATATATATATATATATATATATATATATATATATATATATATATACACCTCTAGCCATAGTTTAACAAGACATGTAAATAATAATTACGAATTCATATTGTAAATATTTCAATTTTTTTTACTATAACTATTACTATTATTATGATACTTATTATTACCGGCGGATGATAAATACTATTTTTTTCACCGACTATTATATTCGAAATATTTGATGATAATTTCTGGACTTTACATAGTAATAATAATATTATTATCACCAGATGATATCATATTTTATTTGTTTACTGTTGTCTATATATTTAATCAATTTTTTATACGGATAATATAAATATGATTTAAACCGATTGAAATTATTATTACCATTATTGTTATATGAATGTGTTACGCCTATGGGAATTTGTTATTAATTTAACCAATATTATCGATTTTAAACTAAATATTCGTACAAGAGGTAATTTAAAATAGAATTTTAAACCAGCATATCTCTACTACCATCGATAATAGACTAAGAATGGAGTCAGAAGCATCTGTAGACTCGAACGAACAGCTCCTGGACGCAATTAATTTATTTTAAAATTTAAAATGCCGTTATAGCTGAAAAAGTAAAAGTTCAATTGACTGCATTGATCCAGCGATGATATATAGATGAGAAACACAGACACGAATTACAAGCACAATGATAAGAAACGATCTTGTTTTGGATGTTCATCTTATTCGTCGATGGAGGAATTCTTTACAGACAAGCATTTGTGTTGCATATAAATACTGTCTTGAATGCTAGTCCAGTTGTGTCTGTGAAGCCGGAGAGTGTACGGTCAGTCACTTGTTGAACGCACGAGCAGATATGCCTGAAGGTACTTGTCGCCGAGCAAATTCAACCGAGGAAATTGCCTTCGGCCGGTATCATCAAATTACTGGTGTTCTGGAGGAGAACTGGACAGATTTCTTCCGTCAGAACCTTCAACGACATCTAGATAGCGTCATCAGTTAGGCTCAACGATGGAAAATCATGTTCAACAACTTCAAATCGCAACACATCGCCTGCGACACGTTAACGTGTCCCATCGGGTTTATACTGCAGATCAGCCTATTTCGCAAACCAACGTGGTAAAATATTTTGACATGCACTTGGACTCTCATCTTACGTAGAAATCGCGTGTAAAGATGAAGTGCAGGCAAATCAAGAAAACCATGTCAACACTATACTAGCTAATAGGATGGCGTTCAACGCTCAGCATTTACTGCAAACGCTCAGCATTTACTGCAAACGCCTAATATACTTACAAATTATAAAGCCCATATGGACATATCGAATAGCCCTATGGAACTGCGCTAAGAAGACCAATCAGCAGCTTGTTCGAACTCGGCAAAACGTAATCCTACGAATAATCGTAGATGCCTATCGTTTTTCCCGCAACGATAGCATACACCGCGACCCCGCAGTAAAAAGTGTACGCGAAGTAATACAAGATATTGCAAAGATGCATAAACGACGACTGCATGGACATCCCAATCTTGAAGCGAAAAATTTGCTTGACATCGAACTCGATACAGTGAAACCGCATGACTTGATTTAGCATTAAGTACTATATATGATATATGTAAGTTAGTAAGAAGCCTTGCTCGCTGCAACAAGTGTCTTCGCACCCGTCTTTATGTTTAACACTAGTTTTAAGCATATACACCGCCGTAATAATTGCAATACTTATTTGAGCGTGCTCTTTTAACTCTTAAAATAAAAAAAAAAAAAAAGGAAAGGAAAGAAATCCACCTGGTCTATCGGCCGAGATCTCCTGTGCTTCCTGTACAGGATCGCACTCGAAAGTGGCGATGAGGTTTGCACTGTACAGCAGCACAAGGTCGCAAACTCATCGCCGGAGATAATATCATCCAGCACCTGACAAGTCGCACTTGTGCTTCTTGTTGGGAGGTAGTAGCTCTTAGCGAGAATTTCACTGAATGATACTTGTCGTTAATTACCAGTTCGGTTTCGGACCCGAAACAATGGTAGGTGATTAGGTTGGACAATTGACAGCTCCGCAACTCCTCAATTGCGCCACCAGATCATCTGGCTGGAAAGCTGTCTAGGTCGCTGGAAGGAACGGGTCGGCGATATAAACATAAAGGGATTCGTCCCAACTTTTAAACGTACAATGGCTAGTCATGATGTTGCGAAACGAACAATACCGCGGCAATGATGATATAGTCTAATTTTAGTATATTTTCTCAGTTAATAAACTAACGAAATCAAATTCGGTGTAGGACGAATCGACCTTAACGATGATAATAAATATCTCCCAGTTAGTAATTAAATTGAACTGAATTTGTTCGGCGGTTATATTACGACGTTAAATTTCGAACGAACATATTAAATAAGACGGTAAAACCGTTAAGAGGAGATGCGATAATTTTACACGTCCCCCTCGTCACGCTTATCAAATTACCGGTTATATTTATTAATATGAAAAACACGTTCTTACTGTTTATCATTATTATTACGATTATTACTATCATTATCGTAATTAATTACGATACATACCTGCGTAGCGAGCGTCTGATTGGCTCCTTTCTCGAGAAGAAGTCGAACTACGGTTTCGTGATTTTCTTGAGCGGCCATATATAACGGTGTAAATCCGGTAACAGATTGAGCGTTAACGGATGCGCCTGCGGTGATCAATAATTTAACTACTTCTAAGTGACCGGCTGCGTAAACATACAAATAAATCGAATTAATTTTCTATAATTAGAAATTTAAAATCGAGCTATAAAAATCGCTCCACATTTTTTTTTATTTTTTACTTTTTACTTTTTTTTCCTGTAGCTAATTTCTATTGTTTACGTTAAATTTCTTTCTTAACTTTTATTACAGATAACATATATTGCCGGTGTCGAAATAGAAGATATTTTTAATTATTATTTTTCAACTTTTAATCCGAATATTTCGTTTCATTCTATCGAAATTTTTACACCTTATTGTTTTGTTTTGTCCGGTTAGCGAAAGTTGGCGACCATTTAATAATCTTCTGTTGCCTGCTGCGACCGTTAGTTTTTTTTATATTTTTGATGCCCATCCAGCTTTTTATATTATCTACCCGAGATAACCTCTGTCTGGCGCGCTTTCATACACCTATTTTTCCTTGTAATATTAGATGTATTAGCTCGTGTATTTATCCCTTCTCAGCATATGATCCAGATATGTAATTTTTCTTCTTTTAATCACGGTTAACAGTTCCAGGGGCTTTCGCAAAAGCCGTAGCACCTACGCATTAGTTACTTTATCCGTCCAGCTATGATCTTCAAAAGCCGTGTCCATAAATCTCCAAATATCGTATGTTTGAATCTTCTTCGACGTGGCTGCCGTGAGCGTCCATGTTTCAGCCGCATATATTACTGTAGCCTAGATATAAACTTGAAGGATGATACTTTTTCTGTCGTCTCTGTTTCAATTGTGATTTCGTCATATCTTTTCTGATTCTTTTTAGATATATTCATATATTTAGAGTTTTTACTAAAGTCTAATTCAAAAATCATTTGCTCGTCTAGGTGTATCTTGAATTAATTTTGTCATCCCTTCTCGAGAACTAGCGATAATTGCAACATCATCAGCAAATCTAACATTATTTATAAGTACTTCGTTTACACGAATTCTCCCTCTCCGCTGATTCCGCGGCAATTGATTCAAAAATCTGTTCCGATTATACATTGAACAGCATCGGTTACAATATGCACACCCCTGTCTACTCCTCGTTTGATCTTTTTCTCGTATGTTCCTTCAAATATCGCTTAAATTTTCATCTTCTTTTTAGCAGTATTTTCAAAGATTTAGTCTACACCGTGATAATTTAAAATCTCCTAACATTCTCCCTTATCGCTTATTATATATTCTCTTCTCTGTCGGTGATCGTAGTGTCACCGCCTCCTCCGTGATAATTAACCAGTTACACGACGATAAAAACGTTTACAGCGCGCTCTAGCAAGTGTGTCACATATATGCAGGATGATAATGGGTCGTTGCGCAAATGAAAAAAAAAAATATGCGTACAGTTATATAAGAACGATAAAAAAATTTAATTCTTACGCGTTACTTCAAAAGAAAAAATTACACGGACGAATTGCAACAATCGGAGATAATCCACATAGGTAAATCAACCGCACAGATGAGTACAATGAGCGGAAGGAACAGCTGTGAAAGGAGGAATAATAGAAAATAGGAAAGAACGCGTTGATATCGAATCCCTATAACAGATCGACTGACTGAACGACTTTGTTTACACTTTCAGTAATGTATCTTTTCAGCAAGTCCTTCGTACATTATTAAGAATGTACATTAACTCATCTCACAACTTTAGACATTGTTTATTTACGCATCCCACAACTTTTAGATATTGTTCATTTTTCAAATGCCTTCATTTACTGCGTTCACGTTGCGTGTTCATTTTTTTTTTTTTTTTGTTTCAACAAACTTTTCCATCGTAATTAATAAGCATTATATTGATTAAACTTATATGGAGAACATATAATGAGGAAAGTTTTAGAGGACTACAATGAAGGTGTTAAATTTACAATTTGCAGACGATATAACATTGCTAGCACCTAATATGGAAAAAATGCGACGATTATTGAAGAAATTAGAAGATATAAGTAAATGCTTTGGCCTACAAATAAACAATGGGAAAATTAAATTAATGGTAATTGATCGAAAGAACATAACAAAGGGAAAACATAAAACTATTCCTGGTTATGAAACTGTGGACAAGTTCGTTTACTCGTGATTCTTGTTGGAAAGCAAAGGAGGGTCTGTAGGTGAGATCAATACAAGAATTCAACTAGCACCGAGTGCGATGGTTAAACTAACCCGGATATGGAAAGACTCCTCTGTCACGAAAAATACAATTCAACTTGTACGCACTCTCATTTTTTTTTTTAATATTTCTGTTACGGTGCAGAAACGCGGACGATCAGAAAGTCCGAACAAATTCGCATAAGCAGTTTCGAAATATGGTGCTAGAGGCGACTCCTTCGAGTTTCGTGGATGAAAAAGTGTACTAATGCGTCTATTTTGAAAGAAATTTATACAACCCGCAGATTAACAACGGAAATTCTTGTACGTATGATGAAATTTTTTGGTTAGATCGTGCAAAAACAGGATGGAATCGAAAGATCAATAGTTATGGGAAGAATGAATGGTGTGCGACCAAATTCCAGAGTACCAATTAGATGGACGGATGCAGTGATTACTGCAGCTCGAATGACATTTTTAAGGTGTGTTTATGATGCCGAAGATCATCAAGGTTGGAGGCAGAAAATAAGGACGCTGTTATCACGATACTCACAAAAATAATAATATATTGATTAAACACATTTTTTATCATGTGTAATAGAAGTTAGGCAACCATCGACTCTTCGAATAAATTACTTTTTTTTTTTTTCTTAAACAATGTCTGACTGAGATCGAAAACTAAAAAAGAGACTTTCGAATCGTTGATTACATATACAGAAAGAGAAACGAACGATTTTTGAATTGAAGACTCGATTTCACAGGAAGAATGTTAAACACAAAAATATGAGTGCAACAAACTAAAGAAATCGATAAAGACCAACAATAGGTAAATAAGGAACAAGAATGATGACTAGAAAATTCACGTATTTTTAAAGATGATTTTAGTGTATCTATATCAGCACTTGATCTTCACATCCGGGTTTATATTTTCGGTTATTATATATTCGGGATATTTAAACTATTACAATTCTTGTGGTTATTGTCGTCCTTCCGGACATTTTAAGCAAAAATTAACGTATACCGTATATATACACGTATACGCGTAAAAAATTCATCGTCGTATGTCAAGAAACGATTTTTAATAAACAGCGTTTCTAAATTGAAAGTGGCGTAATAAGTACCTACTGTTACCAACGTGATATTAAATTTAGCCGAGAATTTAATTATCCGACACTAAATACTCGATCTGTAAAGAGTTGAATCTTTCGATAATGAAAATATTATTTTAAAATTTATCGTTACATTATCAATAAATGAGCAGGTATGGCGCATAAAGCAGCACTAAGCATCAGAAACACGAAATGGGACACATTCAGAAATTTGCTAGAAGAAAATATAAATCTATCAGTCAGATTGAAAACACAGACAGAACTGGACGATAGTGTTAATCTATTCTCTACTCAAGTGGTACAAGCAGTCTGCAGAAGTACTCCATCACCAACTCAAAAACCACTACAAACCCAGGTACTTTCCTGATTATATAAAAAAACAAGTAGCAATCAAAAGACGGTTGAGAAAACGCCGGATGCAGTCAAGAAGTCCAGCTGACAAGACGGTGTTAAACAGACAAACTAGAAAACTCAAAGATCTTCTACAAAAATTTAAGAACACATCCTTCAATGAATTTGTCTCTAATTTAACAACATCAAAGGAAAGTAATTATTCATTATGGAAAGCGGTTCGCTACTGTAACAAACCTGAACCTAGAAATAACCCACTAAAAAGTGAAAATGGAGGTTGGATTACAGATGATGCTACCAAAGCAGAGTTGTTTGGAGTGTATCTGTCAAACACTTTTCAACCAGAAAGAACTAAATCTGCCATTGAGGATGATATCCAAAATTATTTAAAACAGGAATCAAGTAAATCTGATACTAAAATAAAGATAAAAGAGGAAATAGTGAAGTTAAATAAAAATAAAGCGCCAGGATATGATCTCATAACGGGGCAAATTCTGAAAGAACTTCCGCAAAAAGCACTAATGAATCTAACTTATATCGTCGATGCAATTATGAGAATACAATACGTTCCGATATTATGGAAGTTCGCAAATTTGATTATGATACAAAAACCAGGAAAGCCCCCTGAAAAACTGTCGTCCTATCGGCCTATCAGTCCACAGGCTCGTTAATCAAATCGAAACATCTTTTGAGGAGAAGGAGGTCTGCTCAGCGGGCTTCCTGGATATTCAACAAGCGTTTGATAAAGTCTGGTACACTGGTCTACTATACAAATGTAAAAGGGTCCTGCCAGTACAATATTATAATATTATAAAATCCTATCTAGACGAAAGATACTTTCGAGTCATAGTAAATAATGAGCAATTTCAAATTCAAAAAATTAAATCGGGCGTACCCCAAGGAAGCGCGCTTGGTCCCTTGTTGTACTCGATATTCACTTATGATATACCGCTGCGAAGTAATGCGAATGTAGCAACATTTGCTGATGACACTGCAATAATGGCGTCACATAAGCTTCCGCAAATACAAATAAAATCTTGCAAAGTGCAGTCAATGAAATTGAAAATTGGTCGAGCAAATGGAAATTGACAATAAACGAGTCCAAGAGTACCCACATTATATTTACTAAAAGAAGAATTGTTCGCGATAGATATAAAATCTTTATAAAAGGTACGAAAATTGAACAAAAGTCGAACGATAAAATATCTAGGAGTTCACCTAGACCAAACTTTAACATGGGCTCAGCATATTAGAGCGAAAATGGAATTAAACATAAAGACTAAACAGCTGTACTGGTTGCTTGGTCCACATTCACAACTTCATACTATAAACAAATTACTACTGTACAACGTAATATTAAAACCTGTATGGCTATATGCAGTGTAACTATGGGGCTGTGCGTCTAAAAGCACAGTTAACAAAATTCAGACGTATCAAAACAGAGTATTACGTGCTATAGTGGGAGCATCGTGGTACATCTCAAACCGTACGCTACATGAAGATCTGAATATAAAGTACATAGAGGATGTAATTCACGAAGCGATTCAAAAACATATATGGAGACTACAGCACCACACAAACCCACTAGCAGATAATTTGTTGAAGAAACCAACAAAGGTCAAAAGATTGAAAAGAAGAACGATGATGGATTGGATATAGCCATTTCAAAACTTAAATTGAGACCTTGCTAATGGGCATATTCTCAAGAAATCAAGTGCGTTCTCAAGAGACAACATCCGGTTGATGACATAAATTTGTCAGTACCTGATAAAAAGAGGATAAAAAAAAAAAAAAAAAAAAATTATTTGCTATAAAAATACGGCAATACCATAGTTACGCGTATTTTAATCAAGCGTAACTTTCGTTTAAACAATTTTTACAAATTTCGAATCGTTCGTGAATTACTGCGAAAAAAATCGAAATTTTGAAAAAATCGAAAGGTCCCTTTGAAATTTTTGGGTTCGGTTTGAAATTTTTTTTCACGGTTTTCTCGCTTTATACGATAGATCTTATATAGAAAACACATATTCAACCATTAGAATCGTTTAAAAATGTTTACTACCCACGCTACGCCCTGCCAAATGTGGCAAGTCAGCAATTTTGAAAAATTCGTAACTCAAAACCTATCGATCGTATTTGAAAACGGGTTTTTGCTTTGAACTTATCATACCGTTATCTATGAAATCGGTTCTTACGAAATTTTACAAAAATCCAAATTTAAAAATGTGTTCCCCCAAAACCCCCATTGCGACTATAAATTGAGATGTAAGCTACCCTATCTTTCAAGTTGGATCAAACTGCACACGGTGTGCAAACTTGATTAAAATCGGTTAAGTAGTTTAAGTGTCCATCGCGGACAAACAATGTGACACATAATTTATATATATTAGATATATTTATGCGTGTCTTTAAATTAGTAATTAACTTTACACGGTTATAATAATAAATCGAGCCGGCGTGTAAAACTGAATGAACTTAAACAACGAAAAAAAATGGAGGGCAAGGGGAGAAGAGGGGAAGAAACGGATATCGAACCACACAGAGGCTTTTATAATATAGAAAGAAAGGACGTTAGAAACATCGCTTATTTAAAAGTATATATATATATATATATATATATATATATATATATATATATATATATATATATATATATATATATATATATATAAAATAATAATATACGGTACACATAGCAACTAAAATAAACAAAATACTAAACTGTACTTTGGGACTAAAGCCAATACTGCGGATAAACGGACGCTGATATTATAAATAGTCCTCATTCAACTTAGAACGAGAATATAAAAACAAAATAATAATAATAATATGAAAATACAAAAGCCGAAAATGTTTCGCATTTTCTTTTAACGCGCTTAAATAGAAATACATTAAGTAAGTCTGGGAAATTTCTAAAACAATAATCAATCTAAAAATATAACGATCATCTGACTGATCTATCAGCATCTTGTTGCAGTTGATCAGTTCGATTGTTTAAAAGCCTTCGCGTTAATCTTCTCCTTCATTCCTCAATCTTTCGACTGGTGATCAATATGAAGAGTACTTTACTTTCAAGTTTCTAGTTTTCGCATTTTCTTTCAATTCCTGATACGTATTTAGTTTTGCATCTTCCATTATTTGACCGATGTATTTTTGCCTAGGTCTTCCCTGATCTCGTGAACGTGTTTCGCAAACACGGATCCTAAGGTATCCCAACACAAAAAAAATCGTGTAACTCTGAATTCTTTTCGAAACTCTCTTTGCGTTGTCGTGATCGATTCATGCCGAAAATAACCTTCCACGCAAAACGCGCGCTCCTTCTCATTATAGGATGACGTGATAACTGAAACTAGACAAAACGAATCTTTCGTGTGTACGCTAAACGTGTAGCACGCGGTTTGCGTGGTAGCAATCTTAACAACTGCGATATTCAACAAATAAAACCGTCTTTCTCTGAGTCAACATATAATTGTTACGAGGACTGTAAACGAAATATTGTCTAATATCTTAGCTAACTCCCTTTCTTTGCCTAATTCTTCATCTTACCGCCCTATATCACTAACCTCTTGCCTAAGAAAAATCTTTGAAAAGATTCTCAAAAACAGAATAACCTGGTGGTTGGAAAATTGTAGTCTATTTCCATCTGGAATGTGCGGCTTCCGTAGTAATCTTAGCTCTTTAAACTGCGTGGCGCATTTAGTAGGTGATATCTACAAATCTTTCATTTCCAAGAAGTATTTAATAACTTGTTTTTTAGACATAAATAAAGCCTTTGATAACATCTCAATTCCTGAACTTGGATGTCCCATCCCCATTTAAAGAAACATTGTGTAACCTCTTCACCAAAAGACAGCTTACTTTCTTTCATTCCAATATGAAACCAACAACTCGCATGGTGTACTTAGGTATTCCCCAAGGGTCCGTTCTCAGCCCTATTTTATTTAACATAGTATTGTTTAAACTTCTCAATGCACCCCTTTCAGATACAGTGAAAATTGTATCTTTCGCAGACGATATAATAGTTTACGTCATGCACGATAATCTAGATAACGCTATCCAAACTCTTAATACATCGCTTACATCCATAGTCCAAGTTTTATCTAAACTAGGTCTTACTGTTTCGCACAATAAATGTATTTCGGATAATATTCTCATATAGAACCATCAATACCGACTCGCACGGACTTAAGTATAACAACAATCTCATACCCTTTGTTCATTACCATCAGTGCTTAGGATTTATTCTTGATCGCAGGTTAACGTGGAGACTGCATACGTAAAAAGTGTATACCAAGGCTTTTAAAAAAATAAATCTTCTAAAAGCACTGGGTCACACTCCTTGGGGTGGTGACCCCTTAACTTTACTACTTTTGTATAAAAATTTCATACGTTCTACTCTAGACTATGGTAGTTTTATTTTCGGGAATGCTTCTAATCATTGCCTTTCTAGGCTAGATAAAATTCAAAACAAGTGCTTACGCAGATGTTTAGGAGCACTTCTCGTGCTACCGCTGTACCTGCTCTCGAGATTGAGGCAAAGGTTCCCCCTCTATTCTTAAGAAGAATGTTTCTCTCAGATAAATTTCTTCTAAAAGCATTCACTCATATCGCCCCCTCTCTGTATATTTTATACTTAGAAATTTTTCACAACTGGCATTTCTCTATACTCCGACGTCCTTTGTTATGTCATTCCTCCGGTCATCTTTCCAGGTACAGTGATATTCTTCTTCCATCCTACCCGTCTCCCTTCTACACGATTCCTTTCGAGTATAATACTGTTAGCCTTAATATCAACATACAACTGCTTTCCTCATTTAAGAACAATGTTCTTCCACTAACCGCCAATTATAATTTTTACTCCTTGATTAATAGAAACTATCCTAACTCTCTTATAATTTTCACGGATGGCTCGAAGTGCTTTTTTTCAGTCGGATCTGCATTTGTAATCACCGCTCTCAACATTTCAAAAAAATTTACACTTAATAAAATATGCTCCATTTTTACTGCAGCAATCTCTTCGATATGTATCTATAAATCGCCCATCTATAAATATTATGATCCTCTCCGATTCTAAAAGTTGTTTGCTGGCATTACAGCACTCACAGCTCAATTCTCGTTTACCGTCAATTATTTACAAAATTTCTAATTACATATGCCGTTGAAACTCGCTCGGTGTGAGAGTTAAATTTGTTTGAATCCCCGGGCATAGTGGTATCCATGGCAATAATCTAGTTGATCATTTAGTTACTTCAACGGTTACATTAGGGACTTTTTTGTTTTATACTCCTCCTATAGATCTCCTAGCATACATTAAATACGCGCATAATGAATACTGGAAAAATCTATGGTCTGATTCTTTTACTGCAAGTCATTATAAATCCATTCAACCCGACATACCTTCTAATCCATGGTTCTACAATATTAAAGTTGAAACGATCAAATTTCGGGGTTTTATTACTACTATTTGTCGACTGAGACTCGGCAGTAGTCGCCTTCCTGCTTCGTTACACAAGTTGAAACTTATTAGTTCTCCTAATTGCTCTCATCCTATGGATACCCATTTAGTGGCCGATGCGGACCATGTTATCCTCTTAATTTTACTCATCCCTACATTACTTTTTAATCTGCCTAATTTATAAGTAGCCCTTTCTTATTCATTCCATAACATGCAGATATGGGTAAACTGTACGGAAGCCCCAAAAAAATCAAAAGATAAAAATTAATTAAATGAACATAAAAATCGAGCAAATTCAATAATAAACTACAACATATGTAGAAGATTCAAAATTTTCATTTGTTAATAATTTTTTTTTTAAATACTTTAACGTACATAATCATTAGGACGGTAAGATCATATAAACAGAAATTACATACATACACACATAATATTGTGTGCATGAAAGATAAATCGATGATATTATGCATTCAAAGATCACACGCAATATAAATTTATGAGGTAGTACGGATAGTGCAGGCACCCAGAACAGTAAAGAGCTAAGAGTAGGATTGCCTTTATTAAAAATAATGAAAATTTTTCAAAAACAATGCTTTTTATCTATTTTATAAAAATTATTCTAAGACTATTTCTAAATCAGTGTGGGAGCATTTTAAACGCACACACGCGCTCGTATGCATTAATTATATATCATACGCCCGTATATATAACATGGGTATGGTATGATATATATATATATATATATATATATATATATATATATATATATCTGGATGAAATTAACGTACGTAATGATACCAAAGAAAGTAAATGCTAAAAAATGTGAAGATTATAGGTGAATCCGTTTTATTAGTTATATATTAAAAATATTCCTCAGAATTATATACAGGAGAATACATAAAATGATAGAAAAACAATTATATGATACTCAGTTTGGGTTTGGGTTAAGGAGGAATCTAGGTACTAGAGACGCCTTATTCAGCGTCAGGACATTAGTCGACGGCTGTAGAGATGTTGCGCGTCCAGTGTACATATGCCTTGTGGACTTCCAGAATGCTTTCGATAATGTAAAACATAATAGATTAATGGGTATTTTAAAAAGAACAGGTGTTGACGACAAAGATTTACCAATCATAAAAAACCTATATTGGAACCAGTCAGCAAGTATTAAAATTGAACAGCAAAATACAGTGTACGTGGCGATATGCAAAAGTGAAAGGCAAGGTTGTATTCTGTCGCCACCGTTATCTAATATATATTACCAACAAATTTTTGAAGAAAAAATATATAAATTTAAAAATGATATTAAAGTAAACGGAACAGTAGTAAACGATATCAGATATGCAGATGATACGATTTTAATATCGTACAACATGCAAAGAATATGGATTGTATCTAAATATTTCCAAAACAAAGTACATGGTAATAAATAGGAAAAACAAAAACACGATAACAACACCACTAACAGCTGATAGAGGAACAATAGGTAAAATGGAGAATAACGAGTACCTAGGCAGCAACATAAATGAACAATTACGAGCAAAGAAATAAAAATCCGGATTGAGAAAGCGCGTAAATGTATTTAACCCTAGAATTGTAATCGTAAGTAAAAGTTACTCATTAAGTCAAAAAATTTCGGATTTTTCCAATTTAACAAATAGTAACACTGTCATATTTCATCTATGCTTCTAGTGATTTATTGTGAACAAGTTTACGCTGTTAACAACACTTTATGTTATTCACCGTGTCCAGTGATCGAAGTTTACTACGGTGAGTATTTTTTACTTCGCGTTAGTTAATGCGATTATTATAAGTGAGTATAGAATACCCCGCGTTAATGAAATGAAGATAGATTTTTGTGAGTAAACTTTACTCATTGTTAGTATATGTGTATAATTATTAACGAATTAGTTTTTTGCTTTCAGATTATTTTACGAGTTAAAATGAGTATCTTTTTTTTCGGAATTTCTTAATGAGAATCAAATTTAATCTTTATTGGATAATGATTCATCCGATGGTAACGATTCGGATAATTTAGAGATAGTTCAGAAGAATCTAAGGATAATGAAGATTTAACATGGGCGGAGGAAGATCAAATATACGAAAATAATTTATTTCGGCTATTGAATAATGGTAACTACGTTTTCAGATAATGTAGATTAGCGTGTTATAGTTATTTCTAAATAAATAAAATGTTAAACTTGGCAATTATCTTTATTGGGACAAAACCATGTAGAAAATGACAACAACTTTGTGGTAGTAATGTTCCGGTTGCCTCTACAGATAATATTTTACCCTCAACATCGGTAAAAACTGAAAATATATCAGATAGTATAATTACTATCCCTACTAATACGGGTACTGTTAAAGACAAAGATGGTTACGAATGGCATACCACTGCAAACTGTGGAAAAAGTGCATAGGAAAAGTGTTGTACATATTGTTCCAGGACCAACTCAGATGTCAAGATGCTTCAGCGATCCTGTGAGCACATTTCAATTATTTTTTACAGAGGAGATTATCTTAAAAATTGAAAAACGCACAAATTAATATATTTTGCGAAAAAAAAAATATTTTAGTTATATTTCGTCTCGCATAGTTATATTTAATCTAAATGTTATAAAAACAGTAAAGCGAGTAAACTTTACTTCGCGTTATGAAAATGCGTTTACTGAAATGGGTTAGTATTCTAGGGTTAAGCTTAGGGCCCCCATATTATGTAGTAAAAACATAAATATAGAATTAAAGCTAAGACTGATAAAATTTTACGTATTCTCGGTACTGCTGTATTCCGTTGAAAGTTGGGCTTTAACGAAGACGTTAGAAAAAAAACTAGATGCATTTGAAATGTGGCTATATCGCGGAATTAAGTAAAATAAACTGACAAGATAAGAAACTGTGAAATATTAAGTGGTTTAAATAAAAGCAGGGAAATAGTAAATTACGGATGATAATAATATTTTTCTAGAACAACAATTTGGCTTTCGACAAAATTTATCAACTGTTATGCAATTAGCGCGTGTCACCGATTTTATCACCGATGGGTTCAATAATAATAAGCACACAGGGTTATTCCTTTTAGATATAGAGAAAGCGTTTGATACTACCTGGCATCTTGGTCTAATATATAAAATTATCCAATATAAATTTCCCGCGTATTTAGTCCATCTTATTCGTAGTTATTTAGCTGATAGATATTTTGTTGTCAAAGTAAATAATGTTAAGTCGGACGTTAGATCGGTACTAGCTGGAGTACCCCGAGGCAGTTTACTCTTCTTGTTCCTTCTCTATATTAATGATATTCCCGAAATTCGTGAACTAGAGTTGGGTTTATATGCTGATGATACGACAATTTATTGCTCAGCATCTAGACCTGACACAATAAAAAGAAGATTAACTAATGGTTATATGAAGTTAAATACTTATTTCAATAAATGGAAAATCAAAATCAATTCTGAGAAAACTCAATCGATTTTATTCACTAAAAGACGTCCTGCTTGTTTACCACCCATAGTAGCGGTTAACAACACATCTCTTGACTGGAAAACGCACATTAAATATCTAGGTGTTATACTAGATAAAGGTCTTACTTTCACCAAACATATTGAATACATATCTAACAAAGTACATGCATCACTTTTTAAACTATTTCCGGTTTTTAATAAACGTTGCCAGGTTAATTCTGCTAATAAATTATTAATGTATAAGTCTTTCGTAAGGCCCATTATGCTATATGCTTGCCCAATCTGGTCGTACACTTCCAGATCTAACACGTCATGCTTGCAGCGACTACAGAACAAGTGCTGTAGGATAATACTTAGTCTCCCTATTTTTACAAGGACTGACCGCATGCATCGTATTTTACATTTACCAGGTATAGATGATGTAATTAAGCGCCATACAAAAAAAATTTTTGACTCCTGTAGATTGAGTAAATTTAAAATAATTAATGATTTAGGCGATTATACTAGAACTAAATTAAAATATAAGCGTTATAAGCATAAACGGATTAAACATACATTGTTGTAATGTGTCACTGGTTATTTATTAGCTAAACTATTATGTACTAGATATATTACATATACAATTATTGATTACTAGCTACATGTTAAAATATGTATAATCTTTTAATTTTAATGTTTTAGCTTTGTTATTAGCATGCAGGTTTTGGTGGTGGTTTTTCCTGTGTGATTTTATCTTGTTCTTTATTATATCTGATTTTATATTATACGGAGTAAGAATCATGTTTTCGGTATCCGTGATATATTTTGTAGCAGTGTAACTATTATGTTTTTAAAAATTGATAAATACACCTTTATTTATTTATTTATTTAAATGAAGTCGAACATCGAAAATTGAAACATTTTGGATATAAAATGCGTCACCCAAAACTTTATAATACATTACATATTCTTATACAAGGGAATATCGCGGGGATGAGACCGGCGGGAAGAAGAAGAACAACATGGATGTAAAACTTAACGCAGCGGTACGACGCAAGTACAGTTGAACTGTTCCGGAGACAAAGAATTGGAAAAATGTTAGCCGACGTTCGGTATAACGGACATGGCGCCATAATTATATATATATATATATATATATATATATATATATATATATATATATATATATATATATATATATATATAAGTATAAATGTATTATACGTGAAAAATAAATATATAAAAAATCCATATTAAAATATTTATGATAATACGAAGTAGCAGGTGGTTGAATTCTAACATGATTGTTGAAAAATCCATTTACCAGTCGTCGGTGTTTATTTTAGGACACCTGCTTTTAGTTTTGCTGATAGGCAGCGTCGTTATGTTTAGAAAATGATAATGATGATAATAATAATAATAAACACGAGAAACAAGTCCAGTAAGGAGAACTGGATGCACGGTGATAAATATATAATTAGCGATACATTTACGCGTTAGATACCGTGGCCGGAAATTAATATAGGATACGCGCGAAAAATAAAGTCCATTTTCCGCACGGACAAGTTATAAACCCTAGTAACCTTTCTATACGAAAGGGCAATGTTAAAGATAAAATCGTCGATCGATATAAACGTAACGACATTTTTACGATAATGTATGACAGCCTTCATGGCGACTTCGATTTAAATTTTCGTGCATATATATATATATATATATATATATATATATATATATATATATATATATATATATATTAATGCTTAATGATTTCATCGACGATACAAATTTTCTTCGGCTCTAGATGATCGAAAGTGTTAAATTTAAAATATTTTTAATTTTCTATTTTTTTTTCATTTTTAAATCGATTTAATCCGTAGAAAGGTAATTACGGTGTATCCAAAAATATATCGTAGGTATAGGTGATTAGTAAATTATAAAGAATTTATTTATAAAAATCAAATTGGTATATAGTTTGTGAGAGTTATTTATTCTAAAAAATAGTACTGTGTCCAAAAATATACATTGAAAATGAAAGGGTTAAAATATATTACAACTTACCTAAGGAAGCTATATGCAACGCTGTGTTGCCCTTTTTCGTAGAAGCATCGACAACAATGCTACGATTTAATAACTCTTGAACTACATCAGTGTGTCCTTCTTTAGAAGCTAAATGCAGAGCATTTAAACCGTTCTAAAATAAAAGAAAATTTACAAAATATCGATTACAATAAACACCAATATATATATATATATATATATATATATATATATATATATATATATATATTAAAAATATATATACAGGACGCATTCGCTTACACACGCATATACACACACACATATATATATATATATATATATTTATATAAATATATTTAGAACTTTTGTTTTTCACTGTCCGTAAAAACTTAATATATTATGAGTAATTTTAAACGTAATTCGTACAAATTATGTTCTACAAACTAACCTACAGAAAACAACACCTTAATTCTGTTCATTACGAGTAATTCAATTACGAAATACACTCTACTAACACCTTTACACACATTATTGGTATTATTATCATTATTATTATTATTAATTATTTTTCCTATTTTTTTTAGCTCTATTCTTTTCATTATTTCCTCTTTAGTACGTGGAAAATTATATTCCTCGAAAACAATTATAATACACGGAAAAACATTAAAAAAAAAAAAATATTTAAACATAGCCAACTTGTAAAAAAAAACAAAACAGAGTAAATTCGCGCTTACGTCTCCTATTAAGAAATACTTAACCGAATAATTGATCAAACTTTCGCAAATAAGCATGCTGTTTAACTAATCGCTAGTTCAATACGTGTAACGTAATGCTCGTCAAGAATACAACGATGATGTTAATGTAAATTTCGATTTATGCCGAATCAGCTTATGTGAAGTTTATGCGACTAAAAAGAACAAAGATAAATGATCTAGTTTTATAGTTTCATAATTTGCAAGGTTAAGTATCGCTGGATGTACCTTCCACGCGTGATTACTAATAGATGCTATTTATTAGATAGCCTTTCAGCTGGCTAGTTATAAATTAGCGTTTGACGTGAAAAAAAAAAAAAAAACATAATTCTTAATATAACACTTGACGTCGAAATATTTAGATTTAAAAAGCTATCGCTAGTATATTATGTTCATTGAATTAATTCCCATAAGACGCGTTGTGATCATCAGGATAAGTCAATCATTTTCCTCCACTAGCATATGTTTATTGCCAAGCTACTGCTCTACACGCTGCTGTCGTTAATCTAATATATCATCCGACTAGACACTTATAATTTCCGTGTCAATTATTACGATTTCAATTATTATGATTTTTCGTAAGAATTCTAGGATTTCGAATTTATTCTATTGTACTTTTGTTTCGTTTGATCTCTATTAGTGGACATATTCTGTTTCGGTGAATGACGAAGTATAAGTTCGGTTTGTCGTTTATTCCGAGCATCAAAATTTTTATAATATTCGTTAAAAAAATATATATATATATATATAAATAGATAAATTAACGAACATAAAATTAAGATATCGGAAATAATGCAATGACTTCGTAATAAAAGAGTACTTCTGAACATATTTATAATAGGCCGAAGTACCGCAAGGAAGTATTCTCGGTCCAATTTTGTTTACATTTTATTTATATGATATTCCAAATCTACTATTTCTGGAACTTTATCTATATTCTACAACTCATTTAGACCATCAAATTATGCTTTAAAAGTGCTACACCGGACGCTATTTTAAATAACGATGATAATTAATAATTTATTCACTTTCTTAAAACTAACCAAAATGTATAGAGTGCTATAAATTTTGTATGTAATAATATTAATAATCTATCTACTTTTAAAACTAACCAAATGTATAACTATAAAATTTGTATGTAATCTATTCACACAAATGGCCGTGCAGTCGAGCGTCTTTAAATAAATATAATTAATAATAATAAATAATAAACGCCATTCATAATCATCTACAAATAGGCAGTTCACGTTTATTGCGATATTTTAACGCGCACTGCCGCCAAAATTTGCTTGGTTCAAGATAATTCGTTATCTATGTATAATCCTAGATAAGCGATTGACATTTGCTGATCACATTAATTACATCATCGATGTTAAGGTCAATAAAACAATTGGTGTAATTCACCCACTTTTTTGCTGGAAATCATTTCTGAATCTGAAAAATACATTAATCCTTTATAAAACTCTTATGCGACCAATTATTACATATTCCTATCCCGTTTGGTGTTCCATATTGCCAATACTAATTTTAATAACTTACAGTTAATACAGAACCGGTGCTGTAAAATTATTCTTAAAGTTTCCCCTTACACAAAAATTGCAAATATACACAACGAATTACGATTGCCATTTCTCAAAAATTACATTATTTTCCTCGTTCGAAAATTTTGTATTAAATGTACCCTACATTCGAACGAACTGGTTAACTGGTATTGGCATTGGTAGATGCGATATCACGCAAATGTATACTAAATATAAGCACGCAGACTAAAACATTATTTCTTCATTCTGTATAATATTTCGTCTTATTTTAATGCGCTAGATCATTCTCATTTGTTTAATGAGGATTTTATAACATCTCTATATGTAATTCAAAATTTATATATAACTTGAAATTTTACTTCTTTTTCAATTCAGGTCTTTTTTTTTCAGAGTAAGCCCGAGAAGATTAAAACAAAAAAAAATTACTGGTTTGGTCGTCACCGAGTCAGCAGATCTCGGATCATGCTGATGAGTGTATCCGAAATTTCATGACAATACATAGGTGAAAAAAATCTTGTAGATGGCCTCATTAGTCACTTGTAGATGAGAAGAAATTATTATTATAAAAAAAAAAAAAAAAAAAAATTACCGTAATCTACTTTTTGGTATCGTAATGTAATATAGTATTATTTGTATGTGCATATCATATATTACAGTTGTATTGGAGGTGAGGCGAGTGCCGGTACTCCAAATATTTACTACCTTAGTTTATTATGTTTTAGTTTGTAAATATACAACTGTTCCTGATAAATTACGTATAAACAAAAAATTATACATTAATATATTTATCACACATCATTCAAATTGGATCTCGGTTAATTCAAATTTATTACTAAAATTAGAAAATGATTACCGGAAAATATGTCACAATTTCATATTCTGACCGGGAATGTCGTATAAAATCGTCATCGATAAATGTTCGATTAGTATATTGAAATTTAGACAGAATATATCGCAAAACTACATTTCCGGTGAGCGCTTCCTCGGTGATATACATCAAATATGTAAAAACACTTTTTAACGCAAAAATGTATCCGACTATAGTACATAATTAGGACTTAAGTATTTTAATATTAAATTTTAAGAGCATATTGCGTTAAAACAACCGATCTCTTGACCACCATATACATAGCACGAATCACAAATAAAATACAAGCACTTTCTAGCATAACACAAATTCCGTTATTTCGATTTTTTTTTCTTTTTAATCAGTTTTTTAATTTGATGGCTTAACATATTTAATCCTCACGGTACCAGTTACACGGAAGTAATAAAAAAAAAAATATATATTAAACATTAAAAATTATCCGGAAACACAAATCGAATAATAACTGACTTCCCCCGTTTGGGAAGTACATAAGACAGTCGAAGCGCGAAATAATATATAAGGAGAAGAACAGTATTCGCGAAAAAAGCTTTTATGAAGAAAATCCTTATATATATGTATATATATATATATATATATATATATATATATATATATATATATATATATATAAACTGCCAATAAATATTAGAAAATATTTTATAAAAAGCTTTTTCTTCTGGAGCATGACGATAAATTAAGCCGACACGTAGACGATTTTAAACAGGGAAAATACTAAACTTCCAGGTACCTCATTCGAGTAAAACAACTAATGAGGAAGTTATAGAATTAAGTAATCGAAATTTTATAATCAAAGTTAACAATGATAATTCCTACGTGAAATATGCATTAGCAGGAATTCCCCAGGGGGAGCATACTGGGACATTACTTATTCCTTCTTTTTATTAATGACATTCCCAAAATTATACACTTAAAAATGGCATTATATGCTGATGACACAGCTATATACCCGAATCGACACTACACAAAGAAGACTAATAGAGGTTTTGTTAAATTAGATTTTCGTATTTTAATAAACGGAGAATCGAAATAAATTCCGATAAAAGTCGATCTATTCTATTCACGAAAAGGAGACCGCATTTCTTATCACTTGTAATAGTAAACAACACACACCTTTTGGTTTGGAGAACCGATATTAAATATTTAGGTGTGATACTGGATCGAGCTAAACACGCTGAATATACCTACAAAAAAATCACGCGTCTATAAGAACAATTTACGCTTTATGCTTATCCCGCATAGTAATATATTAGCCGTTCTAATTTAGCGAAGTTATAACGGCAACAAAATATGCGCTGCAGCATATTTCTGAATCTTTCAGTCTATGTAAAGATTGAACACATTCACAAGCTATTGAAATTATCATATATACACGATTGATAGCCGTGCACGTAGTCAGTACTCATTTATAAACGACATAGAGCATTATACACGTACAAATTCGCAACTGAATATATAAACGCTACAAACACAAAAGAATTAAACACACGCTATTACGATATACAGCTGACATTTTGTCCAAATTTATGTTTATGTATAATGCGCATAAAAATTATTGGTTATCCTATTAACTTAAATATTTATAAATTTATACATCGATAGCTTTATTATGATCAGTATGCAGGTTTTGTTGTTTCTTGTATTTTTTATTTTAGTTAAATGAGCAACTGGGTATACTTTTTAAGCTAGTATACGTAGTAGTAGAAGTGCGTTCGGAATGCGTTATATGATTAATTTCGTTATTTTTTTATCATTCACTGAATCTTTTAGCTTTCTCGAAGTCAATCATTATCATACGTGTGTGTTTGCGAAGATTAAAATTATCAGCAATAAAATCAGAAATTCTCGCAACTTGATGCACTGTAGAATAACCTGATCTAAGTTCACTAGAACCGTATTTTTTAAAGAGAAACTTTGTAACTTATTCAGTATGATTTTTTTCCCCGCAATTTTACTGAGATTACTTAGTAAGCTAATTGGTCTCGCATTATTAACGTTACTTTTATCCTTTCCCGGTTTATTTAGATAACACAATTACTTTAGCAATTTTCCATTTTGATGGAAAATGTGCAATTCTGAACATGCTTTTAATTAAATTTGTAAGGTAAATGATAGCTTTTCCGGATAGGTTTTTAATCATTGCTGCAGAGATTCCGTCGTCATGATGTTTTATTTTTTAATAGTTTAATATGTTTTTCAATTTCAGATGGCGCAATGAAAATCCTGTCATCAGTACTAATATTACAAAGATGTGTTAGCTGATCTTCGATTGTTTTATTTATTGCTATAATAGTGTGTTCGTGGAACTACTGACATTGCATATATGCGACGCGAGTGCCTCTAATTTATCTTTTGCTTTATAAACAAGAGTGTTAGTGAGTGGATATTTTATTGGTGGAAGTGATACTATGCGTTTAGTGAAATGTTTATTTATTTTCCATATAGACTGTTGTGTTGGGTGTAACTGTTGAAAGGAAACTATTCCAAGCGAAGTTTTTCCAGTTATCTAGTAAAAATTTAGTTAATTTGTGTAGAAAAACGTATATCAACTCTTATATTTTTGTATAATGGTGTGTATACCTTCGTTTATTAGCTTCACGCCTGTAATAATTTTTAAGCGAAATAATGCTTTTTACGTAATTATGAATATTATTTTGACCATAAGTAATGTGTATTTTGGAATATTATCGTGAGCGGCTGCCATAATTAATTTAGTAAAATTAAGAACACCTTCGTTTTATTTTTATATAATACAGTAATATTTAATGAAGGTTGTATATATGCAAGTATATTATGATTAGAGGATAACGATGATAACGAAATAGATATTTAATGAAGGTTGTATATATGCAAGTATATTATGATTAGAGGATAACGATGATAACGAAATAGATTTAGTAATTTTATCGAATCACTTAGTTAATACGACATCTAATACACTAGAACTGCCGTTTGGTGGTGGGTAATACGTTCGATCCGAAGGAGGTAATATATTAAAGTTATATTTCATCGATGCCTGTACTAAGAGATTTCCAGCACAATTACTATTGTAACAATTCAACACCTAATACTTAGAATCGCCTATAATAATTGTATTTGTAAATTTGGTTAATAAAAAATTCATATCAATTATAAAGAATTGGATATTTTTAGGCAGTCTATAAACACGTATTATATTCACTATAATCCACCTCTATTTCAACTGCTGCAACGATTTTAGTGTTATTGTTGGTGCAGCATATTGTTGGAGTGTATCTCGCGCAAAATTTTGCAACATCTCCACTGCGTCTTGTTCTATCCACCAATAACTAGGACATTTGATTGAAATGTTCTCATATAATTTTGTCTCACATACTGCCGGAATATCTATTTTGTTTTCATACATGAAATGAATAAATTTGTTTAATTTAGGTTTAATAGAATTCCCATCCTGATAGTTTAATATTATTGATCATTATAGCAAATTAGAATTTTTAATTGCAAAACTTCGTGAAAATAATTTAAACGATTATCATAATTTTCTTTAACGGATCAGTGTCCCTTAAATTCTTCAAACGGTTAATAATTAATTTGATTACTGCAAATATTTTACTTAAGTTTAATTCTTTTATTAAATCCAATAGACCAGTAAATACTGATATGTTAGATTGTTCGGTAGAACTACTCCTCCCCCAGGGGGTACTATGTACCGCATGGGATCCGGAGCTCTAACCGGAACGGGGCGCTTCAACGAGTGGTGGATAGTGGAACAGTAGATATACTGGCCAGCTGCGAATAAACAATCGCGAATCAAGAGCGGCTACCGACGAAAAGTCTCTAGCAGACGATTCCAGTGGCGACAGGGTAAAGAGACACGAGGATGTAGATGGGCAGCTTGAGGACCTGTCCACTAAAAGTCTGCAGAAATTCTATGGACTGTCTCTCCCTCGGCGGGTTTAGGTCGTATCCAAAGGAAATAAATCCAACAGCGTCTGTTCCAATATTGGGCGGTTTTTTGGTCGGCGTTTGATCTCCATATTAGGAGCGGCCGAACAACACATTACGGAAAGAAGCGGGAACCTACTGTGATTAATAATTCCACGAAAACCAATCAATCATGAACCGAAATATAAAAATGTGCAAAATGCCAAGCGACCCGATTGATAACCGGCGCTGCAGTTCCAGGGATGCATGTGTTAAATGTGCTACTGGCTATGGAATAATGGAAAACCAGGTTATCCATAGAAAATATGCGACTGATCGTAGATCAAAATTCACCAAACTAAAGATATGCACATAATAAAAGTTTTATTATTCATATTTAATATTAGATTTAACATATTTTATTAAGTTACGATTATTCAGTTTCCGCGATTGTACTTTTTACGAATTTCGCATTCCCTAGGAATTTGATGCGTGAGCTTGATTACAGTTTGCACATTTTATCATTTGAAGCATATACATTCTCTACTTGAATGTGATTGTCCGCATTTCATACATCTGGTAGGCAGATTACAGTTAGCTGAGACGTGGCCGTAAAACTGGAAAATATTGGATCATTCCATTCTTAAGTCTGTATCTCTCCTATAAAACGATACAGTGTGATATAGCTTTTATAGAGATAACTCAAATTCTTTTCTAAATGGCAAATTGCTATTAATCTGGCGAAAACTCGGGCAATATTTTTTACGCGTCGAAGGCCTTCTTTACCACGTAGACTTCACGTCAGCGGCGTTGATATAGATTGGTCTCAGACCATATACGTTACCTTGGGGTCATTTTAGATAAAAGACTAACTTTTATGATAGACCATGCTACTTTAAAAACAAATAGAGTAATTTGTACTTTATATCCGATACTTAATCGTAAATCTTATTTAAATATGAATAATAAATTAATCATTTATAAATCATTGATTTAACATACGCATGTCCGGTCTTCAGTTTCGAATGCCAGTTTTAAGAGATTACAATTAGTTCAAAATCGATGTCTCAGATGTATTGTCCCCATATACACCAAAGTGTCATATATGCACTATATACTGAGATTCCGCACGTAAAAGACTACATACTTAAACTATCAAAAAAATTTTTTGACAGTTGTAGTTCGCATCACAATGATTTGCTTTCAATCATCGCAAATTACGATTCCAGGCAACTAAGTGTTAGAGGTACACACTAAATATAAGCACCGACGAATTAAACATAATTTACTTTACACATAATATTTCTCTGTTATTATTTATTTTGTTTCATTATTTTCCCGTTATATGTAATATTTCCTTTTATCAACGTAAAATTATTTATCTATATTATAATTAATCTTTTATTTTTTCTTTGCGGTGGTTTTTATTATTAATTAATTTTTCCACCATACAATGTTATATGACATACTATTATTATTTCAAATAATGTAAGAATTTTATTTCATAAATGGAGAAAACATCATTTCCGGCACATTTATTATATTGGCGCACATATCTGTAAATTGTAAAATTAATGTCAAATATACTTTCTTTCTTCTTTTTTTTTGTGATATCCGTACCAAATGAGAAAGTAACTAAATAAAACAGATGCGTTACTTGTGAATTATGTTTGTATTCAACTGTGATATCGAACTTACAGTGGTAACGACAGATATGGTTTTCATAATTTCTTGTTCAGTTATTCCAGCGGGTAAACCTTTCAGAACCATTTTTAATGACTTTCTATTAGATGGTAAATGCGTGTAAAACTGACGACCATCTTCAATAATTTTAATCAAGAATCATAATCATCAGTTGTCGTTGTATATAACAGTTTTCTGTTTCCGTTTAAGCGTATTTTAAAAACTGATTTAACGACCGTTTTAAACATTTCAATTTCGTCTTTGTGTTTGATATCAGCTCGACTATTAACGAGTGCAATAGGCGGAATTCTTATCTTGTAAATAAATATACTGCCGTTTTGTCCGCCTAAATTGATAAAAATCGATTATTACTTCCTTCGTTATCGGCGCCGTTCGAACCGTTTTGGAAGCTTTACGTTTCTTCGTATGACTTTTCTCCTTTCGTGGTTTCTGCTGTTGAAAAGTGGACAGGTTCATTTCTTTATCATGATCATCATCACCATCGTAATCGTTCATATAATTTATATATTTACTGCACGTTGGAACATTATTTTCTACTACTGTAAATTTACTACTACTACTATTGTTCATTGTTGTAGCATAACGCACGCTTCTATAAAAGGAGCACGCGTCAGTCCGTCATCAGTGTTGACTATATCGCCGCTTGCGTAGATGATTCGTCTGGACTGAGGATGAGGAGGGTGAAACATATAAGTCGGTTGCGATAAACAAACAAAACGCGACGAACAACTATCTCTAACCAAACATTCTTTTCTTATATATTTCCTGTCTTCATGAATTAAGTGAAACTTACGCAGTATCCGAAAATAAATTGATCGTGATTACATAAATAGACGGAATAAACGAAGGTACTGAGATCACAAATTAATATTCCGTTCAATCGAACATGCAGGAAACTAAAACTAAATTATTTCAAGCGGTGATAAACGTAACGTTGCAAATTATAGGCAGTATACTTTCTATAATTTCCAAAATATTTGAGAAATATGTAAAAAATATTATTCTAAATTATCAGAAAAAGTTAAAATACTTCCGTGTAAATCAATATGGATTCTCGCCCAACAAGGGAACTGATAACGAAATTTTTCAACATGTAAAGTATATCACTGAAAATGTTGAGGACGGCAACTTTGCTATCGCTGTTTATTTTGTTGACTTCTGTAAAGTTATTTGACACTTTAGATCATGATATTTTATTGAGAAGATTGTAGGCTTATGGAATAAGAGGAAATACGTACAACCGGTTCAAAACTTAGTGAATAGGCGTTATATTACAAAAGTGACACATATTCAGAGTGAAAGTGTAACCCCCAAAACTTTCGGAGTACCGCAGCGTGTGAGGTCCCTACCTATTTTTAATATACATAAATTACTTTTGTGATGCCGAAGTTAATGAGAAAATATTAAGCTATGCCGATGAAAGCGTGTTGGTGGTTACTTCTTGTTATTCGAGTATACTGCAGAATCTGGCACAAACTGATATTGATATAATTGAAGAATGGTTGAAGCAAAATCAACTAATCGTAAATGAAAAGAAAACTAAATATCTAATATATGGTTATCAGTCTCCTAATCTGTGGAATGGGACAAAACACACTTAACAATGTAACTGAGATAAAAAGAACGTATGAGGTAAAATATTTCGGAATATAATTTAACATGGAATAACTTTTATAGCTGGCTAAAAAATTAAGTAAACTGAATTATCTTTTTTATTATCTAAATCAATACTTCCGTGCTGAACATTTTAAACGTTTATATTTACGCTTTGTATCAACCTACTCTTGATTATAGAATAATGCATTGGGGACGGGTTGCTAAGCAACATATGAGACCTCTTCACGTATTGCAAAACTTATCGTTTAAATTTGCCTTTAAAGAAAAAACATCAGTTTCGCATGAACACACTTTTTGTTTGTACGAAAACAGTATCATTTGTTGTAACTGATATATATAATATAGGTATAAACCATACTGAATTAAACCCTACATGCTATTTTATTAGATTTGAAGGACAAAGTTTACTGCAAGAGCCAAAACTCAATATCATTTTAAAATACAAGCCGTTTATAAGGGTGTTAAAATTTATAACTCATTGTCACTAGTGGTAAAAAATAACTTAAAGAATTTTAAAAAAGCGTCGTAACCCCTTAAAACGATACATAAAAAGTAGAAACAAGCAAGCAAATAGTACACACTGCCTTATGAGAATACACAATATCTTGTACATGTGTGAGTGCTTGTCGGTTTCCTACTGTAATTTATAATAAAATTATGAGGAAACCCCCGTTTGCTTAAACGTGTGCATTTTTAACGGCGTTATACATTCATCCTAAGTTTTTTGTAGAGGTTCACTGCATAGAATATTTTTTATTTTTATTTTTATATTACTATAATGGTTTTTTGTTTTTTTGTTTTTTTTTTTATTCATATGTATATGTAAATTTCATTATCTTCATTATGGGTATTTAGGTATTTTTATAGAAATGCGTTATCAAAACTTTTATTTAGTAATTAATTGTAGACTTTCTTCAACGAAATATATACGTGGTTGTAATCGGTGCTGTACGACTGTATATATGCATGTATGTATTACGTATGTTTATGTGTATGTATTTATGTTTATAGAGTAATGATTACACAAACGTAATTTACATATAGTCACGCTGTTGTAATATCGTACGAATTAATAGTATACACGTAAATTAATATGATTCTGCTTATTTCTGAGGAATGTATATATTAGTGTGCCCGACACGTTGGAGTGTTATAAACTTCGTATACTATGTCTGATTATTTGTGTGTATGCATAAGTAGCGCAATACTGTTCATTGGTGGTTTTATCTTAATTAATTGTTATTAATATGTTTACTTGCTGAAATAAATTTGATTTGATTTTGAAAAAAAAAAAAAAATATATACTTATAAAAACGGGTAAAATTGAAAAGCGAAATTTAAAAAGCGAAAATAATTTTCAGACGCTACATCGCTACCAGCAGTAAGACGAACATAATCGACGAAATTGATGAAGGTTTAAATTAAATTTCAAAAATAAAAGGGTATAACATTTTTTATTTTTATAAAAGTTAATAAACCGGGTCAACTGATACACCATATTCAAATGGGAAATACGTGTATCCATCGATGCGGATGAATGCTTTAAAGTAACGACAATCTTGTTATTTCAACTTCCGTTTGTATAACGTAACGACGTGTATTTCTAGCCCCTCCTAGACATGTATACGTATATGTATATATATATATAATATATTATTTCCATATAGCTCTACTGCTTTTTCTACATTTTATTCCTGGACGCACACCTCATACGTTTATTGATAAGACAGGGTTATATGTCACTTTCGCAAACCCGTTACATAGACACCACCACATTATTCCGAACGACAAATGATACGACTATCATGCAATATTATGAATGTGTTATACGTGTGTACATATCACTTGAATACATATATATATATATAAAAGCATCGAAGAAAGGGGCTACTGTATCTGTTCAAACAACAGGATAGGAAATTCAATAAAATAAATGTATTTGTTCTTCAAGCCGAGTATATAATATTATGGAGTTATATGCACGCACAGGAAAGGAAAGTATTCACGTCTAAGCGTTATATGTATAGTATACATATAACTTGCATTCGTATGTTCAAATCTAATGTTACATCTACGCGCGAACAGTAATATAAATCGACGATAATAACAGGATCGTCGTATTGAAATTTCGATTAGTTTCAACGATAACTCCAAAAATTTTAAAGAAAAAAAGTAACAAACAATTGCGTTTTTTCTCCCAACGCGATCTTAATGTCAAGAGGATTTTTTTAAAATACGGTTTTATCTATAGGAAACGAAGTTTTCATATCGTACATATTTGAAACTAAATAAAGTACATGTAACATTATGTATAAATCCAACGGTAATTGTATGTGTAAAAATCTAATATTTACAATGATCAAATAATTCGATTTTGTGAGTAATCATGACTAAATTATCTCCCTTCAACACACACACATATATATATATATATATATATATATATATATATATATATATATATATATATATATATATATAGTTAATAATACACGCTGATTAACAAATAAGGGGACAATAATTATTATATGACGGATAAAACACTAAACAAGAGTACAATGGAAAATTAAAACTAATAAATATTTCTTATCCATATCGCACCATAAAATATACCAATCGGATTAAATAGAGAATAATAATAATATAAACACAAAAAACAAGTTAAAATCACTAAACAATCACAAAGCAAAGGCCGTTAGAGCATTATCAAGCGAATATTAAAAAAAAAAAAAAAAAATGAAAAATATTAATTTGAGATTGCAATTCACAAAAATCAGCAAAATGAATAACATCACAAATAAAACAATCTGAGAATATTCATTTGTTATTGTGACCTAACAGGCGAAAAGTTTTATGATTTTTCATAAAGATTTTTTTTTGTTTTCGTTCTCTACTTTAATAAAAATCACTACATTAGGTATTTTTCAAAGAATAACACCGTTTTACTCGATGCCTACTTCTCAAATTTTTTAAATGTAGTACTTTACTTACGCGCACAAACTAACTGTTTAGAAATTTTCTACTAAATTACACAGACGATATTGTTCTATTTAGTTTCATTTTTCGACCTCTTATCGAAATTTACCATCACATCTAGGAAGCGACGAAATAAATAATTCGTTCAATCCTTGCTACTATAGATGGAAAACATTATTTATAAGAAGCACGAAAGATTTAAAATAAAAAAATGCTGCACATAAACAAATTAAATTATCAGACTACGAATTTCTATTCATCCGTTTCGAAACAATTAGCGTTTCAATTAAACACCTTCCATATCTGTAAGTATAGCGGAGTAACTACTAGTATTTTCCGTTAATTGAGCCGTTGTGTTTCATCATCACGGCGCTTCACTAAAAATATTAATTCGGCGAATTACGAGATTTTTTTGATTTCTACGCAATTTCCGTTTGATCGTAACATTTGTCAAATCGACAACGATACAAGACTGCAATTGAAAGTACACGCGAAGATCGAACGAATAAATTCCGAATACGATATACCGGACGAAGCAGCCGTAAAATATTAATTAATTATCTCACGTCCAATATTAGAGACAAAAAATAATAATAATAATAATAATAATAAATAATAAATGAAAAATTAGAAAGATGAAAAAAAAAGTTGCCAGTGAAAATCAAGGTACTAAAGGGTGCAGTCCAGATTATTATAGCCTGTTAAAAATTGAATTAGCCGAAGAAGAGACCATCAGTAAAGAAAAGGAAGGGTGATGATTTATAGATTTCGTAGAAATAATGTCGATACATAACGGACACGGCCCGGGTAAATGAAAATCTCACGAAGGACAAGAATTATTATTATTATTATTATGACGACGACGATGATGATGATTATTATTATCGTTATGACGAGGATGATGATGATTATTATTATTATTATTATTATTATGACGAGGATGATTATTATTATTATTATTATATTGCGCAACGATCGAAGCTGGTGTAATAAAGAGAGTAAACCCTCGGAGGAATACGAGTAAATTTAAAGACTAATGACATTATATAGAGGTTAATAGAAAATTTAATTAACGGTAACTTCGACTTCGACAGAACAAGGACAGGAAAATCCCGAAGAAATAATAATATCCTTTAAACACGCCATTTTGCTTCATTCAAACGACAGGTTTTTATTTTTATTTTTAATCTTTGGAATATATTTGTTAAAAAATCCATCGCCTAATATATATAAAAAAATACCCCCTAACGAATAAATATATTTACGTATGCAATCCTTGGATAATAAGAACTCTACGGGATGATAATGATTATATATATATATATATATATATATATATATATATATATATACACTCACCGAACAAAAAAAATTATAAAATTTGACCAGAATCGTTCGCGAATTAACTAAAGACGGACGCGTAAATTAATTTGGAAGGATAAAACAGAAAAATTAAAATGAAACAAAGGAAAACCATTTTAGATATAACAAGAAGAAGAAGACGAAGAAGAAGAAACGTATATCCGTCTCAGTTTTAACAGGATAACAATAGAAAACATAAATCATCCGTAATGGAAAAATTTTCTTTATCGGATAAATTTAGTATAAAGTAATAGGAATATAAACATATTATCAAAAAAAAAAAATTAAAAAAAAAAGATTAAAAAGAAAACTCCGATACGTAAGCTTATTATCGATGCTGAGTTATAAATAAACTTAGTATAACGTAAATTTGCAATGAAATTATATATTTTCAGCGTTCTACGGATTTATCAATACGGAATTTACCAACGCGGAGAGAAACAAGAAATGCAGAAATAAGTATACCAGACAGTTTCTGTACAACTTACCCCGGGAATTCTTCTGCGTGGACTTACACAGTTGGTAATGATTAACGAGATAAAAAAAAAAATACGAAAATACGATATAAGGACGAAGTAAGAGCAAGACGTATAAACAAATTATTATTATTATTTTTTATTGTTATTTTTTGCTAAACGTGTACTTGGTAAGTTATAATTATACAAACTCATCAACGCGAATGTAATAGACACGCACGAATATACAACACACACACACTCGCATACATACACAATCATACACGCACTCAAGCAAGCGTACTTTAATATACAAAGTTTATCAAAATTGCTTATCCGGTCAAGCAATTGTCGACGGGTATTTATATTTTGTATGACGTAGCATTATTCCACATTACTAATATCAATATTTAGATGAAATATACAATTACCTTGTAATTTATTATATTTATAATTTATAACTTATTTCTTTACATTTTCACATTCGCGTATTTTCACATTGCTCTCTGGCTTACTCGTATATTCTGATTTACACTCTCATGTACACAAACATTCTCACCGTACAATTTTTTCCTTCATTCCATACACTCTGTGGCACCGCTATTCGATTTTACTTTTTTTTTTCTTAATTTATTCTTATTTTTAAATGATAAAAATCCCGTCAACTTCTGTTTAAATATCTTTATTTCAGTATTTCTCCGATATTTTTCTCACTTACTAAAAATACTACTCGGGATCGAAGCTAGACCGAAAAAAATGCGGAAAATACATCCATCGATGTATTCAGCCCATCTCTTAAACTAGGTAGCGAATTTCTAGTTCTTTTCAATCGCTTAGTTGACCTGACGTTCGGAAGGGCAGCGATTAGCTTAAGTGTCCGCGTATGCGCATTGCATGTCTTCGAGCCCGTTGCTTTATCGCTTCGTCGACCATAGTTCGCGATGAATAGCTTCATTGGTAACGTACCACGGTATTCACAGTATATCAGTGTTACAAGTTTTATTTTGAAAGTATTATATTTTAGTCTTTTTCGCACATTCCCATATTTGTGTAGCATAAGTCCATGTTGGCTTTATTACCGCATTATATATTAATACTGTATTGGCTAAAGAGGGGTTCGAATGATAACAGCCGGTAGAGAGATATATTTTTTTTTTTTTGGTATACGTATTTTCCAACTTAGTGCGCGATCTAAGTGTACTGCTAGATATCTGATGCTGTCCTTGGTATCTGGCATAAAATATATTCTATTAAAATGCAAAAGTTATTACTTTTAAGATTATTAGCGCGGAAATGTTTATAAAGATTTTCTGTCGAAACACATTTAGATTATTCCAATCTGTCATTTTATCAATGACGGATCACGTGGACGGGGTAAGGAGTGGGAATAAATAATGAATAATTATCCCGTCGGTGCAATCGGAATGAACGACTTTACTAAATGCGCGATAGTCTGACGTTTTCGAAGACTCTGTTAAGATTTAGGCGCTGTATTGACTTTTCGTATAATTTTCACTTCGGCCAAATTAAACATCGTTCGTGGTTGAAGTTAAAAACGGGGCAGTTCTGCATGTTGGCAGTTTCTATCGGGAGACACCGAGGTCGGAGTACCGCAAAAACGTACAGTCTCGTTCAAAACGGGACGTGCGGTCATGTTAGTTATACATTATAAAAAATTTCCACTCGAAATTATAAATTTTATACAGCCGTGTTTATTTGATACAATATCGCTTCCTGGGTGAACTGTAGATAATTATTCGCAACGTGTTTATATAATAAATATTTTAAAAATTAAGACATTTCACGTTAACCGGAAAATTAAAAAAAAAACAAAAAAAAAACGTTAAGACATCGTAACGGAAAATGTTATAAACGACGATTATACCCAATTTAAAAACAGATTATCGAAAGAAAAAGAAAAAATTAATCTCTACTTCGGAGAACGAGTTATAACGGCCTATCTTTCAGCATTTATAATATACACATCATGTGTGTTACGTAATATACGTTTAATTTTCAATAATTCCAGTGCGAACGAAGGAAATTGTTTCAATAAAATTATTTCATTCAACTGAAGTGAATAACCAGTACGGTCTCTAAGCAAGTGTATACAAGATGTTGAAGCGTATTTTACAATACAAATTCTGGTTCAGTTGGTGCGGCCTTTGTCATCGACAATGTAACAGTCTAAAAATTCGAACTTCCTTCGGAAAATCTTGTGATTATATCCTTAATGTACTTGATGGTACAGGCAAGTATGTTGGGTGTAGTGAGTCTTAGTTCGCTCCTAGCTATACACAACTGTCAATTCCGGTTTGATTCCTACTTCTTGATATTATACATATATATATATATATATATATATATATATATCAGATAAATGTCTAAAAATTTTACTACTAGGCGGGGTTTTAGAATATTGTTGCATTCCTAGTCACTCTAGATTTAAACTTAATGTAACGGCGGAGACGTTGCTGCGACACAGACTTCCTTCGCCAGGTATTCTACTCCCATTCATTCGTCGTTAGATCTACGCTGTAAAATTCGGTTAAACTATCAGAATTCTTGGTATGAAAATTAGGGAACCCTGGAATAAAGGTAAATATTTCAGAATTGTTCAGTCGCATCTTCCGGTATTTCCTCCATAGTACACTCGTATACTGACATCTATCCCTCTCATCAACTTCGTAAATTTGTTACCGTAATTTATAGGTTATTCCCGTATAATTTTTCAAACCGCAATAATCCGGGGGATAATGTACTATATTTCCATAAATTTCCCGGAAGATATAAATCACCGTCTTTTTAATTGTCCTCAATTTAATTATAATAGACAAATATTTTTAAATAAACTTACATCTTTCGCTGTTTTTCCTCCATATTACATTATCTCTATATTATGCTGCGACCATAAAGTATTATTTATTATTTTTCCTCCTTTATTTTAAGGTGCAATATTATTATTTAAAATTACAATTTAGTGTGTAATACTTTAATGGGAATTTACTGCCAACAATTAGCTTGACCTAGGCCAAAAAAAAAAAAAAAATTTAAGAAAACTATGACTGGAGATGGTTCCAGAACACGAAAAATGATCTAAATGAAATGCGATTAGATAACAGAGAATAGAATTTAGCAACCGGCAGTAATAAAACCAGATGGATGGATAGGGGGGAAAGGCAAAGTTTATTGTTTTCATCTGGTCCGAATAGATGGCCAAATTCGAATAGAAGAAAAAGAAAAACAAACAAAAAACTATATATATTTTTTAAAAAAAGAAATATGTTATCGCAATAAAACAGATAAATTATTGCGTCGGTTTTAATAATAATTAAATTGAGGAAGAAAAACTTAGTGACCTTTTAAAATAAAAGATCAAATTTACGCGTAAGCGTGTATAAATATATACGATATACTCACGCGTTATGAAACAGACTGCTTATAATAGTTAAAAAAAACGAAACATCCTTCTCATATATGTAAAACTCGCACATCCGGTGATAAGTATATAGACCTGAACGCAATACGAAACTTTATGCTATAAGCCTTAATTTTGTTTACCGACTGTTACTAATTCTGTTATCGTATATAAATAATCTGTTAAAACATTCTTAAATAAATTATTATATAAGTACGCATCTCGATTTAAATAAGTCGAATAAATCGATATATTTAAAAAAAAAAACTTCTTTTTTAAGAAACTCTAAAGATATTATCCGATCGACGAATGTGTATTAAGTGGAAACGCGAAATTTACTATATCAAGTTTATAATTTAAAAAGTTTGGAATGCGGTGATATATATATATATATATATATATATATATATATATATATATATATATATATATATATATATAAAAAGGTCGTTAAAAATTGATAAAGTTTTTCGACTGTTAAGTCACTATCAAGTGAGCATAAAAAGAAAACACTAATATATTATATATACAAATTTATAAAAAATATAAAATGTAAAAAATATTACTTACTACGAAATTTACAAAAATTATTATAATGATGAAGCAGTATTTTTAAATAATCTGATAGTGAAACAATCAATAATCAGCAGTATAAAATTTATACATAAAAAATAACACAATAGTTAGTAAAATAAAAATAAATAAAAAAGTCCAACAATATAACGTTTATCTATGAATAGTAACACAATAGCAAGTAAAAAAAAATAAGAATAAATTCTACATTGTTGAATGTTTTTATTTATTTTTATTTTACTTGCTAATGTGTTATTGTTTAAATTTTATATCGCTCATTTTTTATTGCGTTGTTACCCACATTTACCTTCAGATTATTTAAATATACTGTTTTATTACTGTAATGATTTTTATAAATTGTGTATCTAATTAATGTTTTTTATATTTTTTAATTTTATAAATTTATATAGATAATGGTTTAACAGCTGATGGGAATTTTCATAAAGGAAGAATTTTAGTAATTTTAACTACGTCCATCATTTAAGGCATGGCGATGGGCTCCAGATTGGCACCAATTTTCGCAAATATATTCATCGAATATTTCGAGAATGAAATAATAATAAAAAAAAAAAAATGGTTTCCTAAATGCTGGCTTCGATATGTGGATGACACGTTCGTGATTTAGCAGCATTGTAATGAAAAGCTAAATGAAATTTGGATTGATTTGAATATGTTTCACAGTAACATAAAATTCGCAATGGAACAGGAAAATAATGGCGAACAAACGTATTTAGACGTGTTAGCGGAACTACATGCGGAAAATTATCTACATCCGTGTTTCGAAAACCTACACACACGAACAAGCATCGCACCACTGTCCGAGTCAAAAATTAGCAGCCTACAAGACTTTGTTACACAGAGCCAAAACTATGTCATACGGTACTGCCTTAAAGATGGAAACTATAAAAAATGCTATGATCATTAGTGGTTTCGACAAGAGGAAATGCAATTCACTATGAAAAAAATTCGGAGCGAAAAAAGAAGTAACAAAGAAGAGTTTGCTGCCAATGTAGTGTCACCTTATTTATATATATATATATATATATATATATATATATATATATATATATATATATATATATAAAGGTACCACAGACAGAATAGGCAGAATATTACGGGGAAAAAAGTTAGACCAGTGTTTGGTAAAAGAATATTTAAAATGCGTTCCCAAAAGACATGTAGCTGGTGTACATAACATTCGTTACTCGTGCGGGCTAAGCTATATTGGACACACTGATAGAAGTATTAATCAAAGATTAAACGAACACAAAGCAGATTGTAATCGTAAGAGAAAAAATTCGTGTGTAGTGGCTTTTCTTCAACGTCTATGGAGAATAGATTATAAGACAAGCAGTGACTGGCAAGGAGGTCTATTGGAGGAAGAAAAATTAATATCAGATTTGCTGATGAGACGGTTCGCTAGTACATAGTAAGAAATGCTTGAAATAATATCAAGAATGGACGTAGTGGGCAATGAAACGGATTTAAAACTCAACAAACAGACGTCGCAGTTCCAGCTATTGTTGTACGTAATTATGTCAAATCAAGTGACAGTCGACCTTTCATTAAATAAGTTTGGCTAAATCAAGAATTTCGTTTTACCTTGTTGGAAGACTTCGTTTCCAATCCGTAGAAAATACGTTGTCCTCAGCAGATTATACTCACCCATTCATACCTGATCGACAGAACTCGGACTCCGCCGCAGTGCACCGTGTCTGTGGCGTTACGTTTTCCGTCTGCTATAACCACATTAACTGTCCTTTGTACTCCTCACTCAGATTACTTCCCTCCTCACTTCCTTTACTTCCTTTTCTCATCAAAGATTAATTCTCCTCTCTTTCTTACGCATGTCCCGTCTCTACTCCTTGATTTAACTTCATCTACCTCGTGCCACTATGCACGTTAATTTAGAGTAATAATAATAAAGTAAAAAAAGTATCGACCGGTTTAATATCGTTAATAATAATAATAATAACAAAACGAGCGAATACTTGAAACGCGATTGAAAATACAGTTGTCGAAAATGAATTTGACATCGCCCAGAATTCTATCAATCACAGCTGACGGTGCTTACAAATCAAAACACTTTACCGAACGTATTGGTTATTCAGTTGTTGATTTTCAAATCACTAGAGGTTACGACTTTGATTAGAAAATTAGTCGATCGCACGCAGCAATTAATAACAATCATTATTAAATAAGGTAAACCGGATATACAACGACATACTTATGTATAACAGTATCAGATGGTTAAGTGGGGAAAATGTCCTTCAAACGCACGGAATGTTCAGATAAAATTCTATTTTTTCTCACAGCACGAGAAAATAAGTGAAAAATATAATGAATTAACGAAATGATGTTTTTTTTTTTAGATTTATGTTTATATTTAAACGTTCAACTGCAAAGCTTGAAATAAAACAGTTTACCCTATATTTTAATGTGATAAAAACATTTGGGGTTATATTAAAACATTTTAATACATTACTTCCAGCACTTTCAAGTATTTTCAAATGAAAAACGAAACAATAATAATCCTAAAAAAATACAGGAAAACGTAGACAATAAAAATTTGGTGCAGTTATTGAATCGATAATTTTGCTGGATATTTTCACATTACTGAAATGTTTTTTGTTTTTTTTTTTTTTTTTGGCAACGACATTCGTATTGCATATCGATACGATATTATTAAAAAGTCTAAAGTCGCAAAATTACGACTTGATGGATTTAGAAGATGTAAAAATGTTATTAGTTGTATTCCAATCTTGTGGTAGGGAAAAAAACGTTTGCCGATTTAAGTTGGAAATAATTCAACGTAATTGATTATTTGGCCTGTTAAAAAAAATTCGTAAGAAGAAATAATCAAATATCTTTAGCGAGACATTTAGTCATTTAAAAAATTATTTTTATTAACAATTTTTACCTTTACATACACTGGCCGCCAGTGACTTTTTTTTTTCAGAGTGATAGAGTGACGAATTTTATAAAAAACAAAATAAGATGTCGACAATCAAATGAATTTAGTACGGCGCACGTTTTATTAAAAGTTAGGAAGTTTGAACTTGATATAATAACGCGTCTGATACCAAATTTTCAAGGGTAAATATTTCGCTAATTTATACTTTCTGCCGTGATGGCATAGTTGCTAGAGTGCTCGACTTTCGAATCGACATAAAAAGTTCATCATAAAGTTTTTCATAATTGCGTAATTCTTAATTATCATGGAGAAGACAGTGGCACTCCACTCTGTATAACGATCATATGCGTCCTCTTCTGCGAGGTATGTAATTAGTGCCTTGGATGCAACGTAAACATAAACGTATAATGGCTAGTAACGATATTACCCATACCAGATGCAACGTTAAGCGTATTTATGGGATATAATTAATATTTTTTTTCGAGCTAAACATATTTCATTGAATTATTTTAGTTCGGTTCACTTTAATTTTGATAGATTACTAGAATACTAAAACATTCCCAATTTTCGCAATTATTTTTCCAGAAATTTCAAAAATGACTCATTTTAACCAGTTATGAAATTAAAAATTTACGGAAATCATTTTTGAAGGTTCTATGGAAAGAAATACGGATAGTTATTTCGAAGAAAAATAATATTCTAATCATCTTTGAGTGTCCTGTTACAATTGTCTAAGTTCCCAGATCTCAATATGTCCAAGCTGGAATTTGATGTGAGACATCGTGTTATTCAGCTTTATAATCGTGGGTCTAGAGTGAAGTTTAAGTGAGCCCCTTCTCATTGTGGTATTACTGAAAACGAGGTGGTCGATAAATTAACGCGTTATAATTTATCTAGTGTGTCCCTTGCGAGAATATTAAGTGGAATTGGACTGAAATGTTACAAAAGATTAAACAATTTTTACCAAAGGATTTTCAACAGTATTACTCGGCGAAAGTCAGAATAAAGGGAAAAAGTAGTTCGCTTTGATTCATACGGTTTCCAGCAATTAAATAATAATAATCAGAAGTTAATATGAAAGAGCAAATAAATTAGTGGTAAAATCACACATATAAGGAAACGGTTTTAAACTGACGTAATTGATGTCATCTTGTCGGGAGAATAGTATAAAGTAGCTGACATTTCTATCTAAACGCGATTTTTGTCGATTTTTGACACGGACCGACGGTGCGCTACTTTCCTTTTTTTCATTAACCGTACTTCTGACTAACCTAATATAATCTAACCGAATTTAACCTAACCTAACCAAACTAACAAGCGGGCTTATCCAAAACAAACATGAGGACAACAATGACGAAATTTTCTCACCCATACCGAAACAAAATAACAAAAAATAAACAGCGTGATAAAATACATTTTTTTTTTTAAATCACAAAGCTTTTCGCCCATTAAGTTCTATTATCAAATGAACATAAGAATAAAATATATATACAATATATATGCAATATAAAAGTATACAAAAATTAACAAAATGAAAAATAGTATTTATATCATAATCTGGCAGTGAATATGGTAAACAACACTATCTACAATTAGCAATGTAAAATTTATATATAAACATATCGCAAACGAACAGAAAATAAAAATAAATAAGAACTTTTGTCTAATATAAAAATTTATACAAATTTTATATTATACTTCTTAGAACGAATTATTCATCAACATTTATCACTGAATTTAATAAAATTATTTTTATCTATTTCTTTTGTTACTTCCGCGATTTTTTCCGAGTAGTTTTCTTGTTTAAAACTTTTTTTTTTCGTAACATTTTTTAATTTCGGTTAATATTACCGAGTTTGCGTTTTAATTCTTTACAATAATGTGATTTTTCATCATTGTTTACATATGAATTTAAATGTTCTTTAAATCTTGTTGCGAATTATCTGCCTGTTTTTCCTATGCATTATTTTTCACATTGATTACATTTTAATTTATATACGCCTGAATTTTTTAATATATTTCTATCTTCTGTTTTATTGTTACTAATTGATTTTAATAATGTGTTATTATTTCCTATTGTTAATTCTATGTTATATTTGTTAAATAGTTTGTATTATTTTACATGTATAACTTCCTACATAATTTATCGAACCTAAATAATTCCTTTAATCTTTTTCTGTACTTTTATTGTAAGATTTTTCCCATATTTCATCAACTAAAGTAGGGTTACACTTATTATTGATTGCTATTCGTTTTATTATGTTTATACATATATATATATATATATATATATATATATATATATATATATATATATATATATATATATATATATATAATTATTATTTTGTACTTTTGTACTTTTAATGAATTTATGTCAATAAATAAATTTCTTTCTTTCTTTCTTATATATATAATCTTTTTAAGGATGTTATATAGAGTAGGGTACCATCGTCTCCAACGTGCAAATTAAGAGTATCATGTGGTGAAGAACTTTATTAACTGTATAATGCCAGCTGAGTTCGAACCATCAACCACCGGGTTGACAGTCGAATAAAAAGTAATTATTTCACTTATATATATATAAGCATGGCTCGGATTTTGAAAAAAAAATAAACAGTAAGCAAGATTATTATGTATAATATTTACACTAAGCTGATATATATATATATATATATATATATATATATATATATATTATTGTTGTTGTTATTATTAAACTAAATAAACGTACCCTGTTCGGCAACTAAGGCTAGAGGCACGAGGAAGAGCAGGTTAGGAGTATTCCTCTTTGAAGAAAAGAGGAAGTGAGGAGGGAAGGATGAGAGATAATCTGAGTGAGGAGTACAAAGGACAGTAAATGAGGATATGGGAGACAGAAAGCGTGACGCTACACACGGGGCACTTAGGAACCGGAATTCTGTTGATCAGGTGTGAATAGGTGAGTCTTGTACGATCCAGCCGCAATTTCCTAAGGAGAACGTCTTCTCTGCGGTTTGGAAGCGAAGTCTTCCAAGGTAAAACGGAATCCTTCATTAGGCGATACTTATTTAATGAGAGGTCGACTGTCACTTTTTTTTTATTTGACATAATTACGTACATCAATCGCTGGAACTGCGATGTTTGAGATCGGCAACAATGAGACAGCTTTTTTTTTGCTGCTCTATCTGCTAGTTCCTTCCCTATATTATACATATATATAGTAACTACTATGTATAGCCGACTATAAAAACGCGAAACGGTATCGTCTCCATTCTTGAAAAGCTATCAGTTCTCTCAAAAGTTCAGTCGATCCAGGTTCAATAGTAATTATTTTCCTAATTTTCACAACGCCATGAAACATAATGGAAATGAAGTTGTGACAGATCCGTCTTTAACTTTCGTCGCATAAAAATGTAGCGAACGATTCTAAAGTTATATCTATTCACTAGGTTTTGCTTTCTAGCTCAACAACACCGTCAATAAAGTCGTTTAAACATTAAAGCTAGTAATAAAAAATAAAAAAAAAATCGAATCGCATCTGTCGCTCCGACAGTTACCCTATTACAATATATATATATATATATAGTAATTCGCGCATTCATTAAACGCATTAACTTAAACGGAAAACCAACAACGATGAGTCATTTACCACAGTCTTCTATACTTACCTATCGACAAATAGGGTATACCCCCGTTTATTACGGTTATACAGTCTATAATGTACCTCAACCGTACGCGGTAAAATACAGTATACACACCTGCCCTTTACGTTACAGGATAATTTCCGTTATTTCCTAACAGTATATGGCCCAGGCATTACGACCTAAACTTCAACAAAACCAACCGTTTTATCATTAACGAGAATACCAACCAAATACTCTCTTAATGATTTTCAACTGGTTTTTTTTTTGTTTTACTTTTTATTTGGGGGGCTACCTTTACAGCTTACCCAACGTGATACTGTGGGGACTATCTACATCTTAATCAAAGGTGTACGAATAATATGCCAAATTTTATTGTCTGGTTTATCTTATTATTATTTATGATTATTTTTATTCGTTGTTGTTATTATTATGTACGATTATTTATTTATTATTATTAGTTAGTTTAAATATAATTATTAATAATAATAATAATTATTATTATTATTATTAATATTGTTGCTTCTATCGTTTATTGCGGTTATGTATTAATATTACTTATAAATATTCTTTATTTATAACTATTATTATCATTGTTTATTACTGCTACTATTTATGATTATTATTTGTTTTTATTATTATTATAATTTTATAACTATTACTTTTATTTATTACTATTATGGACTGGTATCAAAATGCGAATATCCGTATATATGGGTATAATTGTTATATGAATTTATCTACGTGTATATTAGCTTTTCATGTATATTATATATATATATATCCAAATATGTGTGAATTA
The DNA here is from genome assembly GCA_032883995.1 of Coronaproctus castanopsis. Taxonomy (NCBI): domain Eukaryota; kingdom Metazoa; phylum Arthropoda; class Insecta; order Hemiptera; family Monophlebidae; genus Coronaproctus; species Coronaproctus castanopsis. The sequence continues at coordinate 30,851,267 of CM065054.1, read as the reverse complement.
TATGATATGATTAGATCCTCTTATTCCAATTTACATTATATTACGGAATAAATGCTATTGATTTGATGTTTCAATCGAAAAATTGTGTAACTTAAGCCAATGTGTTTATACCATATTTAAGTTCATGGTTTATAGAATAGCATTAATAACACGATACGGTTGATATAGATTTCTCGTGTCACCGTTAATTTCAACTTTCAATTCTTTGAACAAAATTTCATCAGTTCAATATTACTATTCGCTCCGTTTATAGACGCGTGTTTAATCAAAAATTGGCTATTATAAGCACGCCTAATTTTGTAATTGACCAAAAATTTTGAACGGTTCATTTTGCAAAATTGAAAATGTTTTTCAGTACAGAAAAATTTCATAAATTTTGCTTATATTGGAGAGCAAAGATATTGCTCTATATGAGCTTGATTCACACATTGGTCTGTTTGCTTTCGGTAATATAACAGTTTTGGATACTCTCCACATTTCTGGAAAGTAATTTAATTTAAACAGGACATTTATCAATTTATTGATTACCCCAGGTATCTTAATATTAAATATTTTTAGCATTCCATTTGTTGTTTTATCCAATCCTGCTGATGTTTTGTTATTTAAATGTTTTATAATTTCATCTGTTTCATCATTGCTAAATTGATGATATACTTTATTTTTACATTAAAAACAATATTAATTCAACACACGAATTTAATCAAGTAGATTATATTAATAACAAATATAAATACGAAGGCAAACACTTAAACAATAAACAGTTTAAAAAAGTAGTTAATCAATATTATTTAGAGCAATATCAAATCATGTGGAATACATATAGTGGCTTAACGTATCAGTATTTTCCAAATATAAATGATAGATTCCGTAATACTTATTTTATTCCCAATTATTATAACACACAATTTATTACTGGACATGGTAGTTTCAAAACTTATTTAAAACGTTTTGGTATTGCTGAAACTGATAACTGTATTCGATGTAATTTTGCGGATACGGTTTATCATATCTTGCAGGGGTGTAATTGTAATGATATTGTAATAGAATGTAAAGCGGAAGAATTGGTAAATAGTAAATATAAAGAATTCAACATGTTAGCTATTGAGGAAATAAATAATAGAAAAAATTATAATTTGATATACTAAGATTTAATGTTCTTATATTGTTATTTTCACTATTCATTTTAGATGATAATAGTATTATATCGAATTAAAAATGTAAGTTAAGATTGTAAATGCAATTTAAAGTGGCATTAAACTTAATTGGATTGTCACTTTAAGTTTCATAATATAAAATTGTATTTCTATCAAATATACTATTTTTGAAAAAAAAAAAAAAAAAAAAGTACAGAAAAATTTCAGTGAAATTTAAAGTTTCGTTACGTAAACGTTCGCCTTTAACCAGTCCGAAGATAATTAAAATAACGGGTAATGAAGAAAAAAGAAGACATAATATTCGTCGAAGAACGTAAAACCCAGTCTAAACTAATATAAAGTGCTACTCGAGGGTTGTCGCTAAACTACTATACCGGTTCTTTTAGATAAATATAATTATTACTCGAATTAAATATCGGACTCTTATTAAAAAGTACGGCTGTTAAACATCAATCCGCAGTAGATTGAGATTGATGATGTCAAACTTGATTTTATCGATAATGAAGTATTGGTCGCGCAAAAGGTTAACCTATTACTTCCGTGATAGTGTATCGAATTTACTTCATAATTTTACTTACGATATCCGTGCTAAAAATGAAATTTCTATTATTTCTTCTTCTTCTTCTTCTTCTTCCCATTAACGTGTCATATACCGCTGCGAGGCCGGAGACACGGATGAGAACACTCATAGGATGAATCGAAGTTAGTAATTCGTTCGAAGTCGTTGGGAGAGCTAATCTAGTGCGCAACGAGCTGTGATTAGTACAATCGAATAGGAGATGATGCACTGTGATTGATGATATTGTTGCCGCAGGAACAACGCGGAGGAAATAGACGCTGAAGTAGGTAACTGTAAGTGATAATTGTATGACCGGGTCTAAGACGACGTATATTTCAACATTCCGCGATAAGTCAGAAGGAGTAACACGCAGTGTCTAATTTTATTGATCTTTAATTTATTAGTAATATAGGCGTCCAGAGAGACTGCCATTTATGATTTAATCCCCGAAATATTAATTTAAAAGCATCTACACGCGGAATGGCAAGATTTGGATGAGGATGCATGATTGCTGCTTGTTTGGCAGCCCAGTCTGCCATATCATTACATGCAATATGAGAATGGCCAGAAACCCAAACTATTATCGGTCACTGTATTAGTTCCATTGACCACAAAAACTTGATCATCATCTTAGCAATTGGATGTTAATGACAGGAACTCGTTCGTTTTTAAAAGTTTCGCCTATACAGATGTAAAAAAAAAAATGCAATTTCATCCTTTCCAAATAAATCACCTTTCGGTTCCGACGGTTTATCTATTTCATTAATTCGTGAAAATATTCATATTTATGTTGCGTCATTGATCTACTTTTTTTAAGTAACCCATTGAATTAGATTAAATTTGGGAAGTATTAAAATACTGCGGTTATTCATTATAATCGTGACTATTATCATTTATCATTATAGTTTTAAGTGTAGAATATAACGATTTTTAAAAATAAACCATCAATCTCAATACGTTTATTAACCTCGGAGTTTACCTAATCGTTCATGAATACTATTTTTTATTTTTTGATAATTTTTATAAATAGTATATATAAATTAGTATTTTTAAATATTATATTTCATATATGTGGAATATTTATAACTATTATTATTTATTATTTAAAGTGTCGAATGTATGGCCCAGAGAACACGAACATAACTGAAAAACTAATTGACCAAAATTTTTGAATGAAATTTTATTTAAAAATAGGAAAACGAAAGATTAGCTTACAATTATTTGTGAAATACAATATCGTTCAGATGACCGCCATTTTCAACGGTATATTCATTCAGTCTTTACAGAATTTTCGAAGATTTTTTCGAGCATAGGTCGCGGAATTTTTGAAATTTCGTCAGGAACGAGTTTTCAGGCCATCCTATGTCAAGGACGTGTTTCGTAAATGCGGATCTTAAGATATACCCACAAAAAAAAAAACAAAAAAAAAAAAAATACGTGTAACTTTGAATTCTTTTCGAAACTCTTTTTGCACTGTCGTGATCGATTCACGTCGAAAATGACGTTCCACGCAAAACGTTCTTATTATAGGATAACTGAAACTGGACAAAAACGAATCTCTCGTGTGTATCCCAAACGTAGAGCACGCAATTTTGCGTTTTAGCAGTGTTACCAACTGCGTTATTTAAAAAAACAAAACCGTCCGTCTTCTCCGGGTCATCCTATAGTATTTTTAAAAATAAACATGATCAATCTTTATTGACGTGCCATGGACAGCTAGTAGTTTATTATGATAACTATTATTTATTATTATTATTATTACAGTTATTTATTATTTACTACGACCATTATTATTACTCATTATTACTATCATGGTTATTATTTCTTATCGATATATATATATATATATATATATATATATATATATATATATATATATATATATATATAAAACATATATACCTTTCAATGGATAACAACTATCTTTAAAAACCGAAAATGTTATAATGTACTTGACTGAAATTACCAAAAATTAATTCGTTTGAGATTTTAATTGAATAATTTTCAAATGATCCGAACTACGACTATGTACGAAATAGTTCATCGTTCGATTCTGTTTTGATATTTACAAACATGTGTAGACTCGTCAAAGTGGAGAAGAGTAACAGTAATGATTAACAAACGATTCAGGTACGTTATTATGTCAAGGTCTCTCTTAAAATGGATTCAATTTATAGATGTTAATATTTATATAGAACCGTAAATTAAAATATTAACAAATGGTGATCACCGTAGTAATATTATAATCCTAGACGGGATCAAAGCTCTGTCCTTAATAAACGGTTGGAACAAAATTATATAAATCAGCGCGATCTTAATTTCACAGAGAAAATTAAGAATTCTACTGGTAATGTCCTAATAATTATGTCCCTAAAAAGTAATACATTTACATCAATATATTATGAATAATTTCAACGTCCGAATTCCACTCTAGTATTGTATAAAAAAAGTAAACAATAAAAAAGTAGTTAAATTTTATATCAACAGACCACAAAGTTATTTTTGCACATTAAGCCATTTTCAAGTAGGCATAAATAAAAGCATTAAAAAATATAAAATATTTAATTTTTGTTTGTTTTTTTCTACTTGAAAATGGCTTAATAACCAAAAAGCGTTATGGTCTGTTAATATCAAATTTAGCGGTTTTTGTTGTTTTTTTTTTATAATTACATTCCGCCCCAGTTAAAAAGAAATCTAAAAAAAAAAGTCATTATAAGTTTTATTTAAAGAATAATTGTTCTAAAATCGTAGCTTAATATATACGATTATCAAAACTGTTAATATACATAATAAACCGATGAAAACTAATTTTGAAAATGTAAACCATCAGTCGTTCAAATTTCATATTAAAATTCCGTCATTATCAACGCCAATAAGATTTTAATTATCAAAATTAAACATATTATCAAAAAAGTAGATATTAAAAGTCGACCACGTTGATTTGCAACATCAAAAATTTTGTTGAATAATTTCAATAAATATAGTCCATTACTTGCTAAACGAATATGAAAAAAAGAGAAATTTCACAAAATGTTATTAAACCATACTGCTAAAAATAAGAATTTTTAAAAGGTGTACAAGCATCGCACAAACACGATTAAGGATTTTTTCAATATTTACGACTTGTACTAACATATTACTTCCAGCATTCGTGATCGTAATATTAACTTTACAGGTCGTTAAGAGAAAAAAAAGATCCTGTATCATCCGGGATTGATATCAATTTCACGTCTTCAGAAATTAAATAAAATCAACGAAAAAACAATACTCAATAACACACGACTACATTCCTTCTGTAATAACGAAAATGTTACATAAATAATAATAAAAAAAAAAACTTATTATTTGATTTCACGATTATGTATCAAGTTCATGTTTATTTAAATAATAAATTAGTTCCAGTATCACACACAAAGTAAAATACTTAGAATTACAGACTTATTATAAGGAGGGATCATATAATAGCCAAAGAAAACAACTTCATTTAAAGTACACAAAGTTAAATTGACTACTTGGAAAATATTCGAAATTGTAGATTGAAAATAAATTATTAATATACAAAATAATCCTCAAGCCAATATGGACATACGGCGAGCAGATTTGGGAAACAACCGGCAATTCTAATATTAAAATTATTCAGCGATTTCAGGTAAAATTGCTACGCAGCATCTGATCGTCACCATAGTATATTCGGAACGATGACTTACACCGGGATCTTAAAATACCCACTGTATACAGCGACAGTTACATTCAGCGAATAACGAGTTATGTGAATTTACCAGCAGTTGGTCTAGTGGATAATGGCACACGGTTCAAACGTTTTGAACGATACAGTCAACTCGACTCAAGAATTGAATTTAGTTCATTATATCGTACACGAATATGTATATAACTCTCAGATGACGGGTAATCTTCGTTGGGAGATTAAATTCTATTTTCGTCACTGCTACCTACTCCTCTTTTGGATAGATAAAAAAAAAAGCAATATTTGTTAGACCAGTTTTTACTTAGTAATACGAATATAAAAAAAAATTACATATGTCAAGAATTTAATATCAAAACTACAAACAGCTCAAAAAGTTAAATTCGCTTTAATTACAACGAACATATTCACGATGATGTTTCCCATTGTAAGTAATTAAATTTTAGTACGATCTAAATAGCAGTTCTAACGTGTTTTTTTTTTTTAAAATGTGTGTGTATGTTTATATGCTAATTTCTCGAATCTCGATTTTAATGAAGCAAACGGAAAACGAAATTCCGATTACGTAATAAATTAATAGCTCGTTGAGGACAAGCCACTTTCTGTCAATAACGTCAAAACTTGATCATTGGAAATCATAAATTAATAGTGTAAAACACAGTTCGTTCGGAGACATAGATTTAATCATGGCAAAAACTTGTTTTTATACTTTTTCAAAAATATACAATTAACCTTACAAATGAAACGCGCCCCAACATAATAGTGTGTATATGTATACAATACCCAAAGAATAGCTTACTCGAAAAATCGTCGCGAAATTAGATGTGTCCAGCGGAATGTAACCGGTTTTTGCTGCCATATCACAGAGCGAACTATATGATCAAGATACATCCGGTCTGGTACTACGAAGTTCGTCTAGTTTTTTTTATTTATTCATTCTTTTTCTATATCCATATATGTATAAAAAAAATAATCGACCTTTCTTGAATATATATATATATATTTTTTTTTATTACCTACAATAGTACAGAATAACGTAGAAATATATCCTTCAATAATTTAACTTTGATATTTACCGATAAATTAATTCATTCGTCTAATTTATTTACATCCACTTTGTACAGCTAAAAGACAGAAACCTTTTAGAACAAACGTACACTTGAAAACACTTTTCGCCGAATATTATCTCAATTACAACCGGATCTCCTTAAACTTCCACGATTTTATATTTTTTTGAAACGGAAGAGCAAAGGGAATAGGACTTGCTGGCAGACTACATTTCAGATAACATCTGTTATCTGATCAGGAGTTTTTTGTTTTTTTTTGTATGCTACTTATAGAAAAAGACCCTATTATCTCCTACATACCGGATAAGCTAATCATTTCGGGCTCGTTTTTGTTTTTAAAGTTCTTCCTTGACACTATTACGTTCTGAAATCTATCGCGCGTGATATTTACACTAGCCTTCTATTATCATTCACGGGTCAACAACTATTAGTTGTTATTCTATTTTATACAAATATGAAGATTTTCTCTAGAAACAATTCCCTGTAATTCGAACGGATTTATCCTAAGTATGTAGAGGAAGGTACTATATATACACTTTAACTGTAAACTACTGCATCAAATAAAGATAATTATTAAATTAAATACGGTTGTCATATCCGAATGAACACCGTGTTTGTAAAATCAATAATTATATTAAACACGTCTGTATACAAAAACACACACACATATATATATATATATTTGATGTACGTATCGCGAGGACATTACTCTACACGATGATAATAGACAGACTATATACGTTCGGTAAATTTCGACTGAATTATAAAAACGTCGACATTCATAATAACAATTTACATTGAAAATACAGTACGGAATTTATAATGAAAGTAATTAACAATCTGCGACATATGACACATGTCATTATAATAAACAGATTCAAACAGAAAATGGTGCCTATGATACAAGTATCGAAAGACTTGACTTGATATAAATTTAACACTAATATACATAAATGGAAACGACAAAATAATTTTTTTTTACGTGAAACTTCTACTGGCGCGTTGCATATGAGGAGTTGACCTGTAAAATGAGCAAGCGAGCGATATACACATAGGCACATAGACCTATTCTCACAGTGTAGTCGTCCTCTTCCACTCTTTCCCGCATACTGTACTTATATACGTGTACATTCACTTTACATACACACGTACAAAACACGTACAGAAATTACGAAATAATATTTTTTGCGTGTTCGTATTCGTTCTCTTGCGCATGCGCGCATGGTTATCCATTCGTTCAAATGTTCGCTGCATAAAGGATGTACGTGCGACGTAGATTTGAGAACGAAGACATTTCAGTCATCGCCGCGTCAAGTTAAGCCTAAGTACGTTCCTTTTTTTTTTATGAACTTTGTACGAAATCGTGAATTTATTAAATAAGCGTCTTTTTGGGAAAACATCTTTCACTTCTTCCCTGCGTCCCGAGTCGCAAAAGGTTTTTTTTTTTTGCCCATTTGATGACGTTTATGATAGTTTAATTCAGATCAGTAATTGTCAACAGTGGAAGAAGATGATTATCATGGACGGCGAGAAACAAAGAGAATTTATACTTTTAAAATAATATTAGTACCAGTTTCAGATTGTCCAATAAACGGGGATAAACAAAGAATATAAGTGGATACTTTACTACAAAAATGTAATTATATAAACGTAAATAATAACGAAATAGAAATGAGACGATTAATAAATCTATTTAAACGAATTTTAATGTTAAATATATGCACAAGTATATCAAATTCGATAATGGAAGAAATATATATATATATATATATATATATATATATATATATATATATATATATTCAATATCAAGCGTCAGTTATTTAAGAGCTGGTTTCAACGAAAAGGAATTTCCACGTGTATTCATTAACTGTAGGACAGTTTTCAGTAAATCTAGACGGCGTAATAATGCAACTACCGTTTTAATTATATAAGGTGACCCAGAGAAGACGGACGGTTTCTAAGCGACCAAAATTTTTGAATAAAATTTTATTTACAAATATAAAAACGAGAGATTAGAACCATTTGCGGAACATAATATGGTCCAAATGACCGCAATTTGTAACAATACATTCATAAGTTTTTACAAAATTTTCAAAGACTTTTTCGAACAGAGGTCGTTAAATTTTTGAAATTTCTTCAGAAATCCGATTTTTCATCCAGATCTCGTGGACGTGTTTCGTAAACGCGGCTCTTAAGGTATCCACACGCACAAAAAAAATCGCGTAACTTTTGAATTGTTTTCGAAACTCTGTACTGTCGCGATTGATTCACGCCGAAAATAACGTTCCACGCAAAACGCATCTTCTCGTTATAGAATGTCCTGATAACTGAAACTGGACAAAAATGAATCTTTCGTATGTATTACGTAGAGCACGCGGTTTACGTTGTAGCAATGTTACCAACTGCGTTATTAAAAAAATAAAACCGCCCGTCTTCTCTGGGTGCTCACTCTATAGAACACGAATTAGCTAAAAACATTTGTAGTAAGATATTTTGGTTGTGTACGCGACAAAAAAACTTCACACTACTTCTACGGATGTGATTAAACGACGATCTTCGTGAATCAGAATACAATGAATAGTTTAAAAAATTAGCGGTGGATACAATTTCAAAAATTGAAACGTTAAACAAAGAACATAACCAAACGACCAATATCGCAAAAATTCTCCTCATAAATAAACGAACATGAAAATACATTATAACTCTCGAATAACGAAATATGAGAAACAATAGAAAAAAATTCTAACAACAAAACAAACAATAAACTAATTTGATATTATAATCGAACAGTATAATTAAAATTAAAACAAGAAATAAACAAACCCACGACTAAATAAATCAACTGATTAAGATAAAAAAAAAACACAAAAATTTTTAAGCAAACAAAATTAAATAGAGCAGATAAATAGAAAACGATGATTATGAAGAACTTAATGCAAATACGATAAAATTAAAAATCTCTTAAATTTAATAAAACAATTTTTCACCGAGTCAATAAAACTTTTTAACAACACGTACGATGTAGATCCCTTAATTAAAACAACGATATTATCTTATAAAGTCAACTTAAATTTTTTGTCAATTATCAACAAATTTTTATACCAAAGAGGCGATTATTTCAACGTGCATATCAGTGCATAGCTCAAAAAACACATTAAAAGCAAGTTAATTGAAGACATTACAAATCGTTAACAGTTGCACGACTTATATTAATAATAATGATGCAATCGATTTAATTATCTGTAGTTCGGTTCCTTTTTTTTTCTACCGGTTTTCAAACAACTTTTAGACAGTTTAATTTAGTTTTAAATATTTAGACAGTCATATTAGCGGTTTTTATAAAATGATACAAGTATATACAATCTGACGATAATGAATTTATAACTATTTGAATAATACTCAAGGGTAGAGATCTTGCAATACCTTTTTCAAAAATAATCTTCTTTCCAGTTCGAATTTGACACACCGCCATATAATATAATCTATTGACTCTTGTAGGTCGAAATAATCGCAAGTCGAGCTATCGATAATTTCTAAACGCCATAGGTGAAGTGGTGTTCCATCATGTCCAAAATGTAATCTGCACATCGTTTTTATATAGCGCCTCTCTATATTCTTGTACATATACCGTGGATTTCTATCGACAGTATGTTTTACTAATATATATATATATATATATATATATATATAATTTTCCTCTTTCTATTGTGCTTCCGCCGTATATATTAATAGAATGAAATATAATCCTTATAGCGGTGATCATTTTCCGCGATGCATAATTATAAACGTACCTAAAGAATCCGGGCTATCTCGAATTATATATCACGTAATTGGAATGTTGTTAAAGCTGACTGGACTCTATATAGAGATTTAGTTAAATCGAACACAACGAGAAATCTCACAAAATGCTGATGACTCTCCTTGTGATATTTTATAATTTAAAACTTACTTTAAAAATAAGCAATACGTTGTGTGGTAGTTTGAAGAATGTGAATTATTAAATAAGAATAAAAATAAACCGCTATCTAAATACATACATCAGCCAACTATCGGAAAATTAATCTATTTCAAACGATTTCGAAAACAGCTATTCGAACAAATTCGTTAAAACGACAGATATTTTCTACCCATTCAAACAAAACTGTAATAGTGCAGTAACGAAAGATGAATTTCATAACAAATGCATTAATTAAAGCCCTCATAGATCCAGATGAAATTGGTACTAATGATAAAGCATTTTAATTCAACTTTTAAACAAGCTATCCTACATTTCAGCATATTATGGCAATACATTTTTTCCCCTACGTTGTACCGACAATTATATGCCACAACCAACGGCGATGAATAGAAGAAGTAGGAAGGATAACAAGGAAGAGTAAAGGAATATATATACACGACTAATATCTCCAGTGATATAAGTTAGATCGAGAACGAGGTTAAGAAAAAAAAAGTACGATAGACCTATTGCATTTAAATTAAATTAAGTTGATACATACATAGTGCTGTTTGGCAAAAATGTCAAGTGATCGGTAAGACATCATGACACCATTTCCGTTTCTTGAATCGATTGAGAGGGTTGTCCGCGGTAGACTAAATGTATACATTCGACTGATATTTGGATTTGAGTTAAACTGTAGTTTATCGAAAAAATTTTGATACTGCTGTATGTACACATCGTGGACGTACGGTATTTGTATTTCGAAATGAAGCGTCAGGTTTGAGACATATTTCGGAACAGATGCGACGGTACGCAATATCTTCGACTGTTGCTGAATACGTAAAAGATTACTTTTAGTTGTGCTTCCGTATAATTCTATACCGTATTTTCAAATTGGCGCCACGATTGAGAGATAAATTTTTCATTTAGATTTTAAGTTTAATGGTGATTTTGCACACAATAATGGAGTCTAGTACGCGTTATTATATTTTTCCTAGTTAGAGCTACATGAAAACGCCACGTCGGCCGTCTATCCATGTACATGCCAAGGTATTTGACAGAGTCCGTTTGCGGTATTACACTATCGTGCAATTTTCATCTAGGACGTGTAACTTGTTTTGTAGTAAACGTAATGCGTTGGCTTTTTATCAGGTTGAATGTTATACGCCAGTTTTGTGCCCATTTCACTATTCTATCTATATGAATCTGTATCACTAAGCTAATGCGGATTACTATTAGCATCAAGGATGGCTATGTCATCGGCAAATGTCGCTAGGACCGTTTGATTCGATATAATACATCGAGTATAGCAATGGTCCAACTATACTACCATGAGCTACTGATGAATGATGCTAAATTCAGCAAACGTCGTTAACCTTAATATAAACGATCGACCAGACACGTACGACCTAAAGAGCTCATAGAGATTTTTGGGAACTGACGTAGTTTGAAGAGCAGACCCGGGTGCCAAACCCTGTCGAATGCCTGGGACACACCTAAAAAGACTGTACAGCATGTTTATTTTTTTTTTCGAATGCCGATGAGGTCCTATCTACTAGTCTATGACACTGTACTGTTCAGTGCGCTATGCGGAAACCGAACTGGTGATTTGGTATTAAATTAATTTTTTGAATGATCGGCCAATATGAAGATGTGTCAGTCTGCGGTTTTCCTGACTTGTGCATGATGATGACAGATTTTTTCCAATTATTTGCAAAGTATCCGAGTCTTAGTATACTATTAAAGATATAGCACGCGAATATAACTGCTTTTTTTGGTAAGTGAGAAAGGATTTCTCCAATTATCTCGTCAAGTTCTGGAGCCTTCTTTTTGGGAGCTGTCTGTATGCATTGTAATACTTCTTTCGGTGTGACGTGTTTTATGATACTTTAAAATTCAAATGGTTTGTGTGTCTTTCACAAATCTTGTATGGTCTCTGTTTGCGTCAAGATTCGGTTTGAACGCGTTGCAAAGATATTGGGCAAACGCGTCAGTTTTCTGCTTCAATTTTTGCCCAACAACCGTTATTTAATTTTATATTAAATGGCTCAGTTGGCACCAGTAATTTTTTCGTTTTAACCCACAAGGATTTGCTGTTTTCATTCAGTGACTGCAGTTAATAATCGAGCGAGTCATTTTTATAGGTATTCATTTATTTTTTTAGTTTACTTTATAGTTGATAGTACAAATCCTTGAAAAATGGAAAACGATTACGTTGCCATTTTTTCTAAGCAGAGCGTGTTTCTTTTATTAATTTTCTTATTTTTAAGGGAATGTAGCGGTTTTCTTGTTGTTTTTGGTTACTAGTCTATGTGGAACTTCTACACGCGTTTTGGATAATCTCTGATAGACTGTGAACCGCCAAGTCAACACCATCTTCACACTTTAGTCTAGTTCCAGTCTGTGTGTCTGTTGCTGAGATGTTGTTGTTTATAGGATGGTCTAGCGTTGACATCCAATGGCTAACACTGGAACATGAACAGAGGGGAGATCGATTACAGTATTGCATTGCTTGTTTTTATACTGATGCAGTCCACGTATTACGAAAAAATCTAATATGTCGTGTAAGGTTTGGCCAATATGTTGGAGATATTGGAGAGTGGACATCGAGAGAGTTGTTACAAAAAGCGCGCGAACAAGTCTTCGTCCTGGTTCGTTAGTTATTCTTGAACTCCATTTGGGGGACTTAACATTGTAGTCTCCACCAGATATTAATATCTTACCGAGCTCTCTGAACATAGCATTAAATTGAATTTGTGGTGTGTACAATCCGGGATGACAGTAAATTGCCGATACTGTAAGATCACCTCGATTTGTCTCGATGGTGACTGCGATGAATTAATATGCATGTTTTCTTGTAGAAAATTTTTTATACTGTATATGTGAATTTTTAACCATGACCATGATAATTCCATGAGCTGTACCATCGGGTGTATACAAAGTGTATCAATACATTTTCATACTTCGTTTATATATCAGATGTGTTTCAGTAATTAAAGCAACGTCTACTGCATTCTGATTGAGAAAAATTTCTAAATTATTTTTCTTACCTGAAATACCATTTGCATTCCATAACATTATCACTAGGGAATTTTGAGTTATCGTTTTAACATTGCTTATCATTTATGGTAGTAATTTGTCTATTACGCTTGTTAAGAGCGATATTAATGGATTTATTATGTTTTTAAATTCGTTTAAAAAGGAACTCAGCATTAAGGAAATATTTTCTTCATTATTATTACCACAAATATACAAATAGCCCCTCACCGCATTCTTATATTAAATCAAATAAAAATGTCTTACATTTGATGAGACACATACAAACACGTATACTATGAATTAAACTCGCAACTAATATACGAGAAAATTTAATTTAAATTAAAATTACACCAATATAGTCTCAGATAAATTTTGGAAACATCACATTATATCCCGTTAATATCAGTGGTGATTCAAAAAAAGTTTATTAAGCGTTAATAAACAAAATAAAAAAAAGGACAATGTTACCATTTCACATATAGCCACATCGGCTAAAGAACAATAGAACCGAAAAAAGACGAATTAATACAGGAACAAACAATAAACAAATAACTAACATTCCATTTGTAATAAACGACTCATCGAAAAGTAATCAAAATTTACTCGTATAATTAATTAAAGAAAGAGAAGTAGGCGTTAAAAATACTGAAAATCTAAATTCCAAACGTCTGAAATCAAAAAGTACACCCATATATATATATATATATATATATATATATATATATATATATATATATATATATATATGTGTGTGTGTGTGTGTGTGTGCGTGTGTATCAAAGGGAGTAGACGTAAAAAAAAGTTTAGATCTTGTGTATCATAGGAATTATCAAAGATTCTCAACGTCTCCTGTCCACTTCATACTATCGTGTTACCCAGTCGTGGATTTTCTTGCATCACTGACTATCAATCAGCCATCACCGACGTATATACACAGTTGATCCATCTACAAGCGGTTCGTTTACAGCAAAAATTAGCTTTGTTTGTTCTCTGATCCATATAAAAGTCTGATAACAAGAATAGGTGTTTGAGTCATACTAATTCTCTTTAATATTCTTTTAGCTAAACTCTGCATTTCAGATCGATATGTTTTTTTTAATTAATACTTTATTATTCAAAATTAATATTTTAGAGTCCGTTACATTTACAGAGGTGTAAATACACTGCACCGCAAGTTTAGGCTTAATCAGTGCACTACTCCATTTTACAATACTCTATAGTAATATAATAATATAGTAACCACTTGTACAATCACACATTCGCTAGCTGTACGCCAACTTCACTCCCAATCATCTAAAGTATACATGCATACAGTTATAACTCTTATATGAGATAATATACTATAATTTAGTGGTACTAGGTGCATAAAAGTGAGAATGTCTCCCTCTCTCTCTCTCTCTCTCTCTTTCTATATATATATATATATATATATATATATATATATGATACACATATAGGCGACTTAAATATTATTGCACAGAAAGTTCGTACAAACGCCCATCGTACATACATATATATACGCGCGTAGAAATATATTCAACCTATACGCGTAAGTTTATTTCGTAGCGAAAAGTTTTATCACTGTTTCGCAAAGTGCTAGTAAATAACTTTAGTAACTTTGGAATGTCTTGTATAGTACATCAAAAGCAAATGATTGAAATTATCAAGCAGTGCATTCGTCTTGTAAGTTAAAATAATTTTCATTGTATAATCTTATGTGGTCTGTGATAGGACATACAAAGAGTAGATGGTTTGAAGTTTCTACTGCGCTACATTCGCACTTGTCATCCTTACTTAAATGAAACGGTATGTTAAGACCGACAACACACACTGATTATACAATTTACTTTCCAGTTAATTTGATATATTATTGTTTCTGAAAAGATTGTGGTAACTTCGTAAATGTCATCCGAGCAAGACGTATTCTCCTTTTAATCTTTAATCGCATAATATGTTTTCCGCATTAATTTTCTTTTTGCTCTCTCTCTCTCTCTCTCTCTCTCTCTCTATATATATATATATATATATATATATATATATATATGTACATATATATATATGAGCATTCCATTTTTTCGCCATTTACAGTTATCGTCGTATCATCATCATTATTTCGTGCATGTTACTCTAAATATAATATAAATTTGTAATGTTTTGAAAAATCCTTCAACAAATATTATTACATTACCGCAGACGCAAAATTTGTTATTTTTATAACATATTCCGTTACTTCATTTAGCTAGTGTTAACGCCTAGAACAACTTCTCCCACTCTAACACGCCATCAAACCAGTTTAATATTAAAACTTAGCCGGCATTCGCCAACACACGATAATTTTATAGCGGTGGTATTGCAGGACGAACTGTACGTCATTGTCACAGTACCAATTTAATAATTTGTCATCGCGTATGTCGATTGTGTTGGTGTATATTAAATACTAATTTTATCATAATTACGATATATTATTCAAGCAACTGAAATTATGATCTTTAGTTTTGAATTTTAGGCACCGTCGAATTTATAAACGCAATGGTAATAACAATAATAATAATAATAAAATAAAAATCGTCCAAAGAGAGAACGATGATACGTTCGTTATAAAAATGAAAAATAAAAAAACCGGCGGATATCATGATTAGGCATTCGTTTTTTCAGATTTATTTTTCTAAAATTTCGACAAATTTTTTTAAAGAACCATGGCAATTTATCGAAATATCGCTAACGAAACAACGCAAAAAGAAGAAAATATTTATCACCTCTAGCTAAATCTCGCGAATTATTTAATAACTCACGTGTAATACGCTCATAAATTTATATATATGTATATATATATATAATATGTATATTTACGGAAACCCTTAGTAAAAGGCGAAAGATTTAGTCGCATCTGAAAAGAAGCAGAATAAATTTCTAACTGTGCTAAACATTAAAAACTAACTACCCTTTATGATGCTGTTATAAATAATTATGCTTGCAATTAAGATAGAATTACTCGCTAACAATTATTTTAAAGTGCGTGGTAAGAATGCACTCCCGGGGTCTAGTTATCATTCTAAGAAAGTTACAAGTACGTACTATAAATTTATGATGGACAATCAAAAGCTATAAAACTTCAAACAATAATTGCCTTCTATTTTAATTAAAAGATTTCCTGTTTGTCGAGGTTATCAGTAGTGCATTAATTAAATATGCATACTATTCACGCACTTGGAGAGTCGGGGTAACATTAGAGCGTTTCTTAAACATGGAAAAACTTCTTACAAGGATATTGAGCCGTTAACTTTACTCAGTAATTTTGAAAAATTGTGGAAAAAATTTAAAGAGGCTAAATGAGTATGATATTTGCCGCAATCCCAAAGAACAATTCGAATTCGGGCCAGCTTATCTACTACTATATAGTCAAATCGCGAGATTCGTAAAACATATTACAGAGGAAGAGGAAAAAGAGGAAAACGTATATTTTCACATTATTCAGCATTACAAAAAGAAAACGATAATTATGACACCGCGTACCGTTTAAAATAAACTTAACGCAATAACTATAAACATAACAGGAGAAACTTAATTTTTAACAATAGATGTTTAACACACACACACACACACACATATATATATATATATATATACAAAATTCAGGAAAAATAAACATAGCAAAAAAAAACTGCGATAAAAATATACAAAGCAGACAGTCAAAAATAACGAGAAATTAAAAAAGAAATCAAAACGTACATAATATTTAAAAAAGAATGTTATAGATAATTATTTAACAAGCTATAGTAAATTATGCTGGAGTCTGCGATGCTTTATAGTTAGTGTATTTTGTTCTTAACAGCTTGGAATCGTAATTTCTAATCACCGTAATTAGATCGCTACCTCTGTGTTATTTGTTATAGGGATATCGTATAAGTAGAAGATAGAAATGGACCGAGAATAATATCTTAGGGTACTCCTGCATAGCATGTTCTGCGGGAGGATATAATACATCATTTATAAACACATAGAATGATCTATTACTTAAATAACTTAAAATAAGCATAATTAGATATGTCGGAAATTTAAATTCGATCATTTTATATATGATACCATTGTGCCAAGTAGTATCAAATGCTTCGGCCACGTCGAATAAAACCATCCCCGTATGTTTATTACAGTTAAAGTTGTGAGTAATATGTTCTGCTATTCTAGCGATTTGATGAGTTGTATAATGGCCAGGACGAAAACCAAACTGTACTTTTGATAATAAATTGTTTTCGTCCGAGAAAGCACGTAATCATTTTAGTATGATTTTTTCAGCAATCTTATTGAGATTACACAACAAGCTTATATGTCAAATGTTATTGAACAATCTTTTCCAGGTTTTGGAAGAGTTATGATTTTTGCTACTTTCCAGTTAGAAGGAAAATACTCTAGTTTAAACATACTATTGATAATATTAGTGAGTTGTAAGGCTTGAAGGGTAAACCCTCCAAAGACTGTTATCACTGGTAGAGAGTTGGGGAAAGGTTTTAGAAACTTTATCATTTAAATTTTTATACAATAAATTCAGAAGAAAATTTCAACCGTATTAAGCATATTGGATTGGTTACGTTTGACATCGCTAAAAGCATTCGATACTACCTAACACAATGACATTGTTATTAAAATGATTGTAATTTTCCACCATATTTGGTTGGACTTGTACGTAGCGTGATAGGATATGTGATGTTGAAATTAATGAGTCTAGCTGGTATAACTGAGGGCCGTGTCTTAAGACCGATTTTATTCTCGCATTATTTTTACGATTTTCCCAAATTAAATAGCATCAGAATTTCTTTCTATGCTGACGATACGGCTCTATTTTGTAGAAAGATGTTGAGGAATTTTGAAATAATTCACTAAATGGAATATTGCCATCAATCCTTCAAAAACCAAATCAATACTTTGTATCCGCGGACAACGTTCAATACCCGATAAAATTAATATTAATAATGACTTATCGAGTGGTCTGATCATGTTCGATACGTATAATTTTTGATAAAAAATTTTAAAGTTTACTAAGGACATTAACGCTATTATTGTAAAAGCTAAATTAACTATATGTTCAGTTTATCTGCTTTTTAAAAATAAGCATTAACAAATGAATTTTATATAAAACTATTATCCGCCACACCATTAAGTATAATAATTTTAAGAAACTGCAATTCGTACAAAATCAATAATTTAAGATGCATCTTAAATGAATCTCGTTATATTAGAGTATCAAATATGCAGCATCGTACGTTAAATATTCCATATATTAAAGACTATATATATATACTCAAAATTAGCGAATAAATTTTTTCAAAAAACTGCAGCGTATACACAGTGATAGTAACAGTAAGTTAGCAACTACGATTCCAGGCAACTTATGTTCGTGTATACCATATACGTATACGGATGGACTGATCCTGGCAAAAATAAATAACTTATAAAGCGCTATTGTACCTTCTTCCCTCGAAAAATATAGAGGAAACATTGTTGAAGACAGATAGAATAGCAAGCAACTTCGGGACCCTCGACATTTTATGTACAGACAAGGTGTTGGGCAACACCGCGGCCGAAGTCTAGAGCTATCTTACTTCGATCAACGGTATTGGATTAAATATTACAACAAGACAAGAGTGGATTATAAAATAGCAAAGCGTGGTGCATTTGGAAGATTATTGGTTATGGGTATAGCGAACCGTGAACCAAACTTAATCAGAGTGTGCCGGACGAAACGAAACTTAGCAACGTAGTCACTAGTCGATGAAGTGCAAATGGGACAAGATACAGACCATAGCACACCGGACGAGGGGACTCGGATCTAATAAAAGTTAATTTAATCTAGTCTAATTTAATTTACGTTGTAATATATAATATTATTAAAAAATAATAAAAAAAAAAACTATTATCGCGGTATTAGTGCACGGCAAATTAATTTGTTTAGCATAAAGGTAAACATTTAAGTTCAAAAAATTAGTATATTCAAACATTATCGCTAGCAGTCATCCGAACTAAAATGATTAATTTTATTATTAAAAAAAAAAAACACAACCGAAATCGTTATTTACTTCTTTAATAAATGAAAATATCGGGAAAAGTAGGTCATCCGTGCACAACGTACACGCTATACAAAATGTCATCGATGACGTCATGTCAAAAAATACCCATCAAATAACCGAATTATAGTGCTAAACATACGCTGAAAACAACAGTTTTCCCGTAGACTTTAAACTTTTATTCTAATATTAGAATTTAACTTACAACTTTTCGATTTAATTTTAGGTTATTATTTTCCGTTTTTGTTGTATAAAAATGCATTTTTTTTTCGGAGCTTCTAAAATTTTTCGAACACTGGCAACTTAAAAATCATGTATGTTGATACATCGGAGATACTTACTTTATAAATTATAAATAAAACAAAATAAAAAGACTGCTTAATCACAAACAAAAAAATATTATATTATCAAACGTACACAAACATGAGTTCAAAACACTTAACATTTTTTTGCCAGTTACTTATTTCAACTTTAATCCAACTTAATTCCGTTTTATGATTTGTGGAATTTTATTCTTATGTTTAATCATAACTTTAGCATAACATAAACATTTGTAATTAAACGAAATCTTAGTCCTAGATTATTTTTAATTTTGACACACGTTTTAAATATTTAAATATTTCATTACTGTCATAATTTATAGTCTTATATTGTTAACATTTTCAATTTAGACTTATCTTTGTTTTAATTTTTCAACTTTCAGATTCCAGAAATACGGCTAAACTAACTTTCACTAACGTTACGTATATGTATAGGTAAATTAAGCGGAATATTTGGAAACAAGCAAATGCCAATTAATCTGAAAAGGAGATTATATAATCAGCGTGTACTCACAGTCCTTGTATATGCTGCAGAAACATGGTCATATACAAAAACAAACATACAGAAAATAAGAAAGACTCAAACTGCACATGAGAGAATGATGTTCAACATCAGATTGTCGGATCGATATAGAAACGCACAGATACGTGAATTAACGAAGTTAGATGACGCAGTGGAACGAATTGCTAGAATAAAGGGGAATTGGATTGGCTACGTAGCCCGAAGAGATGACAAGCGGATCATACACAATGGTGGCCGATAAATAAAAGAAGATCCCATGGTAGACCGAGGACATGATGATATATCGAAGGTAGCCGGGAAGCAATGGTTACGAAAGACACAGAACAGAAATGAATGGAAAAAATTGGGGAAAGCCTTCATCCAGGAGTGGATAGATAAAGGCATATCGTGATATATATATTCTATGTACAATTATTTTCCTCATGCAACATAAACAAATATACGTTTATTACAAAAATATTACTTTACTAAACCATATTTTAACTAGTACATCGTAAGCAATTTCACAGTTCACTATTTCATTAAAAAACAGCCAAATAAGTTACGTTACAATTTGAATAACATAATAATAATTATCTTATAACGGAATATATATATATATATATATATATATATATATATATATATATATATATATATATATATATATATATATATACCGTTATAAACGAATTATAGTACTACCTTAGATTGTAAGTCATTTAGAAAAAAATTTAAAAAAATGTTTAAAAATTTAAAAATGTTGAACATTTAAATTTATTGTACAAAAATGTTCAGAAATAGAAAAATATGTTCTTTCTCACTCAAAGTTTCATAAAACTCTAAACTTATAATTCTTTATTTTTTTTTAGTAACGTAACTTGAACTACATGACAATTTTCTTGTTTAGGCAAATATAATCACGTAATATTATACATATTATCATCATCATTAAATGCCGTCTCCGTATCGGAGGTAGGCGACTCTACTTACCTATGTATATTTTATTGTATAGTGTAAGTAGCGTACAAGGCAATTATAATATGGCGCTGGCGTAGATAGACACACACACACACCCGGGAGAATTAATTGTAATCGTTTTGTTGTCACGATACAATGCAGTCCCGCGTGTTACTGTAGTGTATTAGATTGTTTACCAGCGCGCATATGGATACATATTAAACGTACAGTACTTTAGTGAACATAATATTCACAATATTATGTCAGCGTTTATGTCAATGATCCGAACGAACATATTTATGTACCGCTCAGAGAGTATCACTAAATTATCTTCCGGGGCGTGTATCCATATTAATACAACCTAATTCTGACAAAGCAATCAAAAGTATCGCCAGCGGATATCATAATTTTTATTCGTCAACGTATACTTCACATCTTAGCGTGTTCCATTTATTTCAATCCATCCTAATTCTATTTTCAATTATACGAATCTCACAACCGTTATCTGTTATACTTTTATTGTTTAGCTCACGACTACACATTATATTCTCTCCAGTATTTTCAAGTAATCCACTTCATGCGTGATTACACGGTAAATCTATATCTCACTTCTATTAAAAATTAATTATTCTTTGTTTTCAAATTTACATTCGAAAGCTCCGATTAAAATTATCAGAGCTGGTTTTTTTTTATGTCTTATCGAAACAAAGTTTAAAATTAATCGGCCAAAGTCAAAATTTAAAACAAAAGAAAAAAACATAAAGATGCATTACTGTGTCGTCATATTTTATCAAGCGGAAATCAGTTAAATTTGAAAATTCTTGAATTCGACATCTAAATCAACTTTATCAACTGAAAACCTCACCGGATATGAGAAAGATATATCATTGTTCGAAATCGGAAAAGGCAAAGTATTTTATTTCAATAAATTTACGTAATGTAAAAAATATAAGAACAGATATGTTAACATAAACTGTATTAAATTAATTATTTCTATATGTTCATAAAGCAAAATCACTACCGATCGTGAGTTACTGTTTGCATACATGCATATCATTTCTCTTGGCTTAAGGTTAAGTTCATATCAGTACCAATTCCTAAAAAAAGGGCACTCAAAATGTTGTGAAGAATACAAGATAATTAGTTTACTCACGCGTACATTGAAAATATTATTACAAATTTTTTATATGTATATATATATATATATGAAATTTCAAACAGCATAACAGGCGAATGTGGAATGGAAATAAATATTGAAAAAACAAAAGTAACGCGCATCAGCCAGACATATATCAATCAATGGAAAAAATCTAGAACAAATCGATTCGTTCAAATATTTTGGATATATAATAACAGAAAACGTATATGGTAGTAAAGAGATGCGGCGAATAATTGCAATTGTTAAAGAGGTCTTTAAAAGAACAAAAAGCCACGTAATTAAGCAGAGCACGCTGTCTATCGCATTACGAAAACGTATCGTCAAGTCGTATAGGTGAAAAGTAGCAATGTAATGGATTTTAAACAAAAGAGATTCGCAGAAAATATATGCCTTTGAAATGTGATGCTCTAGCGATCATGCTAAAAATTTCGCGGGTTGATAAAATTCCAAATGAATAAGTTTTTAACCGAGTACAACGGAGAAGGTCACTCTTGAAAACGATTAGAAAAACAATAATTAAATAGATAGGGCACGTGTTAAGACATGATGAGATATTATAGAAGGAAAAATAGTCGTGTGTAGGCCGAAAGGAAGAACAAGACAGACACTGATGGACACAACTAAGAAACAAGCGAATATCGAGAGCTACAGTCTAACAGCAGAACGGAAAAAATGAAGGACTTGGATGATAGAGGCGAACTAACCCAAGGACTGATACATCGGTTGACAGATATATACATATCATAGAATATACAGACAGTCGCGTAATTTATTATTTCCCATTTATCACTTATTAATAAATATGTTCGTATGTTTGAACTATT
Organism: Coronaproctus castanopsis; assembly: GCA_032883995.1. Lineage (NCBI taxonomy): Eukaryota > Metazoa > Arthropoda > Insecta > Hemiptera > Monophlebidae > Coronaproctus > Coronaproctus castanopsis. The sequence continues at coordinate 30,827,981 of CM065054.1, read as the reverse complement.
TAATTTTCGTCTTTAAGCAGAGAATCATAATTATAGCGATAATTTTCCCTCGCGACAAAATATTGTATTAAGCATTTATTTATTTATTATTTCTTTTAACACAATTTAATACTTCCACTAACAATATAGTATAAGAAAGTATAAAGTTGTCATCTGAAACTTTCATTATTCAGTATCGTTATATTAACCATTTCACGAACTAAAAATTATTTTACATTAATTAGAAGCCAAAAAAAAAAAATCGTTTATAAAAATGTCAGTCATACCTCTACCCAAATCGACGTATCAAATGGAGCATTAAATTAAGATGGAGGCATTTCAATTGGAGGCGTGTACATTAATAATTTCCGGTATGCAGATGACATAACGTTAGTGGCAAAAAACGTGCATGAAATGTCATATATTTTAAACCGGTTAATAAAAATTAGTGCGGAGTATGGCCTACTCGTCAACAAGGTCAAAACTAAAATTATGATCATTAATCGTCCAAAGAATAACTGCCCCGCCATACGAGAAATTAATGGAATTGAAGTGGTAAACCGGTTTACATATCTAGTATCTATAGTAGAAAATAGCGACGGCTGCAGAAGTGGGATACGCCGTAGAGCTAAACTAACCCGAAGCGCAATGAGCCGTTTGAATAGAATCTGGACGACTCCGCAGTTAGCAAATCGGTTTAAAATTAAAATAGTGTACTCACTTGTTTTCTCAGTGTTCCTTTATGGCTCGGAAACCTGGTCGGTAAACAGTGCCGACAGAAAAGATATAGATGCACTGAAAATGTGGTGTTGGAGACGAATGCCTTGCACGGGGTGACACGACTCACTGATGATGATGATATGACTAACACTTTTTTTTTTACATCACAAATAAACTACAAAACATCCTTGTTATGAAACAAAAATTCAACTTTTAATCAAAAGTTACAAAATTAGAAGAATGACTAGCATTGTATATTTGTATCACGACCATACTCGTCAGTTATAATTGACTGACACATGTGTCCGTTATCGCCAAGGTCAAAATGTGGTCTCAAAGTGTTAAGAAAACATTTTAAAGCGAGATAAGTCTTTACACAATTAATTAATGAAATCTCAAGCGTCGATACATACTATCTTACTAATAAAATAATAAAAATTAAATTAAAAAATACATCAGTCGAAAATTGAAATTCGCGTAATTAAAACTCAAAAAAAAAAAAAAAAAAAAAAAAAAATGGCGGTAAAAGATCGCAAACGGTAGAAGGCAAAACCAAAATACCCATCATCTCCTAGAAGACCGACTAGAAATTAATCTATACACACCCACACGTCACCAATTCAACTGGTCACACCCACGTATGAAAATAAAAAACACATCATTTCCATTCTCTAGTTACGTGGCATCGTTATTAATCGAATTTCGTACAGGCGTCAATGATTTACTGTCTGCAGTTATTCACGAGGATGCGTGTAGTAAGCCAGATAATTATATATTAATTAGAAGCGAAAAAGTCATCACTTTTTAACTTATATAAGACATCCGTAAATAACGAGATTAATTAAAAGCGATATAAAAATAAAAAACCACAGTAAATAATTATATAATATGTTTAATACATATAATGTAAATAAATAACCTTTTACGGTTGGTTCTTGTTCACAGATATAGGCAAAAACCATTGATTCTTTTATGTTTGTATCTTTTGTATCGTAATTGAAGAGTGTAGTAAGTGTAGTTACCAATTTGTCGTACAAGTGTATATTTACTTGTCCGGGCACTTACGATAGAATTCAGCAGCTTGCTTGTTGAGATATATACGGGCGATTCAGCGCGGAGTGCATGCGAGAAATTTTCGTTCGAAAAGAAGCATTAAGGATGACTCGGAGACATTTATTCTGAAGAATTTGTAATTTATTGGCTGTGTTGTTGTTTATTCTACACCAGATAGTACAATAAAATGACAGCTGTGCATATCAATAATTTGTTTCGTATATTTAATTTTGATCGATTGTTGAATATTGAGAATAACCGATGTAAACGATCATGAGCTTTATCAATATAGCGAATGTTAACTGTCTGTATAGGGTGAGACCAAGGTATTTCACAGGCAGATGTCCATTCTAATTGAGTGTTATCTATTGTAATTTAATGAGGGGGATCTGAGACCATAGCATCAGTTTTTTTGCGCGTTAATTTTTAATTTTGCATAGTATTTGTATGGATACCAGGCAGAATTTTAAAGTTGTAACGCACACAAAATTTCCTCTTTTCCAAATATGATTGAATCAACACACATAACAGTCTGATGGTAGAAACTTTTTGAATTTATAAAGCAAACGCTGATGCCCAAAGGCCTGACATACATCTTAAAACAGGATGAGATAGCACGAACAACCCGGTGATATTAATGTATAGTAAAGTGTGCCCTATGGAAACCAAATCGGTTGTTTTTTCCAAGTTTGCGATAATTCTTCGCAACACTAATTTTTCGAATACTTTTGACAATGTACATAGCAGACTAATTGGCCGATAAGATGTTACAGCATTAGTTTTACCCGGTTTAGGAACCATGATTATTATAAATTTTTTCCATGCATCTGGCCAATCAAAACTGTGTTCCGTGGGATATGTTTTAATATTTCACCAGTGATGAAATCATTACCTGGAGCTTTGCGAATAGGTATTCGTTTTAACTCAGGTTTCACTTCTACTGAGGAGAAGGAACGTGTAAAAAAAGAAAACTGTAAAGAGGTGTTCGAATAGTTATGCACGTGTTCAGTAAACTGTTTATTTTTAATATCCTTGTTCGAGGAGAAAACTTTTACTAGATGTTCAGTAAAATATTGGGCCTTGTCGTCGTCTCTTCTGATCCATGTTCCAGATTGATTCTTCAAGGAAGTAGCCACTAAGTGCTCTTTAAGGATATGTTTTGTAGTTCTCTAAAGGAAGTTACCTACTGTGTTTAAATTTTTGGAAAAATGACTGGAATGTGTTGTCTTTATAAAACCTTATTTCTGATACGATCATAATTTAAACGAAAGCAATGATATTTGTAACGCTGTTATAATTTTCGCGCTCTACATGTGGAAGTTATAAGTTCTCTAATATTTAATGAAAGATAGTTTTGTTTTCTGTCACAATAGAAATATGATGTAGAACTAATAGCACAATTTTTTTTAACATTATTGTTAGGCTATCAATATGTGCGTCTACGTCAGAAGAGGATTTTAATCGAGTTTTAAGGTCTGAACTTTTCTGCATAAGATTACGAAATAATAATTGCCGGGGATATTTGAGTGAGATTTATAGAAGCAGAAAATTACATAAACTTTGGTAAGCAAGCTGATTAAGGGACTAATAATAGTTTTGAATTCGTCTAAGAAAGTGGATAAACATTCTGTTAATGTGTTCGAAGGATTTTTTAACGATTTGAATGTATTTTGTGGCTGTACTATGTTTGCGTAACTAATCTGTTTTCTTTGTGCAGTTTGATTCGTAATATTAATATTATTCAAGCTGTTACCGTTTACATTATTATTATTACGGTCATTATTGGCAGTATTATTATTGATTAATGGGGGAAAATTTCGGTGGTTTATCTTGTTATACTCGTGCCTTCTACTGCTTATTGGAACTGGGTTTAGAAACGATAATACTTCTTTGTAAACGGGACAGACACGATAGTTTGATGTGTGAGAACCATTGCACAAGGCACATTTTTCTGGTAAATTGTTTGTCTTGTTACAATTAACCGAGTCGTGTTTTTCCCCATACTTGACACAACTAAAAGGAAGGTCACAATATGGCCTAATGTGTCCATAATTTTGACACCTTGTGTACTGAGTTGTCTAGGTTTTCTTGGCCGAAGGTAGTAATGTGGTTACTTTAAATATTTCTTTATTTATCGGTAACTGGTTTAAATCAACGAAAACCATGGAAGGAGGATTTTTTTCTATATAACATATCGGTTACAGATTTCACCGAGTATCCTAATTTTTCTAATTCTATCTTTATTTCGTTATGAGGCGTTGTGTGGTTTAAGTAACGTACTAGTACACGAAACGATCGATCTTTGGGTAACTGATACGTGAAAAAGAGAACACTTTTCATTCTCAATGTCTGTACTAGACATCTATAACATTCCGCATTAATGGGTTTAATAATAATCCCACCTTTATACTTTACATTGAAATGCATAATTGGGGACTTCCATTTTTAAATCCCTAACAAATTTTAAGTAATTATCGATATTATCCAGGAAATATTTAATAGGTTTAGACTTCAGTTTTATTTCTATTTTAAATTCCTGATTTCTTAAATTTTCTATCAATATCATTCATAATGTTTCCACCAACTGAACATTATTATCTCACTTTCGAAAATATCATTTTTAAATACGTATACAACCTTGAAATTCAATATTTAATTTTAATTGTCCAACATTATTCCAAATACAATTAATAACAAACATTCTATTAATTTTCAGCTTCTCTATTTCTCTTTACATACCGTCAAGGTAGATATCCAGAGATCGTTTTAATTGCATTATATTCTAGATGCACCGGCATCTAAGCCTCTATATATATATATATATATATATATATATATATATATATATATATATATATATAATAGACCACTATATTTCTAAATTAAAATTCGTAAAAAACTAAAGACTGATATTTACACAAGCTTAACATTATGTATTACCATATTCATCGTATAAACTATCCATCAACCTTATATCTTTATCAATCATGTTTCACTGATTGGACATATTTCACATTAATGGCCGACAAACAAGTCGTCAAATTTTAACAATCATCAAACACGCGTAGACTAAATTCTTTTTAGTATAATCAAAGTTCGTCATTTTCAAATATACATCTATAATCTTACAGTAAAAATTAGAATAATATAACGCAGCGATAATGCGATAAAATGATTTACTGAATTAATTTTGTCATTCTATAAATCTTTACTCACCCGTTAACGTTAACATTACCAGACTATGGGAATAATATAACAATTTTATATCAGTGATTTTTGTCGAATTAATGTCGATTCACATACCGTCAAAAATTAAGTCGCTGATTTGTAAATAATATCAACCCGAGTAACATAAACTTCCCAACAACTATTTCTCAACCAATACGGACGCAAACTAGCAACACATTTCAACGTAATTATGTCAATGTTCTTCGGCATAATACGCAAATAAATCATATACCTACAACTGAACACGGTAAATAGCCATATTACTAGTAATAGTAATAATGATGATGATAAAGACAGTATCAATAATCAATTTGCTAAATTTTTATTCGAATTCAAAAATATGTTTAATCAGTTAATGCAGCAAAACACAGCTTATTGTTCTACAGGAAAGATTGCAAGCAATTTGAAAGGGGGGAAAATATTTTGTAAAAACTTGGTAATTTGGTAACACCTATGATTTTATATACTAAACTATACGTAACAACTGAAATCTAAACAATATTTATAAACAATTCGATGAAATCAATATTAAACCTAATAACACGTACGCAAATATTACATGATTCCTTATTTTCGAACAGAAGCAAATTTTAATTAGTAAAAAAAATTTGCAACAATTTGTGTAGATGTATTAAAATATTACCTATCGAAAAATATTTCTTCGAAAACTTCCCCAATAAATTTTCGAACTTACGAATAAATAGTAGTAAATAATATCGATTTAAAGAATGGAATTACGAAATACCAACATAAAATTGTTCCGACAATACAATAAACTAAAAAATAAACGAACATTTCCTCTCACATACACGAAATTCGTAAACGGACCTATTATACAATTTACGTAATATGAACATTAAATAATGTTGATGATATAATAAATTATAAAATAAAAACATTTTATCTAAGTATTATTTGAATTATTTTTTCGATTATATATACGAACATATATATATATAATATACAGTATATATACGTGTATAAAAAAGTTGTTCAACAGTCAGAAATTAATCAATTATAAATCAACTGATCAAATTTGCGCCCATGAAAAACAGAGATAAACATAAATAGTGTACATTGTACTCAATTGTACAGGATTATATAAACGGTTGCGTAATTACGAAAATAACAGGCGAATAAAATAAAATAAATATACAATCTCTCGCTTTCATACATATTCACATATACTTATATATATATATATATATATATATATATATATATATATATATATATATATATACTAATTAACCTCGTGTTTTGTGATCATTAATGTAAAATAATAAATAAATATAGACAAGAGAAGAACGATTAATACGTGTTATATGAGCTAAAGGCGGATAACACTATATACATCTAGGTCGTAGTAAATATAAAAACTATATGATCTATTTGTATATTCACCTAATTCGATCATCGGCGCCAACAAATACCAGGAAAAACATTGCAATGATATTGATCCAGTAATTTCAATTTAATTAGTTCAAATATAATTAATATCGAATCGAAATTGCATTCTATTGTTTTTGTGCTTTAAAGTACTATTTCCTAATCGGGTTTTTAAATAAATAACACATAACAAAGAAACTGTTGGCATACAATAATACCGTAGAAAAGGAAAGATACAATATCAAAACACACAACAATAAAACATTATACAAAAATTATAGAACTAAATGTATGTCATTTTAATTGAAGATTGGAGAATATGAATAATGTCGAACCATTATTAAATACTTTGTAACCGATATTTTCATTACAACCATTACAATATATAACTTATTTTATATATATATATATATATATATATATATATAAAAGGAGAGAACATAGTAAACGTTTAAATTTAAACTTACCGAGTTGCAAGTGTTGATATCGATGCCGGATGAATCGAGAAAAGCTATTACCTTCGACAGATTACCGGCTCTGGCAGCCCTTAAGAATGACGTATTGTGATCAACCGATTGCTACAAAATACCGAACAAAATAAGCGTCAAAAATAAAATATTTCAATTTTTTTTTTATATAAAAAGTTTAATTTTTGGCTTCAAAACTTTATCATATTGAAGTTAATTTATACGGCAATAATAGATATCTACGATGTGCTATTTAGATATTAACAAATATTACGAAAAGCAATAATTGTATTATAATAAATAATTGTATTATAATAAATTATTCCGTTGCACGTATTTAAAAAATCAATTTGCTAAAGTACAATGCGAAATTATGTTTAGTTAAATTTCTACAACTTAAAGCGTTCCTCATATTTAAATACTGTGATTTTAAAAATGAAAATTCTAGTTACCGAAATTATGTGTATGTAACTGCATGATTATAGTTTAACAAACTATAATTATTTATTCGTTTTAATTAAAATTTATCAAACCTATCAACAATTTCAATAGGATTATTCAATTTAACATGATTTTCTTGAAACCTGATCGTAACGAAGTCATTACGAATCATTTAAAAATTTTATTTCGTATCTAATATTGTCGCATAACAATTATTTAACGTATTTTTCAATTAATTTTTAAAAATCCATTAATTTCTGCTAAAATTTACACAATGTCGCAGTGGTATGTCATTATAGTTTCGCACGTCGGTCTAAATTAAAAATAAAACTGAATCATAAATTGTTACCTGTTTGACAATATTTTCATTGGAACTAAGCGCAATATTCTCCTTATCTGTGTGAATTTCATTGGTTAACATAGTTGTTTCTGCAGACGGCATTTTGATGCTGATGAATGTTCAAAAGGTCATCTTATTTTAACATAACGTAACGTAGAATACGACAAAAGGACTGATCACAAGTTACTGGGTTTAACACATAAAGATATACGCAGGTAAAACTCATATGGCGAGTCGTTTCTGAAACACGTTATACAAAAAAACCCAATAAAAATAAACTGACGTTGCACTAACTATGTAAAAAAAAATACGATGATGCCGATGATTTGAAATAATGAAAATCTAAATGCAGTTAGTATCTACAAAATTTCGGAATATAATCACGTGACTGAATAAATTACAACATTAATCAGATGAAAATTAGATTTACTTTTCTACGAATATGTAATAAAATCGGCATATAAGAATTCACGTTTAAAAATAGAATTGATATTTTAAAACTAATTACATCGTGTTTAAAATGCACAAAAATAAATATAAACTTATTTACGAGGTATTGTATTTTTATTATATAACAGAAAAGAGCAAATACATTACCATTTATAACTAAAAATTGATACCTCCGCGACTACTACGAAAACAATTTAACACAACACCGAACTGACGAAACCGAACATTCGTTTAAAAATAAAACAATGCTCTTCCGTCGACAGTGCATCCACAGTTTTCAATGTCAAATTTACCCAAAATCAGAAACGACAGTGATGCCTAATCGTAAGATAGTTTCATTTTGTTTGGCGTTTTATTTAAAAAATGAATGTGTAAATTAAATGAAATTACGTTTAATCAAGGATAGGATTTTATGTTCAAATTTACGTTTCGAAAGTAATTAATTTTTAATTTTATATTTATGTGAAATTTCGAATCAAAACATTAAATTGTAAATATTGCCGTAGAGTTTGGAAAATATGAATGTAGAAAAATTATTTATTCGAAAGATAATTTCGAAATATTTTGTCAGAAAACCTAAAATTCAATTAAAAGCTTGTTAAAATATGTTTTTAAAAAATTAAATAACTAAAATCTAAAATAATTTTTTAATTAAAAAATTAATCTGATAGTACAGTTTCGTAAAAGCGGAAAAAAACATAAAATAAATATTTAAAATGAACAATAAATACACGACTTTATTAGCAGTAGATGTAGATCAATGACAACTGAAAAATAATTGAATTGCCATAATGACTGTTTTAGTCATAGTGTTCCTTTTCCGATTTTTAATTCTAACAAAGTTTATATATTTTTATAATGATATTTAGCTGAAATCAAGTGTCCCAATTTTCAAAAAAAATCCATACACATGCATTAAAAATCTACTAGTCATCCACGAAACGGTATTGTATAATAAATACAATGTACCTAAACAAAAATGAAATTTTTTTATGTATTTTACCAAATTTAATACGCCTTATTAACGTATACAGAGTAGTGTATGCATTAACACTTTTTATCTAATATAAATACACATATTCCCATAAATAGATAGACAGGTAAATTATAACTTCGTATTTTGCGTTTTATATATGAGAAAAAGATATTGTAAGAAATAATATTTTTTTAATATTAGTTTGCACGAAATATTGATTATCTTCCGTTACAATCATCGAAGACAAAGTACACATCAGCTTTCATCGAAACCCAACTAGATGAATTCAAATTTTCAGTTTAATCGAATATCTAGATAATAAATATGTATATATTTTATAAAGTAACGAAATCTATTTAGACTTTATGTTTTAGTTTAATCTAGTTTTAATTAAATTTATATTTACTCCGACGGTGTGTAGTAAAATCTAATATAGGTATAAAAAATGGTGTTTCTTTATGAATTGTAATGTTTTATTTTGTTGCATTCTTAGTTTTTACACTTTAAAATCATATGCACCACATTACTTTTAGGGAATAACAAACCAAACCTGCTTAAAGTTGATATTCAATTATATTGTCTTCTACAACTAAATCTTTATCGGTTACTATGTTATGTTCACATATTTTGCACTTGAAATGTATTATTTTAAAACAACAATAGCCAGGTAAATATGTAATAAACTCACTTTCAACTTCTTCCAAAATCGTCTTCACAAATAAATATATCTGGATTAAATCAGTTGTCACGTTCCTTTTTTTGTTGTTCCTCAAAAATCTAAAACTTTCAGAAAAATACTTAATATCTTTCGAAATATTTTGGATGACAACGTTAAAAGGAACTGAAAAATTATTTATTTGATAAGGAGATTCTAAATTCTAGTGAAAATTCACATATAAATAAATGTTTTTAATTCTAATTTATTGTTAATAACGACAGCATAAGTTGTACGAGGTCCGGATTTATAATCTACTAAAAAAAAATGTAATATCCGTTTTACTATTTACATGGAACCATGTTTTTAGTTCAGAAAAACATTCTAACATATTTATTAGTTGATGAAAATCTTTGAAACATTTTGATTTTTGATACTCATCAAAAGTAGATTTACTTTCGGCTAAAAGCTAATAACAACTGTTCGTTTTCATTTTCCTGCAGTTTTACATCCCTACTAGGTTGAGATAAACATTTTGAACATTGTGGGAAAATACATAGTATTATCGTCTAAACGAAAATGCTTTAAAGCTATATTTTGAATATTACCTGTTTTGTCCTTTACAACATTAACTCGAACAATATCTTCGTGAACGTAAAAAATATTGGAATAGCTCTGTCACTGTTTTATTAAATTTTTATTGTCTGAAAACGAAAAAATGGTTACTTTTGGTGCATCATCATAATCATGATTTCCAGTACAATTGGGAACACATCTATATGGCATTTTAAGCGAAATTTTTTTATACTAACCCGAGCAAGTATAATACAAAATTATCTTTCGAAGAAAACAAAATACAGAATATATAAACGAAAACAAAATTAACGCAAAATTAACAACAAAATGTTTATATTAAAAATAATTAGTTATGTTAAACGAGTAAAAAGAAATTTAAACACCTTAAACTAAACATAAAATGTAAAAGATACGTGTTTAATGTTGTAAAGTAGAATAAAAGTTATTTTCAATATAAAATAATTAAAATAAGTACGCTATATTAAATAAATAAAAAGAAATTTGGGAAAATTGTAGGTCCTTCAAGAAAGCCCAAAATTAGTGAGTTTTGAAACACAAGTCAAAATTGCATAAAAACGACTAGTTAAAAAAAAAAATTTAGCGGAAGTGACTTTTTTTAATAAAAATTCCGAAAAAAGAAACTAACTAAAAAGTCTGTTTAGAGGTAACGGAACACTTACAATTTTGGCGGGAAAATTTGGCGCTAAACTTTTCATAACTAGTCGTTGTTATACAAATGTGACTTGTGTTCCAAAAATAGTAAAAAATAGCGGTAGATTCGAAGAATACTTGTACACTCCCGATTTTCGTTGTTTTTTTTTTTTTTAAATATCAAAAATTATTATTTTTAACGAATTACGAAGTTAAAAATCCGCGGAAACCATTTTTGTAAGTCTCGTTTTTTCTTTTAATTCTACTGCTATACAGCCGAAATAAACGCCGATTCTAACAACTGAATCTAACCTAACCTAGGTATTTTGTTATTCTGGTTTAAATGTGTCACTCTCGTTGCTTCTTTTAATTCTACTGCTATACAGCCGAAATAAACGCCGATTCTAACAACTAAATCTAACCTAACCTAGGTATTTTGTTATTCTGGTTTAAATGTGTCATTCTCGTTTTTTCTTTTAATTCTACTGCTATACAGCCGAAATAAACGCCGATTCTATCCTAACTGAATCTAACCTAACCTAGGTATGTTTATAAACATACTTATAAGTAAAATTTAAAAGGTTGTAATTTACAATTAAAAATTTTTTCCGCGTTTTTTTTTTTTTTATCCCGCTTAGGAAAGCAAAACTCATCAATTTATCCAAGCCCCAATCGATTCGGAGTTGTACAAGTATGCCTCGAATGAGCCAAAAGGGTAACTAAACGAAATTAAACAACTAAATTATAAAAAACAAGATAATAAAATAACATACTTGCAAGAATACAATCCTTATCATTCATCGGAACTGTCATTTTTTCCTAGTAACCCATACATTTTGCTGAATTTCATATTTATCTGTTTTCGCTTAGCCTCTATATGCTTTCTCCAAGTTAACCTTTCGTCCAGGTGCAGGCCAAGATATTTCACGCTATCCGAAGTAGGGATCATTTTTTCATTTAATTTTATTACTGGACATCTGTCCACTCTCTTCAGCGTAAATATAATTTGTGTGCACTTTTGATCATTGATTGTAATTTTCCAGGATTTATACCATTTTTCCAAGTCGTTTAAATGATGTAACTGTTTCGATGCCTATGCCACATCGCAGTGGGTGGATAGTATCGCGGTATCGTCAGCAAACATTGCTGTTGTTGTGTTTGTATTGAGTGGGAAGTCGTAGGTGTATATGTGATACAGCGTAGATCCGAGCACGCTGCCTTGTTGTACCCCTGAGTTAATTGATCGAATGCTCGAGTATGAGCCATTAACATTTACTTTAAAAAATCTTTCGTCAAGGTAAGACTTAATATGTAATATTGGTAGGGTAATCGTTGCTTTATTTTGAATAGCAACCCATTGTGCCACACTCTTTCGAACGCCTTTTCGATGTCTAAAAATACTGCCAAACAGTATTTCTTTTCCTCGAAACTTCGATTTATTACATATATGACTCTGTGTATTTGTTCTATGGTACTATGTTGTTTCCTGAATCCGAATTGGTAGTTCGGTACGATTTTATTTTCAGCTAACGAAATTTTTAATCTGTTTAATAATAATTTTTCAAATAACTTCGATAAGACCGGAAGTAGACTTATTGGCCTGTACGAAGTTACATCTTCAGGAGGTTTTCCAGGTTTCTGAATAAGTATGATAATGTATATGTACACTATTTCTTTTTCTCATCATCTATTATTTAATTCACCTTCACGTACATATTATTGAATTTAAACTTCGAACTAGGGGCCACCGATTAAGTAACATATAGCTTATCTAACGGACTACGCAAGTGGGAAGTCTGTATACTTCAAAAAAAATATTTTACAGTATACGCGGTAACAACATATGCGTGATATTATATATATATGTATATATATATATATATATATAATGTTGATGTATTGGAGAGTAGTGATTTTATGAATTTAGCAAAACAACGAAAAAAACGCGGAAAAAAATTTCAAACCGAACCCGAAAATTTCAAAGGGGACACTGTCAATTTTTTTAAAATTTCGATTTTTTCGCAATAATTCGCGAACGATTCGAAATTCGGAAGAATTGTTCAAACGAAAGTTATGTGGCATTAAAATACGCGTCTAACAATGGTATTCTCGTACTTTTATAGCAAATACTCATCCAGTTACCACACATAATGTATTGTACGTGAGAAATGGTTATAAAATGCACATGCCAAAAAATTTATCCTAAATTGAAGGAATTTATTTGTGTAATAAAAAAAAGATTTTTTAGTGATTAACTTCAATTTTATTTTGTTTTGCTAAATATATATATATATGTGTATATATATATATATATATATATATATATATATATATGTGTCGATAATAAATTTTACAAATTTGTATGTACTTTCCTATCCAATGAACCATTTTCTTAAAGATTTTTCATAGGATAAAATTACCATCTTAAAAATGACGTTATATAAGTTGTGCTGTATACGTTGTAATAGACAAAATAGCAGTGCTCCATTGTATACATTTTCGGATGTTTTGCTACAACCGCAATTCCTTCAATTTAGGATAAATTTTTTGGCATGTGCATTTTGTAACAACCATTTCTTACGTACAATACATTATGTGTGGTAACTGGATGAATATTTGCTATAAAAGTACGAGAATACCATTGTTAGACGCGTATTTTAATGCCACATAACTTTCGTTTGAACAATTCTTCCGAATTTCGAATCGTTCGCGAATTATTGCGAAAAAATCGAAATTTTAAAAAAATTGACAGTGTCCCCTTTTGAAATTTTCGGGTTCGGTTTGAAATTTTTTTCGCGGTTTTATCGCTTCATACGATAGATTTTATATAGTCACACCTATATCAGAAGACCGGACCGTTTAAAAGTTCATACAGCCTCTGTAATAGGAGCCCAAAGTTGCCGATTTCCCAACTTCCCACCTCTGTTACTCAGCCGGTATTAGACGGATTGAAAAATGGTCAAATACACTTTAGATAAGTCATAGTGTATAGTTTAATCTCTATAGGTAATATAGAAAGAAAAATCCAAATTTCACTTTCCCCACCACCCTGCTACCACTGCTAAACGCCGAATTTCGACTATAAAGTCGGGATTCGATGTGTATATTAATTTATAAATATTTTAAAAGTTAAATACTGATTTTCATTACGATCGATTATTAGGCCGATGTTTGAGAGCATTTTGAAAAAACGCATTATTTTTGATGATTTTCACCATTTCCGAACCGTCTAAAACTATAGAAGGGAAAAAATGTCGGACCAATACTTATAGAAATATCGATACTTTTCCATTTTTCCTGGACCAATGGAACCATGCCCGACTATCGCCCGTACATTATATAGTGTATATCATATATACGTACGGATTAAAAGGACGAAAGTTTCGAAAAAAAAATTTAAAAAGGTTCGAAACGGCCTAAAAGCGAAATTTCAAATTTTTCGAGGTCTTTGACCTCAACTTTCTCGGCGAGCTTTTGTGCGATTCGAAAGTTTTACATATCGATAGAAAGCTCTTGAAGATTACTTTTAAAAAGGTTATGTACTTTAACTTTATAGCTTTAATAGAAACGGAGCTATAAGCGGTGGAAATGTTGATGCTTTAGAAAAAAGCAAAATCTATCGAACGTTCAACTTTTCTACTATCGGTACGGTACGTCAGACGGTTTCGAGATAAAGTTCGTACAAAAGCTAATATATAGTACGGCAAAAAAGGTTATATCGGTCGACGCTTAAAAAGTAATTAGGAAACCGGCTTTAAAGCTAATTTAATAGATGTAAATAGGAATTAGGCAAATTGCAAAAGTCTTCAAGCTTCGATTTCTTCGCACCCTTTGATCGGCCCTGGAAGGTCTAAGCGTCGTTAGAAAGGTTACGATCGGCGTTTTAAATAAGGTTATGTACGATAACATTGTAGGATTAATACGAACGGGGGCTATAAGTAGCGGAGGAACGAAGAATATAAAAAATCTTACATCTACCGAACTTCGAACTTCCCTACAGCCGGTCCGATACATCGGACAGTGTAGGGGTAAAGTTCGGGCGAATGGCAATGGTCGGTAGTAAAAAAAAGCTAATAACGTCGATCGCGATAATGACGATAGGGAAACGGCTTTAAGGCATAGACGAGTTTAAGCATTTTAAAAACACCGCGAGTTGAAAATTTTCTTTAAGGCTACAGCCAATACCGTTCTATATAGACGATTGAGTGTTACGTCGTTTAAAAGGAAATAGTCCCACTTGATTTCCTCGAAGAAGACGATTTTTCGTTAAATCGCATCTAAATCGGCGAAACGGACGTTGCAAATTTGCGAAAATTTTGCACATTTCTCCCCACCCCTAAAATAGGTCTTCTTCCGGCCGAAGAAACTCCGCTACTATTCTATATAGAGAATCGGTATATAGAAGTAAAATTTTCCGCTATATGATAAGGTGGAAAAAAGTCGAATACCTTTAGACGGTCGGACGAATAATTAGACGGCTATTAAAAAAACTTGAAAAAAGGGATGATTTGCAAAAATTTCAACCCCTTTAAAAACCGACTTTATCCGAGACCCGTGTGATAGATAGAGGGATGATATTTATGACGGAAAATGTTCGTTAGGACATTTAGAAACTTTTGTCGGGACAGATTTTCGATTTAGGCCTCGGGTTTTTTTTTTTATATCGTCCTAAGTGAAAAAAGTCAATATTGCGTAAAGTGAAAATTATTTTCAAATTATTTCATCGCTAATATTTTTCTATACAAGGAATATACGTTGTTCTTCCTGTTAAAGATTGATCATATCTAGTTTACCAAATTTGGACATTAACAGCCTTTAGTCTTTTAATTTTTTATAGTATTAATTTGGTTTCATATCTCGTTCTTTTTTTTTTTTTTTTAGATTTTTAATATTATTTGTAAGCTCTAGTTGTAAATCAATGGGCATTATGCCCGCTAATACGTTGACTGAAACATAGGAAATTGTGCTGTATCCGGATATTACTCCTATTAAAACTTTTCTTTGTAGTCTCAGCAATTTTCTTTTATCCACTTCCCTCAAAGTTGGATAATAGACTGTTGAGCAATATTCAGTAATTGATTCAACAATAGTTCTATATAAAATTATTTTCTCCTTTATATTTTAATCCAAACATATTTGAATACAACGATTTTATTGTAATATAGAACTTTTTTATTCTATCTGTGATGTATTCTACATGTTTAGAGAAATTTAAGTTACTGTCTATTACTACACAAAAATACTTCATTTCGTTATTTCGTTATCTACTTCTATGCTTTTTTCTAGATGTTCTTTGATAATTAATTTATCATGTTTTTACCTTATTAATAAGGATTTGTATTTGAGTAGTGTTAAATTTAAGACCGAGTTCATTTATTTGTTCATTAATTAATTTTATTATATCATTAATTTTAAGTATTTCTTCAGTTTTGTTAAAACCAACAACTAACATTACATCATCTGCGTAACTAATTATATTTGAAAAATTATCTAACTGAATATCGTGAACAATACTCATGGCAACATTAAAAAATATAGGGTCCAATACTGATCCCTATGGGACTCCTGCACTTAGATTCCTGTTATATATTAATTTATTTTCTCGATTAAATAATCCTATTTTCCGGTCTGTAAGATAGTTTATTATGATTTCTCGTATGGAAGGTGAAAAGTCTTTATTTTTTTTATATATTAAGTATTTTATCAATTTTAGTTCTATCGAAAGGCTCCTGTTCCATCAAAACTGATTAAAACAACGCGTCTCATCTTTTTTATTAAAGTTGAAATATCTCCACATAATTTTTTAACAGCAATTTCAGTCGACTTATTATTGATATAACCAAATTGGTGTCTATGTAAAACATTTCTTTCATTTATTTCTAAATCTAGATAAATTTTTATAATTTTTTCAAAAACTTTACCAATGGAAGTAGTGTTATTATATGAATTAGGTTTGGAAGGGTTTTTTCCTGGTTTATGTAATATTTTAACCTTTCCTTGTTTCCGGCATTTCGGCAAATACCCTAAATCTAAGAATTTTGGAAAATTGTTTTTAATATACTTTTATCTATTTTATGTATGATTTTAATCATTTTATTTAAAATATTATCGCAACCATTAGCTTTTTTATTGTTTAAGTTCTTAATTATTTCAGTTAAATTATAATCATTGTTTTTCCTGGATAAATTATTGTCGAAGTTATTGTGTCCTGGGGGAATAATTCATCAAAAATTAATCTGTACTTTTCTACTTCATCATAAATAAGTTTATTTATTTCAAAGGCCGGGATAACAGTTTCTTTTTAAATTTTCCCGCACAGATATTATATGGTCCCCCAAACTGTTGAATTTTTAACCAGTTCTTTCCAACTTTTATATTTTGAATTTTGTAACTCAACTGTATAAATTTTTTTTAATTTCATTAATTTTTATCAGCCTTATTTTTATTCTTATTCTTTATTTTATGACATCTCCTCTGTAAGTTTTTAAGTAAAATTTTATAAGATTCAAGGGTTTGATTCCAAAAAGGTTTGTTATAAATTTTTTTGTTTTACTAAAGATTTCGAAATGATTGTTTTAACGTTATCAGTAACTTTCTTATTCTCCTTTTTTTTTTCTAAATTTTTTATATAACCGGAAACTTCGCGTCAAACTAAACAATTATATATCAGATATAAAAATTCAAGAAAATGGTACCCCAAAGGTTCTATAATTAGTCCTACATTATTTGTAATAGCCATGACAAATATCCAACAATATATACCATCTCAAGTTAATTATTATATCTATGCCGACGATCTTTCAATATATTATTCACATCGCGAACTAAAATGTATAAAATCTTTACTTCAAAACACCATAAATTATCTCAATCAATGGGCCATATCGCAGGGTTTCTCATTCTCCAAAACAAAACATATCTCATTCATACAAAACGTAATCAGATAGAAAGTTAAATTGGAAAGAACATATAAGTAAATTAAAAATAAACTGCAATTAAAAACTAAATATGTTGAATATGCTCAATCATTCATCTTGGGGATCGGATAGAGAAACTCTAATAAAATTATATAAATCGTATATATTAAGCAGATTAGATTGTAGTAGCATACTATATGATAGCGCCCCTCATACCACATTAAAAAACTTTAACATAATTCAAAATACAGACCTTAAAATAGCCCTTTCCCTAAAAGCCTTTCATACAAGTTCTAGTACAGCATGTGGAAGCAAACATACTACCTCTTAAACACAGAAGGCAAATATTGATGCTCAAATATCACACTAGATTACTTTCCCGTCCACTTAACCCGGGTCTATAACATTGTAACAGCAAATCGATCTCGCAATCTGTTCAAACATATACCAAAAGTATCACGTACCAATAATTTACTGGAAACACTTCAATATTCATTACCAAAACTTAAAACAAACAATCTTCCTAAACTGCCACCTTGGACAAAAGTTTCAGTTACCATAAATACCGAATTAAGTACAAAAAAAAATTAACCTCTCCAGAACTTTTAAAATATAAATTCTACGATATTCTCAAAGAAAAATATCCTGAATATATACAAATATACACCGATGCATCAAAATTTACAAATAAAACTACTTCCGCTTACTTGGTAAATAACGAAGCTTATATTTTTGATCTTCCTACAGAAACTTCCATTTACACAGCCAAAATTATAGCAATATAGCCTTAAAATACATTATAAAACATTCACATCCAAATAAATATCTAATATGTACCGACTAATAAAACATGTGCTTTTAGAATGTAAACAATATGATAATCCAAGAAATATTTACAAACTCACAAATAATACAATACAAACAATATTACAGGATAATCCCCAAATAATTGAAAAACTCCTAAAATTCCTCACAATTACAGGCCTAATTCGTAACATATAAATTAAATTATACTCTACACACAGACGCAAATGATCTCAGTAATCGAGCGTCTTTAAATAAAATAAATAAAAAAACCCTACTTTCTAATTCCTCCGTAGTTTTAGTATTATTAATTTCATATATTTTGTTCATAATTTTATTATATAAATTTTTAAATTAATTTTCAAAAATATTGTAGTTGATTGTTAAAATTTGATTCTCTTGTTTTTTTTTTTTAAGGTTTTATTAATTCTTAATTTAAACTCAATAATTAAATGTGGTGTTCATTGTTGATGGTTGTATTTTAATATTTTGAACATTTTCATTAACTGTTTTATGTGTTATTTTCAAGTCAATAGCACTAGCTCCATTAAAATTACTGAAAGTTTTAATGTTGTAAGGATTACAAACCCGCAAGTCATTAGCAAAAAGGAAATCTTCAAACTGTTCGGTTGTTTTGCAATTGTAAAATATATTAAGATTTTCATACTAGATCTTACGTTAAAATCACCTAACTGGTTTTAGAAAACTAAATCGTGTAATTAAGTTTGAAATTAAAGCGATATGTTGACCTATGTTTTCATTTGGTGAAAAATACGCAGTAATTATGAAATAATTTTCAACTTTTGAATCTGCGCGTTGAAACATTAACATACTGCTAATATTTTCATTTAATGCATCATTTATTAGATGCATCAACGTCAAAGTTGGTGAGTTCAAGACGATATGGTCCAATCGCCGTGTAGCAAAATATAAAAGGAAAAAGAACAAGAACTCAGTCCCATATAATGCGGATTATATATTTTTATATTATATTTGCAACGAAGTATTTGATAACTTATTATTAGAACAGATAAACAATATATTTTGAGTTATACTGGGCAGTTCAGCGATAGATTTAAACACATTTTATTGGTTAGTTTCATTTGAATTGCGGTATGTATATATGTATGTCCTGTTATTCGATATTTGTACGAATCTTATATTTTATATGTTTGAAATGGAGATATATGTCTGCAATAATTGCAATAAAAGCTTTAGTTTTCGGAAAAATATGATTTACCATATTTCGGGTACCTGTAGTTCTAAAACATTTAGTAACATCATGCGAAACAAAATTTACTAAAGAAGTATTTTTATCATACAACATAACTTCATTATCGCAATTTTTAAATGATGAAGGCATGCTTCATTTTTCTTTTAATAATTTATTGAAATATTACAATCGATTCATTCACTGAATTAAATGTTGTTTATCTTAGAGTTCAAGAAAGGGAAACACGATGTTGAACTCAGGAATAATTGTTTATACTCAACAAAACGTACGCATACGTTACAAAATGGAGAAAAACAAATATTTGCCGAGTACCACCGAAGTGTATTTTTGATAAGTAGGTCCAAAGGATTAAGGAATATTAAAAGCCAAGGGAGTAATAAAATACTGTCCACATGACCATCCTCAATGGTTAGTTATTTGTTTTTATTCTAATATTTTTGTTATATAAGTAAAATAATATAAGTATGAATTCCAGCCTTCGGTAAATGTTCAAATGAAAAATCAGTAAAGTAAATATATGAGAAGAGATATTTCTCATAATTTATATATATATATACATAATTATTACTTTTTTTTTTTTTTTTTGGAAATTAATTAGCGTTACAATCATTGTAAACACACATAATTATACTAACCATAGTTGAAAATTTTAGAAATATGTAGGATGAGAAAAGCGAAAAAGTAAAAATATTTTGACAAGTTTATAGCGATGGAATTATCTGGTATATAAATTTAAAATTTCGATCAAACATTTAATATATCGTTGAAACGATCGAAGTTAAAATGAAAATAAAAGTTGTTGAAAAATAATGTGTAAGCAATTAATGAAATACAAATGAATATTATTTACTGTATTATATCTGGTGTTTTTGCCATATTTATTTTTATATATGGGAGAAATTAAAACTTACACATTTACTTGTTATTGTACTAAACAAAAAAAAAATCAAATGAAATAAATGTTTGTTTATATTTTGTAAAACAATGCTATATTATATAAATAGCCTTTTTAATCCGTATTATTTTTGAAAGTTCATAGATGTAATATATAAATAAATAATTATGAAAAGGTTTAACATACGGAGGAAATAATGACATCTAATTTATCTTGTTGTTGTTGTTGTGTGGATGTTTAAAAGTTATAAACTAAATACGACACCGAGTAAATGATAATGTATTAGAGAATGCTTTCTAAACTTTTATCATAGCGGAACCGTTATGAAATAATTTTTGATTATTTTCTTTTTAATTAAAACTTTTACTACGATTCCGCTTTGTATTGGCTTAGAAGGTATCATAATTTCAGATATGTAAATAAATGTTATTTAATAAAAATGTTTAAACAAATTAGTGTGAGAAATGAAATTGTTTCACTGCATTACTAATAGTCGTTTTAAAATTTGGTTTAATATCCAATAGTTGTATGCGTATGTCCGGAGTAGCATCCAATTTGCTCCTGAATTTATTTTATGTGCATCAGCTGAAGAGCTCGTTTCGCGTCTATTCACCGTTATAAAAAGGAGCGGAGTTAAAATAGCCTTCTTGGTTACTTGAGGGTATTCATTTTTAACACTAACCCAAAATACACTGAATTAAATTTGTGTTTTAAAGCGATTGAATTCTGAAATTCAATGAATGGTTCATATTCCAGCGTTGTGTATGGTTGAGAAAATATGCAAAACGTAGTGAAATTTGACATTTTTTAACATAATTTTTCTTTTTTTCTTATTATTGACAATAAAAATAGACTCGTTGTTATAAAAAAAAGTTACTTTAGGCAAAATATAGTCGCTGTAACAAAAAAAATAATACATTTTTTTATAACTACCAATGAAGCCTTAGTGGTGTATTCGATGTAAATAAGGAAAGGTTCCATAATTGATTACTCAACGAAATGTATGGAAACAACGTTTGTATTTTTTAAATTGAACATTTTTCTCTCATAAAAAATTGTGTTTTTTTTTATATTTCTATTTTATCCCCGTTGTACAAAAAATTTCTGGCTTATTCGTGTTTTCCAGTTGGAAGACAAACCAAATGATTTTCTCGTAGAACCAACTTCGGGAACCACTGTTCAAAATTACTAACCTTTGAAATAAAACAAATGATTTTCTCGTAGAACCAACTTCGGGAACCACTGTTCAAAATTACTAACCTTTGAAATAAAATTTTAGATATTTGATTAGAAGAAAATTTTTTGCAATTTTTTGTTTACTACGGCTTCTATAGTCCGTATCAGGGATAAATGTATGTATCTATTTTTCAACAAATAAATAAACCAAAGAAATCACTATTTACATTATTGAGCATTATTATAAAGCTTTAAATATAATACACTTGGATCTCGAAACATTTTTTTTTAATATTTGGGTATTATAAAAATTGTATATAATTGTTCTGTTACGAAGTTTTTATAAATTAAATTGTTTAATTTTAAATTATGAATTTCAGTGTATAAAAATAGTTTCAGATAATTACGAAATCGAATATCGTAAGCATTGTATTTAAAAAAAAAAAGTCATTACTGCCATGATAATTGTCTAGGAAAATTTTCTTTAACTAAAGAAGAAAGAATCGAACTATCAGGTTAATGGTGATGATTACATAAAAACTATTAAAATTTATATGAATACTAGAATTTATACGTGGCTTCACCTGCATTAAAAAAAAAATAAAATATATATAATCTATGTGCCAGCTATGTTATTAAACAGAACATTTTTACACACAAATTATACATTAAAAACTTGTGTTATAATAATAATAAATTAACTTGTGTTAGTAATAATATGAAATACTGTTCCAATTATTTAACCTTTTTTACATATTAGTTTTTATTTTGGTTATTTTCCTTATTGTCACAATTTTATGTAATTAGGTAACCCTTTTTACAATGAATTTATATACAGACAACTGACACATCTGTTTCTCAATGGATAGATAGGGTTGCTCAGTTGCCTAAATTGATGTTTGTAGACTATAAACGCACCGTCGTTTGTGATATGAATACATACCGGTACAGCATAAGAAAAAAAAAAATAATTAAGGAAATTTTAAAATTTATTCATTATTATTGCTGTAATCGTTTTTGAGCTGAATCGGGACAAATAAAAATTTTAAAAAATATATCTATTTATATGTGATAGAAATAGTCCAATGCAGTGATTATAATGAAAATATATGTAAATCACAAAATAGCTGACTGTTGAATTTTAACAAGATATTGCTGTTTCTCTAGTTTTTGAACTTTAAAATTGTTGCCATTTCTGTACTATTTGTGATTTCGATGTGACACAAAGCCTAGAACGAATTGGATAACATAAATTATAGACTGTGTGAATTGCATCATTATAGCTGCAAAAGATTTTAAATTAAATCGGAATAGACAGATAGATAAAAAAAAAATGTTTGAAAAATAATTTTTTGTTTATGTGCGATAAAAATAGTCCGATGCAGTGATTATAATGGAAATGTTTGCAAATCGCAGACAGACACAACAATTTTATGTTATAGATGACTATTGATAGATTGGTAAATATAAGCAATATTTCATTGTGCAATTTTGTAACCCTTTTTTTTTTCAAATAGTTTTGTATTAAAAATTTATTTCGCAGCAATCGAATTTTATTTAACTGTAATAATTTAAAGATTTTAAATACTAATGTAGCGTTTTTTTGTAGGTAGATTAAGTGAAGGCGTGCCCATTGAAAGGGTTATAGAAATTGTAAGGGAATGTCCGTCGATTGGGGAAAATTTGCAAAAAAAAAATAAAAAATCTAAAACGAGATTTCTGTATTGGATATTCGACCGGGTTAAACTTTGGATAGAAGATATGAAGAAATTGGAACGGAATCCTGTTTCTTATTATAAAGAACAAGGTAAATAAGAACAATCATGTTTTAAAAAGTATATGATTCTAATTATTATGACAGATTATCAGGAGGAGCAGTTACTTCAATTTAGAAGAATAATTTGTATAGATTGCACACATGGATAATAATTATAATTTTCAGTTGTTTACTTTACTAGTTGTAGATGGTTTTGAACACGGTGTGACTGTTGCTTTCTATTTCTGCAACAGAAATGACACTCGGATTTTTCTTTCCTTTTAAAAAATTAAGGATCATGTTGGTATAATTGGGGCATCCATATTTATGTCCAACAACGCTCCAACATTCTATAATGCTCGGATTTCAGTAATGAAACCCGTTGAAACGTCAGTTATTGTGCTCTTGGCATATAAACAAGAATTTGATTTGAAATCTAAATAAAATAATGTGTACGGAAAAAAGAAATTTGGTTTTAGAAGCACTACATTGTGTACAGATTGAGACAACAAAAGATAAATTTCATCAACTAATTAATAATTTTAGTAATGATTTAAAAGTGTACAAGAGTACTGTTAATTTTGGAAACTATTTTGAGAAGCATTACGCTAATCGTTACAAAATGTGGTCAGTTCGTTATCAGCAATATGCCGGTGTGAATACCAATATGTATCTCTAGTCTTTACATAAGCGTATAAAATATTGTTATTTAGAAGGAAAACAATGTAAAAGACTCAATAATATTCATGCACTACTTAGCCTAGTTAAGGGATAAGATGTGTGAAAGATTAATATATATTTTTAAAAATAAATGTTCGGAGAAAATAAAAAGAATTAAATTAAGTCGTGATAAAAGTACTATATTGAAAGACGCAATTTCACCGGTAGGTGAATTGGAATGGCCGGTGAAATCATCAAAGCATGAAGCTGGTTATATTGTTGAAAAAATTACAGAAAACTGTAAAAGTAATTGTGAATTGAAATGTATAAAATGTAACGATATATGTGTAAACTCGTGTAAATTAATGTGATAAATTTAAATATGTGTAAGCACATTAGTGCCTGCATTCAGCAATATGTTATTAAAAATGACAAACATCAATCCGCCAAACCATTTTCCGAAGACACATTTTATAACATTTTACAAATATTGCAACGACCAAAATAACAGAAAAAAGATAATAATTCAATCAAAATTGGAGTTGCTTTTGAGCTTGACTTAAACTGCAAAACTTGAAGATTCTTCATTTTTAATTGTTAATAATTATCTAGATAAGGCAATAGCGGAAATGAATAACAATGTTCAGCTTACATCGATGTAAACACTGTACATACAAGAGCACATTTCACCGCAAATCCGATATGTAAGTAAAAAAAGAAGGAAAAAAATGAATTATCCACCGAAGTTGAGAAAAATGCAATAATTCACGCGCTGGAAAATCCTGATCAGGAAGTTCTCAATATTCGTACCACTTTCGATAACATTGATTAGAATAGATTAAATTTTTTTTTAGTAAATACAATAATTTTTTTCTGTCTTTTTCAATATATTCGTACGTTTTGTTATGTGTAAGCAGTTACTTTTACGTTCATCATCACGTTTCCATTTCATATACTCCGATGTTAACGAATTTAATTAAATTCATGATCATCCGCTTGTAATATTTAAATTAATTATAAATGTTCGCCATTTGAAATTGTAAAATTGCTCCAGTATTTGAAACTTTTATTACAAGTATTACGTTTTAGATTTAGTTAAATAATTATAATCTTAATTATATAAAAATTTTCTGTATAAATCACTTTGAAGATGTTAATTGTAGTCCTTTTTATTAATGTAATTGTACACTGTGGAAAAAAATATAATATTAAATATCGTTCGTTTTGTTCTGTTTTATTTATATATGTCAAGTTAATATTGCAATGTATTATGTTTTGTATTCGAGTTCATATTTTCTACGTCACATTAATTTATTTAATTAAAATTTCATCATTTTTTTTTTATGACGATTAAAAACTAATGCAACAGCAATCCCAGATAAACTGATAAGTTCATTTAACATATCGGTGTTTTTTTTTTTATATATATATTGATTTATTATTCCTATGTTCATAGTAACCAATTTTACCTTGTTTGCAATATTTGAACTAAAAAATTAATAAACAAATTAATATGTTATTCAAATGTTTTAAGATTTATTACTGAAGTACTAGTGGAATGCAAATTTTAAGTTATAAAAAATATATTTTATAACTCTTTGGAAAACAAAAAAAACAATTTTATTTTATTTTAGTTTTCTAGTTTCCTAAGTAACCGTTAACCGATAGGACGAATTTATTAAAACTCTGACTTTGAAATTATTAGATTTTTCTATTTGAACTGCAAATATTACGTATTTATCAGTTTTCAGGCTAATCAATTTACCTAATTTTATATATATTTCTGTGCTCAACAATTACTTTTCGATCATTAATAATTTAAAATTTGAATCTACACAAGTTATCAGAGCCTTGAAATCAAATTAATCCAATGGATGGAAAATATTTAATATTTTTATTATTATACGGGTTTTTTTTTTATATTGTTATATAACCAATTTTCTCGCTGATAATTTTTTAAATTTTAAATGCCACATATGAAGGTTTATTAAATGATAATTTTTACTGAAACTGTTTTTCACAAAATAACAGCTTTTATAAAATTCATTCTAAAAACGTAGTGAAATTTTTATTAAAAAATTTCGAAATTTTACTATTTCCCGGTCATAACTTACACAAAGAAAATTCATTTTCAGTAATTAATAAATTCATTGTGTATTCTGTTAATCTGTAACAGTTAACCATATGAAATTTCCATGCCGGATATGGTTAGAACAATAAAAGAATCATTGGAAACAGTATTTCTTGACGATGTAATCTTTTCAAAACGGTAAACATTAAAAATTAAAAGAATTTTATGAAATAACTACTAACTTTTGATTTTTATTATTTGAAAAAAAAAAGTTTAATTGAAGAAAAACTGTGTAGCCTTTCCCAGTTATCCGTTTTCATTTTTGGTTATTCTTTCACCTTAGAAAAACATTTTTAAAAATGAAAATATGTGAAACTTAAAATTTTTTTAGAAATCTATTGTATGCAATTTTTTCGTTAATTATAAATAAAAACATCACGATCTGTGCTCATAAAAAACAAAAACAAAATTTAATTTGAAATACTTTATAAACCCCTAGAAAACATTTTCTCAGTATTATATATTCGAATAAATATTGTTATAACGCATGGGAATTATATAATTTGATTTACTTTCATATTTATTGCATTTAGGTTTTGTGAAAACAATGTTCTTTAATAAATTACCTTGAAATTACAAAAACAGCTGAACATTATATCATGTATCAAGGATTTTGTACATTTCAGTAGAAAAACTCATTTAAATTCATTAAACACTAGATTCAAAATAATATTTCTTTCGAATTTGTAATATTATTATTTATACAGAATAATTAAACCATGTTTCAAGAAAAAAATGCACACTACTGATGGTTGATTAATCTTTTATAACTTCGAAAGATTCGTTACTAAATTAAATACAATTCCTTTACCTCTAAAAAATTAACTTTATAAATTTAATTACGCATTTTTCTGTTCAACAATAAAATACGATGCAATTATAATTTTGTTTTTTTTTTTCGTTGTACCGGTATAAAATACCACAACCAATGGTGCTAAAAATTAAGACGAGGAAAGGAAGTAGAAGGAGGATAGGAAATAATAAAGGCAGAATTAAGTATTAGAAGGAGGATTGAGTATAAAATTAAATCACGTTGAATCAGATTTGTTATATTTAGGTAATAGGAAGGGCGTCACGGCGCAATTTTCTTCTTTTCAATCGTCTCTGGGGATTGTCCGGCAATGTGATCGTACATTCTGCTTATATAATCCATTTACGTAAATTTACAATTTGGTCTTAAAAAATTTATAATATATCAATAAAATAACTGGCATAATGATTATTTTATAATTATATAATTTTGTTACTTTTGTTTCACAATGCTAAAATGTGTTTTATAAAATTGATATTACACTCATATTCTGTAATAGTGCATCCAAACAATTGCTTTCAAAAGCAATAATATAAATTAAACTTAATAAAATTGTTATATTCTAGACAAATAAATAAAAAATTTTTTAAAAATTTATTATCTCAAGATCTATCAAAAGTAAAATGTACTCTATATATTATAACAAAATAGTGACCCAATTTTCAAATGATATCAAACAAGTGAGTATTGCACTACATAACATTTATTTTCAATAAACTATAAATGTACAAATTATGAACGAAACATTTTATAGTTTGTGAACAATTTAACAATTATACATTAATTTTTTTAAAAAAAACTCGCTTAATCTACTTATAACAATAACTACGTTATTTGTTTTTTAAACAATAGAGTACATTCCAATTTGCATTTCGGATAATAAGCCATACACTGAAAACATAAAACACAAAAATGTATTTCTTTTCTGGGATATGAACCTCTGTTCTAAATGATACAAATAACTTAATCTTACATGAAAACTAAAGACCAACTTACTTTTTATTGATAGATATTTGTTAATTTCCGGCTAATTTAATCAAAAACATTAACCGGAATAATTTATTCGGGACTTCCATACTACAAACTTGAATCATCTATATATGCAAAAGAAATATTTACTGTAATAAACTTATGTGCATTAATATATAATTTTAAAAAATACAACTGAACGCGTTACATGTTTAAAATAATAATTTCTCACAGTACTGCAACTGAAATAACAATATACACCTATTATAAGTTCACTTTTCAAAAACAAATTAGTATATATATAGACGTTTTTGGTAATGCCTGAAAATGACTTTATAGTCGAAAAGCTTTGCTTATATAATAAAAATTTTTTAGTGATTAACTTCGATTTTAGTTTGTTTCGTTATATATATATATATATATATATATATATATATATATATATATATATATATATATATATATATATATATATGTATAATTTCGTAGTTTTTACAGTACTTTTTTTTTCAAAT
This sequence comes from Coronaproctus castanopsis, assembly GCA_032883995.1. Classification (NCBI taxonomy): domain Eukaryota; kingdom Metazoa; phylum Arthropoda; class Insecta; order Hemiptera; family Monophlebidae; genus Coronaproctus; species Coronaproctus castanopsis. The sequence continues at coordinate 30,799,188 of CM065054.1, read as the reverse complement.
TTCATTTACATAAACGTAGGTTTAACATTTTTATTTTTTACATTCTAGCGTATCAATTCAATAAATCATAAAAAAAAGTACCATACGTCTTGTGTGAAAAATCCGTACTATAATCATAAATTATGTAATGGTAACAGTTTATTCTACTTATTTTATTTTACGTTATAAATCATTTCACTTTTTTGAAAAATTTCTCGTTTTGAACTTTTAAAAATTACAATTTCGTAAAATAACATTTCATTTATGTATTAGTCTAAAATAATGTAAACGATGTGTTGATTTTATATCGATTTAATCGGAACGGCCATTAAAAATATATTTGTTCGGAAAAATGACGATAGGCATTCTACATACCTCAACTGGCAATCACCAAATCATATCGTTTACCGAGTTTTTCCACTGTGTTTATAACAGAAGGATATGCAATTCTTAAAGCTTTGCAATTTGCACGAGTCAATATTACACATTCAAATGTACTTATTTTATCTGATTCCTTAAGTGTGCTTAACGCCATCCAAAATTCAAATCGTACATTCAAAACTAATAGAGTTATTCTGACAATAATAGAAAATGTAATGTATCTACAACAAAAGAATGTCCATGTGAAATTTACATGGATCCCAGCTCATATCGGGATCAAAGATAATGAAATTTGTGATCAGGCAGCTAAAATGGGGCCTCCAGAGGCCTACTGATCCCTGCGATTCACTCCACATGTTTAGCTGCGTCTGCGAAGGCGGATTTGCGTCATCGCTGGAGCTCCATGTTTTGTGCTACTCGGAATAATTTCTATAAACAAATTCAAACAAGTTTACCGAAACAATCTCTCTTTCTAATTAAGCCTCCTCATTCAATACCAATCCGTAAATTTTTCTCTCTTTTAATTCGTATTAGGTCAGGACATAATCTGCTGCCTAGTCATCTCCACCGGATAGAGCTGGTTAGTTCCAGTACTTGCCAGTCCTGTGGTTTGACGGCAGATATTAATCATATCATTTTTTCATGTAATCTATACAGTGCACACAGAGAAACCCTAATCAAGATATTATTACAGTTAGGTATCTTCCCTCCGTACTCTATTGCATACCTCCTATCCTTAAATAATCCTCTTGTGTTGATAGCACTGGTCTCTTATATATATAAATCCAATATTATTTTGTAACCTTTACATCCTCGTATAGTGTATTTTCCTTATATGTCTTAGTTTAGTTATTTATCTTTCTATTTTATAAATAATTTGTTAGCGTTAGCGTTTAGTTTATATAAATTTATATGTACAATGAGTAGTAATGGTTTTATAACCTACGATAGATCTTATATAGAAATGATTATTTCAAGAGTCAGAATTGTTTAAAAATGTATACGTCGCACTCTATGCCCTGCCAAAGATAGCACGTCGGCAATCTAAAAATTCGTAGCTCGAGACCTATCGATCGTAATGAAAAACGGGTTTCTATTTCGAACTCGTCATTTTAATATCTCGTATATCAGTTCTATAGACATTTTTCGAAACTGGAAATTCAAGGTCACCCCCAAAAGTGCGCCAACATTTTTTCCGAATTCCGACTACAACTTTATTTAATAATTTTTCCTACGACGATCGAATTAGGTAATAACAATGTTTTTCGAATCCCTAAGCCTAACCAAAGCGGGAAAACCGATTTTTCTAAAGTCGTATTACCATTAAAACCTTGGTCGGGTTTAGGAATTTTTTTCCTTGAATCTACAATGTTTTACACTGACGCATCCCTATTTGCCGGGATCTCAGTTATCAGAGACGGAACAATCATCATTCAATATTCCTACCGCAGACATTCTCCGTCATTTCATCAGAATTATAAGCGATTTATCTTGCTACGGAATCTTATGAGTTCCGATGTTGATAAACCTTCGATTATATGTTCTGACTCTCTTCTAGCACTCTGCATTCTCTGCGACGTTTTCAGTCATGATCAGCAACGAGTATATTTTAAGACATGAGGTTATGCCGTGTCTAAAAAATGTGTTCACAAACCTGAAATTACGAATAAATTGCCTACAATTCTCAATTTGACATTAATAATTTAATTAATGTTTTTAACATTGAGAATAACATTGCTAGCATGAGTACTTCCTTAATTCCTTTAAAATAATTATTTTAACGACCTTACTTAAGTTGCTAAGTAAACTAATTAGCCAAATGTTGCAAATCTGAGAACTGTCATTCCCAAGTTTAGGAGGAGCAATAAATTTTGAATTTTTCTAACAGTGCGTAAAATAACTGAATTTAAACATGCAGTTTAATATAGTCGTAAATTCTACGATAGCTTTTGAGCTCCTTAATTACTATAGATGAGATTTCATCGTGTACTACCGAATGTTTAGCTTTAATTGATTTAATTGTAACATACATATCTTTCGGACTAATAAAAATTGTTTTATCAACAGAACTGACATCTTTAATATATTGACTGACTGTTAATCGAACTTTAATGAATCGTAGAGCGGTGGAAGGGCAGTGCACGGTTTGTTATAATTTTTGTAAACCTTCCATACATTATTATTTTTCGTATTGAGCTTCGATAAAAACGAATTAAATTTATTGTATTGAATCAAATTGGAAATTGGAAATGTAACCTCATATCAACTGTAAGACCAATATGTTGATTATTGTTAGGGCTACCCTGTTATTATATTATTATTATTATGCATTTATTGCTACATTAAGCCAATATGTGGAAAAGTTAGGAACGAAATAACATTGACGGCTTTTAAACTTGAAATATTTTCTAGTAAAAAATCAGTGATCCATTTAATATATGTATAATCTTATTACCATCGAATATACTGCATCCAGGAATAGAAATGTGAATCGCAATAGTAAGGATAAGATAACCACCTACCGCAGTACAACAAAATTGATGTGTCAATAAGTCGTATTAATAATTCATTTAATTTAATTTTCTTATATATTACGAGGTCCATTTCGCATTTTGATATCAACATTTGTGTATCGTTTTTACTCCGTTTGTCTCGACTTGTGTCGTTAGTTTCGTTTGTGTGAAAAAAAAATTGTGAGGAAGTAAAGAATCTTCCATTTCCAACTTGGTTCCCAAAATATTTACTAGTTTTCCAGATTTGCTTTGTTCTTAGTGTTTGTCTTTAGATGTACAGAAATTAACTTTATTCATTAAATCAATTTTTAAAAATCGGCATTAATTTTTTTGTTTTGATTTGCTTCATTCATAATGATTTTTTTACCGTTTCCAATTTATTTTAATTCACAGATATTTATATAACCAGTTTAACAATTTTTGTGAGGAAACTAATAATAAATTTAAATAATTTGTAGTTACGAGTATTTTAAACGAAATTTTCAAATTATAATGGCAACAAAAAAACGCGTCTATTTTTATTTTTAATTCGATACAATTTTAATCATAAATTAATATATTTTATTATAAAACGACTGGAACAACCATATACATTTGTTGATATATATAAATTGACGCTCTATCATTTATGTATGTATATATATATATATATATAATTATATAATTATGTACATTTGTATACAAAGGGGGACAACTGGAATAAAATACCCCAGGTCACAAATGAAAGGGTCTCACAAAAACGTTAAAAGTTAAAATTCGTTTTTAGTGAGGAACCCAAATGTAAATACATTTTTTAAAAATATATTTGAAGTATAATGTAAAAGGGTAACAAATAATAGTTTAGCCTATCCAGACTTAAGTTTATGGAAATGACGTGTTTATGTCAGTCAGAATATTAAAAATAGTTTATATTATCCTAATTACAAGAAATAGCAGTACAATTTTGAATGACACCTCTTATTAAATAGTTATTTATATTTTTAGGAAATATGTACTTTCATCTTTAGGTACGTGGATATATACATATATGCAATATATATATATGTAATATATGTGTGTGTGTATATGTGCATATAGATATATATAAATATGTATACCTACATGCATATACACACACCCATTTTAAATATATGTATATATACATGTAATATGGTTGTGTGTGCATTGCTTTTATATATATATATATATAAAACCGGTGAAAAATATTTTTTTCTCAGACTGTAAAAATAATTATTTCCTCTCCAAGGTCTTTAATTTTAAGAATTATTTTCCTTATAGACGTTTATCATTATTATCGTAAAATGTTTATGATTATTATCGCAAGACATTTATTATGGGCGTACACGAAAATGGGGCCAGGCGCCGGCTTTAAGATAATTCCGCTGAATCAGCATTTCAGCACGTGCTGGGTCACCGCCATTTTTCAGATAATCATAATAAAGGCCTTGCGATAATAATCATAAACATTTTGCAATAATAATGATAAATGTCTATAAGGAAAATAATTCTTAAAATTAAAGACCTTGGAGAGGAAATAATTATTTTTACAGTCTGAGAAAAAAATATTTTTCACCCGGTTTATATATATATATATATATATAAGCAATGCGTACACAACCATATTACGTATATATATATACATATATATATTTATATATATCTATATATATATACACACATATATATTACATATATATATATATTGCATATATGTATATATCCACGTACCTAAAGAGGAAAGTATATATTTCCTAAAAATATAAATAACTATTTAATAAGAGGTGTCGTTCAAAATTGTACTGGTATTTCTTGTAATTGGGATAATACAAACTATTTTTAATATTCTGACTGACATAGACACGTCTTTGCCATAAACTTAAGTCTGGATAGGCTAAACTGTTATTTATTACCCTTTTACATTATACTTCAAATATATTTTTTAAAAATGTATTTACATTTGGGTTCCTCACTAAAAACTGAATTTTCAACTCTTTACAATCGATCCCTATGAATCGCTAAACGTTGTAAGCGCATAACTCAACAACGCCCGGACCAATTTGGCCAATTGAAGTTCAAGGATGGTTTTTACGGCGAGAAAAATTCGGAAAAAAATTCAGGGAGGTTAGGGGGTTGAAGGGGTAAATTATTTAAATTTTGATTTTGGAAAAATTTCGATAGAATCGATTTGGTAGATATTAAAATGACCGATACGAAACAGAAAACCGTTTTTTGTTACGATCGATAGGTGTCGAGCTACAAATTTTTTAAAATCGATGACCTGCCACCTTTGGCAAGGCATAGCGAGCGACGTAAACATTTTTAAACGATTCCAACTTTACAAATAGTCGTTACTATATAAGATCTGTCGGATGAAATGAAAAAACCGCGAAAAAAAATTTCAAACCCGATCCAAAAATTTCAAAAGGGGAGAGAAGATTGCGATTTTTTTCGAAATTTCGATTTTTTCGCAATAATTCGCGAACGATTCGAAATTTTGGAAATAGTATTTTAATGAAAGTTATTCGTCATTAAAAGACGCGTCTAACGATGGTATTGCCGTATTTTTATATCGAATAATCGTTGAGAAAATTGGGCTTAAAGATTTTGGGGTTTTGGGCCCTTTTTGAAGCCTCTATGGTAGCTAAAGGGTTTGGGTTGGTCTTAAAACAAAATAGACGTGGAGATCTATAATCTATGTTATTAGATCAATGTCTTAAAAATTAACCGGTATCGAGAAATCGCGATTTGAAAATTTCATTTTCGATTTTTAAAAATTCTGCCGGCGATTTTTGGCCGGCCGGTACTACAATGCATTTAGCACGGGCCAATGTTAATTATATTCAGGGTAGCTCGACACCTATCGATCGTAACGAAAAACACGCCTGTACCAATTTGGCCGCAATGGCAAAGGTTTAGCAGCAATGTAAATTGATTATTTGGGATGAATGCACGATAGCACATAAAAAATCTTTGGAGGCTTTAGTCAGAACCTGAAAAGATCTACGGAACAATCATAACCGATTTGGTGGTGTCATGATTTTATTATCAGGTGATTTTCGTCAAACATTGCCAGTGATTCCACGATCAACGCCAGCTGATGAACTCAATGCATGTCTAAAGTCCTCCAATTTGTGGAAACATGTCAAAGTACTTCATTTAAGCAAGAATATGCGTGTCGAATTGCAAAATGACCAATCTGGAAACATATTCTCTAAACAACTCATTGACATTGGTAATGGCAAATTTCCTAGAGACATGTTGACTGGCTGCATTAACTTTCCTGAAAGTTTTTGTCAATTAACTCGATCAAAAGATGAACTTATTCAGAAGGTGTTTCCAGATGTTGCTGAAAATTACAGAAACCATGATTGGTTGAGCGAACGAGCTATATTGGCTGCAAAAAACATAGATGTAAATGAATTAAATTTCAAAATTCAAGAACAAATTACAGGCGAATCGAGGATATATAAATCAGTTGATTCAGCTACTAACCAAGATGATATAATCAACTATCCACCGGAATTTTTAAACTCGCTGGATTTGCCAGGATTGCCACCTCACAATCTTCAATTAAAGGTTGGATCGGTAGTTATAATGTTGCGAAATATCAACCAACCGCGTCTTTGCAACGGCACACGTTTAGCAATAAAAAAATTTCTAAACAACGTGATAGAAGCAACTATACTAAAAGGAAAGTATAAAGGAGAAGATGTTCTCATACCGCGCATCCCAATGATTCCGACTGATGTGCCATTTGAGTTTAAACGACTACAGTTTCCAGTGCGGCTTGCTTTTGCTATGACCATAAACAAGTCACAGGGGCAATCATTAAGTGTTTGTGGTATTAATTTGGAAAACCCATGTTTCTCACATGGTCAATTGTATGCTGCCTGTTCCCGTGTTGGAAAACCATCAGATTTGTTTGTCTATGCGCCAGGTAATCAAACGAAAAACATCGTATATTACAAAGCACTTGTAATATGGGTGTGTGCATGTGCATATACGTTTGTAATATATATATATATATATATATATATATATATATATATATATATATATATATATATATATAAATATAAATATGCGTGTGTGTATATGTATTATATATATCCTGGGAAAAATATTATTTTTTTCCGGGCTGTAAAATAATTACTTTCCTCTCTCTTGTTATCATTTTTAAGAATTATTTTCCTCATAGATGTTTGTTATTATTATTCGAAGATGGTTATTATGATTATCGCAATATGTTTATGATTATTATGGCAAGATGTTTATTATGATTATCTGAAAAACGGCGGTGACCTTAGCAGGTTCGGAAATGCTGATTCGTCGAAATTTTGGCCTTGGAGGCGCCTGGCCCCATTTTCGTCGTCACCGGAAAAATGGCGGTGACCCAGCACGTGCTGAAATGCTGATTCAGCGGAATTATCTAAAAGCCGGCGCCTGGCCCCATTTTCGTGTACGCCCCAATCAACAGATCCTGGCAACCTTGTTTGAAGGTCGAATCTCGGACATTTCTTCATAGAGCTTCTCTGATTGGTCTATCTATATTATCCGTGAATGAAATGATCCGCCCAGATAATACAGATAATTATTGGCCCATCCCAGTTCTGTTGGGTTATCAGTAGAGCTGTCGATTCCAGAAAATGTAATCAGTTGATCGATTCCCGGAAATCGAATCGACTTGAAAGTTGATCGACTCAAGTCGAATCAATTCCAATCAGAATCGATTAATCATCGGAATCGACTCGAATTGACGGAATCGATTTGAATCGACAGAATTGACTCGAATCGATGGAATCGACTCGGAATTGGCGAAATCGACTTAAATTCAAATTTATGCAGCTTTTTAAATTTTATAAACAAGTTTTTTTTACTTAAATAAAAAATGCACTGCTAAAAAACTGTAAGTCTATTTAACAATTTAACATATTAAAATTTACAATACGAAAAAAATGAAAAAAACAATATTTTATTAATGATTATTTTGAATTTTGATAAAGAAATATTAATTTTTTTGCCTAATTGGCTGCTAGTGAGAATGTTTCCTGCTGATGAGAACACTCTCTCCAATGGCACAGATGTGCCTGAAATGCACAAATATTTTTTAGCCAATTGGCTAACTGCTGGGTATTTTTGGGCGTGCGATCGCCACCACTCCAAAACGTTGTCGCTTTTAGGAATCTGCTCTTCCTTTAAATATCGGTCAAATTCCGATTTAGATTTTGAGGAGTCATCTTCTGGGAATAGTATTTCCAATGCCGATTTCATTCCACTTTTTTTTTCTACCCTTTTTTCTTTGCATTCGAGAACTTCAAATTCTGACTTAATTCGTTCCACTAAAGCTGGTATTTTCTCGACGCTTCCTTTATAACGAGGATCGAATAGTGTACTGGCAAACAAAGATAAACAATCGATCTCTTCTTCGAAGTTCATGGGGAATCTGTCTTCAAAACCAGCTTTCACGCAGTTTTTAAAATCGTGGATTAGTTTTGAATTATTGTCATCATTGCTTGCATCTGTTGGATCAATATCAATAAATTTTTTGATTGTTTGTATTAGCGGAATTGTGAAGGAAGCAGTAGGGTACGATTCGCTGGAAATAACCTTGGTTGCCGATTCAAAAGGCCTTAAAACCTCAATCAATTGCTGAACGAGGTCCCACTCGTCATCTTCAAATTTGTATTTTCTCGAAGTATTTTTCGAAGTATAATTTCGGTCATTTAAAACTCCAACAATAGCTGTCCTTTGTTCTATAATTCTTTCGCATCATTAAATGTGAAGAATTCCATCTTGTTGGTACTGATTGAATGAGTTTGTGTTGCGGAAGCTCCAGCTTTTTTTGATAATCGATTAATGCATCAGAGGCTTTGTACGAGTGTTTGAAATGACCAACGAGAGATGAGCATTTATTTATTACGTCAATTTTTTTCAAGCCATCATTTAGACATAGCTAAATTGAATGAGCTAAACATCTAATTGATGCGCCAAATAAATCACGATTATTAGAAATCGCCTTACTAATATTACATGCGTTATCATGAATCGTCGCAACTATTCTATCATTTAGATGAAAATCATGAATGATACCTTGCATTTTTTTTGCCAAATTTTTGGCAGTGTGAGATTCTTTCATGGGTACCGTATCCAAAGTTACATTTTTCATGTGCCAATTAGTATTAATCGTATGAGCAGTCACTGTTAAAAATGCAGTGTTATTTCGAGCAGTCCACGTATCTGTGGTTAGACTAACATGTTCAGCATTTTCGATCTTCACTTCTTCTTTTACTGCATTTTTTTTTTAAGTCATAAAATCAACTCTATTCGCTATTGTATTTCTCGAAAGAATTTGATAGTGTGGATCCACTATTTTCATAAAATTTTTAAATCCAGAGCCTTCGACAAAACGAAATGGTAAAAGATCAGTGGCAATCATATTGGCCAAAGCGTCAGTGACTCTGTCTTGACGCTTGGCAATTACAGACTGATCGTGAAAATTGCTCGTAATTTTTGACTGACGAAGTTTGATGGACTCCACTGACTTTTCATTTTTTTGGCTGCTGCTCTCATGTGTGCTATCTGCAATAACATCAGGGTCATCTAAATCATCTTCGTCTTCAGAAATGTTTAATTTATTCGACTTCCTGCGTTAAAAATAATAGAAATTCAAAAAATTTAAACGTATTCACAGTTCCGTATTCAATAATTCGAGGTTCGAGGCTTATGGACACAAACAGCGTGGGGGCCCCTTATAAATAAAAAAAATTAGGAATCTGAAAATGTTTGAAAATAAACATGTAAAAATACTTCTAAAGAGTTTATTAATTTAAACGAAATTATTAGCACTCTTGAAAGATGTAGGAATTTATTTTGAAAAAAGTAAAATAGATTGAATAGGTAATACATTTTACCAACAAATACTAAATTTTTCATTACACATGATACAAATTATAATTGGATGAGATAAATTGAAATTTGCACTTAAGGTCGCAAAAAAAAGTTATATTAAAAAAAATTTTAATAGTTTAATTTTTTGTGGGGGCCCCATAATTGTGGGAGCCCTGGGCCAGTGCCCCAAATGCCCTTATGTAAATCCGGCCCTGGGTATTCACATTTAAATTTCAACGAGTTGGTGATAGCTTTACCTAACATATGTATAATTAGTATTGTGTAAAATTACACCAAATTTGAGAAAAAAAAAAAAACAGAAATCGTAAATATAACTTTTTCTACACTTTTTAAATTTGATCGTTCTCCTACTTTTTCGTGCGACATAAAAAAAAAACCTTTTTGAAAAATTCAAATATGTAGTTTAATATTAATTCATTAAACAAGAAAAAATTGATAATGAGAAAGTAGAAACTCACCTTTTTCGATTTATGTTGGTTAAGTAACTAACCATAGTAGATGAAGTACTTTCAAAGGGTTGTGCAATCTTTATTTAAATGTTTACAGTAGGAAGATGTACTTCCACAAAACGCGTAAGTTCTATTACACACATTACATTTTACTTTCGTATCGTTGTCAAACTTAGTGAACCACTTCCACACAAAACTACTTGTAGAGCGTTCCGCCATATTAAAAATTTCAAAATAAAAAATATTAAAATACAAATGCGAGTAATCCACCCAACAAGCGACGCGACGTAAAAAACGAATGTTTCATTTCATCAAATGCGTACTGATGTCTGAACGCGCGTACAAAATGTTTTCAAACTATTACAAATATTACAACAGCATTCTGGGTATAAGTGTTCGCAGTATTTATGCTCTTCGCAGTATAATAACCCGTTAGAATTCATTACGACTGAATGATGTTTTAAAAGATATGTTGTTTATATATATTTCTTTTATCTTTTGTAATTAGCGGGTTATATGATAATTATATAGATAAGAAGTAGCTGATGTTATAATTAATGATAACGCATCGGATGATGTTTGTTAATTTGGTTAATAATTAGTAATATGAGTTATCATCCGTTTTTAAAGTTTTATGATTTTTTTATATCATCCCATCAGTTCGATAAGTTGAATGTATGTTTCAATATGGAGGGATGGGATGGTAGGAAATTTCTTTATTCAATCTATTCCATTCGTTTTTCAAATACTCTACCACGGGATCAACGTCAACTTCTAAATCATTCGCTAATTGATCATACGACGATAGAGGCGTAATGGTCACGGTATTTTCCTCTATAATAATTTTTGTATTCACACGACTCCATTTTTTAAATACTCAACCACGGGATCAATATCGGCTTCTACAAACCCGTCATTAATTTCGTCGGATGTATCAAAATCTGTCAACGCAGCCTCCAACAACGACATCTCTTGGGTTTCCGCATTTATTTATTTTCCTCTACTTTCTTCAATTACTTTTTTCTTCTCTTCGACATCTCGATTCAAAACTGCGAGCTCGCTTTTCGTTTCTTCCACTTTTTCTTTCAAATTATTCAACCCTTTTTTCGATTTTTCAATCTTTTCTCGCGTCGCTTCCAATTCGTTCTTTTCCGCAACACGTTCCTGTCCATTTTCTTCTTCATCGTCCGATAAGTCCAAATCCTTAACCAGTTGCTCCAGCGATGTATATTTGTCCAATGTAGATTCCTATTTCTTGGTATACACATCCAATTTTTGCGGCCTACTTGGTTTCCTGATGATGTTGACAGATAGTTCTTCAGCAGTCGTCTTCTTTACAGTTGGTTTATTTTTAATAGTTTTATTACTACTTATTTTTAGCTTATTCTCTACTTTATTTTTATTACTACTTATTTTTAACTTATTATTTAATTTACTCGCTACAAATCGAGTGGAAACATTTCAATTCATTATCTTTTACAAATTTCATATTATTATGTATATTATGTATCAGTCTATTTGTGTTTTAAAGTTTATGTACTGCAATATGGCACTTAATATACACACGCGCACACATATATTTCTTCTTCATACTGTGGATTCATAAACATGTTTTCCAGAGGTTCTTTCATTTGAGGTGGATTGAAAAATCCTACTTGTGTTGTAGGTTGCAGTTTAATCTAGCACATTATCCACTCCAATCGTTAGGTATGTGTTTCCTGTGGAGGATGATTGTGAACGAATCCCATGAAAACAGTTAAACTGTACCTGGATCAGATTGTACAAAGGGAAACATAAATAGAAAATGCCCAATGACCGAACTAACTTTGAAATTAAATCACGTTTGACCAGGCGTAGAAAAATATGAACGTATGTGGTTAGAGCAATACTAAAAGTATCTACATAACCGTTAAAGCAACAACATATATACTAAACTTATAGTTCAAACAGATTTGTAAAGAATATGCTAATATATTACCAAAGAAATTAGAAAACGGTAAAGTAAAATTATAAATAACTAAAACTCGTAAAAATGAAATACAATCAGAAATTTCATTTCTACCTATATGTAAACATAATATTCATTTCATCCTCTGCAGTTGGATTTATACCATCCATGCAATACCAATGAATGGGGGGGAGCCTCCACGCATGTTGCTGAATCAAGAGATATAAAATGAATAAATTCAAAAAACTTTAGCAGCTGGCGCCCCCTAGAAACGTCACCAATTTTGGTGGCGGCCAATCATCCCATACCCGGTCAACCACCTTCACCTTCACCACTACAAACAGTGATTAAGCCAAAATCTTTTAGAATAATGTCCATAAATATAGAATGTCTAACAACTACCAAGGAATATATATTGGCTGATTTAATTACACGTGAAAACATTGACATACTTCTACTTCAAGAAACACATTGCGCAGAGACAAACTGGAAGCCCAAAGTATATGGCGTGAAATTGGCAATTGACAGACCACATGAAAAAATATGGTAGCGCAATTCTAGCAAAATATGATATCGATGTTATTAAAACAACAAAATAATATAGAAATTTTATCTGTTGATACAGGCAAGTGTGCAGTAAGATCTGTGTACAAACCGCCGAACATTGTATTTAACTATCCAAACGTCATACAAAAAACTGAGATTATTATTGGAGATTTTAACAGCCACGGCGTCAATTGGGGATATGCTGCAAATGATTCGAACAGTGATCTCGTAGAAGATTGGGCAGAGAGACATAAGCTAAATTTGGTGTTCGACCCAAAATTGCCCGCATCGTTTAACAGCGGTAGATGGAAATGTGGTTATAATCCAGATAATATATTTGTCATCGAAAACATCATAAATTTGTGCACTAAACAAGTTTCTGATCCAATTCCGCACACACAACACAGGCCAATAATATGTGAAATACATGCAGCTGTCAAATCGACCCGTACTAATGATACAAAGTTACGGTACAACAAAGCGAATTGGACTAACTTTACAAACGAACTTGATATGACGGTGATAAACATACCTGCAGTGGCCGGAGAATATGAAATCTTTGTTGCAGCCAGTAAGAAATACTTAAAAAAAAACATATACCACAGTACGTAAAACATATATTCCAGGTATGAAAAAAGATATCCAAAATCAATATGAAGATTACATAAAGAAATTTAATTTAAATCCCTTCGACGAACAAACAACAAGAATGGGTTTCGAAATTTCCGAAAAGATAGCAAACGAAAGGTGTAAAAATTGGCAAGACCTGGTAGAAAATCTTGACCTTAGCAAAGATAGCCGCAAGGCGTGGCAGCTAATGAAGAAACTAAACGGCGATAGCATACGACAAAATTGTGTTGCAAACTTTACCGCAAATGAAGTTGCTAACCAACTCCTCATAAATGGGAAAGCAGAACAAAAAGTTAATTTTTTTTTTATTATTATTTATAATACTGCGAGCTGTCCACCAAGGACATTTAGCAGTACGTTTAAAAGAATTGAACATGAGTGGACAAGTATCCAGCGATACCTAACCGATTACGACGACCCTAAACGAGATCCTGCGGTTTCTGACGTTTTAGTCTCCTTATATCACCGGTAGTATCAAGCAATCCCTTAGCAAGAATATTCGGGTGGCTATCGAGTCTTCTTGCGCGTCTTTTAGCGTGAACTTTTACGACCTCGGTCGCATAATCTATACGTAAAACTCGATGCAACGTTAGATTTGTTACATACCAGGGTGCCTTGGTTATCGTCCGAAGAATTTTATTTTGTGACGTTTGTATTAGTTTCAGGTTTGATGGTCTAGCACAACCCCAAAGTTGCACCCCATAGGTCCAGACACAGGCCTTATGACTACTGTATATATATTAAACGTTTATTATCTGTCGTTAGTACACTGTTTCTCCCTATTACATTTTTTTAACTCGAATATCTAATTATTTTTTCTTCATTTGTATGTGATGTTTCCATGTTAATCGGCTATCCAGGTGTAATCCTAAGTACTTGACCGTTGATCGTACTGACAGATCGGTGCTATTAATCCTGACGGGTGGGGGTGCAACTTTTCTGTTGGTAAAATGGATATTGACAGATTTGTTTTCATTAATTCCAATTTTCCATTTTTTAAACCATATCTCCGCCTTAGTAAGAGCTTTCTGTAGGTTACGGCTAGCTATCTTCGGATCCGTGTGTGTTGAGAGCAATGCAATATCATACGTAAATGTAGCCAGCTGTACGTTTTCCATTGTAGGGAAATCAGCCGTGTATAACAAGTACAGCGTGGGGCCCAGGACAGAAACTTGGGAACGCCTGCTAAAATAGGATATATTTCTGAATAGGTATGTTTGTAACGCACTTGAAAGTGCCGATTTTCTATGTATGATTTCAACAACAGGTAAAAATTTTTCGGCAATAGACATTTCAGTTTGTATAATAGACCATCGTGCCAAACTTTATCAAAAGCTTGTTGAACATCGAGAAATGCCGCGGTACATACTTTTTTGGTTTCTAAGCTATTTTCAATTACACTAACCACCCTATGTAATTGATCAGTGGTGGAATGGTGTTTTATAAAACCGAATTGATGTTGCGGAATTATATCATTGGATTGTATGTAAGGCTGTAATCTTTTTAATATTAATTTTTCTACTACCTTCGACAAAACAGGCAACAAGGAGATCGAACGATAAGATGAAACAGAATACAGATCTTTACCAGGTTTCGGAATCATCATAATTTGCGCGAATTTCCACTGTACTGGAAAATATTGTACGCGAAATATTGCATTACATATATAAGTCAGCAATATTATAGCTTTTCGTGGAAGTTTATTCAATAATTCAGCGCTTATTAAGTCGAAACCCGGACTTTTCTTTTTCAACGTCTTAAGTAAACATTTCACCTCAGAAGGTGAGGCTAACTTAATCGAAGAAGATGATTCATATGGACTATTTATATAGTCGTATATTTCCCTGTCCGTGCTAGCCGTTTAAAATGAAAAAGAAATCTATTACAAGGTACCCATCTTTAGAGTCAAACCACTTTAACGAACTAATTACGGAGATCGAAATCGCAAACGCTATAAAAACAGCAAAAAATAGGAAAGCAGCCGGGGTAGATGGCATGTATATAGAGCAGATAAAACACTTTGGAAAAACAACCAGAGCCTGGATTCAGGATATGTTTAATGATTGCATCAATAGATTAACCATACCAAAAATTTGTAGAAAAGCACATGTTATTGTCCTACTGAAGCTGGGGAAAGATGCTAAGAACCCCAAAAGCTACCGTTCGATATCACTACTATGTCATCTATACAAAATATTTGAAAGAGTCGTTCTAAATCGAATGGCATCAACAATTGACTCTAAGCTTATTCCTAAACAGGCAGGATTCAGGCCAGGGAAATCCTGCTCTGGACAAATTATACATTTAACGCAGCACATAGAAGATGGTTTCGAAAATCGTGAAATTACTGGAGCTGTTTTTGTGGATCTCGCTGCAGCCTTTGATATAGTGTCGCACCGAATTTTGGCTAATAAAGTGTATGAAACAACCAAAGATTTGAAATTTACTCAGATAACATCCATGCTGCTAAAAGATAGACGTTACTATGTGTACTTAAATGGTAAAGATGGTACATGGAGAAAACAAAAAAATGGACTACCGCAGAGCAGTGTGCTAGCTCCTGTTCTTTTTAATATTTATAATAATGATCAACCGATAGAAATCGATACAAAACACTTTCCGTATGCGGATGATCTAGTAGTAACATAAAATGATCATGAAACTGGATAATTGCTATAAAAAAAATCAGCTGCTACTGAATCTAATGAAAACTCAAACCTGCGCTGTCTATCTTCGGAATAGGGAAGCAAAACGCAAGCTAAGCATAAAATGGTGTGGCACAAAACTAAAACACACAGATAATCCTAAATATCTAGGTATCTTACTTGATAGATCATTGACATTCAAGCAGCACTGTGAAGCTACAAAGATGAAAGTGATGACAAGAACGAACTTGATTCGAAAATTGTTCGGTAGTAGATGGGGAGCTAAACCGCATCTATTACGAACATCGGCCTTGTCCCTTTGCTACTCTTTAGGAGAGTATGCATGTCCAGTTTGGAGTCGTTCCGTACATGCGAAGAAAGTTAACGTTGCTTTATATGAAGCATTCGGAGCAGTAACTGGCTGTTTAAGATCAACGCCTCTATCCAAATTATATGAACTTGCTGGGATAGCACCACCAGAAATTAGAAGACACGTGGCAGCGAAGAAGGAAAGATGGAAGACAATTCATGATGAGTGCCTCCCATTACACTGTTATACGGGAGTAGTCAAAAGCCGATTAAAATCCAGACGCAGCTTCCTTGGAACAGTGGAGGAACTAAAAAATACAGACCACGCAGAAAGACTCCAAATGTGGAAAGCTGACAACAACTAGGCAGGAGAATCACTTCCAGCAGGCTGTCACCTGAATTATTCATCCTGGAGAACACTAAATAGATTACGGAGTGGTACCGCGCGGACGAAATACAATCTATTTAAATGGGGTTTGGCAGAAGATGATCAATGTCAATGTGGTGGAAAGGCAAGATGGGAACCATTTATTCAATTGTAAATTAATTGGAGCATTTGATCCACCAAAACTTTATAGTGATTTCGGAGAAGACATATTAAAATTTATTGATTATTGGAAAAATATTGGTATATAAATTGACCGGATACGCGAAAAAAAAATACCAAAGAATTATCACTATATTCAATTCGTATTAAATCCATTTTATACTGCAGCTTTTTCCAATTACTGATTATATATGTATATATTACAATACTTATACGCTTTTACTTACACAATTTGTAAAATTGTTTTTTTGCGAGATTTTTTAGTATTTCATATATTATGTATCAACTTAATCGTTTAAGTATAATGATATTGCTCTCAGGACTGACGATAGTGTTTGATTCATGGTGTGACGAATCGTTTTATTAGAATGAAGAACTTTGATTTGGAACCAAGTGATAAAACGCGGAGGATAAATATTTTATGTTATTTAACCATATGATACATGGAATATCTTCCAGTAAAATAGAATTCATGTTAAATTCTTGTTAACTCTTATGTTGTAATTACATATATTACTTTCGAAACAATCGCGTACAAAAAGAAAAAACCGATTATAACGAAAAAAACAAAAATAAAAATAAAGGGATTATATAGATACATCATAGTAAAAGGGAAAAACAATTACATTATCAAAAATACTAAAACAAAATAATGCAGGGAGTGCAATTTCTTGCTGCTCTCTGCATCCTTGTTAACCTCTTTTCAATATACATAATGCACTCATGCTAAAGCGTTAAAAAAAAACAACGAAAAAAAAATTGAACACTTACGTGAAGTTTACTTTCAGTCTGAATTCTGTATACAGCCTGGAGGACCATATACAAAAAACCAGAACGTGAATACAAATATGGTATGCAGAATTCGATTGAATTAAATGTAAACAGAAATAATTGAAGTAACCCGCATAGTACAATCAATTTTTTTCAATAATTATAATTTAGTGAAATACACAAAAATTATGGTAAGAAAAACAAACACTATATATATATATATATATATATATATATATATATATATATATATATATATATATATATATATATATATATATATATATATATATATATATATATATATAAATGAACGGTGAAATAAAACGCGAAAAACATGTTATCCGTAAGAAGACTTGAAGCAGACTGACAGAATGACTTCAAACTGATAAACCAACAGGACTGGGATGGGCCAATTATTATCTGTATTATCTGGGCGGATCATTTCATTCACTGATACTATAGATCGACCAATCAGAGAAGCCGTATAAAGAAATGTCTGTGATTGGTTTTTGAACAAAATTTCATTAAATACTTTTGGTTGTTAGTTTTTGAGTTATACAAAACCTCCCATCCTCACTGGGTCAAATTTTTTAAAAAGAGTTTAGAGAATCAAAGTATGATTCAACTGTCACTGACTACTTTTAAACCCTCACGAATATTCCTGCCTAATAAATCGGCGCCTATGAAGATATCTATATAACCTGGTTGGAGGTAATTTGGATCAGCCAATTTTAATTCACTTAGATGCGGCCAATATCTGGTCAGGCACAGTGAACGCTAAAATAGCAGTTGTGATTTTCTTCAGAACAAGATGATTGTAACTTGAACTTGACAAGTTCCTGTGTGCTTGAATACACCTCACCAGAGATAAATGATGGTCCATGAATCAAGGAGTGGTGATACTATGAACAGAATTGGCATGTGGTTTAAATTCGACATTATCTGATCTTATGTGCACTGACACAATTGAACTCTTTGACTGCAAGCTTGTATCGTTCAGCTGAAAATCTCTAAGCTTAAAGAAGAAATGATACTTTTGCTGCAGAGCTGATTGACTCCAGGAGCATATAATTTGGAATTGAAGATTCTTACTGTAATGTACTGACTGCATGATGAACTAGTGTTAGGAAATAATTCATTCTGTTTAACATGAAAAGCCTTAGCACCAGAATTCATGCACTTTTAAGATTACTGATTAGGTTTAGAGGTTCTGGATTTAAAATCTGCTGTGTTTTAAGTGCCCGCGCCCTACTGTTGATGAATGTTTTTAATTGTTCATATGTTGGAAATTCTGTACTTAAACCCAGATGATATTCTCAAGATTCACGTGTTTTAGGATCGAGCTAAAATGTGCACGTCTGAATTGATAGCTTCACAGAAAATGCATTTACACATTCTGTAGTTATACACTAAGCATATGATTAAGCGCTTGAGATGTTTGGTATATAGCTGTGGGAATACTTATGATTCTGTCTAAGTTCTCACAGAGAGCGTTTATCTGGACATGATGGTATCCCAAGCAGATGCAAATAAATCTCCAGTAATGTCCAAATTAGTTTTGAATTTATTTCAAGTTTGACCAAGCGTAGAAAAATATGAACATACTAGCGGACCCGACAGACGTTGTCCTGTATACACGTTTTTAATTCGAAAATTTCGAACTGTTTTTAATAAGCTATAACAATCTGGACCGTTTTGAAGAAAATAATTATTAAAAAGTTATTACAATATCTATTATCATTACATGTACATTTATTACAATTCGACCAATCGATAGCGTGTGAGTATGTGTATACTGCATTAGTGAAGTGAAATGTAGAAGCTGTTTTAAATAAAAAGATGTGTTTATTGCGATTGAATAATATCAGCCACTGTATATCTTTGATTATAGACACGGATATTTCTAAAATTCACCGAAAATTGTAAGCTAATGAAACGACTGATTACAGGCACAGGTATTATCCGTGGAGTGTGGCAATAGCAGCATCGTGAATAATATCTTTAACTTGTTTTAATTAAAGGTGAAAAAGCTTACACTCAAATTATTTTTAATTTATAAAAACTTAATTTATCGTAATGCCATTGGATGTACAATATTTTTGGTTAATCTGTGAGGCGTATAAACAAACAAATTCGATGGTTTTCCAACTCTGGAACACGCAACATATAATTGTTCGTGAGAAAAACATGGGTTTTCTAAATCTAAGCCACAAATTGTCATTATTTTGCCTTGTGACTTATTTATAGTCATAGTATATGCCAAGCGAATTGGAAATTGTAAACGTTTGAATGGTATAGGTGAATCTGAAGGAATCATTGGGATCCGTGGTAAAAGTACAACTTCACCTTGGAATTTTCCACTCAAAATAGTGACTTCAAGAATGTTGCCCATGATTTCTTTTATAACTAATCGCGTACCATTACATAATTTCGGGGCATTTAAATTTCGAAGCAAAATTATAGGTGATTCAATTTTCAGTCGCAAATTATGTGGTGGCATTCCAGGTAAATCTAGTGAATTTAAAAACTCTACAGGATAGTTGACAACCTCGTCAGGATCAACAACAGTGTCAATCGATTTAAATATAATTTCATCACCAAGCAATGACTGTTGTATTTTAAAATTAATGGCTTCAAGATCTAAACTTTTTGCGGCTAAAATAACTCGCTCTCGCAGCCATTCATGATTAGTATAATTATGTCTCAAATCTGGAAAGATACTTTTTATTAACTCATCTTTGGTAGCCACCATGTTGCAAAAATTCTCTGGAAATCGAATATATTGTGTATCTTCATACAATTGAATTTTACCGTTGCCAATGTCTAACAATTGTTCAGAGAATCCTGACGCTAATGGATCATTATGAAGTTGAACGCGCATATTAATAATAAGGTATAATTTACTGACACTTCGTCATAGATAAGACTCTTTCAAACATGCGTTCATTTCATATGCATATGTCGCACGTGGAATGACTAGTAATGTTTGTGTCTAAAATCACCAGACAGCAGCAGTAGAGCACCACTGAAAAGCCTAGTATTATCTTTGATATCTTTCATGGATCTGTCGATAGCTTCAAGCGAATGCTTGTGGGCCATTGTACATTCATCCCAGATAATAATTTTGCATTTTCTCAAAACTTCAGCCATGCCTGAATGCTTTTTTATGTTACACATTGCTTCTGGATTTGTATGAACACTCAAAGGTAATTTAAGTACTGAATGCGCAGTCTGTCCACCATGAAGTAACGTTGCTGCAATGCCTGATGAAGCAATGACTAATGCAATATGATTTTGTGATCGAATGCGCGCAAGTATCAGTGAGATGAGGAATGTTTTACCAGTGCCACCTGGTGCGTCCAAAAAAAAGAATCCACCTTGTGCTGCAATTGATACGTTAATTTGATCATACACATTTCGTTGCTCAGCAGTAAGCAATTGTTCATTATTAGCAACAAAAGTAGTCAAAGAAGTCTTATCGAACTGGTGTTCACGTTGAACATCACTGTTGACGATATTTACTTCTGGGCGGTTCGGTACTGGCATTCCGAAATGGATGAGCGGCTTGTTCGAAATAAGGATACAAATATCTTCAATCATTATTAATGACTCGTTGTATATTTCGTCGGAGAATTCAATATTAAGATTTTGTTTAGGAATTTTAATCCGATGCAAAATATCCTCACTCATTGAGTCTTCTTTATATTTGTTCCACAGAGCAGATGCTTCAGACGGAAAACACGTTGTTAATATTATTGAAAATAATTGACGAATTTGTTGTGGAGATGAGCTTAGTGCTGCATCTGCAAGTGTGAGATCCCAATGGTTATCATCCTCTAATAAATGTAACTCACGACACGCATCGAAGAAAGTGTCGTACAAAGTACCATTGACTTTTCGCAAATATTGGAAGGACGTCGGTCCAGGAACGTTAACCAATAATAAACGAAAAAAAAAACATTCGCGTTGCTTAGGATGAACTGTATATAATCGACCTAAAGTATTTGTCCTAAATATGTCGGCGAATCCTGGGACTGGAATGCCACGTTTCCGCGGTTCCCAATTTTTTGATTGTTTATTCCATGTAAAAAATTTAGAAACATCAGTATACATTAATGTCTTTGCGAATTGACCAACAACATCTTGTCGATTACAAAATTCAGTAAGAGTTGTTTGTGCAGTCTGTTCTGTGAAGTAAACACGCTGTCCGTTTTCAAGATGCACAGGCAAATGTATAACAGCAGGATCCCTTTCATGTATAGGAAACGTAAAAATGCGCCAAATAGCTTCGTTGCTACTTATGTATCAACCCATTTGATAACGTGTTATTTCGTCATTGTCGTTTACATTTTGAACAGCAAATACAGCCTTATCACTGTCCTTGTGAACATACTTACAAATGTATTTGATAGACTTCACCGAACTGCATAGTTCAACATTTATTTGCGATTTATAGGTTTTGCACAGCAATGGCGAATATGGAACCACCCAGCCGTTATACATATCTACTATTACATCGTTTGACAGACGCAATTCATATGATTGACCACCATTGTCTACGTCTCTACGCCGGTAAGAGATAACCGTCAATATTGGTGATAGTATCAGTTTGAAATGGTTTTGGAAAACGTTTTGTACATTTTCCATTGTCCATACATGGTAACATCATGTTTAGAGTACCACATGGACCATGGATCATATTAGTAGTAACAATGTCAAACAATTCTTGATCAACATTCGGATCTGGAATTTCCGCTGAAATAGTTTTTGTCAATTTCTTCTGGGCGTATTTTATCCACCAACCAAATCAAAATATGCGCATGGGGTAAACTTCGTTTTTGCCATTCGACAGAGTAAAGCCAACAACGTGTTGTACCAAATACCGAGTGATGTGTAATCAAATTCATCAAAGACTTTAATTTTTGTTTAAAGAAACGTGCAGTGACAACGACCATCGTCATTATGAACAATTTTTGTTGCTCCAAATGATGTCATTTGGAAGCATGAATTGAATTTACGAATTTTCCGCAAAAACAATTTCGATTGAGATGTGGTTCCGCCTAAAAGTGCTTTTAAAGGTTCCGATGGTGGTTTAAGCGGTGGCAGTGAAATTTTTCCAGATGCGCAACATAAACCAGCTGATTCGCCTTTGTACTTGAAAACATGACAATGTTGACACTCTTTGCCCATACTACCTATCGTGATTAGTGCATGTGACGAATAGTCTATTTAAGGATCATATTCAAACGCGAGACGATTAAGTGATCCTCGTGCCAATGCTCAATTATGTTGCACCCGCTGAGTGCGTTGGTCACTCGTTGACGTGCCTATCATTGTCTTAATGTATTAGCACGAAGACGTTGAGCGCGTTGCCCTGAATTTTCATTTGCACGTGTACATGCAACTTGATCTCTTAAATTTACATTATCCGCCGAGTGTTCTTCAACTGTTCTATTTAATCGACGATCATGGACCAATTGCGTTCTGAGTACGTCGACCAATATTTCTTGCTTTTCCCGAAGACGTGGCATTTTTCTGTAAAGGTAAAAACACAACGAATATGAGTAATTTATTGAAGATGAAATTTTAATTAATTAACTGAAAAGATTTATTGTAACAAATTTTATTTCCAAAAAGGAATAATTTTTAATAAAAAAAAATTAAAAAATTCGTTATGAAATCAATGAGCTACACAAAAATAAATTTGTAGGTTAGGGTGGTTATTAATTAACGCACGTATAAATTTGACAAAAAAAAAATTATAAGAAATATACTCACTTCGATTCCGTACTAAATTCGCAAAATGTATATTCCAAACTCTTCGAAAACTTAGTACATTTTGATGCAATAATTTATTTAGCTCACGATTTAAAATAACACAATAATAACAAAATATTTTTCTCAATTTGATCGCAGCATTAACTGTCGGGACAGACTGAAGTTAAAATAGAATATTATTCAATATTTGATACTGCGATGGTAGTGCAATCCGCTGGACTCAATGTGAAACATTCCAAAACCAACAACTACTTATAAATAAAATAAAAAAACATTTTCCAGTGGACCAAATTGAAATCCCCTTGAACACACACAAAAAATTTCATCAACATAGGTCCAGTCGTTTAAGAGGAGTTCAGTGACATACACACGCACACATTGATTAGAGCAAAACTAATGTATCTACATAATCGTTTCCTTTTCATAAATGAAACGACGAAATCTGAAATTTCATAGCAGCGCTCTCTATAATAATATACTAACTCACAGTTTGATTAGCTTTCTAAAGAGTGCGTTAACATATTACAAACGTAATTAGAAAATGGTAAAGAATAATTATAAATAACTAAAACTCGTAAAAACTAAATACGATCAGAATTATTGTTTCTACCTGTATATGAACATAATATTCATTTCATCCTCTGTAGTCGGATTTATACCATCCGTTTGATACCAAAAAATATCATTGCATTTAGTTCGTATGAAATCCATTTTATACTGCTGCTTTATTCTAGAACTAATAATATATATATTTTATATATATATATATATATATAATACTTTTATGCTTTTACTCATACACAATTTATATAATTGTTTTTTGAGAGATTTCTTATTATTACTAATATTATGTATCAACTCATTTTTGTTTTAAAGCTTATACTGCACAATGGCAAGCACAATCATAGATTCATAAACACATGTTCCAGGGCTCTTTTCGTTTGCGGTGCAATTCCACTTGTGTCGGAAGTGCTTTGGTTGTTGTCTATCGCTTCCGTTAGATATAACATTTCTGTAGTTTCATTAGCGTATTGAATCTAATGTTAGTTCACATTGATCGAGACGATATGTAGGTGGTTCTGATAACTCTTGTGGTAGATTGTAGGTTGACATTAATGTGTTTAGCGGTTCTGGATATTTCTGATGATCATGATGATTGTTTATGTACGATGATATTACTTTCGGGACTGATGATAGTGATTGATCCATGATGTGACGAATCGTTTTGTTAAAATGAAAAAATATTTTTTTTTTGCTTTATTTGAGTAGTTTCCCAAGTACCGACTTGGTCTGTGATTGTAGTAGCCTTTGTTATTAATATTGGTAGACGTTTGATTTATTGTTTATCCGTGTGTTTCGATTTTTATTATAGCACCTTTATTTCGACAGTTACACAATTTGCTAAAGGTAATTTTGAAACCAACGTAAAATTCTTGTAAAATAATATGTATGTTCATTTTTAATTTTAATTTTACATGTTCGTCTCGAATATTAAATTGTTGTAAAATAATATGAATGTTCGTTTGTGCTTTTTAATTTTATTTGTGCGTCTCGGATGTTGTCTGGTATATAATTTCTTTTATAATCGTTGTTTTTCATGTTTGAATTTATTTTCCGGTAGCGCAGGCAATATGATACGAATCGTCGAGTATACCTGATTTTTTGTTTGCGATTCTGTTAGTAGTTGATGTAATAATGAATTCGGCGAGACCATGATCGAAGAGTCCGAATGTTCGCTGATGTTTGAACCCAGCACATCATCTCCTACAATCGTCAGAGATGTGTTCCTTGTGTAGGATGAATTTGATTCTTCCCACGTGCTCGTTTCGTTTGCAGTGGATTGAAACAATTCGCTTGTGTTGTAAGCGCGGATTGTTGGTTGTTTTAGTTGCGAATTCGATGGGAGATTATTTGTATCCATGTGTATGTTTTTAGTGGATCAAGGGCTAAATCTTCTGCTCTTGTTTTTATTACTACCAATACATCGGAGGGGCCTCTCCTGATTAAGCTTAAACGGTGGTGCAGGAGAAAATTTTTCCCTTGGTATATTCGTTCCGAAATAAATGATTATGTTAGTAAGTTGATTTGATTTACCAGCATTAGAAATTCGTTAATCTTAGCGTATCTGCATGAATTAATAATTTGGACCAAGCGATAAAATGTGAAGGATTCATTTGTGCCAGACAAACATCCGAGACAAACTTATACAAGAATCAAGAATATGGAATAAATTATCTGTATATAAAAGAATACAGAAAAAATTGGCATTTCAAAAATTAAAATCTAAAACAATATTTATTATTTGGTTTTGTTTGTTTTAGATTTTAATTTTTAAATTACCAAATTTTTCTGCATTTGGATTATATATAGAGAATTTTTATTTCATATTCTTGTACGAGTTCCGTCCCGGATGTTGTCTGGTACATCAGAATGTCAATGAGTAATTGAAGTAACTTTATAATCTTTTAATAATATCTTTAATCGAAGAAATCAGATTTTTCTTTTCTTCTTAGCATCTTCCAAATATGAATTTGTTTGTCGCTTTTTATTTTCTACGTGTGTTTGGTAGATGGTTAGCATGTCGGCGTCGGTCAATGATTCTTGAATTTGTTTTATTGTTGATTGAAGTTTCTTTCATCCAACATTAAGGAAATAGCGGAGCAATATAATAGGAATAATCGAATACTGGTTTGTAACAATTGTTTTGCAGATGTTATCAGATCTTCGAATAAGACACAATTTGCTAGTTAATTGATCAAACTGGAAACCACTATTAATTTTTTCCCGTGGTATTCGTTCGGAATAAATGATTGTATTAGTTATATCGGTTTACCAGCAGTGACGCCAATGGCGGCTCGTGCATAAGGGCTGCAGGGCTGCAGGGTTGCAGCCCCACCCACAAAATTACCAGTATAATTTTTTTTCATATTCAAAAATCAATTAAAATTATCCAAAATTTTGAAATTTCGTTTAAAAAAGTAATTTTTTCTCTTTGGATGCTCATTCTAGAACATTGGTGAGGGCTACGTATGATGCAGCTCTTGTTGGCACGTTTAGGAAACATAAAAAGTGTGGTTCCGCGAGAAAATGATGTTAAAGGCGCATGCGCAGGGGTTTCTTTTTAACCGCGTTCGGGCTGCACAAAAACCAGCCCAATACAGCTCTCACGTGTTTAGGAAACACAAAGTGCGTGGAAACGGAACCGGACGATAGTAAAGGCGCATGCGCAATAGTTATTTTTTTGCCCGTGTTCGGGCTGCACGAAAACCAGTCAAGCCAGTAGACTTGTATTTCAAGATTAATATTACAACTGCAGAATGAAATATTGACGCGCGCGTTCTTCTATTATTGTTGCTCATTTACTTGATGTTTTATTGATTGAATAAATATATTTATTTATAAGGATTTTATTACTTCGATTGTTTTGGTAGAAAGGCTAACTTTAATTATGGCTGGAAATAGCGATTTTTGTGAAAGTGAATTGAATTCGGTTTTGTGTTTGCTGAATAACAAATTTTCGCGGTTATCGTTTGCAGAAAAGTGTAACATTAAGGCTCGTGGGATGCCGACTCCGCAATTGAATATTATATAAACGTCATCTAGCCGAAACAATTCTTTTGAAAGAAAATTTAAAGCGGATATTTATTCAAAATATGACTGGCTTTGCGGTTGTGAAATTAAAAACGCGTTGTTTTGTTTTCCTTGTCTACTTTTTGGCGGTGAAATTTCTTGGACTCAAACTGGTGTGGTAGATTTGAAACATTTGAATGAAAAAATCAAGAAACACGAAAATTCAGCACAACATATAAAAAATTCGATAGATTTTGGTATGCTGGGAAAAATTAATATCGCGACACAGGTAAGCGAAGCGTATAAATTAAATATCAGAAAGTTCAATGAAAACGTCAAAAAGAATAGGGATATTTGATCAAAAATCATCGACTGCCTGATATTTTGCGATAAATTTGAACTTCCGCTACGAGGACATAATGAAAAAGCGGATTCCGATAATCCTGGTATTTTTCGAGGACTGTTAAATTTCGCAGGGAAATTGGATGAAAATTTGAAAGTTCATTTTGAAAATTCTACAGTGTTTAAAGCTAACTAAAAAAAAATTCAAAATGAATTGTTGGATTTTATGTTAGACATTTGTCGAACTGAAATTTCTCTTGAAATTGAACAAGCTCAATTTTTGGCTGTTATGTCCGATGATACGACTGATATCTCTGAGAAAACACAGGGGGTAATTGTTTTTCGTTACGAATTCAATGGAACCATATATGAAAGATTCTGGAGATTTTGTAACCCTGAGTCACAAGATGCAGAAGGATTATCGAAACAGATTTTGGAGCAGTTGAAAATTGTTTTAAAAGATAATACTGGGAAACTA
Organism: Coronaproctus castanopsis; assembly: GCA_032883995.1. Classification (NCBI taxonomy): domain Eukaryota; kingdom Metazoa; phylum Arthropoda; class Insecta; order Hemiptera; family Monophlebidae; genus Coronaproctus; species Coronaproctus castanopsis. The sequence goes on along the minus strand of CM065054.1, from coordinate 30,771,390 downwards.
ATTGCTCAAACTTATGATGGCGCCGCAGTTATGAGCGGAGCGCGTGGCGGTGTTCAAAAAATAGTAAAAGAAACTTACGCAAATGATGCTCATCAATTAAATTTAGTAATGAGTAAATCAGTTTCAACTAATAGAGAAGTACGCATCTTTTTTAGTAGCTTGTCAGGAATTCCAGCATTTTTTTCGCATTCTTCTCAGAGATTAGCCGAGCTTGAAAATTGTATGTCAAGAAGAATTTCATGTGGTTCCGATACAAGATGGAATTTCAATTCAAGAATCGTAAATACAGTTTTTGAAAACATTGAACAGCTGAAAGAATGTTTCGAAAAATCGCAGAATTCAGATAATACCCAAACGGTTAATGAAGCATCCGGTCTTCTTCGTCTTCTCAATGACAACAACTTTATATTTTGGCTTGGCGTCTTCCATCCTATTATGCCACACATTGATTTACTATACGATGCATTTCAAAATCGCAACATTAATTCTTCGAGCGCTTTTTCATCACTGGAAAATTTTTATCGCGCAATTTCTTTAATCAGAGAAACGAATTTCGAAAACTTGGTGTCCACAAATACTGATTCTATGCCCGTATCTCGTAAGAGGAAATGTGATGAAAATCGAAACGCCGCTGTCAAAGAAGTTTGTGACACAATATGTATGCAAAAGCTAGGGTTAGATTCGAATTTACTGGTCATCTATCTGCAGGAAAGTTGCTGTTACAAGAGAAATTTGAAACGTACTGCAGGCAATTTCCTTCTCAAGAATTTAACGAAACTTGCCAGGCATATCCCATGCTAAATAAAAATCGTTTGCAAACTGAACTTTCTGTTCTATACGAAAGAAATTCAGAATTTTCCCTTGCATCGGGTGTTGCGCAACTCCACCAATTGTTTTGAAACACTGGTATTTACAAAACACTCGGCGAAGTATATGTTTTGATGAAAATTTTGTTAACGTCTCCTGTGACAACTGCTGAAGCGGAAAGGTGTTTTTCTTCCTTGAAAAGAATTAAAACATATTTACGGAGTATAATGCTGGAAGACAGAGTTTCCGCGCTTGACATGATAAGTATTGAGAAAACTCTTATCGATACAATTCCTAACTTCCATAGCAAGGTAACTGACCAGTTCGCGAAAATGAAAAACCGTCGTATGGACTTCATATACAAATAAATTTTGAAGTAAGTGCTTTGAAATTACACATTTTTTAAAATTTTCTTAGAATGGCTGATTCTAAATTTTATTTTCGTTTAGAAAATTTAGAATTTTAAGTTTTTATGAAATGGTAGCCTAGCTGTATGTTTTTTATTTAAAAAAAATTTCAACTAGGTAAAACTTTCAGCCCCTTCGCTTCGAAAACCCATGAGCCGCCACTGAGTGACGCAATAATCATAGCGTATCTGCGTGATTTAACCAAGTGATAAAATTTGAAGGACAGATATTTTATGCTATTTAACCATATGACACGTGGAATATCTTCCAGTGTAATAGAATTAATGTTAAATTCTTATAAACTAATACGTTGTAATTACATACATTAATTTCGAAACAACCGCGTACAAAATGAAAAAAGACGATTTATTAATAAAAGTAAAACCATATATTGATAAACCAGAGTTTACATTTCAAATTTTAATTTTTGAATTACCAAATTTTTCTGCATGTGGAGATATTCCATATTCTTGTATGAGTTCTTCTCGGATATTGTCTAGTACATGAATGCCGATGATCGCAGAAGTTACATTTTTTCTTTTCATTTATGAATTTATTTCCCGCTTTTCATCTTCTACATATAGTTATAGCATGTCGGCATCGATCAATGATTCTAAAATTTGCTTTATTAGAGTGATGACACTATTTATGGTAACTACAGTATACGTTTGAATGTATCCGATACATTACTATATATACAAAAAGAAAAATCTTGCCGTTTTTATAGTGTTCTGCCAGGAATGGTGATACTGCGAACAGAACTTGCACGTGGTTTTTTCTAATCTTCCGAAACAATTGAAACGCAACATCTCTTTGACTGCATACTTGCCGAGTTTGTGAAAATCTCTACACATAGAGATGTAGTAAGAAGAGCATTTACACATTCTGTAGTTACAGTAAGCATATGAACGCTTGAGAATTATGGTTTATAGCTATTGGATAAAATTCTTTCTAGGTGCTCAGAGAAAGTATTTATCAGAAGATATTCCAAGCTGATGTAAATGAATCTCCAGTGATGCTTAAATTAGTTATTAGTCTAGCAGTCTCTTCTTCATGACATGCACAGCGGTAGTGGATCTATGCCACATTACTAAGTGATGAATTTCTGTTCACCATTGGCGCAAACAAAACATAAAAGTGGCGTCACTCACTGTAATTGCCTAAAAATTGATGTAGTCCCATTCCTGAAAGTTAGGACACGTTGTAATAAGCATCGGCCGTAGAAATATTTACAAGATCTTTATCTACTTCCAATTCTGAAAGCCATTCATATAATGCAGCCTCTGCATTTACAATACCATTGTGTTGTAATATAATAGGATTCTTTTATAAAGTACTAATGAGTAAAATCAATTCCAGATCTCTTGGTAGACAAAAGTCGATAAGGCTCGTCAATTTTTACCCAACAATGTTTTAACTCTACCAGTGTAGTTCGAACGTATTAATTTTGCCACTATCTGCATCCTTGTTAACCTTTACAATATACATAATGTACTCGAGCTATAGCGTTAAAAAGGAAAATAACAAAAAAAAAAACGGTATTGAACACTCACGTGATGGAAATTCTTAATTTCGGTCTGAATTCTATTTCCAGTCTAGAGGACCAATAGTTACGTACGAAAAACTGGAGGGTGAAAATAATGCCGGTATATAGAATTCGATTGAATTAAATTTAAACAGAAAAAATTGAATTACCGCGCACAGAACAATCAATTCATTTTCAATAATTACAATTTAATAAAATACACAAAAATTACGGTTAAAAGAACGAACACTTTTATATATATAAATAAATAAAAGAACAATGAAAAACAAACGGTTTCAACCAAAACACATCTTAACTGCGAAAACACTTCAAAACATACTGACTGAACAACTTCAAAATGATAACTGTACAGGACCGGGATTGCCCAATAATTATCTCTATTATCGGGATGGATCATTTCATTCACTGATAATATAGATCAACCAATCAGAGAAGCTCTATGAAGAAATGTCCGTGATTCGATAAGTTGCGGCCGGCCATTGAATATATATACATATATATATATATATATATATATTGATTAACACGCTACAACGCAAACGCCTGCTCCACATTTAGTATACACACACGAGAGTTTCGTTTTTGTCTAATTTCATTTATCATAGCATCCTATAACGAGGAGCGCGCGTTTGGTGTGGAACGCTATTTTTGTCAGGAGTCGATCACAATAGTGTAAAGAGAGCTTCGAAAAGAATTCAGAATTACACGACATTACATTTTGCAGCATTTGACGTAGTACAGAATTCAGGGATTCTGTTTCGATGATTGATGAGTCCAAATGTTGGCTGATGTTTAGCACATCTACTCCAATCGTGTGGAATGCGTTTCTTGTAGAGGATGAATGTAAACGGAGCCAATGAAAAGCTATACCCGGATCGGATTGCACAAAGAAAAAGATGAATAGAAAATGCTCATTGACAAAGCAAACTTTGAATTTAAATCATGTTTCACCAGGCGTAAACAAATACGAACGTATTTGGTTAGAGTAAAACAAATGTATCTACATAATCGCTCTCTTTTCATAAATAAAACAATTACGAAACCGAAAGTTTAAAAGCATCGCTATCTATGAGTAACACATTAAACTTATAGAGTTTAACTAGATGAAAGAGTACGCTAACATATATAGAAATCCACGATTTTCTCACCGGTGGTACCACCAGGTTACGTTATTTTATATTTTATATTTTTTTATACGTCTTAATGAATTTTATGTATATATTTTGTGAATTATGTTATATGATAATGTGAATAATCGTTAGTAAATTGTTTTTATGTTGAATCATGTAAAATTAAAATAACCATCGTAATAATTAAAATAAATAGTATTAAATGCGTAACGTACGCTAGTCATTCCGTAGGGAAATTTGTTAGTTGTTGGCTCCACGCCAAGAAGCTTAGTTTCCGGTGAATAAAATAAATAAATATATTTTTTTTTGCACAGTATTCTATGCTGGCGACTACGGCATTTCTTATTTAGCTTTATCTGGTACATTACCAGCCTACAAGTTCATAGCTCTACCAAAGAGAAGGTTTTGTGAGAACGTTGCAAATTGTCCACAATCACAGAATATATGTACCTCGCTGTCTTAGGTGGAACGTAATAACGTGACGATCCTCTCATAGGTTAATACGTTACAAATTAGCGGACCAACACGATAGGATAGTACGTTATAATATATATATATATATATATATATATATATATATATATATATATATATATATATATATATATATATAAGAGCAAAGCAATATGGAATCACTAAATTTTAATATTAAAAGACAACCTTTTCGGCTATTAAGCCATTGTGAACATAAATAAAAATGATTTATTACTAATAGTATAAAGCTTTGTAAATGGTTTCAATTGGGAAATATTTTAGTAATATATAAAGATTGTCACTCCATTGAAACTACTATCGATAATTTAGCAGACATCGAAACTTCTATTCACAAAATTTTAAATTATTTTGAGGTTCTGTGTGCCATGCGACAGAATTTTTATATTTCTTTAAGTATTCTAAACAGTTTCATATTTTTCTGGACCAGTACGAACGGACACTTTAAAATTAGAATAGATATCATTTAAACAAAATAATTATGTCGTTTTTACGATATACCCAGTCGCCAACTTTCTATAATTGCGAAATTTCTTTATTTTACCGCATATATGAAATATTTATCTTCTTCATTTAATGTTTCTCCGTGTAAAGACAGAACACGCCGCATTATCGGAGATAACAAAAATTTATCTCCTCGTGATTAAGTTGTCTCGTTAATTATTGATGATACATATATATCTTCTAGTTTGGATTATGGAAAAGGATCTACACTAGACATGCCTTGAAAAAATTGCGAACAGTTACCAAAAAACTATTGCAGCCTTTATGATTTAGTCTTGTTTTAGTAAGTGAAATAAAATTACTACCGATTATTAATCTGAATTATTGAATATATAATTGATTATATACAATATTACAAATTCGAGGGGGCTATCGATAAAGATATATTCATGCGTGTACATTTTATGACCGATTATTAACCTTGTCACGATCACCTACTGTTGCCTTATTGAAGTTATATATTGAGAATGGTTTTGAAGAAAAGAAAATTAATGACACTGTAGCATATGACACAGTGAATTATAGATTACTTATACAAATGAATAGGAGAAAAAACTCGGTATCCCTTTTACGCGGACAATCTTGGCATTGCTAGTAATTTGAAGCATTGCAAAAATCTTAAAAGTAAAATAAATACAAAACGAAAACGAATTATCAGAAAATTAATTTAAATATTACGGGGAGTAAAACAACAATGGCATTATGCATTTCGACAGCGAAATATACTTGCTCTCTCTATGCGTACATACAATACGTGCGAAAAAGGTTGATGTCGCTATTAACGATACAGTGCGTTTGTTACTGGTTGTCTTAGACCTACAAAAGTTGACAACTTATACCTTTTAAGCGGAATGTCGTCTTCTGATATAAAAAGGAAGGTTGCAGCTGATGTGAAAAGAACCAAACACATCTGCGATTTTCGTCATCCAATGTATGAGCAAGCAGCAACAAAGGCGCGTTTAAAGTCTAGAAATAACTTCATTAAGCTCACAAAAGCATATCGGTAGAACGTGAATTCAGATGGAAGAAGGGCATTCGAACACAGGATGTGCAAAAAATCCCTACACCAGGCTTCAATCAAGCATGGGTAATATGGAGGACAGTGAACAGAATACGAGCTGGGGGTGTGCTCAAACAAGAGAGAATATGTCGATGTGAACAGAGGATCCAAGTTGCGATTGCGGTTCCCGTCGATGGGTCCCTTATTGGAATGCATACTTGCCGGACTTTGATGCAATATAACTAATTTTATGAACGCGGATTAGCATGTTCTGCAGCTAGCAAAATATTGGTCCAAGAAAATAAATAATAGAATGGCCTGGACACAACACGAACGAATGATCTGAAGTTGACCATGTACTCGTGTATCCTTTGTTGTTGTTGCTGCTAAGTGCGTTTCTACAGTATGTACTTTTAATTTAATTTTCAATTTCATATTGTATTTTATCTTGTTTGTTGAAAATTTTCGCACGATTTACTACGAAAGCACTTAACGCAGTATTGTGTGCCGTAATCCTAGAAGTAGATTGGTTAACCGACGCGATTATTAACAAAAATAATTGGATATTTTTTTCGTTAATCATGAAGTCTGAACGAACGAAAGAGGTAAAATCTTACGAATGTAACCATGGAACGTATAATAGACATACGTGATATAAACTACTTATAATAACAACATTTCAAGGTTACAACGTCCTGCTAGGAACGATAGGATTCAATAAGAGAGAAGATAGACAGAGATTGTCTTACTTAAATAATAATTCTCTTATTACATACAAGTACAACTGCATTCAGATCTGCAAGATAAATTTATTATATTTGTCACCGATATATTGTTTTCTATTATTGTCTATAACTCACACGCGAATTTTTACGGACGTTGTTAACACTGGCAGCGGCAATAACTGGGTTTGGCAATGTAACCGCAAACTACAACATAAATCACACGATTTACGCATCTGTGTGGGTACAGTTATTTACCACAACAATATTATCTTATTCCCACGCAGAGTCTATAACAACTAAATTAAATTATACTCAATTAAATTTGAATTTAAAACAATTTTTAATGTATATAGTGTACGCGGCAGAAAAATATGTATTACTAATAGTAATCACGAACAAAACTCGAACTGTTGGTAAATGCCGTAAAATAAATTTAAAAAACACGTTCCGTAATTCCACACAGATTATAACTCAAAACATGGCTAATCGGTATTAATGATGAAAATATAACAGAAACCGATGCTATTAAAACGCAATTTCACCTCGATTTGTTGAACTTCTCAAATATGTTTAAGAATATAACGGAAATACTAGATAAACAAAACGTTGTAGCTAAGGCCCTAAAAAATAATACAATAAAAATTGGTATATAGAACATCAAACGGCTGTAAGAAATCGGTTACTAAATTTAAAGATGATGTCACATATATCAACCTAAAAACACGTAAGAAATAGTAATATACATTCTACTTTTACAAAGGAGACGAAATTTAACGTCGTATTAAATGAAAATGAATTTAATGTTAATATGTCTACATTTTGATAATCGCGAAACTAACGATGATGTTGAAATTATTATTATTTTTTTTTTTAAGAAAAAAAACAAAACTATATATTGAAATAAAGATTTAAGCGGCCAAAAAAAGTACCCTGCAATATTTTCATTGACAAGCCCGGTATTATACCGATCGATACGTAAAAATAGACACGCATGGAATATGGTGTAAATCACAATTTTGTTGAATGTAAAATCTCAAAACGTTATCAAAATGTACTCAGACACGCATGGAATATGGTGGAAATCACAATTTTGTTGAATGTAAAAACTCAAAACGTTATCAAAATGTACTCACGTGACAAATATCACCCCCGTCCAATTATTAGGGTTGGTATTTTATTGCGAAAATGGTATACAGAAAACAATGAAAATACCGAACATTAAAAAAAAACAAGCAATATTACCTACGTCATTACATGCTGGTTTTATACTAATTTAAAGAAACTTCAGCTACTTCTTCGAAACAATCGGTTTAGAGTCATCCTAAATAAGCCATACTGCCCATTAAAGCAATGTACGATTACCTTCAGTTTCCAATTACTAGTGATATCGTAAAAGAATGTGCAACTAAATCCTTCAATTATGTCTGACGTTATGATTATAAATAGTTAGGTAGGTATGATCATCGGTGCTTAAAACATAGATACAAGAAATATAATACGAGGGAATTAAACGTATACTATTTCGAGTATTTTGTATTTCTGCATTTCTTGTTTCTCTCCAAATTGGTTAATTCCATCAATGTACCCTTCTGAAAATATAATTTCATTGCGCATTTATGTATATATTTATGCTAAGGTTTAAATCGGTAATATGCTTATGTTCAAACGTATACTATTTTGAGTATTTCACATTTCTGCATTTCTTGTTTCTCTTCAAATTGGTTAATTCCATCAATGTACCCTTCTGAAAATATAATTTAATGTAAAATGTAAAACGCGTATATTTGGCATTATATTAAAAATTTATAATAATATTTAATAAATGTACCGGAACAAATGCCCTCTCCATTTATGAAAGTAACTAATAATATAAACTGGTAAATAATAAATATACAAGATGAAAATAGTATCGATGGTCAGACAAAAAACCATCACAAATGAAAAGCGGTAATTTAAAAAATAATAAGTTTAATTATATAACGAATAATATCATTTATAAGTAATGGAAACGAAAACAAATTATAACGTTATGAGAATAATACATTATGTTTAATGCGTCGATGCTTATACTTAGTATAATACTTAGTTCCATATGGGATCGTAATTTCCTATTGCTGAAAGTAAATTATTTACAACTGAGAAAAATTTTTTGGGATAGTTTGAGGATATAGTCTTTTACATATGGTATCTGCAGAGCACTATGCATATATGAAATTTTAGTGTATACGGGGACATTGAGGATAATATAATTTCATTGTGCATTTATGTATATTTATGCTAATGTTTAAATCGATAATAAGCTTTATGCTAAGGTTTAAATCGGTAATATGCTTATGTTTAAATGTATACTATTTTGAATATTTCATATTTCTGCATTTCTTGTTTCTCTCCAAATTGGTTAATTCCACCAATGAACTCTTCTGAAAATATAATTTCATTGTGCATTTATGTATATTTATGCTAAGGTTTAAATCGGTAATATGCTTATGTTTAAACGTATACTATTTCGGGTATTTCATATTTCTGCATGTCTTGTTTCTCTCCAAATTGGTTAATTCCATCAATGAACCCTTCTGAAAATATAATTTCATTGTGCATTTATGTATATTTATGCAAGTTTGAAATCGGTAATAAGCTTATGTATCGGGCGTTTTTAATCTTTTCCTGTTAGTAATTATAATACTTTTATATTCTTATTACTTTACTGTACGTTAATGTATATATTTAGTTTATCTGATGATAAGGAAATCATATTTTTCCTTAATATCACTTTTTAAGTAAAGTTCATTTTGAAACGTGGGAGTACTATAAGACAGTATGTATTTTTAAAAAGTATTATTAGCTTTTGTAAATGATCAATGAAATAAAAATAATTTATATTAAGAAAATAAGAATAATAGTAATATTACGTGTAAATATTTACAACGATTTACAAACTTTCTCGTTTATTCTTTCACGCATTTATAAGGTACATAACATAAAAGACTAAGTGAGAAGTTAAGTTCGTAACGATATTGTTATCCAATCTATAATACAAACTCGGTTTAGAAGTCTGGGAATTTATCTCGATAAAATTTATTGTATAGAAGGAAAAAATAACTAAAAAAATTCATTAAAAAAAAAAATTAAATTAAAATGGCTATAATTCGCATATCAACGATCTAAATTACAATTTTTTTAGTAAGTTTTATATTTGAATTTTATGCACAAAATATTGTTATGTCGAAATTTAAAATATTATATATTTAATTTGATTCCATTATTTCTCTTTCACAAATATCTAATCCATCTTAGTGGACCCGTAGCCTGTGCGGGGTCCCTACTTTTGGTAATCCCAGCCTTATGGCGCTATTTCTTTGTAGCCAATATTTCCAAATTTCTACACCAGACGACATTAAAACTTGAGGAATATATCAAAAGTTTGGAAATGAACTTGTGAAAACAATTATAACGACGTGTTTGCATCCAAAATTTTCGAATTAATGCGAACCAAAAAATATTGATATTGACGTATAAATCACACTGTCCTTACACATATTTCAAAAACCGAAGAAAAAAAACTACGAACTATGCCAAGACGATATGGGAATACTGTTTGTAAATCCGCCGTATAAAGTCATTATTAACGCAGCTTTAGTTAAATAGATGAAAAATTCAACTGCAATGAACATTTCATAAAGTATAACCAGCCTGTTTAGACACGAAAACCTTTAGCGAATATTTCTAATGACGCATTTGCCAATATAAATTGAGAATTGTATTAGAATCGATTACAAAAAGTTTTAATGTACTATTAAAAAACACCTAGGTAGAATACATTCCACCCGGGCAACAAGACATGGATAACTCAGATTTCGAGAGTGACGATGACGACGAACATAATGAAGATGTTCATAGACAGAAATGCAAAGGACGTCACTTGTTTTCCCGAAACTGTTCAGATACCTGCCAAAGTTAAACATGCGCATACAAATCGTTGTTACAACGTAACATACGCATCAGTACGTACACCAAAATAGATGTTCATTGTATAAGTCTCACAATTCAAGTCACATGCTACAGACAGCGCAGTGAGACGAGACATCGGTCTATACTGAGACAAAAACTGTTGGATTCGTTTATAATCTTAAAAACACAGAATCCGGTCTAATAAAGGATGATGAGAATAGCATCTTCTACATTTGAGTTATACTTTAGCTGACAATATTCTTCTTTAAAAAAACGTTCATTGGTTAGCCTGAAATAATTTATATTATAAATAATTGCAACTGTATTTACTAAAACATATATACCATTGGAAATTAATAATGTTTATATTTTATTATTATCTGATAGTACCCCATCTAACCTTACTTCAAGATAAAATTATAATGTCACCCAAGCGATTCAAGCCAAGTCAGAGCCTAATATACCTATTATATAAAATATTAACACGAGGCCGTAACATTTTAATGGAGCAGAAATAAATACTGCGTACGCATCACGCTAATTTTTTAAAAATAAAAGTCACAGAGTACTAACAAAACTTCAACATTATTGCACACATACACATATATATATGTGTGTTTGTGTATTTACGTATACAGGATAGAAACACGTAGTAATAGTATATGCTAGATAATAATAATAATAATAATTAGAAATAATAATATAATAAATACTACTATGTAGTTTATTGCGATTACATTTTGAAAACATCGAAATCATCTATACGGAGGTATTCTTTTTTAAATATTTAAAATGTAAACTAAAAAATCTAAAAAAAAAAAAAAAAAACGAATCATTTCAGAATCAACAAAAAAAACCCGAATCATTTCAGAATCAACAAAAAAACCCGAATCATTTCAAAATATTATATATATTATACTCATGGCAATTGGAGAAATAATATGGACGTAAAGAAACAAAATAAGTGTACATATCATCGCCCAGCTATTACCAAAATTTTCCTACGTAGGTTTTAAAACATTCTTATATATGACGAGAACCAGTACAAAGACCCCAGTGGCCGCTTTAGAAATTGAATGTAAAATTGCCCCACTTTTCATTCGACGACAATTCTTAGGTGATAAGTATATGCTTAAATTTAGTGCTTTCCAAGATTCATACATATCTAGCATCCTCCTTCAGTTATCGCATGGAGATTTTCTTTCATAAAACGTCCTCTCCTTTGTACAAGTGCCAAACGCTTATTTAACTATAAAGATAGTACAATTCCCCCATTTTCCATAACGAAATTAACTATTTACACATATCTATAGACTTCGATACCCTTAATGACTACAAATAAATCAGTCATTTTGATACTTTTCTTCAGTTCTATTGGCAAGATTATATACATATTTATACTGATGGACCTTTAAATCTCCCGATGGAGTTGGTTCTGCATTTATTATTTCTTCCTTGAATGTTACAAAAAACTTTAAATTTTCTTCAATATTTACAGCTCAGTACGTTTTGCTATTCTCAGGGCGCTTCGCTTTTACGCTTGTAAATGTAGTCATTTTCACGGATACACACGTAGCGCTCTCAAAGCAAGTTCCTCATTTAATAGTCGCTGTTTTCCATCAATCTACCATATTCTAAGAAATATTTACGATCTACCACTGAAACGCGTTGATGTCAAATTTGTCTGGATTCCCAGCCATTCATCCATTGCAGTGATACTGTAGACAATCTTGCTAAAAGCGCCAACGAGAATAGCTCATTCTATTTCAATACACCGGTTAGGGACATTTTATCTGAGATTAAGTTTTCGCACAAGTAATTTTGAAACCGCGCTCGGAAGTATTGTTATTCAGTCAAACAATTTAGGAATATTCAAACCTTCAATTCCAGTAATTCCCCTGGTTCTTCAATATTCCTGCCAACATAAATTTCGTTTATTCGTATTATACGTCGCCTAAGGTTTAACGTTAACGACATTCCATACGTTTTATTTACACACAAATTAGCCCCTTCGCCATTCTGTACCCATCTTCTGCGACGGAGATCAGATCGCCGACGAAAACCGCCTATTTTTCAGCTGCAGTTATTACAGAATGTATCAATCGAAATTCCTATCACGTATTGTAAGCAAAGGAATACCTCTCCCAACTAGTTTCAGCTGTCTGCACAGCTCACCGTTTAATTGTACATGCTCATATTTGATTACATATTAGCCTGTAATATCAGTGTTTAGTAAGACGTGTCGTCCGCTCGTTACAGCTATGGGTGGAACCTCAAAAGTCTATGTAAAAAAGGGAAAAAACATCTGTGGTCGTGTTATTTGCAAACATAGGTGTTAAAATTTTATCAATAGTAATTATTTAAATTGAAAATGAGAATAGGTAAATCTATCTTTAGTACATATATATATATATATATATATATATATATTACGCATTAAATAATTATTGAAAAACTTCAGTAAGATCTAAATAAAAAAATTATTTCCAGATACCATTTTAACCATATTATATAATTTTATTAAAGGATCAAACTTTAAAAAAGAGGAAAATTACATCGATGTCTCTGGAATGATAACTCGATATGTTTATATTCAATTACAAATATATATTAGAATAATGAATTACGTAAATCAACTTGTAAATTAAAAATCGAAATATACTCGCATGGCACGGTAAAATACAAACATTATATACATATGTTCAAATTATATATATATATATATTTATAAACTATTGCGAAGGAGTGTTAGTGATAATTACATTTCAAAGTGAGTAACTAAAAAGTCGTCGTCAAAAATCTGAATGAGGTTCCAAAATTCAATACTAGACAAACTTTTTTTGTCCAGTAGCCAATTTAATTCAAATCACACACGCACACATACATACCTGTATCGTGACGTATATATATATATTACATACACGACGCCATATGATATTTTACGTATCGTTCGTTTATGTAAGGCTAACAAATCGTTTATATATTTGTTGATAACATTTTTTAAAATAAATTTTCATTCAATATTTTCTCGCGTGTCCTTTTTTTTGCATTGAAAAATATATTTAAATTATTGACTGTAAATATTACTTTACATTCATGGATACAGCTAAAGATGGATCATCAAAGCTTCATTTCAATTTTTTTTCACCATCAATGAAAATAAATTCGGTAAAGGTTTTTTACAATTTCTTTAAAAAAACAATTTTTAAAAATGTACGTGTTCTAAAAGTTATATTGAGATTTATCTTACCTAACATTTTTACAAACCGACGCCTACGTTACACACATACAATACACAATACACAACACACACACACACACACATATATATATGAAATATACACGTTATTTGATGCTGTAACAAAACTTAATTTAGAAGTTCGTCAGAAAGTTTAATTTAAACAATTAACCTTTCTAGGACCCCACATTCATATAACAAAAGGTACATCAAAATACATTCGTAATTGCGCTAATTTTACAAACCTACGCACGAACTTTAATAATTAACAATTATAGATATTTTTATTGCACTTCAAATATAAACGAGACGAAATTTAAAAAAAAAAAAGATAAATATATACATTTTATATGCTAAAAATTTAAATTATTTAATAACAATGATTATTATTAATATAAAAATTACTAACAAGCATAAAAGCCCGCCGTAATAGTTAAAAAGAAGATGGATATATACACACCTGCATATATATATATATATATATATATATATATATATATATATATATGCGTATATGTGTGTATGTCAAATATATCAAATAAATAAATAAATAATTAAATTACAGTGATAATAATACTGCAAGAAAATATATAATACTCGTATCGAGCGCTTACACGATAACGTGAGGTGATCCAATCAATAGATTTTGAATCTAACGTTTCAGCCGTCAAACAGCGGTACTTTGAGTTTGTATTCTAACCTTTTTTACGCTTCCATTTCTCGTAAGCGTAGGAGACGAACCGCTATACCCCGGATTCGGTATTCCTAAACTAGTTTCCGGAGATACTTTCGGCTTCTTCAAGCTAGGTCTTAACGGACTACGAGTTATACCAGACGGTGGTATAGTTGAACCATTAGACGATAAATTGGTAATTACCGAAGACGCGCTTCCATTTGTACCGCTCATTGAAGCGTACGGATTACCGCTTGCTGCTGTTAATGCAACATTGATTGTTTTACCTTGAAAACGAAATCATTTTTATAATATTTATGTACGTACATACATACATATATATATATATATATATATATATATATATATATATATATATATATATATATATAATATATAAAATTCTCGTGTCGCGGTGTTTGTGGTTAAACTCCTCCGAAACGGCTTTCACGATTCTCATGAAATTTTGTGTGCATATTGGGTAGGTCTGAGAATCGGACAACATCTATTTTTCATCCCCCTAAATGTTAAGGGTAATCCACCCCTAATTTTTTTTTTCAATTTTAGATTAATTTTTTTGTTTAAATTTTTTTATGATACAGCATTAGTAAATACATATAACCCTGAATTTTCAACCCTTTACAATCAACCTCTATTTTACCATCGCGATTTTTATTCTCCTATATAAAAATAAGTCGGGTTTTCCTTCCTGACGCTATAACTCCAGAACGCACGAACCGATTTCCACGGTTTTGCATTCGTTAGAAGTCTCGGGCTCCGTGAGGTTTATAGCAAAGAAAATTCAGGAAAAATTTCAACAGAAAAGCGGGAAAATCTTTTTTTACATACACGATGACCTGCCACCTTTGGCGAGGCGTAGCGAGCGACGTAAACATTTTTAAACGATTCCGATTTTATAATTTGTCATTTATATATAAGATCTATAGGATCAAGCGAAAAAACCGCGAAAAAAATTTCAAACCCAAACCGAAAATTTCGAAAAACAGCATTTTTTTCAAAATTTCGATTTTTTCGCAATAATTCGAGAACGATTCGAAATTTCGAAAATTTATTTAAACGAAAGTTATTTATCATTAAAATACGCGTCTAACGATGGTATCGCCGTATTTTTATATCGAATAGTCGCCGAGAAAATTGGGCTTAAAGGGTTTTGGGGTTTTGGGTCCTTTTTGCGGCCCCTATGATAGATGGGGGATTCGGGTTGAGCTCAATAGAAAGTAGACGTGGAGATCTATAATTTATGTAATTACGTGAATGTTATAAAAATTAACCGGTAACGAGAAATCGCGAGTTGAAAACTTCATTTTCGATTTTTAAAAATTTTGCCGGCGATTTTTGGACGGCCGAATCTACAATGCATTTAGCATGGGCCATTGTTAATTATATATCTATATATCGTTATATATATATATATATATATATATATTGTTATTACCTAATTCGATCGTCGTAAAGAAACCTATTGAACCGAGTCATCGTCGAAATTAAAAAAAAAAAAAATTAGGGGGGTATGGGGTGACTCATTAAAATTTCGATTTTGGAAAAATTCCGTTAAAATCGATACGGATACGATAGATATTAAAATGGCGAATTCGAAACAGAAAACCGTTTTTCGTTACGATCGATAGTTGTCGAGCTACGAATTTTCGAAAATCGATGATCTGCCACCTTTGGCAAGGCATAGCGAGCGACATAAACATTTTTAAACGATTCCGATTTTATAATTTGTCGTTACTATATAAGATTTATAGGATAAAATGAAAAAACCGCGAAAAAAATTTCAAACCCAAACCGAAAATTGCGGACACTAAACGCTTCGATTTAGTATTTACTTTGGATTCACTTTCATTTACTTAGAGAAGTTCAACTAAATAACACTTCATTTTTGTAATCGAAATGAATTCATTACTGTTGTAAAATGAAATAAAATTTTTCCTTTTCAAATATAAAACAAAAAAAAAAATTTTTTTTATCTTTTAATCACCAAACGAAATGTTACATAAAACGAAGCCATCTGGTGGCGAAACGGAGTTCGCCGGGTTTGCTAATATATATATATATATATACTAGCTGACCCGTGAAATTCGTATCACCCCAAAATCAATAAATATATTAACTTATTTGTTGAATTAAATAAAAAAATACTGATGAGAATTAGGAATTATACAAAAAAATTAAAAATCAAATTTGTAAAGAACCTTAAATGATATGTCAATACTTTTTAATTTTTGTAGATTTATATTCTGGGGCGATACAAAGTTCGCCAGGTAATGGAAGGCTAAATCGTTTTATATATATTACCTAACGCCCAGTGTATATTCACCCCATGCTAAAAGCATTGTAGAACTGCCCATCAAAAATCACTCGAAAATTTTTTCAAAATCGAAAATCAAATTTTCAACTCTCGATTTCTCGTTACCGGTTATTTGGTAACATTTACCTAATAACGTAAACGATAGATCTCCACGTCTACTTTCTTCTAAGACCAACCCGAACCTCCTATCTATCGTAGGGGCCTCAAAAAGGGCCCAAAAACCCAAAATCCTTTAACCCCAATTTTCTCGACGAGTATTCGCTATAAAAATACGCGACTACCATAGTTGGACGCGTATTTTAATCCCGAGTAACTTTCGTTTAAATAATTTCTACAAATTTCCAATCGTTCGCGAATTATTGCGAAAATATCGAAATTTTGAAAATGGTGTCCCTTTTGAAATTTTCGGGTTCGGTTTAAAATTTTTTTTCGCGTGTTTTTTTCGCTTTATACGATAGATCATATATAGAAACTGTTATTTCAAGAGGCAGAATTGTTTAAAAATATTTACGTCGTGCACTATGCCCTGCCAAAAGTGACAAGTCGACAATTTTTAAAAATTCGTAGCAATGAACAATTAAATTGGATCGAATTTTAAATCTAAACCATTCTCGAATCTACTTGAAGGCACACAAAAAATCTCATTAAAATCGGGCCAGCCGTTTAAGAGGAGTTCAGTGACATACACACGAACAGAATATATAAAGATATAAATACGCATCTTCTTTCGTCTACATTATAAGAGAAAACAGACTAAATAATAGAAGTTTGTTCGCTTCCGAAGTTCATGAATTCGCGAATTTTTGGTAAAATTTCTTTTTTTTTTTACTTTCTCAACTAACATAATGCAAGATTTCATTCGAAGAGTAAGATAACGCAAGTTTTAGCTGTTATTCGATTGCTAACGTGCTCAAAGGAAAGTACGTATACACCAAGCAAGAGGAAGAAGAAAATATATGTGAGAGCATGTACACGGCGGCAAGAATGATTCTAGTCCAGATGTCACGTGTTGTTTTGTTCTATTCGGATTTCAAATGACAATTACTCTAAATTCTAATGCAAATTATTTTTCTCAATAAGATTTTATACATTACTCATAAGATAGTCATTCACACGATATTCATATAAAGTTTTGATATTAAAAATTTATAAAAAAAATGATTTCGAACGATCATTCGGTAATCTTATTAAAATATTTTCCTAATCGTCATTTTCTACCGTCAAAAATTCTATACGTGGTTCTTTTTGTTATCACCACGATTAAGTAAAAATTCTCAATAAGTAAACTAAATAAACAATTTACAAACGAAATTACTTTTAGTAATACTGTACAAAAAACTTGAACGTGAAAATGATGCTGGTATACAGAACTCTGTCAAATTAAAGTTAAACGCAAATAATTGAAATATAGCGCACAGTAAAACGCATAAAAATTACTAAATTAAACGAATGACGAACACCTTACATATATATTATCTTAAAGCCTGTGCTACATCCTTGATTCCATGTCGGCCTCCCCTAATCTTCTCCATCAATGCCTATCCTGCGTTTCACGAAAATATTGTTTGTCTACGACTGACACAATATCATCCGTCCACCTTCTAAATAGTCTCCCTTGTGTGCGCTTTTCAGTATATGGTCTTGATTGGATCAGTTCTTTTGTCCACCTTCCATCTTCTTGCCTACCAACATGACCAGCCCATGATGCTTGTTTAATAATATTTTTAAATCGTCTCTCCAAATCGTTTAACGTTGTATCTATTGATTTTACTGTCTCAGATTGTTCTTTAATCAGCGCCGCTATCATATTGGAGTATTGTTTTAAATTATTTATGTTTATCCTTCTTTTGAGTTATGTATGTTTTCTATATCTTTCTAGTCTTTTATTTATTACTATTTCGCAACGTACCATTCATTTTTATTATTATTATTATTATTTATGTGAGATATCTCTCTTTCTCTCTCTTCTTCTTATAATATATATATATATATATATATATATATATATATATATGCCGACGAGCATACCACGTTGAGTACGGCGCCTTTCAGTTTAATCGCCAAAGTTAAGCAAGGGACTTGGATGACCGCCGGCTCAGTGTGTTGTGTGTTGTTGGTGTCTCCCAATTTGCCTGGCTCGCACGGGAGATTAGTCTATTTTCTCCCCAATTTATTGATTGGGAGACCTACGTCCAACAGTGAGCCGATATAGGTTAAATATATATATATATATATATATATATATATATATATATATATATATATATAGAGAGAGAGAGAAAGATTATGGCACATAAATTTAAATAAATAAAAAAACATCGAACAATGAATAACGAACAGTCGTTTCCGAAACACGGCTTAACTGCGAGAAGACTTCGAACAGACTAACTGAACAAGTTCAATAACAGTACAGGACTGAGATTGCGCAATAATTAATGATCCACTATTGTCGGTGAATGAATCAGAGAAGGCGCAGGTAGAAATCTCTCTGATTAGATAATGTAGTGACCGACCTTTGAACAACGTGGCCGTGTAGATAGTTGCGTCATATTTTTTAAACATAAATAACTAAATAAATACATATTTTATTAAATAATTAAAATACAGTCAATAAAAATAATTCATAAACGCATCGTGTACCGGAACTCCTAAACAAATACAAACTGAATAAATTCCAAATCTTATTTTCGATTAATTATCGACTTTTAAAAAATTTCGCTTCAAGTTTCGCAATTTCGTATTTGCGTATTTTTTAATAATTTATTTTGTTGATAAAAGATACTCGTTGACGCTTGATTTAATAATAATTAATAAATTATGGACGTACCGGACGGCAAGTTTTTATCGCGATATCCCGGATTATTTATAGTTGTTGCTTCTATACCAGTGGGATCTCGAGCCAAAGTAGGATCTCCGTTATTTCGTCTAGCGATTATCATGTCGTATAGTGCAGAAATGAACAGTAACAAATTTAAAATTATCAGTCCGACCTATAACGAAATTATCAAATTATAATTATATATATATATATATATATATATATATATATATATATATATATATATATATATATATATATATATATATATATACATATATAAAATCGAAACAGAACGTTAAATTTGTAGAGCTAATGCCTAACGAAAAGAATATAATCAAAATGAAACGAAACAGCGCGAAAACAATGAAAAATTCAGATATTTTGAAATTATTTTTATTTAATCGTAAAATTTGTTGTAACTTTTTCTTCTTTCTCATTGATGGACTTTCTTCTTCACCAATAATGTATACTTCCAATTAAATTCCGCCATTTGTCCCTATCTTGCGCAGTTTCCATTAGCTGCCGCATTGACAGTTCCCTCATGCCTAATCAACAAAACGGGTCGGCGGTCGACCCCTGCTTCTTTTTCCTGCTACTACTATATTTTCCAATCCATCGCGACGTACAACATGACCAAAAAACTTAAAACATTTTTTTTTTACTAGAACCAATCTATCTTTTTTCTCTATTTCGAGTTGTTTTAGCATTGATGGGCCACCTAGTAAAATATCATCACGATGGTTGTTTCTTCCTCTTCCTTTCACTCCACAGTATGTCTTCATCACTTCCTATCCATTTGGTTTTCTTTTCTTCAAAACTCTTGAATGTATTAATTTTTATTTCTAAACCTGTTTCTATTCATAATGTTATCCTCCGTAATATTAATTTTCTCGAGGTCTTACATTAACTTCTCGGAGCGGTTCTAGGGTTTCCAACAAAGTTCTGAAAAATTCGTTTTATTTTTGTCTTTATTCTTTACAAGTGACCGTAATAGCTTACTTTTTTTTCATTGCACTGATAATATAATTTCATTTCTTTTCTTTTTCATATTTCACGTTCAAATCTCACTCCCAAAATTTTTCGCACTATTTTCCTCTCCTTCATTTTAATTTGTTTCATTATTTTATTCATTGCTAAACACTCTGACTGCAGGTTAACTATCTAGGAGTTACTCTAGACTCTCGTCTTTCATTTAAGGCACACATTAATAAATCTATCGGTGACGCGAAAAAAGACATTCGAATACTTGCACCAATTTTCAGTTACCGTTCTCATCCTTCTTCAGTAAACAAGAAATTAATTTACACTACCATTATAAGACCTAGTTTACGCTTGTCCGGTCTGGTGTTCAGTGTCCGTTAGTACTTACAAAAAACTCCAGGTAATGCAAAACCAATGTTATATCATTAAGTGCTCCTCGATGGACTAAAATACAGTACATGTATTCCACGCTAAATATTCCTCATATTTATGATAATATTTATAAATTATCAAAGAAATTTTATGATAAATGTAGGTATCATGACAATAATTTAATTCGGATAATCGGGAATTATGGTATGCTTGATCTCAGCATGCGTTAAACTAAATATAAGCATGGCCGTATTAAGCACCGATTTCTAATTTATACGATCCGATCTGTGTTACGATTTTTTATTTTTATTTATTTATATACAAGTTAAATTTAATATACAAGCTAATAGGTTTTTTGTTTTTTGTTTTTAATTTTTCCTGTTGTTATTTTACTGTTATTTTCATTATTTCTTTAGTTTTGTAAAGTCATTTGGTTGTATTTAACTGCTAAGGTAACTTTAAGGATGCTTGACATATGTGTATGTACATATAAATTCTTCATAATTTATAAAATTTTGTATTGAAATATACTATACTACTACTACATATACTTATTATTTATTCGTGTTAGCAACAAGCTGGAAATTCGGCGTTGGAAGAGATTCCAACTAATCGAATTTCACGTATCGTGAAATGAATAAATGCAACTATAATACAAGAGCTTTCGACCACATCATTCGCGATAAACGCGCGAATCAGTCATCGTACAAAGGTCCGAACCTCCATAGCGCTCAGATGTGAAAGTAATCAGAATTGAAAAAAAATCTTTATTGAAACTAGTATTGGAATAATAACAAAATATTACTCAAATTTTTAGCAAAAAATGTGTAATGTTTCAATTTTAATTATTACACTATGCATAATTATTAAGCAATAAAATAAAGTTTACAAATTAATTTCTAAACGTTACTTTATTACTTAATAATTACGCACACAGTGTAAAAAGTGAACCAAAATAACTTAATTACGTACGTAATAATTTTATTAAAAAAAAATTACCATTACAAGTCAACAATTAAAAATATGCCGAAGACGAAGAAGCCTTACTACGATGTAAAATATTCTTACGCATCATCAGTTTGTAATATTCATACTGTTCGCTCTACTGATCGAAGATTGAATTAGAAAATGCGAATAATTTCTTGTCCTTTATTTTACGGAAGAACGCGATCGTATCGTATGGAAGTTTCATCTTTTTCTCGATATTGCAATAAGCGAAATTCGTCCTACGTATTTTCACTTGATTTACTCATTTACGATTTTACTTCAAACTCAGGGTGGATTAAACATTCGAGGGGCCCGTAATTGTTGAGAGCTCCCTTGTAAGGGTAGACTTTTTAACGTTTTTAAACGAGAATGCTTTTTCATACAATGTAAAATTGTATGTAAATATAAATATTGCTTTGCATAAAAAAGTAGAATTGATTATACATTTTTAGATTTTAATATTTTCCGCATTAAAGAAATAATAATTAAATAATAAAATAATAATAGTTATTAAACATTTATAATTTATTAAAATCAAATATTACATACATTTTCCCCTTACTTTTTGCGTTACAAATTCGTCCATTATTTCGTCGAAGTTAATCGACTGCGATAAATTATATATATATATTTCACTTAGTTAATGAGGCTTCACCCGTGAGATCCTGGTCCAGGGCTCAGCCGGGACCATGCATTAATCCGACCTAGTTCGCCTCGTATTTGGATTCCGGTTCTTTCGATTAAATCCATGTTGTTGTTTTTACTTTTTCGTTACACTTATATTTCTGTTTATTTTAGTCGATAGATTAGTATTTCTTTTTAGTTTATTACAACACGCTATTAAACTATTGAATACGTTACACCTGCAACTGCAAAAATTAAGACTAAACTTCGTTGGGTTTTGTCACGAAAGAATCTGTTCATTAATCTGATTAATTTTCATCGTAGTACACATACATCTTCCGCACGTGGATAATATATACCCCATAAGATCATTTTTTTTTTGTTTCCCGGTAAATTATAGTAATTTAAAGAATAATTATTAATATGTACGATTTTCACCGTGTGATTTATATGTCCGATTCGAAAGTTTTTTTTCCTACATTATAAATTCCGCTATAGTAGCGGGTGGATAGATCGTTACAAAACGAATAAATAATCGAAAGAAATTATTCGAACGCCGAAGAAATTTTCTTGCTAATTGTACGTAACCCTCCACGAACCTCCCATACAATGATATTTTGCACAACACTCCAAGTCACAGTCAAATATCCATAAACACCCCTATTGAATCAAAATCAAAAATAAGTTTTTATATTTCCTCAATTTAACAAATTTACTTAAAACTAACCCATCTATCAACGTTTTCATGCCCATATACTCTAAAACTAGATCGCTCTTGATATCTCCAAATACAAGGACGCTGTTTACTGTTTTACCGATGGCTCTAAATCTGGAAGACGTATAAGGCCTGCCTTCTTGGTATCCCCTGTAACTTTCGGCTTCCTAAATCCAGCACCATATTCTTAGCTGAATCTTTTGTTATTTTCAAGTGTCTAGAGTTTCTATCCACGGTTCAATCTTCTTCTAAATTCCTTTTCCCTTCTGATTTACTTAATGTTTTATAGTCTTCACAAATTTTATACGGACAATGCACTTTCCTTACTGTATCTCAAGTTTCCGCAGTTTTCATTTGGATTCCCAGCCACATCGATCTCACTGGAAATGAGGCTATTAACAGAGCCGCCAGACAGGCGCCCTTGCTTCAACATATTTCCGCTCGCTTCTCTCTCTCTAGTGATGTAAAAGTTTTCCTGAAGCTCTCAACCGAATCCTGGAGTCGTGTGTAGAAGTCTAATCAACAAAACAACCTCATTTCTATCAAATCTAATCCGCTATCTCAGTTGCCATTTCCCTTCCGAACAAGAAAAAAAAAAATATGATCCTTACCAGACTTCGAATATCCCACTCAAATCTTACCCATCCATCAAGGTACAGACCCTCTTCTCTGTTCCTTTATGTCGCAACTGCTTATATTCCACATACTAACATCTTGTCATGTTCTCACAGCACTTAAAATCCAGCACAGCCTTCCTCATTCCTTACCTCAATTCGTATCTGAAATCTACCGACCATATCCATAATGTTTTCTTGTTCCTTAATTCAATGAACGTTTTAAATCAGATCTAGGACCACAAAGTCCATGGGTGCACATGGCCCGGCGCCCGTACTATCAAATAATAATAATAATAATAATAATAATAATAATAATATCTACAAAATCTGCCAAAAATGAATTAACTACTATGTATAAAAATAATCGATTGTTCACCTGCATAAAAAACGATTCGCCGCGTACAACTTGGTAATTGTTAGATTTATCATCGTCCTGTAGAGAAAAAATTCCCACAGCCATCACAGAAGTCAAAACTAGAGACGGAAAATAAAAAAGAAATTTTAAAATTAAGTTACTCAAAACACGTACAAACAACATAAACAACAAATTTTTTTATTTTCTAATAATAATAATATGTGATTAACTTAGTTTATATATATTATATATATATATAATATAGATCCATCACATATACTTAGGAGGCCCGAGAGAAAATTATGATTAGGGCCTCTTAAAAATTGAGCAAATATTGTACTAAAAACATATAAATATTTTTAAAAATCTACCAATCGTCAATCAACTATCTTGATCGTGATTTTTGTAACAGTCTAATTATTCACGCGTCTAAAGATATAACGTGATATTTTCAACTTCTGACCGTTGTTTGTAAGATTCGTGATAACTAGGTGTGTCTCGAATTCGAGTATTGTATCTTGTATTTTTTGACGAATAATGTGTAGATACGCCTGTTAAATTTGTAGGACCCTGCTGATAAACTGCATAGCTTGACGTGGGTCAATGAATGCAACGTACATGCGTAAAAAAAAAAAAAAAAGAGTAAATAAACGAGGTATTTACATTTAAGTTCCTGACTGAAAACGCAGGGATAAGGGGATTTTAAGTTTTTAGGGACCCGCTTTTCTCGTTTTTACATCCAGTTCCATTTTCTTGACCTCTTAATACGATGTAGACATAATAATGACCGTTCGACATGTAGACTAAGGTATTTAATAACTGGAGTTTATTCTATTGCTTTGTATTAAATTTTTAATATCACAAACCAAATGCACGCCACAAAACATTTCCGATGAAAGGATTAGTTTTTTAAATAGTTCGTGTAACGATATGCTTCACAAAAATATGAACAATAGTTAAAAATTAATAATTACCGCAGATAATTAAGATTTTTTTTTAACTCGTTGAGTTAAACAACTGGTTAATAACTATCGCTGAATAATTCATCACAATACAAAACACATTCACACGAACACTGAAACGTATGAAACATAACTTACCGGTTAACAATGAAAATACAAGTTTCGACATAATAGTAGATTGAAAAGAGAATAAAACTTTCTCCCGCGAAATGACCATCGCCAGGTGAAGTACGTTAAGCAAACAAAACAACGCTAAAAATATCACTCCCATTGCAGCAAAATAA
Source organism: Coronaproctus castanopsis (assembly GCA_032883995.1). NCBI lineage: Eukaryota > Metazoa > Arthropoda > Insecta > Hemiptera > Monophlebidae > Coronaproctus > Coronaproctus castanopsis. The sequence continues at coordinate 30,745,867 of CM065054.1, read as the reverse complement.
CCAGCTACTTTCACAGCCACTGAAAAAGTATGATCATAATATAAGTAAATATATACATATATTGGTAATTACATTTTATTCTTACACACACACATATATATATATATATATATATATATATATATTTATGTACACGTAGATACAAAATTTCATCGAAATCGTTAGAACTATTTTCGAGATAATAGTATATATATAAAGAATTGCTCGTTTAATAAAGATATATATATATATATATATATATATATATATATATATATATATATATATATATATTATATATAAGATGACTCACAGAATACAGACGGTTTTGTTTTTTTAATAACTCAAAACTACTCGATCAAAATTTTTGAATGAAATTTTATTTAAAAATAAGAAAACGAGATATTAGCTTACAATCATTTATGAAACACAATGTCGTTCAGATGACCGTCATTTACAATAATACATTTATTCAGTCTTTTTACAACATTTTCGAACATTTTTTCCAGCATAGGCCGCTGAATTTTTAAAATTTCTTCAGAAATCCGAGTTTTCAGGTTTTCCAGATCTCGTGAACGTATTTCCTAAACTTGTATCTTAAGGTATCTCCAGAAAAAAATTTGGAGCGGTCAAATCTGGGCAGTACGGCGGCCAATCGAAATCCATACGACGCGACAATATGCGGTTACCAAACGCTTCTTTCAGTACTGCGAGCGTTTCTGCAGAACAATGACACGTTGCATCATCTTGTTGAAGCCATGTACGGCCCAAACGACGACGACGACGAAGTGGGGGAAGCAAAAACGAGTTTATTATTTCGATATAGCGCGTTCCATTGATTATTACAAGTATAAGACCACAACTTCGCCAAACCAGCCCAAATGGTCACTCGCTCGCTGTGTGACGGCTTCTGATCGATTGAATTTGGATTAGATTCGGACCGGTAGCGGCAGTTCTGTTTGTTTACGACGTTGCATTTTATTTATGAATTAATTTAAATATGTCGACCGTTTTTGACATGATCGAGGAGTGTGAGCCGGGAATAAGATTTTCATTCTAACCGCGTGCGGTTTTCCATTTTTGTGGTTGCTGATCCAGCAGGTCAGATTCATACAACCTTGTAAGTGTAATAATCTGTTGGTAAATCCTCCTTTTCGGGTGAATCGGTAGTATTTTTTGTGGCATAATTTTAAACTTTAAATGATCTTATAAATTCGCGTTAAAGCTTGGAAAAATGTATAGTGCAGGTTTATTAATTGTGTTATTCTCTAACTCTCACTCTATACCGGGGAAGGAAATAGCAAAAATCACCCTTATTGGCTTGCGCAGAGTACGTCGTTCGCCTGGTTTTCTATCAGTCATCAAGTTGATGAGGATTATCAGGCGACGTCCCATACCAACTTTTGAGTCAATGAGAATTTAATTAATTATTTAATATAATATGCATACATACATATATATATATATATATATATATATATATATATATATATATATATATATATGTACATATGTATATTATATATATATACGCATATACGCGTATATATACACATTTTTTCATTCATAGATTATATCCCAATTTCTTCGAGATCCATTACAATTTTTCAACGTTAAAGTAAATTGTAATTCATGAAACCGCATTATTATTCCATGAACTACACGATAATTCATGACAATTAGGCCCGGATAAAATATTTTAAGGAAATTTACATAATAATAGTAAAATTCGAATAAAAGTCCATTTCAGTTTCTAGAATAATAATAGCGAACAAAGTTAAAAAAAAAAAAACTTTTAAAGTTATATTAATATAATTAAGTTTATAAGAATTAAAATATATCAGACTCTATTACAATAAATAATAAATTAAACGAAAATTTCGTTTAATTTAAATACGTATCACGAACGAAGCACTACAGAAATACTTTTTGACATAATAAACAGTACTTAACGATTGCAGTATATCGCATGTTATCAGAACATACATTATCCGGCAAATATAAGCAGGCGAATAAAACACGCGTTGTAGCAATTAACGTTCTTGTTTGTAGCAGATTCATCTTCATCATGCAATCTCTACTGATAATAATTAATAATAATTCTTGAGTAAAAAACATTTATGAATCTCCTCTCTGCTTTTTGTTTGTTTCTCTTTTTCTCGTAAATTTTTTATTTACAACTACTTTATATATATATGTATATATATATATATATATATATATATATATATATATATATATATATATATATAATATATATATCCGGAATTTCTGGTCTATTCGGTAGCAGGGGTCCAAAAATACCCGGAAATAAAACCAGTGTGGAGTATATTTACGGACAAGCACCGTTTACATTAACTTGAAAATACATGTCAGTCAGATACGATTGTAATACCATATAGTATTGATGCGGTAGGTTGAGTTTTAGTTTGTACAATAAACTCTTGTGCCATACTTTATCAAATGATTTCTCTATATCGAGAAACAACACAGGACAAAAAAAAACTGTTGATAAAGTCGACTATGCGATGTATTTGCTCTACTGTACTATGTCCACTTCTGAAGCCAAGTTATCAATTGTTTTTGTCTTGCAGGATTGGGTTTACTCTTCTTAGAATTAACTTTTCAAACAACTTTGACGTAGTTCGTAATAGACTGATGGTTCTGTATGATGTGATTAATTCTTGAGGTTTTCCGGGTTTTGGTAACATAACTATTGAAGCAAATTTCCATTGTATAGGATAGTAACCAGTACGGATAACTGCGTTGAAAATATACACTAAGAGGATTATTGTTTTTCTCGGCAAATTTTTAAGTGTTTTCTTACAGATGCATTTACTTCTGTCGGTGATATGAATTTGATAAGTGGACAAATCTTAAATGGTTCTTCTAAATAGTTGTAGATATTTTCTTCTTCAAGGGTTAATGTGTTGTTATTGTCACGATGAAAAATTTTGCAGACGTATTTTGAAAATGCTTCAGATTTTTCTTGATCAGTTCTTGACCATTAGTGATTTTCTATTTTAATTCGTGGACACCGATATATGTGATTCAGTTCTATATTTTGTATGTCTTTCCATAAAGAGTAATCTGTATCTGCTGCTGAAGTAAGATTGCTTATATATTCCTGGAAAACTTCATTTTTCGTGTGTGAGAGTGATTTTTTAATTTTATTTAGAGCATTTTTATTTATTGGAGTCCTATCATTTAATGTTTATCAAAAGGAGAAAATTTCAAAGTTCAAACGTACTGAAAAATAAAACTAATAAATCTACTTTGTTTAATTTACATCCAGAATTCTAAACAAATTATAAAGATCGGTACTGAACGATTAACGGAATGGAAAATAAAAATAAAAAATAGATTATAACGCAATCAAGACGAAAAAAAGAACAAATAAAAAATGAATCGAAAATATTCATCAGTAAAACTAGTTCATTTTTTTTTTAGTTAGCATTTCTATAAATTGTTCGAAAGTAGCGTTTTTTTATATATATATGTATAACACTCGCGCACACCCATATATATATATATGTGTGTGTATATGTATATATATGTATACACACACAAGAAATTTATTAATTTATACTTACGAATCGGTTTAAATCGAGCTACGTTATCTCCGCATTTTGTCGTATAATACGATTCTTTGCATATTTGCCACGGTCCGAAATGACCTTTATCCACTAATCCTGCACCTAAAGAATTAATGGATCAATTAACACGGTGTAATAACAACAATGAATTCTAGCCTATTTTGTACGTAAAAATAAATGTACAATGACTAGTCTCGATGTTCGGTAACGAACACGATGACGATGAATAACAATAACACGTAAATACACGCAAATATAGTTTATCAAGATGAATTATATCGAATACCGTAATTTATTACATTACGAGGTTTACTGAACATTTTAAAATTTTAAAATTAATGCAAAGTCTATCGTGCAATTTGTACAAAGTATAAATTACTGAAATATAAATAATTAATTAGTGTAATTAGAAATTTTCATTTTTTTATCATTCTTTTAATTGCATATAAACACAATTTTTCAACATTATCAATGTTTGTCTGTACTTACTTTGTTTACATTTACTTTTTAGCTGTTGTGTGGAGCCTATTATAATAAATAAATAAATATAGCATGTAAATAATTCTAAGCATTGGTAACATTTATCTGTACTAACTTGTTCACATACAAATAATATATATCAAAATTGTTGTACTGTATAAGTAATTGTATGCATTATATATACATATATATAGATATATTTATATATATATATATATATACACAAGCGTGTGTGGGTCTGTGTTTATATACATACGTGTAAGAAAACAATATTTACAACAAATAGTGGAAAATCCTGGAAGTGAGGAATATGCGGATATGAAAAGAAGGATAAAAAAATCTTTAAGTATGGAAGAAAATAGTAAACCAGTTTTAGAATTGATAATTAAATTATGATGATGATGACGTTGGTCATAGGCTATGCGATAGGAATGGGTTGATGTTGGCATCCTGTAGCGGCCATGTTGTTTCAGTGGCGTGCGTCTAATCTATTGTTTATTATTGTTATAAATGTCAAATCACCATATGAAATTTTATGACGCTACATGTTACATAACGGAGGAACGATGGATATTCTGCATAAACGATTTGAGAGTAGTGCCGTCTTTCACAGAAGTAACGTGAATTGACCACCAAGGCAAAACTTCTTTTTATGGTGTTTTCTGACGTCTCCGATCTATTACAATAATCAAAAATCGACCAATGATCTTAAAGTCAACATTACCGAAGATATCGATCAAATTCAGCCAGATCTATGCAGCCAAATCAAAGAAAATTGGATCACTCGGATCCGCGTCACCGTAAAATACCGCAGTGGACACTATGCATAGAGGCACGAGTCTTACAAATAAAAAAGATTTTCGTTAATAGCTCGTACAAACACGTTATATTCGATTTCAACATCGATCCGACCCGCCCTTATTGGAAAAGCCTGCATATACATGTATTATACATAAATAATTCATATGTATCATCATATAAGAATGCAACTGTCGGTGACATATATCAGGCAGTTCTTCACTTATATTAAATTACACTATTATTCCCCAACCAACATATCCTTTCACTTTGTTTGATTATAAGTCACATACAATAACATAAATACATTGGGGGCGATTGCTTATTTTTAACGCACTTTATAATTAATTTACGCCACCAGCATGTTCGGAATCCGATGCAGAACGCGCAATACAATCTAAAAGAAATATGTTTTGAAAAGTTTGGAATGTGTTGATTTTTTAAATAAACAAGAAAAAAGTAGTTAAAATCACTAAAAAATTGTAGCCGTTATCAAGTGAATATTAATAATAATTTATAAAAATATAAAATATATTACTTACTGTATTAACACTTGCGTATCTAAGTCATATTTTTTATATTTAATATTTTTATAAATTAGTATATATTTTTATAAACTGTTTTTTATATTCACTTAAAATGGCTTAAATAACCGAAAAACTTTGTGATTGCTCATATAGAAAAACAATTTTTTACTAATTTTAACTATTTATTTTGTTGTTTATTTTATGAAAGAAACTTATCGGTAACATTCCATGTTATATAGAAAAATGTTACAAGTACCATGGACAGACCAACCAACATATACGTCCTGCAAAAATTGAGAATTAAGAAAAATGAACGATTTTAATTAACAGCAAAAAAAAAAAAAAAAAAAAACACACGAGTGCTAGTTTATTTCCGGTCGTTTAATCTGAGCCAAAAACATGGAAAAGTATCTTTCAATATAAAGTCACGGTCCGAGTAAGAAAAAGAGATCAACGAATAGTCAGGACGTGAAACAAATCTCATAAATGACCGGCTTACACAAATCACTGTGAACTAATGAAGAAAGCAGAGGATTAATAGCAGCGTCATACGTCAGATACAAAATTAGAAGCCCGGAATAGGACTACGAAGTATAAAAAGTATTCATAAATCACTAAATTCGGTAGACCATATTAATTTTTTTTTTTTTTAATTCATTGATTGTTTTTAGAATTGGCTTTTAAAATGATTAAACGATGTAATACGTTCTATGTACCTGTTCTAAATGTGAATGTTAGCGGAATATAATATTTTTAGTTCCTATTAGGTAGTTTCGAAGTTGGCAGAGTACATAAATATAGGAGATTTATGTTCTGCAACGTTCGTTAATAAGGTCAGTTTACGTTAGAACATGAACTACGGTCATCGTTGCTGAAAATACTACCCTTTCGAGCGTGTTCGTGTTTTATTAATCGTTCATTAAAAGTTTACAACGATGATTAAACAGTCCACAAGAAACGTAATATTTGTAATAAAAACTAAAAATCAATTTACTTTATCCATAATAATAATAATCATTTAATCTTATATTGCATATAAGAGAGAGAAATATTGACCGTCAACTCTAACGGTCGCGACTTCGATCACAGCACCGCTACATAAAGTTCGTCATCGTGTAAGTGTTAATTATTACGCAAAAGGTAGTGGCACTCTACCACATATAACACTATATGCGCGCACACTAGATTTGTATATAATTAATGCTTAGAATGCTAGCCCATTTTTTAAGCAAAATAACGCCCACTAGGCTAGTTATTATGTTCAGAAGCGAAAAAAACAATACGACGACGACGACGACGATGATAATGTATATATGTGCGCGCGTGTATGTATGTGACATAAAATTCCACCATAATTCAAGACCTAAATTCAACGAAAATTCTTTCTCACATAAATATGAGCACACGTATACACGCATATATGTATGTACGTAGTACGTACACATAAAGTATCGATGATTACATGGTAGATTTTGTCGAGCAGAAAAAATAATGATAATAAAACGCGACGACTTATTACGTACTTTATTTACAATAGCAATAAAAAAAATTTTAAATGGTTGGTTAACGATGTATAATTTTATTTCAGCCATAAGCAAATATCTTAATTTAATTACTAACATTCGCGCACAGAAATATTCCAAATGAATCGCAAATAACAAAGTTTCCACATACAAACAGACACACACATACATTTATATATATATATATATATAACCATTGTATTCGATAGATTAACTTCAAGACCATTGTAAAATGCGTTTAAGTCTAGAATTCAAATAATTAGCAATTCTAGTTTACTTATAACCGTTATTAACTTCTGAAATTTGCTGACCAGATTTTAAAATAACGACTTTTAATAATAATCAAATCATATCACTTTTATTTACCACATGTATAGATGATACAATAAATAATAAGGCTTACGCCTTAATTTAATTAGTAGTATAACTAAAGTTTTATGAGAAATTCTACTTAATAGCGCTGTAATTTATTTTAAATCACCGTTTACTTTGTGCTTTTACAAATAATTCTTCTGAAATTGATTTAACATATTTTACAACATATGTTCAAAAACTACAAACTAAAATATTTTCATAACAATCAATAAAAAAAATGTAATACAACACGCTAATCATCCACTCGTACCTACTTAATAACCAGCCACCCCACCCGTATGCGATGAACGTCAAGCACCATTAACAGTCCATCATGTATACTCAAGACTAGCCAAAAACACGCTTAATATCGTACTAAGGAGATAAGCTCAGCTATCCCGGACATTTAGAACCTGGAAATTCTTACGGACATTCTCATCAAGACTAATATTATCAATAGCATCTAGTTATGAGTATTAGAATTAATGATTATGTATACATCGAGTAATAGCTACGAGGCGTTAAATACTCGTTAAAAAATTTCATCGTAAATTAAATATATATGTATATCAGCAGTACAAATATGTAACAGTTTATCTCGCAAGTGACTAGTGTTGTAACTGAGTGTCAACAACTAAAAGTAAAAAATAAACAGTATCAAAAATTGAGCAAATTAATGATATAATATTTAAGTGCGTAATTTAATTTAAATTAGCCAAAATATGTAACCTAAAATACCGAAACTCTTCTAAATTACGAACAAATATTTATTAAAATAGTTCGAAGGGTTTTATGACAGACGAAATATAATTAACATAATATTTTATTAAACGCATGTAAAAACAAATAAAAAATAGTGTAACGTCATATTTCAAGTTATTATGCAACAACAAGACGGAGTTTTTGAAGAAATTAATATTAATAATAACATAGTACGTAAATCGTAGCGAGAAATTGATAGTTTTGATTTATTTTAAAGTCCACTGTGTTAGAAATATACTCAGTTTATTTAAATATATATATATATATATATTGCAACACCACTAACATACCGTCTAATAATACATATCCAGATTAGTGTGACGTCACATACAATGGTTATTATTATGGTTTATTATTAAATTATTGAAATTTAAAAAACTTTATATATATATATATAAATATATATATATATATATATATATATATATATATATATATATATATATATATATATAATACCGACATTTACGAACTCTCCAGATGGGATGCCACGTGAATTGGGCCATGACCGTTAATTAAAAATGAACAAAACAAAACAAAATAAAACACAGTTTCTATTTTTATTAGAATTTTAAAATTAAAAAAAAAACTAATAGATTACGGATTTTCGAACGCGCACGATTTTCAAATATGTTTATTAAAATTAAAACTGAAACTAAATTAAACTGAACTAATAAAACTATACTAATTTTAAACTAGAATGAAATGAATTAATTTAAAAACTAACTAACTTGAATTAATTCGAACTAACTAACTACAAATAAGTCTGAACATCTTTTTTTATTCTAAAAATATGCATATATACACCCATGCCTAATTAGAATTTTCTAGATTTTTTTGGAAAGATTCGTTTATTAATGGAACTTCTAGAAAAATCTTTGTACATTTACATATGTGTGAGTGTATTTTTTGATTAGTTTAACATCATTTTTAATATCCAATCATAAACATGATTTTACCGGCTCCACGTGGAGCATCTCGCGTGTAGTAATTATCTTGTCATTTAATATATTATAATATTTGTGTGTGTGTGTGTTACGTCGATCAGACGATTTTCAATAACCAATCAAAATGTGTTAAATTTCTCCTCATTTTCTAGTGGTAAAATTAGGCACATACTTACACATACATATATACACACATACACATATACTTATTGCGTAATTAGTACGACGAGAAAGCAACAGAAAGGTTAATAAAACTTAATACAAACATGCTATTATCGTCAATATCATTACTCTTTTTACTTATTTTTTAATTATCAAACTCATTTTATTTATTTATTTATTTAATCATTAACATGTAACAGCATGATTGTTACAATATATATATATATATGTATACACAAACGTTACAAAAATTGTAAAACAAATCACTTTAAGCAGTAAAAATTCTTACAATTATTAGTAGATTTCAACATATATATTTATTTTTAAACCTGTAAAGTATATATTATTTGAAGTCGAGACATATTTCCCGATGCACTCAAATCGATCTTATTAAAATTGAGGTCGGTCGAGAATAATGTACGAGAATCCGCGAAGAAATTCAGATTTTATGAAAGCTTAAGCGCACATTATAAGTACGACATCAAATGAACATAGGGATGGAGAGCGGGACAGTATAGTAAAATATGGTAAATACGAGATCGGTTCGGGAGTAAACAAAAGGGACAAAAAGCAGGGTGGTTGCTGCGTTGGAGTTGATGATTATGAGAGAATGATATGTGACCAAGGCGGAGCCTGTCGACTGCTATATAGTTGTTACGGGATAAATTGGCAGGTGGCTTCCAGAAGCCAACATTGTGTTTGATAGCAAGAAGGAAATTATGGTGGTATGAACTTGCCATTTGTACCGTGTAGTTGACTAAAGCCTTGTCTTTTTCTAATTTATAAGAACGAAAATTAATGGTGTTATTCAATTGTGCATACGATACAGATTATTATCAGTTCATCCCGAAGTTAGAATGTGACCCTAAAATAATATTTCTAGGATATTTAAACGATTAAACGACAAACAATTATAATAATAGTAAAACGAAATACTCGATCTATATAAACCTAATTTGTTTTTTGTTTATATATATATGTATATCATTGTACCGGTAACAAGAACCATAAACATAAATTTGGCATAATGAGACATTAGACTGCGATACAATAAAAGAATAAATAAGTATGGATAATAATTAAGATATTATAATGCGAGAGTAATACGTGAGATAAATATTCATTAAAGAACGCCTTTTAGAAGTATTAAATTTATAGTAAAGAATGTAACGCACAAGATAATTCCGGTTAATAGGTAATCGGGAGAGCACTCCGGCACCACTTTCTTCTCAGTCTCGTAGCTGGATTGCCTGGAAGTTTTAATGAGTGCATTCTGAAAATATTGGGATTACTGCTATGTTTGAGTTTGTTAAATAATTTCTGGTACTGGCTAATGTAAACATCCTGGAGAAATGAAATATTCAAATCACTATGCAGGATTAGATTAGAAACATAGAATGGCGCGGACGTGATTACACGAAGTATCTTCGACTGCTGCTGCACTCAGTTTAAATTACTTCCATTAGTTGATCCATATAATTCAATACCATACCACCATATCGGCGCAATCATTATGAGATAAATGCGTCTTTTAGTTTTTAAATTCAAGGTTGACTGACGACCCAGCAGCGGATATAATAGCCCAACACGTGCAATGATGGTCTTTCGAATTTGCCCCACGTGAAAGCGCCATGTAAGCCTTCGATCCACGTACAACATTACATATCAATGGCAAGGCAAATTTACCACAGCACAATGAAATTAGCTTTCGATTATATTTTCTCGCGTCTAATTTAGTTACCCCTTATTTATATATTTATTACGCAAATTCGTCGTCAGATAATGTAATAAATTTATTTTTGAGGCTAAATTTATTATATTATTCTAATTATTTTCACAATTACTATTTGCGTCATGTCAATAGTTTTTTAAATGTTACTTTGTATATTTATCATCATCATCATCATCTTAGCAATTAACTAAACACAAATATATAATGTAAAAAAACTGAAACTGTCGAAAATGTCTAATTGATTTAATTTTTTAATATATTACTGTTATTTCTAATATTACGTTACACCACGCCATAACACGGATCTTACTCATTGATCTTTATATTAAAAAGTATCTTAAATAAAAAAGAAAATAATGATATTCTAAGTAAAGTACTTCTCAAACAGTATGATGCATAATATTTAAATGTATGATATGTTAACAAAGGATAAATACATAAATAAGTTCTTTCCCATCGTAATAAGAGAACACGTTTTAAACATAGAAAAATTACAATAAATTATTACATAAACCAGACACTTTCTCCTCATAACACTTTAGGATATTATTTAAATAAATTAAATATTATCAGAGGTAATAGAAGACAAGTGTAATATATATATATATATATATATAAAATACATTTGTAGTAATTGTATAGAATAGACCGGTACATTTAAACTTAATGAAATTATTTTATTAGATCAATTTCCGGTTTTTATCTTTGAATTATTTATAACTAAGCATATACAGTGAAATTCGACTATAACGATTCCGCATATAGCGATAATCCGGATATAACGATGTAAAACAGGTGGCTAGTTTGGTTTGCTATGTAAAAGTGAATAAATAAATCCGGTTGTAGCGATGTTGGATATAACGGTATTGTGTCTATAACGATATAAACTAGCGTTTTTATTCCTTTTTTAACGAAAGGATAGAGAAAGGAGAAACTATTAACAGTTTAGTTTCCGAGCTCAACATTTCACAATCAACAGTCTCAACAATTTGGAAATTAAAGGAAAAAATAAAAGAAATTTTTGAAAAAGACGTCAAATCGAAGAAAAAGCTTCGGAACAGCCAACACGAAGAGATTGAAGCAGCTCTTTTGGAGTGGTTTAAGATCCAACGAAGAAAAAACATTCCGATTAATGGGCCTATTTTACAAGCAAAAGGAAATGAGTTCGCTAGAATCATGGGTAAAGAAGATTTTCATTGCTCCATGTCTTGGATTACGCGGTTCAGAGCAAGACACAACATTGTGTTTGGTAAGATCAGCGGAGAATCTTCTAGTGTACCAGCCGGAGCGTCTGAAAACTGGCTACAGAGCCCTAAATGATGACGTAAATAAACCTCAAACTACAGCATCTTTAAAAGAACTTGACGAGTATGTAAGCAAAAATTTGTATTTAAAAAAGAACAAGCAAACTAAAATTACAGATTTTTTTATCAAAAATTAAAGAATGTACAGAATATAAAATTACATAGCAACTAATGCCGATTATTAGTTATTAGGTACGTTATGTGATTTTTTTATATGTGTGTACATATATTCATAATAATATGTATAAGGCATGTTTTTAACCGTTAAAAATTGAATTAGGTATGTACCTATGTACATGCATATTAAAACAATAAATATGTATAATATAAAACTGTTTTTTTTCCGCCGCCCCCTCTCATTCCGGATATAACGATTTCCGGATATAACGATCAATTTTGTCTGGTCCCTTCAATATCGTTATAACCGAATTTCACTGTATACACATACAAACACCAATACATGCACACACACACACATGCATATGAATTCGGAGATATTTCAAAAAGTCAATCAATAAGTTTGCGGGCAATTGAATAGAAATATTTTTTCAACATCTGCGCACTAAACATAATGAAACTTATTTTCATAACATTTATGAAAACATTCCTCCCAAAATTAATAGGTTAAAAGCCTATAAACTCTAACACCGCCGATTAAATCTCCCATGGGGGCATAAAATTTCTAAATAAACCAAAATTTTAAATGTGTCAAAACCGCTTAGAACTCGTACTTTGAAACTTATTTTTAAATCATTTTTAAACAAGATAGCAGTATAAACTGAAGATATTCTTAAACGAAACTACAATTAAAATAACACAGACAAGACTAAACACTAACAAAATTAAGCAAGCCCGTGTTACAACGTAAATATAATATCAAGTTACGCGTAATTCAATAGCATTGATAACAACAACAAATTACAAACGCGAATGTGACCGATCTTCGTTGTAAACATAATATTAACATTGATTTTTCAAAAATATCATGTGTAAATGTTTATTAAACAGTGGCATCGCATCATAATATGTTAAATTATGCGAAACAAATATTTCGCGATTAATCTAAGTCACACATGGCACACTAACTAAATACTTCATAAAAAAATCTCACAATGTAGCAGTAATAAAGAAGAGAGTATTAACAACAAAGTTTGTTTGGTTTTTTTTGTTTAAATCTAAATAATTGCACAATCACGTTAAAAAACCGATACTTTGAAATCTTAATTAACGTACATTACACAATTTGTACAGTCTAGTTATCCCGCAAGATAATTTGAGCTCAATAAAAAAAATTATTACATTCTTTTTATCCTATGATCAATACCATAGAAAACAAATTCCGAACTCGGACTTTTAGCGACCTTTTACGAAAATAGGTCATAATTGTTTTGATGACCATTTTTTTGGTTTATACGTAAAATATATCTAAGGATAATGTACTTAAAAATTGTAAATTCAAAAAAATATATTCGAATTCCAGAATTCGTTTTAAAATTATACTATAGTTTTGATCAATTTTGAACTTGAAAATAATATAAAATTAAGTTTTTTGGGAATTAACAAAAGAGTACAATCACAACAAAAAAAAAAAAAAAAAAGTCTTCAGACTTTCTTTTCTTGTAATCTATTTAAAATATGAACGTATAGCGAAATTATACTTTAAGAACAAACTGAAATATATACGTTTAAATTTATTTTTAATTATTTGCGATTATAAAAGAGGATTACTAAACGTATAATTGCGGATGCCTAACATTTTCATATACGCTCAAATCGCTAAATTGTTAGTAGTTTTATGAGAATTAGGTACGCAAATGAGATCGAAAAATTCGTGAAAAATAGATTCACTTATGTAAGTTAAAAAAGTTAAAATAAAAAAATTCATTTAATTTTAAATCAATTGAGAAATTTTACGTCTTAATTTATTGGTATCTTTCAACCATTATGTTTAATTACCAGCTGTATATAATGGCTATGAAATTGCTTGAAAGTACATCGTTGCAACTAAAATACTGTTATCATACGTAACGTAAACAGCGAAAAATGAAATTTGTACATAAAAGTAAAAATAAGAAACTAACGTACGTTATATCAACATCTAGAAAATTCACAATACCAACCTGAAGCAGGATTCGTATAATATCCCCATAAGGGCAAAACTGTAGCAGTAGCCGCTAAAGCAAAACATGCAAAACTAAAACTGGTTATGCATGTCGAATATAAAGCTCTACTTTTATTACAATCTGGCATTTTGTTCTATTAAACCACCGCATTGTGGCATCCAATGATGAATATTAAAATATATATACCTTCGTACTTTTCTGCTCGTTCCAGGTCGATTAAATACCTTAAAAGTGGAAAACGAAAATAACTTTAGTTTTAATTATGATTATTTATATAAAATACTAGTAGTTTAATAAAGAATAAAAGGACGACAAATTTAAAAAAGAAACAAAACAGAATTCATTAAAATCGATTTTTTTTATATATAATTTAAAAACCGGACATACTATCTATTTACTCGCCATAGTTAATCTATATTACCATTACTTTTTTATGGATACATATATATAGATTATTTCATAATTTAAAAATTTAAATATGTTAGATGTTCACGCAAATTTGTCAGCATTTACTAAATCTATGATCAGTTTACAATTATAAACTTATACAGTTAACATTTTATAATCGTTAACCTATGACACATCTAATTTACAATATATATATATATATATATATATATATATATATATATATATATATATATATATTGTAAAATTTTCGAGTACAAAAAACAATCCGGTTTTTTTTATAAACAAGGAAATTATAAAGCATTTTAAATATCAAAAGAAGTAAATCATATTGATGATCTTAAAAAACAAAAAAAGCTTTATAAACATTATAAAAAAAAAAAAAAAACGTATAATACAACGGTCATGATTATTTACATATAAACGAATAATCCACACTAAAGATAACAATAAAAAACCTTATCACGTTAAACATTAGTCATAAATTTTAACTTACCTAGTAACAAATTTTTTAAAAATTATAATCGGAACTTGTATCGTTTGTAACATCACATGACTTTGAAGACTAATATTTCAGTAAAGCATAATATACATAACCGATTAAATGAAATACAATTTTTTAAAAAGGCGGTAAATAAATAGCGGCGCACACTGAGAAAACACGAAAATGAGGGACAATAAAATTTATATATTACTAAACAAACACTATAATTTCGCAAAATTTAAAAAGTAACAATTTCATAAATTTAACAATGATAACAGATATTTAAAAAAATCTCTAACACGCATTGCCAAAAAAAAATGTAAATTTAAAACGAAAACAGAATGCTAAAAAAAAAAAAGAGTCTCAAATTAAATAAAAATTTTGTCGATTATAGATGAAAAAATAAACGTTTTTTAAACGAACACAATATTCGTCACTTCGAGTAACAAATACGATAACGCGTTGACACTACATTCAACCGACATCCGAACAACCAGCAAGAAGAAACCGTCTACTAACTAAGCGAACAGAGTTTGGTATAATAACTACTATACTACGTCAATGACGTAAAAATAACGATACCCACCAAGCCAAAACACTGCATCACTCAAAAACACGAAATCCTTCGTTAAAATCATCACGCAACGGGCCACGAAGCCAGCGGTGGGAGCGGCGTAATATGCTATTGTTGGCGTACATTCTTAAGTATGCGTGTTCAGCATACACAGAAAGATAGTAATTGCCTACATAATACAGCAAATGAAAATAAATGATATTGAACGTATGCGCACTTGCGTTCGAAAGTCACACATATGTGTATGTATAATACGATCTAACGTTGCTACTATTACTAAATAACATTCAAATAAATGAACTGGAAGTTTATTCACTAGCTAAACAGCAGATACGAGTAATTTTGAATATACAGGTTCCACTCCTTCACCTTTAATTAGCTACACGGTTTATCGTATACACGTGATGATAAAACGGAACAAGGTATAGATATTCTAACTGCACTAAACCTGCGCTACCTATATAGATAGCATAATAATAATAATAATAAAAACAAAAAACAATTATCTATTCTATTGTTTACGTAAAATAGAAACAACTTGCAAAATATCAATATGATAACGAACTTTCGAAATGTTACATAAATAATTTTAAATCAGTTCGTCGGTACAGTTGAAACGAAGTAATAAATTACCGAATGCACACAAATAAAAACTATTCGCAATGTCTTTAAGAAAGCGAGCTATTAATTTATGAATAAGTAATTTCACGCGAAATATTATAATATTCGTTAACAAACTTGGACGTCTATAAAAACATCGTCTCTGGATCGTATCGCATATAGACTCGGGTAATACGTGAAATTATCTTTATGTACAAGAAGTAATAAATAAATAGAACGTTAGAGTGTAACCGCTTACGGTAGGGTCTTCTACTGGCACAAAACAGTGAGGATACGCAAAAAATACAGACATAGTGGAATAAAAGTTATTTTACTTCTTAGTAAACTTTGAATGGTTAATCCCAGCAGGTTTTTTTTCAGGGATTTTTATTTGCTGTTTCTACGCAAAACATAAATTAAAATTAAATAATAATATTCGCATATTTTTAAAAACCGTTCAATAACTAAAATTCGTAATATCCCAACAAAAATTTCAAAGAATTCATTTCAACAACTCCTCGTCCTTTTTGGCGAAATTAAATTATGTATTCCCCATTTTATTTATAAAAATGTACTATATAACAGAAAAAACGTATCTACGTTTAATCAGGCTTTTATAAGGTGACCTAAAAATCCGATTTATGTTTTTTTTTATAAAAGTTAGTTTTTTACGCGATTTATTGTGATGTATATTTTTATAAACAAATCGTAAAGAGGGGGCGGTACCCCTTAGATTGGGCCTAAGGGGCGGCATCGCGATTAAATTCGCCGCTAATCGCTACGTTACAAGGATCGTTTCTACAAATAAACATTTCTTGCGTATTTATTTTATCGAATATGTTTTTTTTTTTTTTTAAATTTATATTCAAAAAGTTATTCAGTATAACATCAACATACTACAAATTAGTAGTAAACTCGTGATTGTATGAAAGGAATAAGAAGTACACAGGAAGTAACTTCCACACGTGCGAAAACATTGAACACTTTTGTTAGATAGCCGTATTAGGCTGTAAGTCAGTAGAAAAAAGGGGAGAAAAAATTATATTAGATAGAAAATTTTTCTAAAGGAATCAATAACCAAGGAAGGAAAATAAAGATAGAAATAACCAGAAAGGACATCAAGGTTGAATAAAAGAAATAATAAGTTTATACACGCCTATAGTCTCGTGTACGTGTGAAATAGCTCCACCGAAAAGAGAGAGAAAAAAAGAATAATTTGTAACATTTATTCAGAACGTGCGAGAAATGGTAGCAAAGAATGAAAATAAAAATAAACGCCGACGTTCAATACACAATAGACGACCGAATACTTCGCAAATTAACCAACGGATTTAACCTACACATTAATTAACCAGGGTAACACCAATCATTCTTGCTAGCCCCCATGAAATAGTCTATCCAGTTTATATATACATTATCGTCTAGGGTATTCGGTTATATGAAGAAACAATTGTAGTAGTGGTTTGCTTCATTTTTTTTCAGCTTACAACATTTATGAAACAATACGTTACAATATTTACGCACACACACACACACACACACACACATATATATATATATATATATATATATATATATATATGCGCATATACGCGGCTTAGTTCGTGTGAGAAGAAGATACTTTCATTGTTGATCAAACTTTATCGGATTAGACATTTTTGAATTCCGTTCTATTTTAGAAAAAAAAAATAATGTGAAAATTCTACATCATCATTATTATCATCGTCGTATTGTTCATTACAGAACAGCATGAAAATCCCATTATAGCTTTTGTCTTTGGTTTTTTTTTTAATGTGTAAAAATGGGTTATCCAAGGTATTATAGGTGCCACTGTCTTCTTCGATATATACGAAATGGTACATATGTATATACATAACAATACACACATATATACATATATACTAGTGAGTATATTCTACCTTGGAAAAATAAAATGATATAGAAATTTTATAAATTTCTAATTTTTAATGAAACAACCTTTAACTTTAATTATTAGAATGAGAACAAAAATGAAAAACGTTTGCGTCGATATATATATATATATATATAGTTATTTTTTGCGAGTGTACATTTACACACAAACGCGCATATATATATATTTTTTATTTTTTGTATTTTATTTCATTTTATTTATTTTGTATACTGTTTACATATCACAGCTAATGTCAATTAAAACGGGAATGAATACAACCGAAGTAAACCATAAAAAACTTAAAAAAGAAAAAAATGATATTAAATTATTAAAGTCACTTATACAAAACTGCATATGCATGTATACGTAAACACAATCATTCACGATATACATCGGAATGCGTTCACACATAAACAAAAAAAAAGTACAATTGCCCACATATACACACGCACACTCACTACAGCGGAAAGTATTTACATAATCGTGCAAATGAACAAAAACACGCGTGTACGTTAGTATACGTTAAGAGAAACTTTCGAACGTATTTATATATACGTAGGGAAAAATATAAGAAATTAGATAAAAATTCTGAAAACAACAAATCTAAGGTACTGAAAGAAGGAATTCATAAAATGAGTATAAAATACGTAGCCAAGTTGAAGGAGCAATATGATAATGATCCAGAGTAGGACACCGAAAACACGTAACATAATTTCTGGGGGTAGACGAACGTTCATCTAACAAACATCTAATAGCGGATTATTTTGTAACGCAATTTATGACGGGCCACGGAAATTTCCAGACATATATAAAAAGATTCAAAATAGCAAACACCGATTGTTGCAGAATGTGCGAAGATAGAACAAATTCACCTGAACATACCGTTTTAGAATGTTCAACGTTCGAACAAATACGAAATACAAGATGGACAAGGATTATAGAAGATGGTTCAAGGAGCATTACGCGAAATGTGATAAATTTCGTGAATACTAAAACAGAAAGCGTTACTCCTATGTAAATAAATATAATTATAGGGGTCATAACATATAGGTTATACAGCATACAGATTACAGCGAGAAGTGAGGACTCTCTTTTTTTTTTTTAAATTACTAGAATAAGGTTATATTGAAATTTAAAAAAAAAAAACATTAGGTCAAATATTATTGCAACGAAGAAATATTTAACGAGGCATAAATGATCTACGAGTTAAGTCTTGTTCTATATAATAAAGAATGCGGAACGAAAACGCAAAAAGTGAGCTTTTGAAACAGCGTGCTACCGTAAAATGTTACGTTCGATAACTGTAACTACTTTAATCGTGTTATCATAAATTTCCGGAGTTATTATCATAAATGAGTCAGTTTTTCGAGTAATTAGCAAATTTCTAAGCTTATGACACTCGAACGGTTAATACGATCTAGTTGAAATTTTCAACGTTCAAGTATCGAGAAAAAGGCGATGAAAAAAAAAATCGATATTTCCAAAATTTTATCGCTGGTATACTCGGAGGTACAAAATTTCGAAATTCGTAATTTCCATACCAGCCAGTTTCACATAAATTAGATGCATGTACAACATTTTATCGAAATCGTTAAAGCCGTTTCATATATATATATAAATGTGTATGTGTGTGTATGTAATTTAAATGTGTACATATATATATATGTATATATATATATATGAATATATATATATATATATATATATATATATATATATATATATATATATATATATATATATATATATATATATATATATATATATAATCGTTATCATATCGTCGTTTATAAATACGTCGAATTCGTGACTGTATCATTTTAAACTTTTCATACGTATTACCATCATTTGTTGTTTGTAATGCTGGACATCGTCACGATCCTTAGAGTAGTGAAAACGGTTTAAATTACTATTATTCTAATTGAATTACATTATTTATTCCCTTCACTCGAATAGCTTTCATTTTTCACGAGGTAACTCATCGACATTCGACTATTATAGAACAAGAAGAAATTAATTAAAAATAATCGTAATAATAATAACGGCAACGATAAAATCATCTTTTCAAATTTGATATCGCGATTGAGGGCTGGATTTACTTGGGGCACTAGCCCGGAACGCTCGCGAAAAAATATAAAAATTGACACTATAATATTTTTGCGGTGAACGAATTAGAATTGTTCTAAAACCGACAGAATATTTTAGTCAAAGGGTCAATTTGAAACTAAATCGTTCGAAATGTACAAACGATTGACAAAGTGAGGAAACTGCCCACGACATTTAAGTCGGTGCCTGATATTTAAAGAATGAAGCAATATTATATGTGGGAGCACGCGTTAATAATGGAGGGGATGATGACAAAAAAGACATTACACGACCGAATTGTAATGGCCAAAAGCGCTTTATCAAGACTAACAATGGCATGCAAAGATCATTCTATTGAAATACGCTCCGACAGGCGTATGCTTAGAATTTCATAGAAAGAACGCCCGAACTAACGCGTCAATACTGAAATAACTCGGTATAGAACAAAAACGTCGACTGATCCCGAATCACAAAAAGATGAAGTTTTTTAACCATGTGTCCTAGAAGCCTTTCTGGTTCTTATCGTGTTGTTATAAACATATATGTATACATACATATATATATATATATATACTCGTATATACACACATACACATATATTAATATATAAATTTGATCAGAAAGTAGTGATTTTAGGGAATTACAAATAAACCGAAATAAAAATATTTAAATAATTATTTAAATATTTTTATGCGAAGTTTTTTCGACAATTATGAATGTTATAGATAAACTAACTCTAAATAACTATATTTTCTTTTTGATTTTCTTGAGGATTGTTATTTTTCAGTTTGTTCCATAATTGATCTACTGTATTTCGGATCGTATTTATTTGCTACGGTTATTTGCTCGATAATAATCTTTTCTCTATTAAGTTTGTTGTTATCGTTATTTAAAATAATTGTAGCTCTATTACAATAACTGCTTAGACTAGCTACTTTATGCGATTCAGCATGATGGGAATCATTAGGTATTATTACATTCGTTTTCTGCGTACATCGATGTCTATATTATTGTTTATGTTGATTTTTAAATCTAAGAAATTTATGTTTTTATTATCTATTTCTATCGTAAATTGAATGTTTTAATT
Organism: Coronaproctus castanopsis; assembly: GCA_032883995.1. Taxonomy (NCBI): domain Eukaryota; kingdom Metazoa; phylum Arthropoda; class Insecta; order Hemiptera; family Monophlebidae; genus Coronaproctus; species Coronaproctus castanopsis. The sequence continues at coordinate 30,724,430 of CM065054.1, read as the reverse complement.
AAAGTTATTTAATTCGATTAGAAATTTATTTAATACGCGAATGTTTAACTTATTATTTCAAAATAATTAATACATAATCTAAACATAATAGATCAATTACGTAACATACCCGATAATAACAATTCCTAATCATATGAAAAAAGAAAATTATTTAGAATCAATTAAAAATATATATATATATATATATATATATAGGGGAAATACATACTTACAAATTCTTGAAAATCGTTAAAAAGTACAATATCAAGATAACAATGATTAATAAGGGAACATTCTTTAAAACAAATTTGTAACAATAAAATAGAAAAGAATGAAATATTACAAAAATCTATAAACTGTACAAAATGTAATAAGTTTTATAACCGGACGACAAATAATTCATAAATTAAGACAATGCTTAATTTCGTGTAAAGACGAAAATGACCGACAGGTCACTTTATGGAACAACGTAGAAAATATAACACATAATATCGTGTCGATTATAAAATTCAAAGAAGAAAATTATTAGAAAAATTACAAACAATTAAACATAGAAATTGTAATAATTGATTAAATAGTAATTTTGAGAAAGAATTAATTTTAAAATCAGTTTTATAAATTAAGGTTATTGTAAAATAAATTTAAAAATAAATTACCTCCGAGTAGTTATGTTAGACTACACTCACTGACAGGGGATATTGGTTGTTATATAAATATTAGTGTTAGTTTATCTGTAACATTCATTGTATACGTTTATTAATAATGTAACTGTCGAAAAGCTTCGCTTAAATGTGAAAGTTTATAGTGATTTAATTGCGTTTTTATTTTGTTTTATTTATATATATATATAACAACAACAATAACAATATATTTGCATAAGTTATAAACATAAAAGAACATATAACACATGGGTTAAAACATTGTGTACCGGGAATATCTTAGTAAGAAAATAAAGAATAAAAGAAAACAAAACGTTAAATGTCGGCGGAAAAACGCAAATAAAAACACATGTTAATGTAGGAACTTAGTCTAAATTAATTGAACATTAGCTAAATCACTAATATTTATTTTCTTAAAGAAAACACAAAGCTTTTCGGCATTCATTATCAAGTGAAACATTTTAAAACATCATAATTTTAAAAATATAAATTAAATATAGTTACTTAAAAATACGCGATGGTGATTGTGAAAATATGCTCCAAAAATGCTGTCTGCTTCTGTTCTGTCTATTTTTTGATTTGTTGAATAATTTTGTTTAATATTTATTTTCATTTTACTTGTAAAATTGTGTTTTTTAAAAAATGTTGTGTTCGTATATTTTTATATTTTATATTTTACTTTTGGACATCATACATCGCAACAGTAAATGAAAAATTTAAAATTCCACCAGTATACAACTTTTACAGAATCCGGAAAATAGTATTGAAGAAAAAATTAATATAAAAAAACAAAAATAATAATAAACAAATATATTGATATTAAATTTCAACAAAACAAAAAATAGACAGAATAGAAGCAGACAGCATTTTTGGAGCATATTTTCACAATCACCATCGCATATTTTTAAGTAATTATATTTAATTTATATTTTTAAAATTATGATGTTTTAAAATGTTTCACTTGATAATGAATGCCGAAAAGCTTTGTGTTTTCTTTAAGAAAATAAATATTAGTGATTTAACTAATTTTCAATTGATTTTTTATAAAAAAATCACTACATTCCACATTATAAAAAATTAAAATAAGTCTAAATTGTTAAAAAACATTGTTTCGATTCTTGAGTTCTTAAATTAGTACTACGTTAAAAAGTACAAAAGTAGGTAACACGAGTGTTGTGTGTACTTGCTAAGTAAATGAGTTAATCCTAATAAATAAATAAATTATAATTAATTACTACATAATGTTACGTTTAAGTCGTCCGTGTTTATATTTGAAATACATGAAACGAAGTTATCATGGTTGGCAAAGTTCATTGTTTTGGTATGAGCATTTAATAAAAAAAAAAAAAAAAAAAAACGGCGATAGTTTAAGAACAAAATCTCTAATATAGGGTAGGTCGGTAGCTTCGTGCATGCTGTCGATTCTGGCATAGCAAGGTGCATTGAGAATACATCCAAGGCATCTAATTTGTAATTTATTAAAGGAGATTTTTAATATCGAGCCCCGGGCAGGGACAAGCGTAACAAAGTATTGGACGGATTAATACTTTATATAGGATCATCTTGTTGTTAATGTCGAGGAAGGACGACTTGTGATTAAAAATAGGGTACAAGGAACAGAATGCATTGTTTGTCATGATTGCGATATTATTTATGTATTTAGTGAAAGTAGGTCTATTGTCGAGGATCACACTATAATAACGAACATTGTCACACCACTCTAATGTATTTCCCTTTGTATACATATATATATATATATATATATATATATATATATATATATATATATATATATATATATGTATATAGTGCTATATAACCTTTTTTTTTGTCGCGGTTAGATTACATATCCAGGTCGCAAGAAAAAATTTTACACTTGACGTCTTGCGACCGGAGTTTGTTTTATCAGCGGAATTGCGATAACGATGATACGGATTAACGCAATTGTGATTAGAATAATTGCGTTCTTCTCCGTCAAAATTGTAATTGTATATATTTCAATAAACGACTTATAAAAAATGGAATCAAAGAGTTTCGATCGTATATATAACGTATTTATATAATTAAATTAATTGAATACAATTTTATTACGTATAATTAACATAGGAAATAACGATCGCTATTGAAAAACGTTTCGTTATTGGGAAATTAAGACGACCTTTTTTGTATCGAAAGAATTTTTATTCTGAAAATATTCCGTTATTAGGAAGCGTTTCGTTTACGTAATAACGGAAACTGTGCCGGTTATTTATTATTCGATGGAGTACGATTGTTAAATTACGTTATTTAGTAACAGTTACGTTATCAAGATTGTTATTAACGTAACTTACTATATTAAATCGATAAAGCGAGTTAGGGCCATTTTAATAAAACTGACGCAAATTAATGATGAAGGAAAGTCGCAGCAAAAAGATGTAGAACACGATTTAGGCGATTCGTGAAATTTTGTAAAGTGTTTTTTCTTTCGTTCCGAATTGAAAATTTTTTATTTTTCTCTCTCTGTACGAAAAAAATATTCGTTATTTGATAAATGTCGATTGTTTATATTTAAAAAATTATACAACCGACATTAAATTAAATTACCCCTCCGACGAATACGTACGCGGTTATGTTGACGTAATATTCATTATTTTATGCGAAGTTACAATACACGACGAAATTTTACACTTAACACACCTGCCTCAATGGCTTAATGCATCATCCTAATATTATGTAAAATTACATTTTCGCTAATAAGATATAATTGGTAGACGTAGGGTTCAATTCGAAAAATATCCGCGTATTATAAATTTAAATGTATCCTACGTTATATAATACATGCGGGTATGTATATATCTGAAAACATTAAAAACAAAAAAAAAGTTTATTATTCGTAAAAGGTTGCTTTCAGTTGTTTTGTATCTAGTACGAGGCATTAAAACTCTCATAGGTGATATAACATTATAATTTATATATACGAAAAAAAAAAAAATCTGAAATTTATAATTCGAACAAACTCGATAATTATTCGTCCGATCAAAAATTTTATAACCGTTGTAAATTTATAATAATATTTTCTCTTTTTTTTCATCAATATAAAGAAATAGTAAATCCCAAATATAAATTTGAAAATTTCTTCTATAGAGTGACCCAGAGAAGAGGGACTATTTTTTTTTTTTTTAATAAATCAAAAACTGCCCGATAAAAGTTTTTGAATAGTTATTTAAAAATAGAAAAACGGAAGATTAGCTTAAAATAATTTGTAGAACACAATATCGTTCAGATGAGCGCTATTTGTAACGATACATTCGTTCAGTCTTTAAAAAATTTTCGAAGGCTTTTTCGGGCATAGATCGCTGAATTTTTGCAAATTTCTTTAGAAATCCGAGTTTTCAGCTCTTCCAGATCTAGTGGACGTCGTAAACGCGGCTTTTTTAAAAAAAGGGGTCGTCTAACTTTGAATTATTTTTGAAACTCTGCACTGTCGTGATTCACGCTGAAAATAACGTTCCACGCAAAACGCGCGCTTATCATCGTTATAGGATTCCACGATAATTGTAACTGAACCAAAACCAATCTCTCGTATATATATATATATATATATATATATATATATATATATATATACTAAGCGGGGAGCACGCGGTTTGCGTTGTGGTATCATCCAACTGCGCTATTCAAAAGAAAAAACCGTCCGAATATCTTCCGGGAAAATTAAATTCGTTTCGATTCAAGCAAGTAAAAAAAAAACACAATTCCCCCCATCGGGACATTAATTTCTATCTTATTTGATATAATTACAGGCCGATTAAAACGTGCAAATTTCGAACGGCAAAATACGACGAACCGTCTGACGGAATTAAATAGCCTAGGAAAACTGAAAAACAGGGTAAAATAAAAAATAGATAATTATTTCGTTATATCGAGTCTATATAGAGACGGAATTGTAAGTACGCCTCCGTTAATGTGAATACAAACCGAAAAAAAGTTTCCACTGTTAGTTAATCTCGTTTTTTTTTTGGCAACATTTCAACTATAACATTTTCAGCCGTGCCAAATTTCGAAGTATATTATTATCATTAATAATAATAATAAGAAGAAGAAGAAGAAAATGTTGGTGTTCCTCGACGTATAATATTGACCCCCTTTTTTTTTTCTTCTAATATACAGTGATGATCATTACAATGTTGAAGTATCAGGTAAAATTTTTTGTACACAGATGATACTGCGCTAGTTATGAACTCAATATATCCTGTAATAGTTCAAAGTTTAGTTCAAAAACATGTTAATGTCGCTGGTTGAACAAAAATTATTATCCTTACTTGTTAAACTCTTTCCAAAGTCAACATGTCTGAAAAGATTTAACTGTATCATTGAGTAATAGAGTTGACTATAGTATACACCTTTTATACATACGGGTAAATGAAGAAATTAAATTATCTCTTTCACTATTTGAATCAATGCTTTTCTGCACAGTCATTTATGTAGATTGTACGTAGCATTATACCAACCCGTGTTATTCAATAGGATTATACACTGGGGTGTATTACGTACAGACAAATAGAAGAACAACGAGAGCGAATGCGGCAATTTTGGACACAGAAGTAATTGAAAACCAAAAAATAAAATATTTAAACAGTTGAAATAATAAGTTAGCCTATTCGAATTAAAATATATATATATATAAATATATTGTAATTATAATTGTAATATTATAATTGTAATAATAACAAACTGAATTAAAGGTAATACGTAAATAAATATAATACAACTGAAAAAATATTAAATTATATAAAAAAACGTTCCGAATTGCGAGATTATTTTCCAAAATGTATAATAACAGCGATAAATACAATAATATTAAACATTATAAAACCTTAACATTAAATTATAAATTTTATAGCGATGTTTATTATACAAGACTGCTTCTTGGGTGAGAACCGTGGATAATTTTCAATGTATTTAAATAAATATGATTAAAATTGAGACATTTCATGTATAAAAATTTTTGTTAGCATTAAAATTTCACGTCCCACATTTGTGAGTGAAAGGGTTAAGAATAGTAAACGCATTATTCTCGAAGCGGCAGATAAAAATATTCATAAAAATTGAAAGGATACATATAAATATGAAGTAAATTAAAGTAAATTGAAGTAAAATAAAACACATCAAAATAAATAACCGACTCATTTCGGATGCGTATACACATATTGATTATATATTTACATATACGTGTATATATTCATACGTAAACATGCAAACGCGTATATCTAGATTTAGGTATGCAAAAAAGTATGCACGAGTAATTTATAACCGGAGCACGCCATTTTCTTTTGATCGTAAAAATAAACTTACACCCTTTTCCTCTTTAAATAATCAGTAAACAAAAATGAAATTTCACTTTTTTTTTTTTTTTTGTCACTACAACTAGCCAGGTGGAGGCCATCAAGCAGTTGATATTTGATAGATGCATATGTGAAGGAACTCAAGTAGTTCCACTCTTTATTTCCTCTAAATAGTTAAAAGATCAGTTGGTTTAACACGATCTAATCTCCGCAACTTTTCCGAATTATCGAGCAAGTTTATGGCCAAAGAATTTTGATGATTTTCCAACATTATTAAATAGCGTTGGGCACCTTTCTCGAGCTCCTCGAGAACAGTATTTACATGTAAGTCGCGGCATATCGAAACTTTTGAGACACACCAGAATGCTGATGTTATTTAGAGCTCGATTCTGAAATGTTTGTATTATATCTATGTTGCTAGGTTTAATTTAAAGGAAAAAGTAAAATAACAGACGGTGTTACTTCCAATAGGTGCCATTTTACAATTTGAATCTAATCAGTTTTTGTATTTTGCAATGAGGAAGAAACTATTATTATTATTATTATTATTATTATTATTATTAGGTAGTATGAGCGTCGGCTGCACGAATGGGCCATATGCATCCGGGGACTTACAGCGGTCCAAAATCAGATTTAAAAGCCGCGCGAGCACCAAGCTCTCTATACATAAATACATCCCTCAATGCTAACTCGATATAATGATACATCAATACATATTTAATCAAAATAAAAAGTTTACATTATTATCAATTCAGACCATCAGCCGAATATATAAGAAAGGCGTATATATGGATATACTTCATATTAGCATACATATAATAATAGTTTTACGAAGTGAATATATATATATAATCGCACCATAACGAGTGAATGCTTGTCCGATACATATAGACACCTTCTTAATGAATCATATCACATCAATACACGCAACATAACACAGCACAGCACAGAACAGCACACAATATACGCCTCTCCACCGACACATATAGAAGTAAGACATCTAAAGAAGACAAATTCAGACACTGACCATTGCTACGAAAGAATCTACGTACAAATTCTAATATACATTCGAACAGGACATGACGCATTTCCACACACACGTACATAATAAAATATTGAAACTTAGATTAAACGCATCATGTAGCTCTGCATGCTCCCATATATACAAGAAATTAATACTGTTAATAATAATTAAAAAAAAAAAAACGACGATGTGCTAGAATACATGTGCAAAACACGAAACAAGAAAGTTTGGAAAAGTTTTCTATCGAAGTAATACGATTAGCACGAATGAGAACGATATCTACCAGCGCTAATAATTTGTAAATATCAGTGTGACCATTTCCACCGTTATTTTCTACATCTCGTACAAAAATACAGTCTAAAAACGATCCGTCATTGTATACTCGGCGTGTAAACGTTCGTTCATTTACCATACTAAAAAATCCGTACGAACTCATCAAATTAGATAATCACTTTTTCCATATTTATATTCGGGTCACCGGTTATTCTAGCTAAGTCTGGCGTAGTGACCGGAATCTTATTTAAATCAATTAAAAATGCTGTAATAATTCATTCGAAACAACGATAAATTCCATGTATCGACAAAAATTTATTTCCTAATGGAATTTGTAGATATTACCTGTGACAATCGTCAGTCTATCGTTTTATAAATTATACTTTTACGCGTAATATTTTAAACTGTACACACACGCTGAAGTTTTACAAAGCAACGAATTTACTAATGAACTAGATCACCCTCGATAGGCTTTTGGCTTATGTTTCCGTTGATATGATATTGTTGTTGTCATTTTTATTTAAAAATAAAAATTATTTTTAATAATAATCGAATCAAATCGAATTTATTCGAATATAATGCGCACTATTACAATTTTCCAATGTATTTACAATTATTTACCGCGAATATTTCAAATATACGCGCAAGTTTGAAGTAGATATAACCGTATATGAGTATATAAATATAATATATAGATAATTATATACATCAATGCGCAATAATTTAGCATAAACAAACGCAAACTAGTATACAAATATATACATGCCCGCATGTACATACATCTGTAAGCGCATACATTTTCACAATGCACAATTAAACCGATATCTATATGTGCGCTCATACAGTGGCGTAACCAGGTCTGGTTGAAGAGGGGGGGGTCAAACAAAACTAAATTATAACAGTAAACCCGAGTTACATTGAACCTTAAGTAAATAACCAAAACTGAAGTAGGTTAAACCCCAAAAGCAATCCAACTCACCAGAGTTATTTTTATACTTATTAGACGTCGAATATGTAATTCTATTAGAAGCAATAAGAAATATTTAACGTCGCTGGAACACACTAATAGCATGTTATCGAGGACAGAGGGAGATGGTTACAATAAATTCCGCGAAAAAATAAACGATAAATAATGATTTTATATTTTTTGAAGGAATAGTATAATACGTAACTAAATTTAAAATTCAAAATCTATTCATCAAGTTTTTCTACAAAATTCTTCTAGTACCTCCTAGATTACAAAACTATTTATTAAAATAAATGAAAATAAAAAACAAAAAACAAAATAAGTTTAACAAATGAAAAACTGCATTTAACAACAAGTATATATTTTCTTATTATCAGATTGATTCCAAGGGAGGCGCGCCACTGCGCTCATATACGCTCACGAACATTAAGTCGTGCGTGCGGAGTAGTGTGCATTACACTTGCACATTCAAAGAAGAAAAACAGAACAATCGGTTAATTTCGTAAGTTCACATATACGCTGATAGAGCGAGCAATAAACTACACAATTAAAACCTAATGAAAATAACATCAATATTATTAGTATATACGTTAAGGTTTATACTATATTTATTATTTTGTTAAAGATTATTCGTCCGTTTATTTCGAGTAAGATTGTGTGAATGGGGTGTGAATGATGTATGTTTTAATGAGTGTGAGACTTGTGAATGCGTGTAGTTTTTCTGGTGTGTTTAATAGGTGTGAGGCTGGTGAATGTGTTCAATGTATTTTTTTTGTATTTTTATTTTTTACTTTTAATTTTATAATTCAGAAAAAAAAATTATTCATTGTATTATTTTATTTATATACTTTAATTAGTTTTTAGCTGTTGTGTGGCTTCATTAAATAAATAAATAAATAAATAAAATTATAATCTTTATAAAACAAAGTCGTATGTAAATACGCGTCACAACATACATCCGTATACACACACATTCGAGTAGGTTATTTCAAAGCAATTTGTACGTAACGGAACCCCGTCTATAATAATCAAATCAAATATGGAATTTATTTAAATACATCTCGCGATATAAACGTACAAAATATAAACAAATAAAAATTATAATAGAAATAATTACAATAAAAACAATTATAGTATCGCGATATTTCTCAGAAAATTACAATTTAAAAGTATTTATACGCATAATTTCCTACATTTACCCAGATATTACGCCATCTATATACAATTATAACAACAACAGTAGTAATAATAAAAATAATAATAATAACAACAACAACCAAAACAATAATAATAATAATAATAAATAATAATAATAATAATAATAATAATAATCAAATCAAATCAAATCAAATTTATTCATTCAAATTCACAAATGCGCATTTATTTGCGCGAGTAGTGGAAACTTAAATAGATATACAAATACTTGGTTGGTTAGTATTGCATAAATAGTTTGAACAATTCTTAACACTTATGAATATGTAAGTGACAATAAACAATAAACATACTTACAACCGCAATTGTTATGTATATACACCCACAAGACACTACACACACACCTACACACATATATACACACACACGTACACTTAATCACATTTATATTTTGTAATAGATATAATAAAAGTAAACACATTAGTAAACACACAATTATTTACAAAAATGAATAAATATATATAGAAAATGCATACAATACATGCACACAGGTACATATAAACTTATAGACGCAGGGTTATAATGGTTAATAGGCTAACTCGATAATAAATGTACCCACATAAATACATAATTCCAATACACATATAAAAATCAAAGCACAAATCGATATACATGTGGACACACTAATGAAAATAATAATACAGACATACATATAATAAAATGACTCTTCTATACATAAAGACATACGCAGATGCGAACAGTAATACGACATTGACACACCAGATGAAATTAGTCGGATGAAAGATTACGCATATAATTCATCAAAAGTTTATGTCTTTTCTTGTAATTTTTTAAATTGTTAAGATTCAGTTTCACCATGTCCGGCAGCGAATTATATGAAGTTGCACAATTATATATAGCCTGTAATCTCGAATGATATTTTCGAAAATCAGGCACTGTAACATTATCTTTTAAGATCGATCTTGTAATTCCTCTTCTCATTCCATGGGTGAATTTATCTCTATTTTTACATACGTAGATGATAAGTTGAATCTCATACAGATACTTAACTTTCAATATAGTACGTGTATTAGGAGAGTCATGTTCAGGATGTAAAAGTTTAAATAATATTTTTTGGAGATTTTTTATTGGGAGTAAATGGTATTCCGCAGCACCACCCCAATGCATAATTCCGTATCTCAAAACCGGCTCATATAATGCTATGTAGATACGAAGTAAATGATTCCTTGGAAAATACTGTTGAAGATAGTAAAACAAATAATTCAATTTTCTTAATTTCTTAGACAAATAAAGAATATGCTTACTCCAATCTAAACGGCAGTCCATTACAACTCCTAAATACTTAACTTCATCTACCCTTTGTAAAAATACATGTTCATTAATAATAATAATAATAGAAAAGAAACAAGATAATTAAGATGTACTATATAATAAAATAAACAACAAAATATATACACTAACGGTGAAACACTTAATTTCCCCCTTTTTTTTTAACATTCCAGGCAACAAAAATATCAAGAATATGATACTAAATAGGATTAGTTATATGATAATAATTAATTATAAACGAACAAAATAAAACACAATCACTAAAAGTTTTTAATCGCGAAGCTTTTCGACAGTTACGTCATTTTCAAGCGCGAACTAAAATTATTACATCTTTTTTTATATATGAAAAATCAGAAATGTTTATATAATAACAACTTAAAATTTGATATACATATTTCACTAGCCAAACATAATTTCAATTTTAGATTAATTTACTCTAAAATTGAAATTATGTTTGGCTAGTGAAATATGTATATCAAATTTTAAGTTGTTGTTATATAAACATTTCTTTTAATATAACCTGAACTAGGTTTGGGAGATATTTATCAATTTTGATGAAGAATTTTTCAAAAATCTGTTTTATAAATGAAATTTATTGTAAATTAATCTAAAATTGAAATTATGTTTGGCTAGTGAAATATGTATATCAAATTTTAAGTTAGGTTTTTTGTATTAAAATGTTTTCCTACAATCTTATAATAAGCGTAATTTAAATAATAATTAAATAATATTTTATAAGATTATATGTCGTATTAATTTTTTCTGGAAAGAATCGTTGATATATTCGGTACACAAAATTCTATTGAATGGTAACTTTACTTTTTTGTAAACAGAAAATATTTAAATATGCAAATATATTGTTGTTGTTGTTATATAAACATTTCTGATTTTTCATATATAAAAAAAGATGTAATAATTTTAGTTCGCGCTTGAAAATGACGTAACTGTCGAAAAGCTTCGCGATTAAAAACTTTTAGTGATTGTGTTTTATTTTGTTCGTTTATAATTAATTAATAAAATCACTACTCTCCAATATATTCAACTTTTATATGATAATAGTTCCGAATAAGATTATAATATATATTATCAAAGCGTATTTTACTGCAGTACCCAAATAAGAGAAATAGTTAAAAGAAATAATTGTAAAAACTGCACGGGAAAGTCTACAACCATTAAAATAACATATCTCAATAGCAAACGTATAATGACAAAAGTGAACAGAAATCATTAGTGAAAGCTGTAAACTGATAACGATACATCTTAATACTTGTATTCTATTTATTATTATAAATCTTTTACTATGATTATCATTATAGTAACATACCACCATATATATATATATATATATATATATATATATATATATATATATATATATATATATATGTATATCAATTTAGTATGTATATGCACACATGTAGAACGTAAGCACATCAGAGATTAAATGATGATTGTTAAAAAGTAATTTTTTTACTAATTACATTTTTAATAAAAATCGAATATATTTCGTGAATTAAATAAAATACACCGCACTATATGGATGACATAATAATAAACGCTGCATGCTATTCATTAATCACAATTTTTTAAAATTGTTAAATTTCTAATAAGATGAATTATATATATATATATATATATATATATATATATATATATATATATATATAAATATATATATAAATATATAAATATATATAAATAAAATATATATATGCATATATTAGTAATAGATCACAACAAGGATCTTTAAATATTTCACTAAATAGAAAATTGTCGTCAATTCTTTAAAAACTGAACCGATACTTTTTACTCGCAGACGACCTTTGTTACCAGATAAAATTAATATTTCATGTCCGTTACTTAGGCACAATTTGTTGATAAAAAAATGACATTTACTAAGCAAGTTAATGCTGCTGTTATAAAAGTTAATAAAACTATATGTTCAAATTATCCGCTTTTTAAAAGTAAGTCATACTTAATAAGTTAATTTTTATATAAAATTATTATCCGTCCCACAATGACTTATTCTTGTCCGGTTTGGTGCTCTGTATCTAATTCTAATTTTATGAAACTGCAACTTGTACAAAATCAATGTTTAAGATACATTTTAAATGCATTTCGTCATACCGGGGTAACAGATATGCACCGCGTGTCAAATATTTAATATATTAAAGACTATATATTTAAATTAGCGAACAAATTTTTTCAAAATTGCAGTGTACACAGCAATGAACTAATAACGGCAATTAGCAACTACGATTCCAGGCAACTTATGTTCGTGTATATACAAACATCGTCGTATTAAACATAATTTGTTATAATGCGTGCTATTATTATATTCTTAATATGTTCAATTGTTATTATTCGCAATTATATGATTGTTAAGTTATTTTGATATTTATTTATACCTCTTGTACGTTTTATCTTTATCATACGCTTTGAAGGTAGTTTTTGTTTTATATCTTTTTTTACTTCTCCTTTTATTTATTTTGTTTTAACTTTTATGTGTGTTGTTATAATTTTTGTCTTTGTATCGTTAATTTTTTTGATTATTTTTTGTTATATGTATATATGAATATATATATATATATATATATATATATATATATATATATATATATATATATATATATATGTGTGTGTGTGTGTGTGTGTGTGTGTGTTTATGCGTATATATTTGTATATATATATAGACACACACACATATATATATATATGTATCATTTTTTTATTGTTTGGTTTTTTTATTTTTCCCCCGCTTATCATACTTGCGTTTAAACTATAATGTCGTTATATTAATATTAATACTGTGGTCGAGGTGAGGCTCCACTATGTAAATAATTGCGTGTACACATTTGTAATTTGATAAAATACATTTTTCACTTCTTATATATATATATAAAATATATAGTATAATACCTTATATTAAGGGAATATTAACGCAATATTTAATTATATTTTTTACTAATAAACATTTTTATTCTTTTTTGCTTAATTAATAATAGTAAGCAACCAGAATTGCAGATAACAGAATAAATTTGCTAATATTTTATTATTGTGTTTTGCTATAATTTAAAATGTTTACAAAACTGCGTAAAAGTATTACGTCGATAAAAATTCGAACAAAAACAATTAAAATTACTTTTATAAAAAAGTATGATTCGCCTTTTCAGAGGATTTTACGTCTCCTTTGATTGTTGGGAAATCTTCTCGATTCTTACATTGTAACAGACGATCTAATCCTCTCCAAACGACGATTTACATGGGTTTATTTTTTTTTATTTTTTTTTTAAAGTAATTTTAATTGTTGAAGTGAAACTTCTATTGGCGCATTATATATAGGGAGTTAACCCGCAAAACGAGCAAGCCAGCGAGCGGAAATAACGCACGGATATATATATATATATATATATATATATATATATATATATATATATTTATATATATATATTTATGTATACAGTCGAATCCGCTTATAAGGGACTCCGGATAAGAGGGACAACCGTTTATTAGAGACAATCAGCAAAACCCCGAATCAAACATATCCAATGAAGGTTGTTTTAGTTCGCTTTAGTGGGACAACGAGTCGGTTATAAGGGACAAAGATTAACAGACTTTCAAGGCAATAAATAGTGTGACGGGCGATAAGCCAGCTGATATAAAATGACACTTCCGGTCGTAAAACGAAAATGTTCACATAAACAAAAATTGAATAAAAATGAGTAAAATATTTTAGCCATTTTTACAATTCGTTTTTTTGTTTACGTGACATTTTTGTTTTTTCTTCCTTTTGTTTGAGATGTCCTTGTGTTAACATTCTCTCATTGAGGATACTGTTTTTTGCTTTGTTCGTTTATTAATTATGTGCTCTCCGATAGCTCCTTATGTTCTTAGTTTAGTTCTGCAAAAACCATAGTGCATCGTGCGTTTTTTTTCCTTACGAAAATTTTCTTTTCTTTTTTTAGTTCTGGTGAATTTTATGTATGAATAAAATGTCGCGTAAATGTTTATCATTAAAGGAAAAAATTTCTATTTTAGACAAAATCAAAATTCAACCTCCCAATATGCCTATTCGGGAGTTAGCAAAAATCATGGGCGTCTCCAAAAACACCATCTCACGTTTAAAAACAGATGAACAGAACTTACGTAAAAAATGGACTAGTACTGAAAAGGGAAGTCAGGTGGTGGAAAGGAAACGAAAAAGAGAAGGTAAAAACCCAGAGGTTGATGAAGCTCTTAATTTATGGTTTAGCACAGTAACACAAAGAGGTGTTCATGTCAGTGGGCTAATGTTGAAATTAAAATCTGAAAAGTTTGCAAAAAAAATGGGTTATGAAGACTTTGCAGCTACCAATGGTTGGCTTGCTCGATGGAAAGGGAGACACGATATCAAATTCAAAAAACTCATGGAGAAAAGGCAAGCGTTGATTTGACAGGAGCTGAACAATGGAGTTCAAGTAAAATTTTCAAGTTCCTTCAAAGTTACAGCTTGAATCATATCTATAATGCAGATGAAACTGGTTTATTTTATCGAGCCACTCCAGATGGGTCATTAATATACAAACACGAACAACTTATTCGTTCGAAAAAAGCTATGGATCGTATCACTGTGCTATGTTGTTGTAATGCAACTGGAAATGACAAAAAAAAACTTTTAGTTATTTGTAAAACTAAAAAGCCACGTTGCTTTAAAAATCTCAATGTAAGTAATCTGCCAGTAACATATTACGCAAACAAAAATGCATGGATGACTGCTACTATTTTTTCAAATGGTTAGAAAACTGGGATATAGAATTACAGAGAGATAGAAAAATTTTACTCCTTATTGACAATGCAACTTCGCACCACACTGTCGTTAAACTGAAGAATATTCAAATTGAATTCTTACCTCCAAACACTACTTCACTAATTCGGCCACTTGATATGGGTGTCATAAAAAATTTAAAAGTGCAATATAGGAAGATGTTGATACAGCATATCTTACAAGCTATTCAAGACGATCTGGTAACAGTTTCTACAATGGCAAAAGATATCAGTTCCACATATTGTTGAAATAGAAAGTAATGAAACACCGAATGAATTACTACGTGTGACCAGCTGTGAACAATTTTCAGATATTGACGCTAATCTGCCATGCTGTGACAATAATATTGAAGATTTGGATAACGAAATTATGGAAAATATCACAAAGAAGAAACAAATACAAGAATCAGAAAGTGATGATGACACGGATGACATTTCCTTACCTCCTGTGTCTACTGCAGAGGAGAAAAAATGTATTGAAAAGCTCCGGCGGTATTTTATACAACAGAATAATGAAGGTGCTCTTACGGCATCATTACATAACTGTGCAGATTTTGTTCAAACGCAGCAGATGAAGAATTTACACCAAACAACTATATCGCATTTTTACAGTAAATGAACAATTTTTACAAATATCAGGTCAGGTTCTTTTACCTTATGTATGCCTCCTGTATTTTTCTCTTAATTTCCATATAAATAAATATTACGAATTAATAATGTTATAAGTATGTTAATTGTTTACTAAACTATATATATTCTAACACCCACTCGCTTCAATAAGAGATTTTAAAAAATTCGCTTTTAAGGGACAACCGGTTATAAGGGACAAATGTCTTCTGCCCTATGTGTCCCTTATAAGCGGATTCGACTGTATATATATATATATATATATATATATATATATATATATATATATATTTAATGTTGATGTATTGGAGAGTAGTGATTTTATGAATTTAGCAAAACAAAATAAAATCGAAGTTAATCACTAAAAAATTTATTACATAAACACGAAGCTTTTCGACTATGAAGTCATTTTCAAGCTATTGTTAAAAATGTTACCTTGTTTTATATATATTTATATATATTATATTTATATTTATTTATTTATTTATTTACAAAACATTACGACGTACACAACAACAAAACGCCAATTACAGTGGATGCACTTACAGAATAATTATAAAGAAAATTAACGAGACAAATGTTAGGCTACAGGAAAAAACAAACAAAAACCTGCAAGGAAATAAATAAAATATGGTAAAAGAAAAACAAAAATATACGACTTACATATGCACATGTACACACATACATATATACACATGTACATACGCACACACATGCACGCATACTATATTAACTGCACATTGACATAGACACAAATTAAACGAGTAACTTATGCTTAATTCTACGATGTTTATAACTAGTATACGCATGGTGAGGCTCAGCATATCGTAATTATTTTGATCCGTCTTTTAATATAGACATATCTAATTCTAATACGATTACACCGTAATTAATCGCCGGATATATTAGATTTACAAATATAAAATGTTATTTATTATTATTAGAAAAATAGAAGTACAATACAACGCTTTCAAAATGAAACTTTAAGACTGATATACAGGATGCCGTGGTACCAATGAAGCTGTTCATGGCGAATTTAGTATCTGCACGGTCAGCGAAACAATATAGCAGCGGACTCGAAATCACGCAAGCGTATACGCGGACACTGCAATGAGCTAATAGCTTTTTCGGACGTCGCGTCAACCAGACGATCGAAATGGAGTTCGCGACCTAGTTTAAGAGATGGATTGACTACGTCGATGGATATATTTCCTATACAAGAGGAAACGATGATACCCTTCATAGATAGCCAACTTGACTAGGAATGAATCGGCAGAAGTAGAAAAAAAATTATTATTATGACTAATATTATTACTATTACCATTATTATATTCGTGTAAAAGTTCGTAAATAAATCCCGTCACGATTATCTCGGTAAGTATTTGTATATTATAATCGGTAGACAAGACTTGAAATAAGAACCGTCGAAGTTATAACTGGTAGAAAAAATATATTGCATCCGCGTTCAGATGAGTAAAACAAGATCCGAACGTGTATGTAAAGTTTTATCTGTAATCGGGACAAGACCGGAATATAAAAAATAAAAAAGTATAAAATATGACGAATTGAAATTCGAGCGCACGTTCAACGACCTAAGTCACCGTCATTATTACGCTGAATATTTTTACACAGGAAAAAGAAAATATGTTTATTTATTCGAGAGATCAATTGCAACATCTTATACATCAAACGGATATCTCCGAGACTATAACTCTCACACACACACACGCACGTATGAAATTTATATATATATATATACCTATATATCGGAGGAATCAAGATGTTGAATGATAAATACAAAAAAAAAAAAAAAAATGGTAAGACAGTAAGCTGAACTGTGGAATTTAATTGAACGTATGAAACTGGGGGATGGTCGTGTAGAAACAAAAGCTAAAACTAAACGGATAATACAACGGATACCGAAGAGAAGGACGCGCAGCTCTGCACTCAGTTGCGGGGTAGCATGCAAAATTTAGCTGTAATGTGGAATGGACGAACACAAGATATGCGATCGATACAGGTGGAAAAACCGCTTACATCCAATAGTGGATAGATGTAATCGCATCGTGATATATATATATATATATATATAAATTAGAATAAATAATTAGGTTAGTATACCTAACCTAATAGGGGTTTTCAAGGGCAAATAAAATCTCTTTCAGCTCGTCCGGAAAATTATTGTCTAGAGTATTAGGGGGAGTAATTCACTACGAACTGTTTGTTTTTTATACTCTTTAAACAAATGACCTCTCGCAGTTAAAATATATTAACATATATGTATAATTTTTTCATTTAAAACATATCATGTTTACCTTTTTTTGAGGTTCCGTCTGTTTTACCGGTCGGTAGATACACTTTACTTCACAATTAACACATTTTAATCTGAAATATATAACAATTTGCATTTTAGCTCCTGTATTTAATATACAGTGTACGTATACGTGTGTGTTGTGTGTGTATTGCCAGTGTTCATTTTGTGTGTGGTTCTATATTATTGTTAAACGCGACGTGTGTAATTCAAGAATTACGTTCTTATATCATGCGTTGCCTAGATGCTATACTTAAGGAACTTCTATCGGACGATTAACTTATGGAAGGGGTACTTCTATCGGACGATTAACTTATGGAATGGGTATCTTCTCATTTATTAATAAAATATACGATGGAGCTTATCGTACGCTTAAATTAGATACTCCGGTACTTATAACGTTAATTAATAGATTTTTCCCCTTAAATCTAGTTACACTACATACTGAATTAATCGAATAGAAATAACTTACATATATATATATATATATATATATATATATATATATATATATATATATATATATATATATATATATGTATTACGACGATCGTCGTATGTTCACGTCATGATAATTTAAATTGATTAAATTGGGAAATGAAAACTAATATTTAGTTTGATCAATATAATAAAAAAAAAATATATATATATAATTGTTTGTTTAATTAAAGTAAAATATATTATTATTATAGTAAAACCAGACTGGATTTGTAGTGGACAAACTATTATTAGTTATTAGTTATACAATAATAATAGTTAATTTTAGTTAATCAAGAAAAAAAAAACAGTAAATTAGTTTAACTAGTTAATTTTAGTTAATAAAAATACAGTCAGTAAAATTAATTTAGCAAGTGAATCAGAAAGAACCAGTGAATTTTAGTTAATAATGAAGAGCCAGTCGAGGAATTTTTGTTTAGCAAGGCTCAAGAAAAAGGTTTAAAAGTGGTTGGTTGTTATTTTTAGTTCAGTTTATTTCCGTTTAGTTCAGTTTAGTTTTATTATGAATTAGCTTTCGATCAAGACGGTTGTCAGAATCAGGATAAAAAAAGAAGAAAACATGGTTGGTGAGTCACATTACAAATGTGGTTAGTTTTATTCAAATAAAATGTTATGTTACTGTATTTAACTGATTCGCCGATAAAGTATAGAAATATATATTAATGTTATTGCATAATTAAAATGGTTAACGCACATGTAATTTATAATATTTTAATTTATTTATACAAGAAACTATTTCTTTATAAACACCGTATTGTTCTTTATCTTTGAAATAGAATAATGCAGTATATTAATAATATTAATAATATATAAAGTACGAGGATTCTCGTAATATATATGTGTATATATATATATATATATATATATATATATATATATATATATATATATATATTTGTAGGACAGTAATAATTATGCGACTAAGGATTTGCACGCTTCACTTTATTTCTCGGAGTTGTTATTTAATGATTATTTTTTAGTTTATTATTTCGACCGAAAACCGTTTCAAGGTTTTTTTCGAAAATATTTTTTGTCCATTTATATTAAAATGTTGTTCTCCTTTGCGATCTTATTGCAACCATCGCCATGTTACTGATTATTTCGCACTATTTCAAATTTTTGCTAACATGATGACAGACTGGTTAAAAATTAACTACGTAGTAACGACCTTTGGCACGCTGTGCTTATTCAACGCATTGACGAACGTTCATTCAGTCTAAATTCTGGAATCTTTTTCTGTATTAACAAACGTTTCAGCGAAGACCATTTCCTCCTTAAATTGTCTCCAATATATATATATATATATAATTATATTCGATAAAGAAAAGAAGATTAACCTGGATGGGACATGTACTCCGACATGGTGGTCTGTTACGCTATATAATAGGACAGATTCCAGGGAAAAGAAGTCGTGGTAGACCACGAAACACTTTCGTAACAACATTGTTGCACGATGCAGGCAAGGATCAATACTGTAAAATGAAAAGAGCTGCAGAGAATCGGTTGGGCTGGATGTTACTTACTATGGAATAAAATCAGTCCTAGGACTGCCAAACATATGATGATTCGTCAAATAAACGATCAAATTTATTCTCTTATCGAAATATTGACAGGTTTTGTCGTCATTCTCGGTATTTGAAAAAGTCTTTTCAACGCACGTTTCGAAGCTATTTAATCGTTTACAATTATATTAGTAGTAATAGATCGTTATTATTTGAACGCATTTCTTAATATGCGACGTTTTATTCTGTGGCGCTATCAAATATTTTCACTAGCTTAATACTCAAAAGCTTAGCGTGAAAAGCTATAGTATGATTCTTATATAAAAACGGGGGAAAGATTCTAATAATATTCACTCATATCGCGTCCAATATGTCATCTGAACACATTTGGGAAAACTTTTTAAAAGCTATTAAAACTTGAAATTGTGGGTCAAATTTTTTAGACAATAGGCAATTTGGGTTCACACAAGGTCATTCAACTGAACACACTAAACTAAGTAATATACGATATCCAGAAAAATCTCAGATGTAAAAATAAGATAATCACTATAACAGCGTACATAAAAGGAGTCTTTGACAATTGTTGGTATCCTGCTCTATTCAGTTCTGTAGATAATTTACCATTTGGAAATAAAAGATTCTCGAATATCATCTAGCATTGTATAAGTCAGTCGCCACTACAATAATGGTAACAGTAGTAGTAATAATAATAATAATAATATCAGTAATTATTCAATTCAATTCAATTCAATTTATTGCTTCAATCAAATATGTTTACAAACAGCATGTATATATACATATAATCGTAATAAACAATAATGGTAGTAAACCATGCTTATGTAGTAAAAATAAATATAAGCAAACCTCGGCTATGCGCATGAATGCGCGAGCGCCAGGTGTTTATTCTATACTGAAAATTAATGTTGTACGAGGTTACTCGAAGAAGAAGAAACTTAAACAATATCTAACATAAAAACATAAAATTCTATAATAATAATAAAAAAACAAAAACTTCTGTAACTATAAAAGGACAATGTAGTATAGATAAATAAATATTAAGAATTAAAAGTAGAGGTAAAACTGTAACAAAAACGTTTTAATTTAAAAATTAATGATTAAAAATTAAAAATAAATTATTCCTATTGACGCTTACTGCGTGCGGCGGTAGTAAGGAAAATAACTTAAAAACTGTCTTGCTATATAGAAGTAAGTAAAACAAGGTAAATAACATAAAAACAAAAAAAAAACCAACAAAAACAAAAAAACAAACGCAAATAAAAATTCAAAATCGACGGTAAACTGCATTTTCAGTTTCTGAGAAGTCCTTTTTTAAAATGTAAGAAACCAACGTTTTGCGCCGACGACGCTTATAGTTCATTAAATATTGCTTCATAGTTTCGGGGATTAAATTATAGGCTACAGCACCAACATAAACGGCCTGCATGCGACAGTGAGTCTTATTAAAATTTGGTATTTTTGCTCTCTCAGCGCCAGAAGTTCTTGTTATCCCACTTGCGATTTGTATATTGAAATAATTCTTATGTTTTACTACAAAATCCAAAATATTGAGTACATACAGTTGATGTACACTTAAGAGTGGTTTATTTGGATCATTGCTAAATATATTCTTTATAACTGAATTCTGTAGTGAAAACAATGGTTTCTGAAGATATTCAGCTGCCCCGCCCCAATGGACAATATAGTCGAGACAAGTGCTTTGCAGAAAAGTATTGTTTTAAATAATAAAATAGATAATTTAACTTTCTTACTTTACTTACAATATGATTTAAATGTTTATTCCATGTTAATTTAGAATCGAATAAAATTCCTAAATATTTAACTTCGTACACTCTTTCTATTATAAGTTGATTTGCTAGATAGATTTTCATATTCTCAAATAAGTTAGGTGCTTGTTGACTATATATTATATATTTAGTTTTCTCGCGGTTCACTACTAGACGATTATGTGTCAACCATCTTGTGATCCGATCAACATTCTGCTGCGTCAGTTCTTGTAGGGTATCCGCGAAGCGAGAACTAACAACTAATACAGCATCATCGGCATAACTAAAAATTTTACCCGAAACATCCAGGTTACATAAATCATTTATATATATCAAGAACAAGTATGGTCCTAATATACTGCCTTGTGGTACTCCCGAATTTGAAACATTCATTCGACTAAACGTCTCGTTGATCTTAGTAACGTAATTTCTGTCTTTGAGATAGGACTGGAACCAGCGAAGACTATTATCCCTAAATCCACAAGCGTACAATTTTTTAAATAATATATAGTGGTCTATGACATCAAAAGCCTTACGCAGATCAAAATACACAGCTGCCGTGGATCGACCGTCTTCTAAGTTTTGTGCAATGCATGAAATGTGATTAAAAAGAGCATCGTCAGTTCCTTTTCCTGGTAAAAAACCGTATTGATTAACACTAAAAAATCTTGATTTTAAAAGAAACTGCAGCATAACCTTCTTCACACACTTTTCAAATATTTTAGATATAGTTGAAAGAATACATATTGGCCTATAATTTGAAATGTCTGTTTTATCGCCATTTTTATAAATCGGTGTTATTAATCCTAATTTCAATATCTGAGGGAATACTCCAGCCATCATCGATTCATTAAACAAATAAGTTAACGGCTGTAGAAAGAAGTGAATATTATCTTTAATTATTAAGATAGATATTTTATCGATACCAAATGAAGATTTATTCGGTAACGAAAGAATTGCGTTTTTAACATCATCAGAGGAAAAGTTTAAAAATACAAAGGATTTGGTACTAAAATCTAAGTGGTCATGATAAGTTTGTTCTATAACAGCATCTGTACTTAATAATTCCAATACACTAGTTTTAAAAAATTCATTAAAATTATTAGATATAAGTTCCTCATTTCCATCAACAGGTACCTTAACCCCGTTTTGAGCTATTTCCTTGATTTTCGCGTTCTGTTTCCCCATCACCTTGTTAACTATAGCCCAATATTGTTTTTGTTTTGCTTCACATTTATTTAATAAGTTAGAATAGAAAGTAGTTTTTGCTTTCCTAACAGCTTTTTGGACAGCTTTAGAAGAGTTAATATATCTATCATACAAATTCATATTTTTAGTATCTTTTTTATGAAGTTTATATAAATCATTTTTAATTCGAGTTAATCGTATTACTTCATTTGTTATCCAATTTGTTCTCTTACGGTAAAGTTTACACGATTTTTTTTGGATCTTACTTTGATTTAAGATTTCAGTTAAGTTAGTAATGAACCATTCAAACTTTTCGTTTACATTTGCTGGACTGGTGTAGAGGTACGATGTATCAAAAGAAGTCAGCAAGTTTTTGAAAAGTAGCTTATCAAGAAAATAATTTAGATTGCTAAAAGGAAGGCGACAAACATTGCTTAATGAAAACTCAGCAGAAAGCGCGTTATGATCAGAAAAGCCAACATCAATAACTTCACACGCAACATCAAACTTTACTGTGTCATTTTCTAGTCCACGGATAAACAAATGATCCAAACATGATTTATAGTGTTTAAAAGGTCGATGATAGGTAGCTTGATTTAATGGTAATAGTAATAGTAATAATAATAGGAATAGGAAAAATAACAAGAATATTGTTGATAGAAGTCAAATTTGGGGTAATCATTATTACTCTAATTTAGCCTTAAACGTTAAGTCAAGATCAGTGTATCCACCAGAAGGGGATGACGCTGTTATCTCATTATCCGAGCCTATAATTAATAATGTATCCTTGTCTTCAAATCCTAAAGTTCCTCAATCTATTGATAACCAAAATAAATCATCTTTCGTTCTAACCCATCCTCCTTCCAATATTTTGGTGCCCGCACTTTTGTCCACACTACAAAAATTCCAGATTCCTCATTTGGAGAATAAGCTCGAATCAATAATTCAAATGCTTCGTTCTCCTTAGACATGAGTATAAATATGTGTATAAGTATGTACGTGTATATGTATGCGTGGGTATCTCTGTGTGTATGTGTATGTTTGTGTGATTGTGAATATACGTACGCTTACGTGTATATAATCTTTCTTTCGCTGGTCAGCCATATTTTGCTCCGTTATCTCATAATCAGTATAATAATTTGCATATGCGAAAAGACCTATCCCTTATAACTACGGATGGTCGAGCATACAATTATGCGAATAGACCTATTCCTGTCAACCAGGGACGGTCGAGCATAAAATGAAACTTAATATTTTACAATGGAACTGTCGCAGTGTGAAAAATAACTGTGACAGCCTTGATAGATTAATTGATGAATACGAAGCTGACGTAGTGTTATTATCGGAGACATGGCTTGAACCCATTGAACAATTCGAGTATAAAAATTTTACTACTTATAGAAACGATAGACAGGATGGATATGGTGGCGTGGCAATTTTAGTGCGGGACCACATCACGTCCTTTCCTATTCCTTGCAGTTTATCGCAGGATAGCTCGAATTTCATACAACTGATAGGCACTAAGATTAATATAAATTCGTCTTTTTATATTCATATTTATAGTATATATGTTAAACCTTCCTCTCGTCCAAATATTTCTATTTTCTCAGATATTTTTAATTCATTGAAAACTCCATTCATTATCGGTGGCGACTGGAATGCGAATAATGTAGCCTGGGGTAGTTCCACAAATAATTATTTAGGGAACGTGTTATATGAAACCTTTCTGAATGTTGACTGCTGCATCTTGAACGATGGCAGTCCAACTCATTTTGGTAGGCCTGGAACTGTTGCCAACCCGTTAGATTTGACATTTTGTTCGCCTACATTTGGTCTAATAGCTAGCTGGAAAATTATCCCAGACACTTCAGGGAGCGACCACTGCCCCATATTAATAGAAATAGGTATAAATGAGGTACAGGATAGTTACAGATTTTTTCAGTCCTTAGGAAAAAGGTGGAACTATATTCGTACGAATTGGCAATGGTTTTCTGCTCAGCTTCAGAAACATGATTTAAATATATGCAATGAGACTGACCCTAGGATCCAGTTCCAGTTGTTATATGAAGCTATCAGCGAAGCCCTATCAAAATCGTTACCTACTATAAAGGAGCGTGAATATAAGAAAACGAGGAAAAGTAACTCAAGCCTTTGGTGGTCAGTTTCCTGCCAACGCGCAGCTTGTGATAGAAGGAGAGCTTTTCTACAATATAAGGAAAATAGTTCTGTTGAAAATTATCTGCACTGGAGGAAAATTAATGCTTTAGCTAAGCGGGAATTTAAACTTGCAAAAAGGAAGAACTGGCAACAGTTTTGCATGCAATTCAATCGACAAACATCTATCTCCAAGGTATGGGAATTATCTAAATCGTTCAGGAGTTCTTCTTATAATAAAGTTAGACAGTTGTCAGAGGACAATTTTTATTCATTTGTTGAGTCACTGGCTCCACCTCATGTACCTGAACTAGAAGAAGTTATAATACCTGAAAGTAGTCCCTCGGATCACTTTTTAGATGCTCCTTTTACTGAAAAGGAGGTAGCTTACATTTTATCAACGAAGGATTCAACATCGCCAGGATACGATGGTGTTTCTTTCGAAGTATTAAAAAAGCTGCCGGAAAATTTTTTTACTATCTTCGTTCATATTTTAAATAAAGTTTGGCAAACTAAATCGATTCCAAGTTCTTGGATGCTTTTTGTTATCGTCCCTGTGCCTAAGAAGAATGGATCACTTAGACCAATTGCATTAGCCTCTTGTTTTAGAAAAATTTGTGAATCCGTTATAGCTTCGCGTCTCAACTGGTGGTTAGAGCATAATGAAATCCTTCCAACTAATATGTATGGTTTTCGAAATAACACCAGTACATTGGACTGCGTGGGTGATTTAGTTGGTAATATACAGTCTCATTAATAAAGAATACAATATTACTGTTTTCCTCGATATAATGAACGCCTTTAACAACGTACATTTGCTTACTTTACAGCAGAAACTGTTGTCCCTAGGCATTCCAGGACATTGCTGCCACTTCATTAGTAGACTATTTTCGCAACGCCACATTTTAATAAGTTCATCGTCCACCAGATTCCATCGAGTGGTATATAAGGGAATTCCTCAGGGTTCTTCCCTCAGTCCGTTGCTTTTTAATTTATATATTTCAGAACTGGCACACGTGCCTTTGTATTCCAAAACTCTCCTTTATGCCGATGACATTGCGGTATTTAGTTCCAATACATCATTTTCCGACGCCGTATGTAATATTAATACGGATATTGATTTAATCGAACGAGTTCTTTATAAGTTGGGGTTAACTCTAAGTCCCCAGAAAAGTGCGGCAGTGGTTTTTACATACAGACATCTCACAGTCAATAACTTCTCTATCACAACAGAAAATGGAGTTATTCCCTTTTGCAAGTCAATACGGTATTTGGGTATTACGTTGGATACGCGTTTAACATGGAGGCCACATATTGATCATCTTATAAAAACTATTAACCGCGCCGTTAACATTCTACGTAATTTATACAATACTCGTTGGGGGGTGATCCTTTCATACTGTTGACTCTTTATAAGTCGCTAATTCGTTTTAAAATGGAGCATGGTTGTGTTTTTTATGGATCTGCAGCTGAATCATTGTTAAATAAGCTTGATCGTGTGCAAAATGAGTATGTGAGGCTCTGTATTGGTGCAGTTAGAAGTACTCCGATACCGGCATTGTTGGCAGAGTGTAAGATTCCTCCGTTACAGCTGAGACGGAGTTATTTAGCATTAAAGCTCCTGATCGGTAGAATGTACATAGATCGCTTTCCGCTATATAATTTATTCTACCACATTTATTCCAACTGGCGGTTTTCAAACAGCAAAATGCCTCTGCTGGTTTCGGTTTTACCTAGGTTGGATGAATTTCAGGTGCAGACTATGCGAATTCATATACCGATCCAATTTATGTTACCTTATTCATACAATTTTGCCAATAAAATAACATTTTTCTTTCCAGAGAACTACGTCCATTGGCCTCCCCCACTGATCCGAGCTACATTTAATAATATTATCGCTGAACATTTTCCTACGCATATCCTCGTTTATACAGATGGATCGAAGTCAGCTCAGGGAACTGGTGCAGCAGTTTATATCCCATCTCTTAATATTAGCAGTGCATACAAATTATCTGATCTCTGTTCCTCATTTACAGCTGAGTGTGTGGCAGTATTTCTTTCTTTGTCGTCCTTAATTGATGCGAATCTTCCAGCTAATTATCTCGTTGTTACCGACTCACAGAGTATTTTAAAGGCTATTGAATGCAAAAGGAAGGTGTCAGATTCATTGATTTCAGCCATCATGTTGAAACTTAATCAGCTGGAAAACCTCAGTATATTTGTGTCATTCTTGTGGTTACCGGGACATCGAGGAGTCCCCGACAATGAAATGGTAGATGCAATAGCTAAAAGGGGTTTTTCTAGTGGTGTTTTATTCTCTTCAGTTTCTTCTCGTGACGTCATTCATTTTACACAGTCTGTTCATAAAAACCTCTGGGAACAGACATATATGGAGTGCATACAGCGGTCGCCTCTTACTGCGTATTATCAGCTGCAGCTGTCTCTCCTTAGGTTCCCATGGTTCTACGTTTTCAAAAACATCAAGCGGAGAGGAATTGTGCTTATCAGCAGATTGCGGTTTGGGCATTGCTTGTTGCCGGACCGCCTGTTCGTAATGCAGCTTAGAGATAATCAGTATTGTCTTCTATATGCTGGTCGTGTAGTCTGCAACCCTGATCACGTGTTCTTCGAATGTCCTTCATTAACAGCATTACGTTCTGAACTGTATCTCAAATTACTGTACGCATCTCGTGGTGGTCCTCCTTATAACGTAATGTCCCTTCTGCATGTTGAGAATCTAGATTTGTTCCCGGACATAGCGACTTTTCTCGAGAAGTTGTCCGAGTTCATAAGAATATGAGTTAGTGATTATTACGGCTCCACGTTGGGTAAGCTGTAAAAGCATCCCCATAAAAAAAAAGAAGAAAAAAAAAAGTAACAGGAAGATCTCTATACAAGCAGGGAATGCGTCTGCAGAAAAAGAAACTAATATGAACTGTCCCCACGGAGAAGTGTTCTGGAACCACTATTCTGGAATGTACTTTTTAATGGTGTCTTGATATTATGCTACAATAAAAATGTAAAACTCGGTGCATATGCAGATGATCTCATTTTTCTAATTTCTGGTAACTCAAGTAGAACTAGAAAATGATACTTTAATCAAATTAGAAAATTAGTTAAATAGTGTCAAATTACGACTTCTCAATCTATCCTCATTGAAGTTTTCCTTCTGCCTGCCCATCTTTTGCCAACAATTTCTGCGTGTAGTATCAATTGCGAAGGATATTTTTCATTTCGACGAATACGACCAAATTCAATTTGTGTTCTCGGATGGTCCGTAATAATTCCCTTTCTTTTGACGTCTCGTTTAAAAGTTCTTGATTCGTTATTCTATCTGCCCATGAGTTTTAACTATATATACATCTCGAAGGCCCTGTATTTTGTTTTCTTAACTGTCCAACTTTCAATTCCAAATAAGACTGTAAATACGTAAGTTCTAGCTAATCTCGTCCGCAAATGCGGTCTTATATCTTTTCTTGTAAATAAAACTTCTTCACGGAGACAAAAGTTGGCCTAGTTTTTTCTATTCTGATTCTAATTTTCGTATTGTGATCGACTTCTTCACAGAACCAAGCGTCCAGGTATTGGAACCGAGTGCTCAGATATCGGAACCGAGCGTCCAGGTATTGAAACCGAGTGCCCAGATATTGAACTTTTGCTACTGTTTCGATTTCATTTGGACTAATGTATTGCCTGCAGATGTGTTCGTAACTGTATCTTCTTTCCACAACCTTAAATTTTATCGACATGTGTTTATTATTTATTTACTTATTATATGTAATAATTATTTCTGCAATACGTTTAGTACGTAAATCCAAGGTACGCGTATAATTTAATTGCGTAATCTTTCGTTCGTATTTACCACCAGTATCGGAAATAATACGGAATATAAGCGTACATTATCGGGCTTATTTAAATCCGTAATTTACTTAAAGCTATATCGTAATTTCGTGTTCTTGTAGCTGCTGTACACATCACGTAAATAAATAAATAAATAATAATAATAATTGTTTACAAATACACGCATTTATATAGAGAGAATACGGACGTGAGGATGTTTTCATTACCACATTTCAAGGAATCTTTTTCTCCGTTTGGAAGGAAAATTTTTATCGAACACCGACAAATTGTTCTTTATTATAACGACGTAAAATAAAGGGAAATAAATTAAATAAACAATAACTGCGCAGGAAAAGTTCACCGTCTAATAACAAGTGACGACCGGTGAAATCTGAAGCATATTTATAAACGAAAGAATAAAAATAAAAAAATTAAATGAAACGTCGAATTTTTCACCACCCTTTCTATTTACATCATTGGCTGTTTTGTCAATTAATTGTCCAACATATATATTACTTGTTCAACCTATTTTAATTTATTATTATTATTATTTTTTTGAGTTAATGGTTATATCTTGCCACGCGATATTAGTTAATGTTTATTTTTATTTTTTTTTTTGTCATTTATACTTCTTCTAGTTCGTTAAGCATCGTCTGTAATTGTTCAGCCGTGAAAGCTGTGTTACATCATCTGCGAAACGTAAATTTTGTTAAATGTGCGCCGTTCGATGTTTATTCCATACTGCTCCCGCGATAAATTCCTGAATAGTAGTTCCAACACGGCATTAAATAAAACTGACGACAAGGAGATTGTCTAACTGCTTTTTTCGATGAAGCCTTTCCCGATCCAATATTATCTTTCCCTGAGTATTATCGTAACTATTCGTTATTAATCTTATATGTTTCCTATGTATCCTTTGCTTTTCTAAAGGAGCAGAGAGGATAGGTTTTTTGGAAGTTGACAAATATAGATGAATTTCTAATTTTTTTCGAGAGAAAAAACAAATTCAAGCAAACGATGGACATTATATGTCGCCACGTTAAATATATATAAAAAAAAAGGAAATTATTATTATTATTATTATTATTATTTTTAAACACTTCCGTCGTTTACCGTTTGTCACTTTAAATATAGACTTCCGATATTACACGTTAAAGCGATTATCAAATATTTATACGGGCGAAGGCGACTCCGAAATCATTATTATTATTATTATTATTATTATTGTTATTATTGTTAATATAATGTTCAAATTGAAAATAAGTGTGGGCCAAAAAAAAAGGGGAAAAGTATGAAATAGAAAAAGAAAAAAAATCTAACAATAGTACCGGTAGTATTATTGCTAGCGGTAGTATCGTTGTTGTTCTTAATTTATTTGTGAAAGTTATTTATTTGGTAAAATTGATAGGGAGGGGTTTTTTGTTGTCCTAAGATTCCTTTGAAATATTATAATATCGTTTTAGGACTAAGACAAGTAAATTATCGTTCTAGTCAATAAAATTACTCCGACACTTGATAATGATGATAATATTAATAATAAAATACTATTATTAACGACGATAATAATTCCCTTTTTTAATTTTTAGTAATAACAATTATTATTATTATTATTATTACTGTTACGATTATTTTAATAGTTCTAACCATCGTAATAAACGGGGTGGGTGGGGGGTTAAGTAGGTTTCCTTTTAAATGAATTACAGACGTCGCCTATAAATATAGAAAATAAAGGCAAATACAATGTAATACATAATAGCCAGTCGGCGGCTCGTCTGTTGATATAATTTTTTGTTTTGTTTTTTTTTTCCTATTTTTATAGGATGACGTCATTTAACCGCGTAAATTCAAAATTACGATAAAAAAAGAGAATACGTGCGCGTGTGTGTGTATATATATTTTTGGAACGGTATTTAAAATTACCCCAGCCTCGTAAAATACTTCGAAGGCTGTCGCAATCGTATTTTCATAAAGATCGAAACAATCCTACGTGTAAACCAGACGTTTCGAAAGAAATTATATTGCGAAATCATTCGATCGTACAACAATCAAAATGACTACTGTAAGCGACAGGCAATAATAGTTCTGTTTATAAATTACGTGTATATATATATATATATATATACATATATATATACATATATATATACATATATATATATATATATATATATATAATCGTTATACAATCTGCTCGTTTGAACAATAGATTATGATGTAATGCTTCCCAATGGCTGCCATTTTTTGTTTATATATTGTTATCCATTGTAGTATATTGAATTTTATAAATGACTTTACGGACGGAATTTTAGTTCAATCTGGCTAAGTCGCTTTAATCGTTTGAATACTTGTTTGACTATTGAAATGCGGACGTCCTTGGCGAACAAACATACGGTGCCGCTAAAACATCTGAACTGGAATCTTTGTAGAAATTTTAACTTTCTATCGCTTGCTGTTCGCCAAATTCGAATACCGTATGTACACACAGATTCTAAGTTCTAGATAGTAATACTTTATTTACAATTGATAATAGTGATTTTTCTTTAATGCATTTTGCGGTATGTAATGTTTAATTGCTTCCGTTCTGCAATAATGTGCGATCTTTAAAGGTGAACCGTTGGTCAAGGTGTATTCTAACATATTACACGACTTTGTAATTATCCGCTTATTCATTCGTATCGGCAAAATTCGTCCTTTTTTCAATGTAAACAGAACCTGTTTGGACTTTCATTCATTAACGGCAATTCTCCATTGTTTAAGCTAATTCTCCAAATGTAACAGATGATTTTGAAGCTGTTTAGTAAATGTATCGTTATTACGACGAGTTGATAGAATAGCTACGTCATAAGTAAACGTAGCATTATTTTGTGGAAACTCGTACGTAAGAATCTAATACAAAAGTGGTCCCAAGTACACTACCTTGCGGAAATAATCACCGTGTCTACATTAACGTTGAAAATATCTTTCTGTTAAGTACGACTTAATTAACAGGCAATACGAATGAGCCAGTTGGTGTTTCAGCTTGAAAAACCGCCCAGTATGCCGAACCTTGTCGAAAGATTTCTTAATGTCGAGAAAAATCGCGGCGCAATATTTATTTTCGTCGAAGCTTTTATTTAAGATATCGACTATTCTATGCGCTTGCTCTAATGCACTATGGTGCTTTCTGAAACCAAAATGATAGTCAGATATTACTCTTTTTTCTTCGGGAATAGAATTTTTCTCCTCAGTGGAGTCGATCCTTCCATAGTCAACCTGACATTTTGGAATGCATCGAAAAAGACCCGCCAGCATGGATAAAAACTCATTTTGCAAAATCTGTCTACCTAGATCGGAAACAGCGGTAAATAGAGTATATTTGGATATACGCTAATCATCCACTCGTACCTACTTAGCCACCAGTCACCTCACCTGTACGCGATGAATGCCAAGCACCATTAACCGTCCATCGTATACTCAAGACTTGCCAAAAACACGCTCAACATCGTAACTAAGGAGATAGCTTAGCTATCCCGGACGTCTACAAACTGGAAACTCTCACAGACTTTCTCATCAAGACTAATATTATAAATATCATCACTAGTTATATGTACTACAATTGATGATTACGTATACATCGAGTAATAGTTACGAGGTATTAAATAAAATAATAATAATAAAAAATATTTTTTCAAACAGCTTAGAGAAAACTGACAATAAGCCAATGGGTCTGCAATGAGTTGTTTGATGTTGAAGTTTTCCCGGTTACGAAATCGAAAAATAAATAAAACCACAGTAATAATATTAATAATAATAACAATAATAGTGATAATAATAGTAATAATAATAATAATAATAATAATAATGTACTTGGATGGGTGACCGTCTGGGAAAGTCTGATGTTATATCGTCGGAATAGTCGAGCGGCTAAGAACAGGGACTTGAAAAGTACCGAGTTCGAATACGATCAGAAAATAAATAATCCTAATATTATCGCCTGGAAAGCAATAGCAAACCGCCACGCACAACATAATGATGCGCGCTACCATTATAAACACGACAATGAAAAATGAAATAATATTATTACTATATCAACACGGATAACCGGTATTTTTGACCGGTAGCGATTTTTTCGTATTAAAACAAGTCTTGTACAACGTAAGATTACTTCGAATATATAGACACGATACTAAACTCTGAAAAGGCACACTGAGAAGTACCAGTTATTAGCTAAGCGTGGTTCATGAAAAACACCAAAAAATTAAATCACGTACAAACTGACCGGTTGTTAATTTTTAATATTTATACCATTTTTACTGCCGTAACAACACATCATTACAAATAACGGCATATTAAACAAACATCTAACGCGGTATTCACCCGTGTCGGTCTTTCTACTTCTTTTTCTGTTTTATTACAGCCAGTTTACGATTAATAATAATAATAATAATAATAATTTTATATATATATATACATACATACGAATATATTTATAAAAACCCTTTAGGAAATGACCGTTAAATTACGAAAAATATCTTTTGTTTTTTTTTGGTTTTGTTTTGTGTTAAATTAAATCGAGAGATTCCAGAGAATTTAATTAAATAGTCACCCCGTTAAAGGATTACAATTATTAAACCGGTACCTAAGTAAAAATAAAATCGAAATATTACACGGTTCGTATTAGACGAAGGACAATTATTATTATTATTATTATTATTATATAATAAACGTCATCGTGGTCGTTATAATCGATTAGTAACGCCGTCCGTGTAAATAATTTTCCGTCACATCGGATGTAAACAGACACCACCACGCTATAAGATAAAGAAAATTTAAAATAATACCTCGTACGAATTGTTTTCAAAGTTAAAATATATTTTTTTCGTTAACGCGGCCCTTATTATTTAGTACAACAATATTGCAAATACAAATATTTTATTTCACTACATTCAAGTAACATTATCGAGCTGGAATTTGGCCGCGAAAAAATAAGTCGCCGCTATACGTTTAAATCGATAAAACCGTTATTTTTTTTTACCTTCGTCATTTTTTCATACAAAATCCAGCAGACTCCGCGCCTACTCTCTCTCGACCATCTACTCCAACGTGCCCCAATCCTCTGGCTTTTATTTCCCATTTTTTTCGCTCCTAAATCCTTCCTTTATTCGCTATATTTTACTACACTGCCCTCTATACTCCATCTTTATCGACCTCATATCTGTCCGCGTACCCTAACTGGTTTCCTCTCCAATAGCCCTTAAACTATTCCTTCAATTATACAACTCCTTCTTTCCTCCAACCTCGTTTACGACATCTAACAGCTAACTCATCAGTGCCGTAATAGCCTCGAAAGTTACACACGGCAATATTAAAAAAAAAAAAAATAAAATAAATAAATAAGACGTTAATTATATGCAACGCACATGCGCTCCCATATAATGTTACACGGAGTGGAGTTCTATTGATTACACCCTAATAATTAAAATTCGCATGGCGATAAAAAACAAGATAACACGAACTGTGATCGAACCTCTGTCTCCCATCAACAATCAGTTGACGATAGCATATTTTACTATGTACACATAGTTATATATAAAAAGTAGAAATATATCAAAATCATTAAAAGTGTATACTTTCGTTTAATATAAAAATTACCTCCAATATATATATATATATATATATATAAATATATATATATATATATATCTATATATATATATATATATATACATATATATATATATCTTCTTCTGTACTCAATCCGCTGTTTCAGATTCAACCTTTGTGCTTATACCCGCTATGCGATATCAAACCTAGGCTGTGGTTAGATATAAAATTACAGCGACTGCACTCATTTCCTTTTGCTCATTGTTATCACTATTCGTTGCTCGGCTCTCTTTTTTGACGTATTTATGGCTCTCTGTTAGTTGCTTTATTCTCTTTTTTGACGTATTTACGACTCTCTGTTAGTTGCTTTGTAATTGATTTCCATTCATTCCGATTTAATGCAACTTTCTCCCAGATGCCGTTAATGTGGTTTATTCCTAATTTCTTCAAATCGTCCGCAATGAGGTCAGTATTAACTTTGGCGTCCCAATGGTCTTTTTTTGTTCT
This sequence comes from Coronaproctus castanopsis, assembly GCA_032883995.1. NCBI lineage: Eukaryota > Metazoa > Arthropoda > Insecta > Hemiptera > Monophlebidae > Coronaproctus > Coronaproctus castanopsis. The sequence goes on along the minus strand of CM065054.1, from coordinate 30,688,905 downwards.
TGAAGACCCCATACAACAGCCTTTTCGGAATCCGTTCATCATCCATACGGATCACTCATTCCCACTTAGGCCGTTTTTCTGGCATCCCGTTGTATTCAGTATGTATTCGTTGCTGCATTTGCGTTTCTCATGCGAGAAAAAATTCCGATTTCGCAATCGACAGTTGCTTCCTTTAACAAAATTGCCGAGATATTTAAAAGCATCGACTCCTTTAAATAAAATTGAAGCTGCGGGAATTTCACTTGAAATATCTAACGACGGTATTAAAATCATCTATTCGGTTTACTGTTCCCCCTAAGGTAAGTAATAAAAATCTTTATTATGATATTTCTGACTTATTATCAAGACATCACCGGGTTTTAACTGTAGCTGACTTTAATGCATGGCATAAAGCTTGGAACTCTTCCTTGTTCGGGCGAGCTTAGCTACATTGGACAGACTGGTAGAAGCATTAATCGAAGACATTAAAAGAACACAAGGCAAATTGTAAGCATAAGAGGAACGATTCATCTGCAGTGGCTTCGCATCAGTGTCCAGGGAATCACAAAGTAGACAATTTTTGAAATTTTATCAAAAATAGATAAATATAGATCCAGAATTGTTCGTGAAGCATTCGAAATTTTCGAACATCCGAATATCAATAAAAGAAAATGGACACCAACTTAATTCAACATGGTTGCCGGTCATTGCCCCAATGTTAAAAAAACAAGTTAACAACTTCAATTCTAAACTTCATAATCTTGCTATAATGGTAGCACAGCCTATTCGGATAAGGATAAAAGTAATTTGACGATATTCATACACAAAATTCGTATTTGACATCGAACTATCGCAATAATAAAATTTTATCTATCATTAAAAAGTACTTAAAAGATTTGCCTGTTAGAATTTTACCCGCTGATTGGTCAGCGAGGTACATCGCTTCACAAAGAAACTTGAAAATAAAAAATCAGTAGGTCTAGATAATATACCTACAATATTGATCAAAAACTTACTACAAAAAGCATTTGCCCAGTTAGTCATACTAAACTCAATTTTATTACTTTATCATTTACCCAACTGCTGGAAAGTGTCAAAAATTATTCCTATACGTAAATCAGGCCAGGACATTTCTGATCCTAGAAATTACGGGCCGTATCGTTACTTAGTAATTTTTGTAAAATAGCAGAAAAAATTATTTTGTGTAGACTAAAAATTTCACAGATGACAACGATATTCTTATAGAACAATAATTTACATTTAAGGGTAATTAGCAAGAATTAGTAAAACCATAACTGATGGGTATAATAAAAATTAGCATACAGGATAAATGTTATTATACAGGTAAAGCCTTTGACGCCGCTTGGCAATTTGGTTTAATATACAAAATTATTCAACTTAAATTGACTAATTACTTAGTCCGACTCATTCAAGATTATTGAAATTTCATAAAGTTAACAATGATAATTTTTACATGAAATATGCATTAACAGGAGTCCTCCATGGGAGCATACTAGGACCTTGCTTATTCCTCCTTTTTATTAATGACATTACCAAAATTTAAACACTTACAGATGACATTATATGCTGCTGATACCGCTATGTACTGCACATCGTACGGAATCGACAGTGTACAAAAAATGACTAACTCAGAGTTTTATTAAATTAAATTCGTATTTTAATAAATGGAGAATCAAAATAAACTCCGGTAAAACTCGATCTATTCTCTTCGCGAAAAGAAGACCGCATTTCTTAGCACCTGTGATAGCGAATAACACACCGTTAGTTTGGAAAACCGATATCAAATATTTAGGCGTGATACTGAATCGAGTACTCACATTTACTAAACACGTTGAACATGTCTGCACTAAAATCCATGCGTCTCCGTTTAAGCTATATCCGATATTTAATAAACGATTTTACGTCAGCTCGGCAAATAAATCAATAATCTATAAAACTATAATAAGGACAATTATGTTTTATGCTTGTCCCATATAGTCATATACTAGCCGTTCTAACTTAAGTTACAACGGCTACAAAATATGTGCTGCAGAATAATTCTGAATCTTCCAGTCTATGTAAAGATCGAACACATTCACAAGGTATTGAAGTTACACCATATATATGCGATGTTGTCAAACAAATAACATTTTTTTTTTTTTTTGATAGTTGTGCATGCAATTAGTATTCATTTATAAACGACATAGGGGACTACACGCGTACAAGTTTGCAACTAAAATAAAACACAATAAATATACGCTATTGCGACGCACAGCTGACACTATCTTTTGTTGGCAATTTGTTTTGTGTATAATACACATAAAAAATATATTGTTTATCCTATTAGCTTAAATATTTATAAGTTTATATATGGGTGTAACTTTATGATTGGTATGCAGGTTTTGTTGTTTTCCTATATTTTTATTTTAGTTAAATGAGTAACTGGACATATTTCTAAACGTGGTATAAGAACTGCGTTCGGAATTGTATTAATTTCGTTATTTTTATGTTTTGTAAATACACTTTTTATTTATCTATTTATCTAAAAGTTAAACAGTATTTATTAGGAGTGTACCTCGTACGGGTGCTAATTCCATCGACGGAGATCCCTACGTTTTCCTATAGATAATTGTTGCGAGTTCTTATTTAGGTTTTCTAATCAGTCCTAATTCCGCCAAATAGAAAATTACCACATTGCACGACGTAGAACTCATATGGCTAGGTAAGTAAAAGAACATTATTATTGCACAAATGTGCGCACGAATAAATGAATTAGAACAATACAGTCGACGTGACTCAGTTGAAATATATGGGGTGCGAGAACAACGAGATGAAGTACTAGAAGATATAATTGTCAAAATAGGTGAAAAAATTAGTGTAAAAATTGAAAAAAGGGACATACAGGTTGTACACAGAATTCGAGGAAAAATAATAATACGAGACCGATTATTCTAAAAACGAATAGAAAGAAAGCGGATGAAATAATTATGGCGAAAAAGAAAATAACAAATAAAGATGTTGGAATTGGTAGACATCAATTCAAAAATATACATTAATGAAGCATTATCACCACATTACGAGATATTGATGTGGAAAACTAAGAACAAGGCACGTGAAGCAGGATTCAGATACGTTTGGTTTAAGAGGGGAAAGCTACTTGTAAGAAAGGAATTCAAAAGCATATCGTATATCTACAGAGGAAGATATTGAAAAATATATACAATAAGGTATTATTATTTAATTTGTGTGTATGTATAGGTTTGTATATATACATATATATATAAAGTAAATTAGAATAAATGGAGTACGAATGTGTGAATGAAATAATTCAACAATGGAACTAAAAATAAACATAGCATATGTTAATATAATATCCTTAAGGAAAAAGTGGGGAGAAATACTAATACAGAGTACATTAAGGAGTATAGATATATTAATACTTGCGGAGGTGAATGTATCCCAATATGAAATAAATAATTATACAATAAATGGTTTTGAAAAAATTCATAATCTCGATGGGAAGTGTAATAAACGAGGTTTTCATAATGTTTATAAAATCTGAATTGAATGCAGAAATTGAAGTGAGAGTGAATAATATGAATAATTCAGAAACCTTATTGACGGAAGTGCGAATTAATAAATATAAGTTCTATATATGGGCTATTTATAGATCACCGTCTAAAAATATAAAAGAATATATGGAAGAAATATACTTTGTAAATCAATAAGAATTAAATAACAAAACAGCAATGTATATAGGAGATATAAATATTGATAGTGTATGTACGTTATGAAATACTAATGGCAGAAATGGGATATGTGACTGGTTTAGTGGGTTATACAAGAGAAGAATGGAAAGGTAATATATTCACAAGAACTAGAATTGATCATATATACTCAAAACAAAGTTGTAAGGGTATAGATCTAAAACATATAAATACTGGGGTAAAGATAGCAGATCATAATATAATTTGTTGCGAAATGAATATAGGCTTAAAACAGCACAAAAAAGTGATAATGGGAATAAAAAACAAATTTAATGAATATAAATTATTACGTAAGTTAAGTATTATAGATTGGGTGAGTATAGAAAACAATGAAGAACCAAATCAGATTTATAATAAAATAAAAAATACGTTTCTGGAAATATATGAGGAATGTCGTGTATTAAGTTAAATAAACAATGTCGAAAAAATACAGGTATAAAACAATGGATGACTAGAGATATACTGAATATTATCGAAGAGCGTGATAAAATGCACAAAAAAAGTAAAAAAGATTCACTAAATCAGACATTTAGGAAACAGTACGAAAGTTTGGGAAATAATGTAAACAAGATGATAAGAACTCAAAAAGATGAATTTGTGAAAAAACGTTTTCAACAAGCACGGGGAGATATTAGAAAAATATGGGAAAACATAAATAATATTATGGGGAAAGAAAAAGCATTAAGTATAGATGAAATTATAAGGAAGTATATGTGCGAAAATAATAATATAAGGGAAGTATTAAGCAATTTTGGCTGGGAATATAAGAATTCAGTAATGGAATTAGAACACATTTGTGACAGGCAATTGATAAAAAAGAAAATTGCGTCAGGTGAAGTAAATACGTATATACCAAAGGCAACAAATGAGATAATCTTGAAAATAATAGATGGATTAGTGGAACACAAAGCATAATGATGGAATAAGAATAAAAGATGTGAAAAATATAAAGGAAAAAATAGCCACTGCTATAACTAGGCTAATTAATCAATAGAGAACGGTGAAATACCGATAGGATTGAAAATATCATTAATTAGACCCGTGTATAAAGAGGAAATCACAGAAACTATGCAAATTATAGACCCATCACCATAAATACAGTTATAGCTAAAATTGTAGAACATCATATTTCGCAGAGGCTAGATAGGTATATAGAAGACAATAACATCATTGATAATGATCAGTACGGATTCCAGAAAAATAAGTCAATGTCATTGGTATTGGGTGATTTTGTAGAAGAAATAAGAACCAATTTTGAAAAAGGAAACAGAGTTATAGTGACTTTTGTAGACTTTTAAAAAGCATTTGATACTGTAAAGCATGATAAACTACTGCACAAACTGGAAGAAATTGGAATAAAAAACAAATTTAAGGAGTGATTTAAAAATTACCTTACGGATAGGAAAACAGTGATCAGGATAGACAATATACTAGGTGTGTTTATACCGATGAATACACGAATACCACAAAGAAGTAATTTGGCGCCCTTCCTATATACTATATATACAAATGGATTACAGAAAATAGTGTATAATATAAAGGTGTTCGCTTTTGCAGATGATATTGCAATTATGGCCGTACGTAAACATGTAAAAGTATCAGAAAGATTCATGAATCGTGATCTAATAGAAGTAAGTAAATGGGCGCATGACCATAATCTCACAGTTAGTACTAATAAAACTAAATGCATGTTGCTTAAACCAATGGGCGATCTAGAATTATATAAACCTAAAATAATAATGCACACAAAAGAATGTACTCATTACATGGTAGGTAATATTGATTTTTCAAATAAATGGTGTAATACATTAGAAATGGTAAGTGAGCACAGATATCTGGGATAATAATTGATAATCATTTGAGGTGGAACAAACAAACAGAAAATATAGAAAAGAAACTGCGGCCGATAATATCAACTTTTTACACACTACGTAATTATGTAAGTCAGGAAACAATGCGAATGGCTTACTTTGCATTAGTAGAGTCGAGATTAAGATATGGAATACAAGCTTGGGGGTTAGCTTCCAAGTGTTATATGGAAAAAATAAATAGACTACAAAGAAGAAGCTTGAAACTAATAAGCAAACGTAAAGATAAAAATTTAAAAAAATTGAATGAGCTCCTACAGGAACATAATGTATTGAACGTAGCTGGACTTTATTTATTTATAAAAATTTGGAACTATTTAGTGAAAAAGAAAAATGTAAAAATTGAAGAAAATATACGGATGAAATATGAATTAAGAAAAGTACCGACATATAGATTGGCTGTAATGAGAACAAAATATGGAGAACAGTCAGATAGGTATATAATTACAAAACTGTTAAACAAGATACCGGAAAGCATATTGCAAAAAAAGAGAATAGGGGAACTGAAGAAAGAATTAAAACAATGGATGCAAAATGAAGAGAATGTAAAGAGTATAATTTGAAATAATGAACAATTTGTGATATCAAACTGAACATGAATGGAGATGAGAGATACTAAATGAATAACTAGCGATGCCTATTACTACTGATGGAAATATTTCAAATAAAATATGTAAAAAAAGAATATTGTGAGAGTGTAAGTGTGAGTGAAAATGTGTACAGAAGTGAGAGGTGACTGAGTTTATGTATATATGTGAGTGTGTGTGGATTAAAATCCTTATTATTGTAAAATAATTAATATAAATGTAATATGTATAATGTAGATATTCGTCGACAAGCGAAAGCTTGACGGAGCATATAGATTAAGTATATTAAATATAAATTATGTGGGAGTGTGAATGTGTGTAGTGATTGTATGCTATGTATTATCGTATAACGGTGTTTTCATGTATTATATGATTATACAAATATACGATATTTAAATATATATATATATATATATATATATATATATATATATATATATATATATATATATGAGTGGGATCAAAGGATATACTAGAGAAGAGTGGAAGGGAGACAGTTACACGCAAATTTAGATTGACCATGTATATACAAAACAGCATACTAAATCAATTAAAATAAAACACAAGAACCTGGACGTTATGATTGCTGACCATAATATGATAGGATGTAAAGTATGCTTTAAGCAACATTTTCGAGCAATATGTAAAACAAGTAGGTGTTACTATAAAGGAGGTAAACTCAGAAGCAGATTAAATAGTGTAAATTGGAACAGTAATGCAGAAAATAAAAATATAATGAAAATGTATGAAGACATAAAAAGAAAATTTGAATCAGTGTACTCGGTATGTAAAAAAACACTAAAATGCAAAAATATGTATGATAACTTACCCAGTAAACGATTGGATGACTTCTGAAATAATAAGTATGATAAATAAATGTGATGAACTGTATAAAAAATGTGAAAATAATAAAAACAATATATCTTTACGGGGACAGTATAAACAGATAAGAAACAGAGTAAATGAGAAAATAAGAAAGGACAAATTTATGAAAGACAAATTTAGACAATCTGGGAGCGATATTAGAAAAACGTGGATAAATATGAAGGGAATAATGGGTAAGGAAAAACTTCTTTGGGTAAAAGAAACAATAGAAAAATATTTCTGTAAAAAGAATAGTATCCAAAACGTGATAGAACGCTTTAGCAAAGAATTTGAACAGCATGTAGAAAAAATTGTGCACAGGTGTGATACTCTTAAAATATAGTTACTAGAATGTCAGGCAAAAGTGAACATGTACATTCCAGAAGCAAAGAAAGAACAAGTCGAAAATATAATAGACCAACTCTGATAGTAGAAAAAGCATGTGGTAGTAATAATATAAGAATTAAAGTGCATAAAGATAAAATCTCCAACGAAATAACACACCTCGTTAACAAAACATTAGAAATTGGAGAAATGCCAGAAGTATTGAACACATCACTAATTAGACCGATATATAAAAAAAGTAAACATAGTGACTATTCAAATTATAGCGCGATTGCAATAAATAATGTCATAGCAAAAATTATGGAAAAATATGTAGCAACATACTTAGTGAAATATTTAATGGAAAATAAAATCATTGATAGAAATCAATATGGATTTTAAAAAGATAAATCAACCAAGCATTAGGAGATTTTGCTGATGAAATAAGATTAAATTTAGAAATGGGAAATAAAGTAATTGTAACATATATCGACCTAATAGAAGCATTTGATACTGTAAACCATGAGGAGTTATTAATAAAATCAGAAAATATGGGTATAACGGGTAAGGTTTTGAAATGGTTCAAAAATTATCTGAATGATAGAAAAGGCGTGGTATCGGGAGTACAATGATCAAAATTTAGTATGAAGGGAAGCAACCTTGCTCCAATATTATTTATCATCTACGCAAACGAACTGCAAGATCAATTAAAGTATAGTAACATATATGATTTTGCCGACGATATAGCAATGATTTTTTTTTTTAAGCTTGTAGATGCATGCAATCTATTATTGATCTGTTTAAAAGCTATAACGGGATGCTTCCCAACGGTCGCTATCCCTTAATTTATCTTAGTATTATTATATAAACTAGTTGATCGCTACGGTCGCTTCCCCAATTCGATCTGACTGCGTCTCTTCAGTCGTTGGAATTGCACGCCATTGCGTAGGACGCTAACTGTTGGTGGATTGATGTTTGAAGTCGATGCAGGTATCTTCCAGCATAGCTTCTGATTACTTCTTTAACAGACGGTATACGGAGATTCTTGTATATGTCATCATTGCAGACATACCATGGTGCTGACACGATATTTCGCAATACTTTAGATTGAAATTTTTTTGCGTTATGTCTAAGTTAGAGTTGCTCGTTGTACCCCAAATCTGGATACCGTATGACCAAATTGACTTCAAAACTGTTTTATAAAGTAATACTTTATTTTCATACGACAGTGTTGAGTATTTGCACATCAGCCAGTACATATTTCGGTATGTAATGTTGAGCTGTTTACGTTTGGCAATAACATGATTTTTCCAGGTAAACCGTTTATCAAGGTGTAATCCGAGATATTTTACGTTACACGATTCGGAAATTGTTTGTCCATTTAGCTTAATCGGTAAATTTTTGCTTTTATTTAAGGTAAATTAAAGTTGCTTGCATTTTGTTTCATTAACGTTGAATTTCCACAGTCTAAACCACTTTTCTACTTGTAGTAGATGGTTTTGAAGTTGCTCGGCCGCTAAATTATTACCACGATGAGTTCAGAGAATAGCGGTGTCGTCGGCAAACATAGCTGTGATTGTATTTTCGTTAACTGGGAAGTCACACGTGTAGAGCTGTTATAGTATGATGACGTCGAATATAAATATAGGAAAAGCACAAGATAATATACAGAAAAACTTAATCAAAATCCGTAAATAGGCGCATGATAATAACCTTATAACAAAACACAATGAAAACGAAATGTATGTTTTTTAAAACTATGATGGATACCGAAAAAATGTTATGGATGCATTCAAATGATAGTGTAGACCACATCACGAAAGCTTCCAGTTTTTGCTCGATGTCGCAGATCCAGTCATAGGATGTTTTTTGAACGTATGAAAAACTCAAAATAAGCCTATAATATTCAACATATAACTAAATTAAACTTACACACACGCGCACGCAAACGGAAAGAAATAAAAAAGGGATAAACATTAAATTTATTATTACATTCTACTTCATAAAACTGGTAACAATCCGTATTGTAATTATAATTCTACCTATAAAAATAAATATCTTACGAGAACATATCGTTCTTCCACGACTTTACGATTTTTCCAGTACACGATCCAAAGCCAATACGATATCCATCGCCTTGGCAATAACCTGCACATGTAACTTTATTATATTACTCACGCATTTAACATCAAAACAACTGCGTCATTCCGGTAATAGATTTAATGACGCAACCGAAATCATAATTTGAAATTTTCGCGTAGAATGTTACATCTAATAAAAAAAATTAACTAACACGTGCATAATCGTTGTTTTGTTTTTTTCACCGCAATTCTCAATTTTTTCCCATTTTAAAAATAAACGAAAGAACAACTAGATAGACAATATCCCTGAGCTGATTCATTCGTTTTATAGATGAAATATTATATCAAAAGTTTATTCTTAATACTACGACACAAGATGACACCATTCTTCAATTTGTTTATTATTTTAGAATTTTTCCTTTATATTTCGCCTTTCTATTTTTTCATCTTGTCTAACAACCGAAAAATCTGATTACAACCTTTGGAAAGCGGCAAAAAACATGAACAGACCAGTGAAACAAAACTTACCCTTGAAACAGAATGATGGACAGTGGGTTAGAAGTGAAAAAAGCTGACGCGTTTGCTAAATATCTGTCTAGTATCTTCAAAATAAATGATATAATCACCAGTTCACCACTTCCCGATATACAACAAAATAATCCAAAAATAAAAATGGTCTCTCCTGCAGAGGTTAAATCTTGTCGACATATATATTTAACGCTATTATGAGAACATCATATTTTCCATCTTATCAATGGATGTTCTCACAAATTACTATGATCCTAAAACTCGGAAAGGATAGTACACAACTCTCATAGTACCGTCCAATCTCGCTGCTATCTATTTTTGCAAAACTGCTTGAAAATTTAACATCAATCAGACTAATACAATGGAAGAAAAGAAAGTTATTCCAAAACACCAATTTGGTTTCAAGAATGCTCACTCTACAGGACAACAGATCCATAGAATTGTGGAAATAATTGAAGAAGGCATTAAAAAAAAAAACTATATAATGAAGCATTGTCTGTAGATATTACAAAAGCATTTGACAGAATATGACATGAAGCTTCGTTATACAAAATCGAAACAGTATTTCCTGAGCAGTATTATCAACTTATGAAATCATATCTAGCGAACAGACAATTTCGTGTCAAATGCTGTGATGACTACTCTGAACCGCATCCAATTAAAGCCGGTGTTCCTCAGGGAAGTGTACTGTGACCACTACTGTTCAACCGTGGGTAATGTCAAAGTGGCTACTTTTGCCGATGACACATTGCTCATTGCTCAAAACAAGAAGCCTGAAGTGGCAGTTTCAGCGCTATAGAAAAACTCGAACGCTGTTCTACAGTTGGCTCAATCTTGGAAACCTAGAAGTGAATCCTGATAAATACACCCATATCACATTCACCAATAGAACAGATCATCATAGTTATCTGTCACTACGTAAACATGTACCAAGAAGCAACAGCAGCTGGAAGGTGCATATACAAAAAACAAGAAAACGACTAAATATTAAATTAAGATCTCTCTACTGACAAATAGGACATCATTCGAACCTCTCCTTAGTCAATAGAGTATTAATATACAATGCAATAATAAAGCCAATATGGACTTATGCTGAAACAATGCGGGAAAAATACTAGCAGAAATATAATACAGCGCTTTCAAAATAAAACTTTAAGGCTGATATACAGAATGCTGTAGTACGTTACCAATGAAGCTATTCATCGTGAACTTTGGGTTTGTATGGTCGACGGAGCAATAAAGCAGCGGACTCGAAGACATGCAATACGCATACGCGGACGCTGCAATGAGCTAGTCGCTGCGCTTCCAGACGTCACGACAACCCGACGATTGAAAAGAGCTAGAATTCGCGACCTAGTTTAAGAGAATGGATGCATTCCCCACACAAGAGAATACGATTCATAGATAGCTAATATGGCTAGGAATGAATTGGCAGAAGTAGAAAAAAAAAATCTTGAAGCTAATTAGTATTTTACTTGCCGTGTAGTTATACCATTTGTACGAATGTTTCGGTGTTTAATTTTTCTTTCTTTATTATTTTTTATTATCATTATTTGAAGTTATTCTTTTCGAGTTTTGCATAAACTATTTAATTACATCGTAATTTATGAAAGAAGATACTATGTAATTTCATCCCTTCTTCCGTTGCAATAAGTTAATTTTAGTGTGGAAGTCTCTGCATTTGTGCCGGGACATACATCATTATATTAGAACTCCCTTTTGTTTTATATAGGGAGGGGGTTTTAGTGGGTAAAAATCCAACACGATGATTTTGACTCCCTAGTAGTGCATGCCTGTATGCACTGCGTTCATGAAAACTAAATTCCTTTCTATAACCAGTCTTTTGAAGATTTTCCTCTAAATATATAATAACCCAGAGAAGATGGATGGTTTTATTTTTTTAATAGCGCAGTTGGTAACACTGCTACAACGCAAACCGTGTGCTTCGCGTTTAGTGTACACACGAGAGATTCGTTTTTTGTCCAGTTTCAGTTATCGTAGCATTCTCTAACGAGGAGTTCGCGTTTTGCGTGAAACGTTATTTTCTTCGGCATGAATCGATCACGACAGTGCAGAGAGCTTCGAAAAGAATTCAAAGTTACACGATTTTTTTAAAGAGACGCGTTTACAAAACACGTCCACTTGATCTGGAAAACCTAAAAACTCAGATTTCTGAAGAAATTTAAAAAATTCAGCGCCCTATGTTCGAAAAAGTCTTCGAAAATTTTGCAAAGACTGAATGAATGTATTGTTGCAAATGGCAGTCATCTGAACGATATTGTGTTCGACAAATGATTGTAAGCTATATCCCTATTTTTAAATAAAATTTCATTAAAAAATTTTTGTCGAGTAGTTTTTGAGTTATTCGAAAAAGAAAACCGCCCATCTTTACTGGGTCACCGTATATTTATATATGTATATATATATATATATATGTATATGTATATATATATATATATATATATATATATATATATATATATATAAATATGTTTCAATAAGAAGAATGAACATTTAAATGAGGATACCTATATTGAGCAGGGTTTCGTCGCGGAATACGTTTCCAAGGCGAGATAAGATTTTCGATGAAATTGTTAGGCCATGTACAACATCCCTTTTTCAAGAGTGTAATTTAAGGGCGATACGCGACCGTCGTTACCCCAGCAATGTAGAAGTGGATAAAGGTTATTTTTGATAACTAAAACGTTAGTCGCCGCGATAAAATTGTTCGAATAGTACAAGAAAGTAAACGAATCGGCATAACACTATTTTTTTGTTTAGTTATATCTATATATATATATATTAATTTTTAAAAAAGTAATTAATGTTTTTTGAATACTTGATAATTTAAAACGAGAAAATAAAATTTATGGGTGCGAATGTATGTACAATAAAAAACTTATATATATATATATGTGTGTGTGTGTGTGTGTGTTTGCGCGTGTGTGAACCAATGATTTTTTTTGTATAAAAAAAGAACAATAAAGTTATCCGTAACAATTACTAATTTTTAAAATAATAACGAACCTTTTCAGCAGTTATGCCATTTTCAAATAAAAATAATTAATAATAAATAAATTATATATAATAATAAGAAAAATAATATATATTAAAAAAATACTTAACTAATAACGATTGATTATAAATATGTGCTAAAAAAATCGGTTGTTTATTAAGTATATACTTTTTATATATTATTTTCTTATTATTATTATATATAATTTATTTATTATCAATTATTTTAATGAGAAAATAACGTAAATGCTGAAAACATCGTTATTAATTACTTTAACAATTAGCGATTTTTAATAAAACAGCAAAACTGGGTTTCAAGCAAATCAAAAAAGTTACACAACGGAAAACTTCATTACAAATCCTTAATTGTCGCTTCTTTTTTCTTTTTTTAATTATTATTATTCAGTATTTTTGAAAAGAATTTTAGTTTAAAAACGAATCGTCAATAATTTAAAGCGGTAAAATACCTAGATAAACACGTACGTGTAAACACAACCAATATATTATTCACACACACACACACGCAGGTTGTGGAACTCACGATTTAATCGGAAATTTTATGAATTACGATGATTTCGATATATATATATATTACATACCTGTCAATATAATCTCGTCGCCATCTTCCAAGAAAGTTCTATTTTGTCCGTTAGGTAATAACAATGGTTTCGAACCGTTATACGTCAATTCTAGTAAACAAGCCAACGAATCTTCGGTCTACATGTAATAATAATAATAATAATAATAATAATAATAATAAATAATAATAAATAATAATAATATTAATAATTATAAGTCTAATAATTCGATAATTTGACGAAAAAAAATCCAAGTTAAATTTATAAAGTATGCCGAAGAAAAATACGGTATCAAACGATAAGAAATTTTCAATTATTTTACCTAACTTTGTGTTAAATATATAAAATATGTTTAATAATCATGACCATGTTCATCATTTGAAACCGTTAAATTAAATATAACAAGTACAATACATCACTAGCATAGTCATTTTAATCTTTTCAGTCGCACATTACCATTTTTAACACAAAATTATACACATGAAATAATTAAAGAAAAATGACTCGAGGAGGTAAAAATATAAAAAAATATTTTATACATTCCGTTTTTTTTTTTTTTTAAATAATTCTATTATAATTTTTATTATGTTATATATTTTTATAATTTAAACATCATGTGTCAACTAAATGCCCATCACTACGAAAATATACAATTTAAAATTTATGTATCAAATAAAGGACATTGTAACTGAAACGGTTAACAAAACGTAAATTCAGGAGCATAAATATATTATCAATGCTTATATTAAGATGAAAATACGTATGCCGGATAAGCTACGAGTATTTTAGTACAAGCCCAATGAAGAAATTTATAATTAACAATGCAATACTTACACACACGCATAAATAAAGTTACTACGCAATTAAGCAACACGCATTCAAACTAATCTACATGAACAAAATATGTTTTATATTTAAACATGTTTGAAATTAATACTAAAATATAAGAGATTGAGATCCAAAAACATAATAGTAAGTTTTGTTGAGTTTAAGAAAGCTGATCACTCTATAGACAGAGAAATATTATATAACACATTAGACGAATTGGGTGTAGAGAGTAAACTTACTGCCATCATTAAACAAACATTGACAAACCCATTATCTGAAGCTAAATTTTTAATTGAAGTACCAAAACCGTTCTACTAAATAAGAACAGAAGTAAGACAAGAAGATAGATTATCTCCAACATTACTCAACTATGTATTAGAAAAGATAATTAGAGAATGGAGAATTAGAACAAAGGAAGAAGGTATTCGAAGAATTAGATTAGGTCGGAGCAAGAGAGATCGATTGTCTAGCCTTTGCAGACAATTTACCGATTTTGTCACATAACGTAGAAGATGCTATAAAATAGTAAATATCTTAAAAAGGAACAAGCGGGAAAAGAGGAAATAAAAATTTCTTTTGAAAAAACAAAATATATAACTAATATCATAGCGAAATATATAAAAACGAAAACTGGAAAAATTCGAATTGTTATAAAATTTAAATATCTGGGAGAAGTGGTACAACCAAATGTGTTGGACAAAGAAACCATTATAGAAAGAGCGAGAAAACTGAAAACAGCATTTCGGTTAACGAAAAAAAGAGAAAGAAAGAAAAATAATCAGGAAAATCCTTTGTTCAAGATATGAACATGATACGTAGAAATTATTAAGAACTAATAAAGTAGTATATGAAATAGTCGATAAAAATAACATATGCATAAAATAAGGGTCGTCGGATTTTACGGTCATCTTAAAAAGGATGGAGTCCGGAAGATTATCCGAAAAAATATTCGATTTTTTTGATAAAAATCAGAATACAAGAATAAGCTGGAAAGAGGACTTAGACGAAATTACGATAGAAGAAGAAATCCTAAGTAGACAGCTATTTAGAAAGAAAATTGAAGAGTTCGAAGGTTTCAAAGGAAAACAGAAGAAAAAAGTGCATAAATTATTTCACGTGGTCCTTAGATGGCCTAATTCGAAAGAAAAATATAATCATGCATACATATACAAATACACAAATATATTACACAGTGTTTAATAACTTTCACGATTATTGAATTTAACACGTACATGTAATACATTTAAATTGGCTAATTTACACACGGAGGTGTTTTAAATTTAAAAATATAGAGCACAACTACTATGGCAATATTAATGGGGTAAATGTAAAGTAGTACTATTTTGATATTAATCCATTTATAGATTCCGGTAGATAAAGACAGAGATTCTTTGGCCATATGATACGTAAAAATGAACTGGGAAAAACGGTCATACACTTCTCTAACAGAAGCTAAGAGAAATAGAGGACCACCTCCGATCCGGTTTATAGATTACATCCAAAACACGGCGGGCTTATCAATACAACAAAAGCTGCTTAAGTGTGAAATAGAAAAAAATGTTGGAATGTGCTCATGATTCGGTCACGACGTCTGAACACAGACAACGACACAGAAGAAGATAAAGAAACTTTCAAAACAGATGTAAGCATTGCAATTAAACGAACTGACGGAATCGAATGATGAAATATACGTTATTAATTTATTACGTGTACGTTTATAATTTTTCAAATAATGCTTAACCGTAACAAATTAAATACTAGTTTTATGGGACACTTTTACGTCGGGTTAAGAGGTCACTTTTTCTTCACTTTGATTGTACAATTTTTTTTTCATTTTCAACAGATATCATTTTTTCTTACGGGCTTCACTATAGAACCTTTCATTTACCTTGGGTCATGTTTAAAGATTACACTTAGAAATAGACGAGTTGAACTGTTTAAAACTTTTTTTTTTCTTATATGCAAGGTCGCTTTTCGTAGGAATATTTTCGTTTTCAAATTTTATTTTACTCGCGGACACTTTTGTGAATTTTATTACATAATAATAATAATAATAATAGGAAAATAATGTAAATAATAATCAATAATAATGAGAAATTATCATTTTATGTAAACGTTATTGTAAGTTATTATTAGTACTATTGCTATTATAAAATAAACGACGAAAAAGTAATTAAAATCATTAAATTTATATATATATATAAAAATAACAAAGCTTTTCGGCTATTAAGCTATTATTAAGTGGAAGTAAAAAAAAATAAAAATATAAACAATTTATGAAAAATATAAAACAAAAAAAAAAAAAACATAAAAAGACAATACTTGATTTAGATGTACATTACAAAAATAGCAAAGTAGTAAAACAGTTATAAAATAGTATGTATTTTTACGTCCACTTGATAATGACTTTAGAGCAGAAAAGCTTTGTCGTCTTTCTATATATATAGAAATTGAGCGATTTTAATTACTTTTTTGTTGTTTACTTTTTTTAAAAAAAAATCACTACATTTCACGCGATTCAAATTAATATGAATTAGAAAAACTCAAACAGCGCACGAAACAGTCATGTTTAATATCAGACTCCGAGATCACAAGAACATTGTATGGATTAAACGACAAACAAAATTAGTAGATGCAGTAGAATGCGTACCTTAACTAAAATAGAAATGGCCAGTACACACTGCCGGACGAGATGACAATAGATGGACCAAGGGTATATAGCAGTGGTGGCCGATTAACTACTTCTTAATTTTATCCATACATTTCTCAAATTCGAGTACGGTCCAAGTACATTGCCTTGAGAAACACCGGAACAGAGCGCTATACTATCACCACACGCTTCACGTGTTTTAACAACGTATCTTCTATTCTCGAGATAAGTCTTAAATCAATTGATTATATTTCCACGAAAATCACAGGCATAAAGTGAGAGCAATAACATTGAGTGGTTTGCCGTATCAAATGTTTTACAAATATCGAAACATACTGTAATTACTGATCTACGTTAGTATAAGCAGGCAACAATGCGAGAAGTATGCGCAAACAGGGCATCACTAGTACTTTACCTGAAATAAAACCGCATCGATTATTATTGAGAACGTTAAATTATAAGAAAATTTATTTTTTAAAGAACATCAGAGTATACGCTGCTTTTATAGCCAATTTTACGAACAGACCCGACCCCAACTTGATAACACTCTAAACTCGACAGATTCGTTAAATAAATATATCAAAGTTTTTCAAAATATATATTTTTTTATTTGCGTTATTTTTACTTTATCATGTCCGAAGGATGATTGAATAGGGATTGAAAGCTAGAGCTATTCTACTTAATCGAGTAGCCCAAAAAGAAGTAGCAGATGAAGACAACGATACGCTATCAGCATTTTTGTATATTTAATTAACTATTTCCGTCATACTATATTTAAAGTATTTAATAAAACAGAAACAATTTTATCATTTCCATCTAACTTGATCATGTTATTATCCTTAATTGTAATCACTTTAATTCTAAACTTTTCCTATAACCCGTTTTATGAACGTCTTTGTTTATTTTATCACCTACTCAATAACTCTGTCCAATTTTACTTTCCTCATAGCACGTAGTACTTGCTTAGATAATACTTCGTATGCATTATTAAATGAGAATTTTATTGTTAGTTTGAAAAAATGATCTTTTTTGGTTTAGTCATGTCAATTATTTTTTGAATAGTTGAATGTGGCGATTTTTTAAAAAAAATAATAATAAAAAAAGAGTTAAAATCACTAAAGGTGAAAATGTTCCATAATAAAGCCTGTAAAAAAAGTAAAATTATCTATCGGAAAAAAGTAACATCAAACATAATCCTGAGTGAAAGCTATCCATAGAGAGAGATCTATACTAGTAATAATATTTCTTTCACATACGCGAGTACAAACCACTTGTTGAAATCTGGCCAATTTTACGTGTTCTTACGATGACAACTGATAATAATAACGAAACAATAATACGTAGTCATCGTCAAATCAAATATATTTCTTTTTTCACAATAAAGGGACTCTGGTGGTTAGTGATAACGTTTCAGTATTCTGCTCTCTCACGACGTAAGTTCGAATTTCATTCAGAATGAGAAGTTTTTATGGAAAAAAACCTCTAGCCAATCCAGGTATTCATTTAATTTGTGGATAAATGAGTACCAACTTGCTGGAAAAAAAGTAAAAGACAATGGAAAACCACCCACCCGGTATGCCCAATCTTCAGTAGATAAGGATCGTTTAGATGACGTGCTCTATCAATTTTATTCGGATATAAATGAAATCTACATAACGATAATAAATACATTAATAATAATACACTTACAGGTCCGCTTAAAGTGCCGGAACCTAATAAATCGCCGCTCCGCATTCTACAACCCGTAATGCTATGATGACGCAACATCTGTTTAGCGGTCCAATAAATGTGTTTGTAGTTAGTTGCACAAATTCTAGTTACTTGTTCGTTCACTATAAGATAAATAAAATCCGTTTAATTATTTAACATAATCATATATTCTTCTGTGTAAACTCGCTTAACGAGTATTTAGTCCGCTGTTTTAGATTCCATCTTTGTTCTTATACCCGCTATACGATATCGAGCCTAGGCTGTAGTTAGATATAAAATTGCAGCGGCTGCACTTAAATTCATGTTGCTCGTTGTTATCATTATTCGTTGCTCGGCTCATCTTTTTCTTTTTGACGTATTTACGACCCTCCCCAAAATAGTTGCTTTGTGAATTTCCATTCATTCAACGTCGTTGGTGTGCTTTATTCTTAATTTCTTCAAATCGTCCGCAATGAGGTATTTATTTCTTAACTTTGGACATCCCAATGGCCTTTTTCCGTTGTTTAAGACTTCATAGAACAGCCTTGGGAATGCGTTCATCATCCATATGGATCACGTTCTTCCCACTTAGCCCGTTTTTCTGCTAAAAGCTGTTCTATTGAACACCATACCGTTGTATTCAGTATGTATTCGTTGACTTTTCCATGTTTCCAAGTGACGTGCAGTATTTTCCGGAGAAATTTGAAATGACACGTATCTACCCTTTTTTTCTGCATTGTTGACCACACTTCGCCACCATAGAGCGTTGTCGGAATCATCATAAACCGATATTTTGATTTTAGTCGTGTGTACTCTAATCATATCAGAAGTATCAATGGAATTTAAAAAAACGATAATCATGGAAACCATTTAGGTAGAAGGCACATTATATAGATAAAAATGTATCTTTCCATATTCATGTCGGGAGAAGAAACGAATGATAGCAAAATACCCGTATACGAAGATACCGATTGCAATAGAACGCTTGCATTGTTGTTGATATAAGCCGAATTGTCTCACGCGGCGCTTTTTAATAGTAAGTCTCACTTAAGTACCAATAACAAGTTAATTTTATATAAAACTAGTATCCGCCCCACAATGACATATTCTTGTCTAGTTTGATGCTCCGTACATAATTGTAATTTTAAGAATCAATGTTTAATATGCATTTTAAATGCATTTCGTTATACCGGGATATGCACCACCGCACGTTAAATATTCCGTATATTGAAGATTATTTATTTAAATTAGCGAAGAAATTTTTTCAAAACTGCAGTATACATACAGCAATTCGCAATTAGGATTCTAGGTAACTTTACGTTTATGTATACCATAGGTACAAACATGGCTGTATTAAACATAATTTATTATAATGCGCGCTATTATTATATTCGCAACATGTCCGATTGTTATTATTCGCGCAATTATGTAGTTATGAAGATATTTTAATATTTATGTGTATATCTCTTGTACGTGTTATTATAATTTTGTCTTTATCGTGGGCTTCTTTTTTTGTTTTGTTTTTTTATTATTTATTTATTTTAATGTTTTAACTCTTCATAATTTTTGTATCATTCAGGTTTTTTTTTTTTTTTTTAAGTTATGTATATTTTTTTTATTGTTTGACAATTTTTTAAATCGCCCTCGCGTATCACACTCGCGTTTAACTATAGTGTTGTTATTTGAATATTGTTACTGCGGTCAAGTTGAGTCTCACGCCGGAACCCCACTATGTATATAATTTATACACTTTTTCACTCTTATAATTGATTGAGTTTTATAAGATTTTGATTTTACATTTATATATAAGGCATTTATTATAACAAACACTAATTTTTGAAATATTAAAATGTACCTTAAAATTTGATAAATAGTATAAGCATTTCTATTTATTTAATAGATATTTGGTTTAGTCCATTCCATATACTTTTTTATTTGTGTTAAAAAGTTTATTCTTCTTTTATACGTATATATACGCAATAATAAACGCCAATGATCATATTTTTTTTCTTTTTTTAACTTTAACATTCCAATTTTAATTTAGTTTATGAGTAGATCTTGCATCTCCTTTCTATTATTATATAATAGGATTGCGGACCTGGAAGGTACGCGACAATAATCTCTCAATACGAATAAATTCGCTGATTACATAAGAATTAAGGAAATATTGTACTGACGTATTTGCTCAATCTAAAAACATAATTTTAGAGATAAAGGCAAAATACTGAACAAAAACATCGGTTATACACACTGCCAGACCGTGAAAGGTAAACAACTTTATACTACAGATATTACAATTACTAAGAAACTCACGTCATATAAGATAACAATTAATGAAAAAGAATATTTTTCAGCGTTTTATAACTTAAAATTTAAATGTTCGTGTGAATTACGATATTTGAATAAAATATTAAAACATGACCGTGTAATATCAGTCGGACATAAAAAACAATCGATTATAAAGTTGCGTATAGAATGATACCCGCGTTAGATTAAAAAAAAAAAAAAATTGTAAGTATATTCAAACACAAATGAATAATTAATATATTTTTTTTAATCATTCCAACAACGTATTATATCTTAATCTGACATTTAATATGAAAAGTGTATAACAATTGAAAAATTTAAATTACATACGATTATTGTTGTTATAACGTTATTCCACACAAATTCCCGTTATTAAAAATCGATTACCGAGAGGATGGAATAATATTCGCGAGAGAGAAAAATTAATAAGTTTAATTTGAAAATTTACCTTTCAGCCGAGCTTCTAGATTTATATCGAAATTAAACTTGTCATCGTGTTGCAAATATTCTAACGGCGTAGGTGATTGAGGCACATTATCCGTAATAAACGGCTTCAGCGCTTCCGTTGTTACAATCCATGGAGAAATTGACGTCATAAAATTCTTCGATAAAAACGGACCAAGTGGCGTCATTTCCCACGCTTGAATATCTCGAGCTATAGTGGAAAACAATGTTATAATAAATAATTCAAATGGTTTTTAAATAATTCTAGTGTACTATTGCGCGGAAAATACTGTACGTTAAAAAAAAAAAAAATAAACAAAGATACAATAGAAAAGGTTAGCGACACAATCAGGATAAGAAGGGTCGCCTTTTATGGGCGCATAAAAAGAATGGACAACAACCGTCTTACCAAAAAGGTATTTGACTTCTTTGACAACAACCCGAAAAGTAAAGTGTCATGGATGGTGTAAGTCAAAAGGTATGTGGAACATATGGGAATATCTGATGAAGAAATCAAAGATAGAAACAAGTTAAGACATAGGATTCAAACCTTTTCAAGGATTCCATGAGCCTGCGAATTAAAACTTTTGTCCGGAGAGTCGCACTGTACGCCTGTGAAACATAGGCTTTACGTAAATAAGAAAGATTAAAACGTCAAGCTTTTGGAAGTTTAGTGCTATCGAAGAATGCTGAGAATATCATGGATGATAAAATCACAAATAAGGAGGTATTCGAAAGAATAGAAGAATAACCGGAGATAATAAACACGATCGAAAAGAGAAGAAATAGTAGGATCGATCATCAAATCAAACATTGTAAATGGTTAAAAAACTTAATAGAAGGAAAAACAAATGGAAAATTAAGAAGTGAACCAAGAAATCGCTTTATGGCAGCCATAAGAAGCACTCCACAATTGATCAAGTGCACAGGATCACAACGGTAATCAATAGAGCATTTGAGGAAAAAAAATATTGCCCGGCCGTCTTCTTAGACGTAGCGCAAGCTTTCGATAAGGTATGGCACGACGGGCTGACCTATAAATTAAGCCGAATTCTGCCAGGTAACATCTGCCGTTTGCTCATGTCTTATTTATCAGAAAGACAATTTAAAGTACAGCAAGAAAATGCTACTTCCGCATCCTACAACATAGAAGCTGGAGTTCCGCAGGAAAGCGTTCTCGGTCCCATCTTGTATCTTCCATACACAGAAGACTTAACGGATGCGCAAACGACGATAGCTACGTTCGCCGACGATACAGCTATATTAGCCGTTAGCAGTAGTCATTCTGAAGCTATAAATAAATTGCAAAACTCTTTGAACAGAGTGCACGAATGGGCATCAAACTGGAAAGTTAAAATCAATGAAGAAAAATCAACGCATATAACTTTCACATCCCGACGAACAGATGTGCATCACCAAGTGTACTTAGGAGGTAAACCTGTTCCACAGGTTCACTCAGTCAAGTACCTTGGTATGCACCTGGATAAGGCGGCTGACCTGGGAAATACGTGCCAGAATGAAATGTAAACAAATAAAGAAAAAACTCAGCAGTTATATTGGCTTATTGGACGCAAATCGCCTCTAGACGTAAGGTACAAATGCCTACTGTATCGGCAGATCATAAAGCCAATATGGACTTATGGTCTGCAGTTATGGGGCTGTACCAGAAGGTCTTCTAGAGCAAAGATCCAAGCTAGACAAAGCATAATACTAAGAGCAATTGTCGATGCATGCCGTTATTCGAGAAATGATGATATTCATCGAAGACTTGCACATCTCGCTTGTAAACGAAGAGATTAGAAAATTCGCTACAGCACACAAGAAGAGGCTACACCAACATGTCAATGTGGAAGCTACCAATTTATTAGATACTAGTCAAGACATCAGGCGTCTTAAAAGGCGGCACCCGTCAGACTTATTATTATGAAGTCATTAAATTCTATTACATAAATAGATTAATACAAACTAATTTTCGTAGTCATGGTCAATGGACTACCGACTTGAACCCATAAGTTGGCTAACAGGATGATCTTGTTAGTAAGCTACACTTTACTAAATTTGATACTTATTTAACTTCAATGAATTAAGATCGTATCTTTATTAAAAAAAAAAAAAAAAATAAAAATAATAATAAAAGAACATATTTATGCGAACATAAATTATGCTGCTCTTGCCAGGAAATTATTTGTTTAGCTGCAGCCCATGTTGCCCACCAACCTAGCGATTGAGGAGAAATAACGATGATGATGATGATATATATATATATATATATATATATATATATATATATATATATAAATTTGATCAGAAAAAATTAAAATAGAGATCATTCATTTTAAGACGCAAACTGACAAAATTAGCTATAAACGATATTACTGATTTATTAAAATTAATCTTAAATCAGAATAACACTTTATCTTTGTTCATTTGATATATTATAGACAACACTGACGATACAAAAATACACACGTTATTTTTAAAACAAATAGCTTATGATACAATTTATCCATAAAATTCACATGGCATAGCTCGAAATGATGTTAGGTTCAAAATTACGAAGGATTTTTGAAAATAAATAAATTGTAGAACGTAAATTAATAAGTAATATTAACAATTTTTTAGACATTGAATTTAAACAAAAAACCTAAAAAAAAAAAAAAAACTATCAAAAAACCGCATAAATGCAGCTTTTATCTAATTTATGTTAGTAACTAATAAATACTTCAAATAATTATGTTACATCTAAAAATAAACTAGCAAATGACGAAATATATAAAATTGAATGCCCGACTTTCGAAAAGTCAGTCACCATGCAAATGTAAATTAAATGTAGCATGTAAATATACACAAATATTAATCACATCAGCGTGCACGTTCCAAGTATCGTTAAATGATGCGAATAATGGATATTGTATAGAGTGACCCAGAGAAGACGGACGATTTTATTTTTTTTTAATAGCGCAGTTGGGAACACGATTCATTTTTGTCCCGTTTCAGTTATCATAGAGTTATCAGAGCATCCTATAACGAGGAGCGAACGTTTTTCGTGGAACGTTATTTTCGAAAAGAATTCAAAGTTACGTAGCGTAAACCTGTATTATCTCTCAATTGAATTTTATGGTGGTTGAAAACTTTCGAGAGGCAGCTTCTGCAACGGATAAAAAAAACGTTCCGTTTACGAAACACATTCATGAGATTTGGAAGACCTGAAAATTCGGATATTTGAAACAATTTCAAAAATTCAGCAATCTATACTCGAAAAAGTGTTCGAAAATGTTGTAAAAAGACTGAATGACTGAATGAATATATTGTTGCAAGTAGTGGTCATCTGGACGATATTGTGTTCAACAAATGATTGTAAGCTAATCTCTCGTTTTCCTGTTTCTAAACAAAATTTCATTCAAAAATTTTGGTCGGGTAGTTTTTGAGTTATTCAAAAAACAAAACCGCCCGTTTTCTCTGGGTCGCCCTATATATATATATATATATATATATATATATATATATATATATATATATATGTATATATGAAAAGTAGATAATGTACCATGTATTGAAATGTGGGAACTTGAGGATGCAATACGAAAATCTAGGAAAAACAAATCGGTAAGGGAAAATGATACCAGCAAAAATACTGAAATGTGTCCAAAAGTGAAAAAGCAGTTGCTGGAGATTTTAAACAGAACATATAATGTTAGTATAATTCCGGCCGATTTCAAAAATAATAGATTTTTAAGTGGTTTCACAAACATGCTTACAATACAGGAACATATCTTTAATGAGCTACACATGATACATACATATATACATATATATATATATATATATATATATATATATATATATATATATATAATATGTTGAATATATGGAAGAGTAGTGATTTTATAAATTATAAAGCAAACAAAATATAACAAAGTTTAATCACTAAAAGTTTTCTAAAAGTGAAATTACGTCCGGCCAGTAAAATATGCATATTAAATTTTTAGTTGTCATTATATAAATATTTCTGGTAATTCACATGTAATATTTATTGTGTAAGCTTGAAAATGACGTAACTGTCGAAAAGCTTTGCAATAAAAAACTTATAGTGATTAAACTTTGCTATATTTTGTTTGCTTTATATATGCATGTGTGTGTAAATATATATAGACATGAATACATGTACATACAAATTAAGTAAATAAATAATTACCGCTCCAATCGTTCAGTAAAACAAAACCGAAAATATACTGCTCGATATCATTCATTTCTAAAGGTTCGCCGTAATTATTAATATTTCCGCCGCCGAGAAATATTCCAACTTCTAGTTCATAATCCAATCGCTTAGTTTCTGAAAATATTGGTTTTTCATTATTGTACGTAGTAACAACTTGACCGCAAGGACGTCTTACTAGTGTATCTGACACAACAACCGATGAGGATCTGCCGTGATAAGCTATTGGCATATTATGCCTGTAAATATAAACCAAACGTATTAACGACTAATTGTTTACTTAGTAACTTTTTTTTTGTTTCAAAACCTTAGATTCAACAACCGTTATTAAATCTTTAGATGTAATTTTACGGAAAACTATATTCAAAATAAAGAATGAAAATTACGGTTATTCGAATAAAATTATTAGCGAATAAACATTTTTTTAAATGTGCAAGAATAAATTTTCTGATTTCGAAGAGAGTTAAATATATAAATGCAACAATTAAATAAAATTTTAAATTACATAATTATACGATACGAATTTGTCAAATTAATAAATATTATTTTTCTTTTAAGTTCTCACGAATGAATTACATAATAATAATAAAAAAATTACCCAATTTGAAGAATGTGGAATGCAGTATTTTTTTTATTAAAGTAAACAATAAAAAACAAGTTAGAATTACTAAAATTTTTCTTTATGAAAAATCACCAAAATTTTTCCGCTGTTAGGTCTTTATCAAGTGAAATTTAAAAAAAAATCAAATATATATATATATATATAAATTATATATATATATATATATATATATATATATATATATATATATATATATATATATATATAAAATGAGGAAAATAAAAAATTAATTTAAGATTACAATACACAATAATCAACACAATGAAAAACAGTATTAATAAAATAATCCGTGACCTTAAGATTACAATTCACAAAAATCAGCACAATGTAAAACAGTATTAATAAAACAATCTGACTTAAGTGAATTGTAATCTTACATTAATATTCTCTCATTTCATATTTTTACTCTTTTTTTTTTTTTTTTTTAA
Organism: Coronaproctus castanopsis; assembly: GCA_032883995.1. Taxonomy (NCBI): domain Eukaryota; kingdom Metazoa; phylum Arthropoda; class Insecta; order Hemiptera; family Monophlebidae; genus Coronaproctus; species Coronaproctus castanopsis. Next base: position 30,662,130 of record CM065054.1, on the reverse strand, counting down.
ATTTCAATTCATAATGACCTAACAGCCGAGAAAAGCTTTGTGAGTTTGCATAAAGAAAAATTTTAGTGATTTTAACTTCTTTTTTGCTGTTTATTTTAAAAATTACCCAATTAAACGAATAAAAATAAGCCAATTCATAGAGGGAAAAATAATAAATCAACCGAATCTTTAAAAAGTCCGTAAAGTGAACAATATAAAGGCAAAGAAACACTAAAAACTACAAAAAATTAAAAAAGAAACGATTATTACCATTTTTATTACATATCTTTTGTTAAACATCCTATACAAAAATATCGAATCATGCGAATAATTATAACTAAAAAAATATTATCTTTACGTAGGTGTGTGCCCTGCGTGAACATCTACTTTTACATCTATCGAGTTTTACTTAAAAATTCTGAAAATGATAATGTACCTCAAATGTTTCCCTAATATTTGTTAGCCGATAAAATAAAAATTGACATTAGCGTCGACAACTTTACACTTTTTCACAACGGTACTACAGCTAAAATCCAATTCTCTGTTATCTTTCTTCCTACGCCATCTCTCCGATCGAAGTTTGGCGATCAACATAGCCGTATCTGTCTTGTCTTTGAACACATCTGTCAATTCTGTAGACGTCTTGTTATACCATCAACGCATATCAGCTCTCCATGAAATTTTTCTTCTCTCTAACTTCCGATGTCCCTTGATGAAACCATTCAGGTCAATTTGGATAAATAATACCTATCTAGATGCCTATTTATATGGTCTTAATATTTAATTTTCTGGAGCGTATATTATATAGCGGTTCTGTTTGCTTTGACGTTTTTCGCAGCACATCTGTACATGATCCCTGTATGAAATCTTCAAAATACGACGTTATATATACATCTTTAAGCGTGGATGTGAAAATTAAATTTTCCATACCGTACAGTAGTACCGGCTAGGCATAGAATTTCACCAGTCGTAGTCTTAACTGGTAGGTTAGTATCTTTCCGGGTTATCAGATTTTTCATATTTAAAACTTGGTTTTTCAATAAGTGATCGTATCTTGATCGATTGAACGGTTTCCTCATGAAACGAAGTTCAGGGATACTGAAATTTAAGAACTCTGTGATGTGACCATTTACTGTTAATTGTGTATTGGTAACCATTATGTTTCGCTTACATTTATTATTATCGATAGATAATGATCGCTTTTATCGATATATAATGTACAATTAAATTTGTTGCGATTCATTTTAATTTTTTTTTAGACGTTAAATTTTCTTTTGGTGTATTTATATTTGTCTTAAACGTTACGCAAACTACGACCTAGCAGAGTAATTATAAACTGCGAACTATTCAGACTTGATTTACACTATAGGCAAGATACTTATGGTCAGTCTTCAGTCAGTCTTGAACCGTCAATAATCAAATTCGGTTGTATTCTGCTTTTAATAAAAATATTTTTATTTGTTTGTATTTAAAATTAATTTAATATTTAATTAATTATTTATATTTCCCATCGATAAATGTTCTCGACAAGCCAAAAGTTTTTTTGGATTCATCGTAACTGTAACGGAACTTAATCGCAGTGTGAATGTACATTGTTTCTCATTTAAGAATATTTTACCGGACCGAGACGAGAGCGTGACCGTACCTGTAGTGTGAATCAAGCCTGATTATGCAATTTTTGAAGTTTACTCTCTCAAATAAATTATTGTAAAAGATGCATAGTCGGCCGTGAATAACTGTGACCAGCCTGTTTCGTTATTAAATTTGCGTAGGAGTGGATGAGTGTAGATAAGCATGTAAGAACTGCAACTATCGTATATCAATTCGAGCAGGGTTTTTCCCATAAAAATCATTTGATACTGCGTTAAATAATGATGTTAAATAATTACTAAATTTATCATTGATCCCTTATGGAAAAGTTTTGTCGATGCAGTTTATACATACGTCTTCAAAAATTTGTCACTTTTGGTATACACATTACGTTTACATAAAAACGAGTAGTAATTAAAAACTTTTTCACCGGAACTCAAAAGTTTTCGAAAAAATTAATTTTTGAAGTGCTTTCAAATTTACTAAATCAACAAAATCAAAACAAAAAACCGGTTATTTATCGGATATTCAATTTAAAATTACTAAATATACTTATTAAAAGCAATGCACATAATTAAAGTACGATTTTTTTTGTTAAATAAATAATACTTCTTTTAAACTTTAACGTTGAAAATAAACATACATTAATGCCATTATTCTACGATTAGTATCAAATGTTAACGATTGGAGCAATGAATTGAAAACTTTTTATTTTTAAAATTAATGGCGAACAACTTTTACAATGAATTCGATTGAAAATTATTATAATTAATTACAAAATTTTAAAAATAATTTAAACGTAATTTTTTTGCAGATATTAAGCTGATAAGAACAGATACTGCACTTTGATCTTGCCCAACGGAGCCGAGAAGCGATATTAAGCTATAAAATTACGTTTAAATTATGTTAATATTTTTGTAATTAATTATAATAATTTTTAATCTAATTCGTTATAAAATTTGTTCGCAATTAATTTTAAAAATAAAAAATATTCAATTCATCATCGATACTAACGCTCCAGTCGGTAACATTGAATACTAGAATTAACGTTTGTTTATTTTAAACATTAAAGTTTGAAAGAATTATAATTTCCTTTTAAAAAAATTCTACTAGTTTGCGGCGCTTTTAATAAGTATATTTAGTCATTTTAAATTGGATATCCCATACATAACGTTTTTTTTTTTTTTTGAAGTATCGTTGTTTTCAGTGATTAACTTGGTTGGCATCTTTTTAAACAAAAAAAAAAAAAAAATAACGTCGTTATATGCAAAATTGATGTTTGTTTATTTTTGGAGATATATGTATAAACTCAATTTATGCCTAAAATTGAAGATTATCTAATTTACATAGTTCATTCATTCGCATTTAAGGTTAAAAAAGATTTTCACTTAGGTGTTCATTACATATCGGAGAACGATTACATCGCATAAGTTTAAAAGAAGAAAAATTAAAATAACGTGAAATTATTTCTTACCAATTATATCCGAATAATTCGCGCTCGAATAATTGATTACAGTTTTTGGCGTGATATAATGAAGCGAAAAAATCTGTGTAATCGCCAATTTCGACGGGCATATGCATTTTTGCTTCAGATTGTTTGACAAACGAACTGCAACGATAAAACAAAATATGAGTCGAAAGTTAACTACGACTCGAACGAGTTGACTATAAAGCACGATCTAAATAGACGACGCAATCAAGCATTGATTAACATTTCGATCGTTAGTAATCAAAGATCGTATGTGTATCCCTTTTATAAATTGAAACGACGCGTATTTTTACTAACGAATACGATCAACGGATAGTGTTCGAAACACGCGGAAGTAATAAGAGGTATAACATTTTTAAAGTGGGGTTATTTTTTCTAACACGAAACTATTGCATAATTTAAGAATTTACAAGAAAACTTTACTAATTTTAATAAATAAGTCTGCTGTTATAACGATATGACATTTATAAAGTGGGTTTGTTCATTTATATTTTTAACGCGAAACTATTGTATAATTTAGGAATTTACGAGAAAAGTTTTGCTAATTTTAATAAGCTGTACGTCAGGAACAAATATAAGTGAGGAATCCACCCCACCCTCAAAAAAAAGAGGAAATAAAGAATAATAAAGTACTGTAATCTGAATTATAGTAGATTCCTAAATTCAGCGACCTATGCTCGAAAAAGTTTTTCGACAATTTTGCAAAGACTAAACGAATGTATTGTTGCAAATGGTGGTTATCTAAACGATATTGTGTTCCACAATTGATTGTAAGCTAATTCATCGTTTTCCTATTTTTAAATAAAATTTCATTCAAAGTTATTCAAAAAACAACAAAACCTTTGCGTGGGTCACCCTATATATTTAATTTAATTAGTTTGATAAATTATAATAAAATGATTTTTTATATTGTCAAACATTCAACATTATTGCTCATTTGACTCGTTTATTTCGGATAAGTGTTTGCGAATGGATCTCAGATATAATACGAGCAGCAGGTAGTGAGAGACATCTCTTCCCTCCAAGTTAAATCTATATTCGCCACTGCTATAAGCAATAAGTCTGTTCTCATAACAGCGTGACATTTATAAAGTGAGGTAATTTTTAATTCTTTTTTTTTTATGATATTTATAAAGTGGGGTTATTTTTAATTTTTTAAACACAAAACTATTGTATAATTTAAGAATTTACCAGGAAAGTGTACTAATTTTAATAAACTGTAATAAACAATTAGAATAATAAAACGATGATAGTCTTAATTTTTTCTCATTATTGTTCAATTAATTAAACGATATATATATATATATATATATATATATATATATATATATATATATATATATATATATATATATATATTATTTATTATAAGAATAAATATAATACAATTACGACATGTAAACAATGACTAAATAAAATTTAACAAAATAATTGCTGATTGTCATAGGCAAATATTGAAAAAAAAAATTGCATCACAGTTTTACAAATTTTATTCTACTTAAATTACATAATTATGTAAAATAAATAACTTAATAATTCATCGTTGTATTTATAATTCTCGAGCAGTTTATTTCGATTTTTTTTTCAATATCGCTGAAAAAATTTGGTCTCCTTATTAAATTTATTCTGTAAAGGTATTTATAGATACAAAAATAAATTTTCAAAGCAATTTGAAAAATACATAATTCGATCCTATCAAATCATATTTCAAATAATTTTCTTTTTTTTGTTTTTGTTTTTTTTTTATATACATTGCACAATTGTTTTCCTGTCAATTTTCAATATTTTTTCAAATTTTAGCAGTTCAACAAATAGTTCTGGTTTTTTATAAATGTCATGTATTTTGTCTATATTGGGCCACAAAATTTATGAGTGACGTAATTTAAAGGGAAAAGATCCGAGATCACTTAAATTCGTTGTAAATTTGCGAGTAAATCATACTATGAATTCGTAGCAACTGGCGTTAACAGACTTTTACTTTAGCTATTTTTCATTAAATTTAAATAATAAACAACAATTGAATACGAATTTTCAGCACATATGATTCAATAATGAAGAATATGACGAAGTAACAAATTTATCAAAACCTAAATAATCATGAATGTTGAAGAAATAATTAAATTATTTATTATAGAGAATACATACTTCAAGTTCGTCATTGATAAAAGAAAAATCAGACTTATAATTAATCATCACGAGACCATCTAAATGACTGAAATAGGAATGCTGAAACGCAAAAGATATTAAGGAAATGCAGCAATGGTACCAATCTAATACGTGCAATATCAGGAATACAATGGGGAAGTTACCCCAAACCAAACCTTATACTGTATAAAACACTAATACTGTCTCATTTTAACTACTCGTGCCATATTCCTAAATTCAAATTCCAGCAACACCAAAAAAATCCAGGCAGCATATAATAAAACATTACGCATTTGCATCGGGGCAATGAACTCAAGTCCCGTTAACAAAATTAGAGCAGAATGTGCTGAACCAAGTATTATAATACAACAACAATATATTACAAATAAATATATGTTAAAAATTAAAGGAAATAGAAAACCTTACTGGCAAAGTAGGACTTTACAACTTCTGGTGGTGACTGCTAGAAAATTATGCCACATACAGATAAATTACCAATATATACAATTAAATACGAAAACTATACACAACCACTTCAACATTACAATACAATAAATGTATTCTCTAAACAAACTGGTATTAATATGCAAAATAAAATATTACAATAGATATTATTTACTAACTTTCCTAACCATGAACGGATTTATACTGATGGATCTATAGACATTAATAGACATCGATATCCAAGCAGCAATATATCATGAAAATAACCTTCAGAATAAAATACGCTGGTTCATCCGCAAACACTGAAATATATGCCATATACAAAGTACTTGTCTATCTCAAAAATAAAAAACAAAGAAAATTTATAGTAACGACAGACAGCTGCAATACAGTCATTGATTGCTATTAATACAAAACAAGACAATATTGTCACTAAAATAAAAACCATACATGAAAAAATACAGAATAACAAATCAACAATTACACCGATGTGGATACACTGCGGTATATATGGGAATGAAATAGTAGATAACGCAGCAAAATCGAAAACAAATATAAAAATAGATAATATTAATAGACACCATACAGAATTAACCCACAAATAAAAATAATGAAATATGAACAAATGCAAGAATATGATAAACAAAAAGAAATAGGGAAAGTGGTTGGTTATGCATATTAGATAGACAGATAGATAGGCGCAGCAATATTAGTTTATAAAAGTAATCGCCTTCTTTAGATGACGTTATATTAAGTTTACATAGTTTTCCTTACTTATCTTCAAAAAACATGTTCATTAGTTTCTGACGTCACGAAATATCAGTAATTTAACCTCACACAAAATAATAACATTTAACTATGCGGAAAATTATATGTGGGTGTGTAATTTTTCCCCGCAATATCTGAATATGAAAAAATAAATAATATTCTCAATGAATTACAGCAATTCATAAATGATATCACCACAGTATACAATGAACAATAAAACACATGGTAATAAATCGAAAAAACAGAAACTTAATAACAACACCGTTGACAAATGATGAAGAAATAATAGAAAAATTATTGAAATACCGAGTATCTAAGAAGTAATGTAAATGAACAATGGTACACGGTCAAAAAATAAAAATACGCATTGAGAAGGCTCGAAACGCATTTTCTAGTTTAAAAGGAATATTATGTAGTAAAATCATCGGTAAGACACGTGGTAGGTATCATCATGATATACATACATTTTCAGTATTATAAGTTGTCTATTTAAAGACTACTTAATTATTCTTTTCTTAATTTCCAACAAATACGATTAAGTACTAAATTTGCAATTTTAACGAAACAATGAAATATTCAAGTACTTTTTATTTATAAAGTAATGAGAGAAGAAATTAAAGAATTCGATTACCCAGTGTTCAAGTGAACGTTTTCAGTGGACAAATATAACTGTATATCTCTACGGGCTTCTACCCACGCTTCGCGATTAAGATTCATGAGATGTTTTAACGAACTCTGTTAATAATAAACACGATACGAGTAAAATACTAAATGATTATTACGAAATTTTTATTTTTATACTATTAAAAACTAAAGTATTTTATTACAAATTGTTCTATACCATTTTTATATAATTTTATTAAAAATATTTTACCCAATTGAAATTTTACCACATTCAACTTCGCTATATTGTTTAATTTTTGTTTACAAGATAGAAATACAGCACTGTGTAGTTATTTACAAAGTGATTTTCCAGTTTTAAAAATAATTAACTGCAACAATTAATCTCTCGATGAAGGAAACAAAAGTCAGAAACACAAAAGCTCGATCAATTTTAACTAAAAATTATATAAGCTTGAAAAAAATCCGGTGCTTACCTGATAATTTATAAAAATTACCATTATCAAGTGAAAAATTTTAATTCGTATAAAAAAACAATAATTTCAAATTTGAATGTAACTTTGGAGTATTGTTTTGTTACAGAATGTAAATAAATCGTTTATTTCATGATTTAGTGAAAATCGGCTGTTTAATATTATACAAAATTATATAACGGACGCAACTTTAATGTTACCTATCATTTCACATTAAAAGGAATAAATTTGTAAAATTAATATTGCTTTATTTAAAATTTAACCGTTTTACATTTATAATATAACTGAGAAACAATTACCATTTGAAATGCATCATTTAAAATACACGAGTGAAATACATTCTTAGAGTACTTCAAATCTAAAATAAGATCTCCAATAGCAACTCCGATGCGAGGACTGGGCTGAAAAATACATTTTTATCAATAATATTTTAAACATTCACCTAATTTAACGAAAATAAAAAGAATTTTATATAATTACATTTACGAAATAAAATTTGTCTAGGCGTTATGTAGGTTGTATACATTAGTATAAACATACAAACGCCTAATTACACGTATGGTGTATAGAAAAAGAAGTGAGATGAGATATGTAGTTTTTACAACATTTGATTACATTGAATTAACATTTACATTCGTATCCTAATCAGTTTGAATATTTCAAAAATTAACTAATTAATAAAATATGGCAAAATGTATATCGGGAACGCAATTATTTGTCTATACACTGATATACAACATGTTAATTAGATAACAATACTTACGAAGATTTCAATTTTATATCTCTTATATATAATTTGTAAAATATTCAATAATTATACATACATTGTGCTCGGTTGAAAAAACTCCATACGGTAAATTTTCAAGAGGAAAATTACAATCAGGCGAATAACTAACACAACAGGTTTTAGACATATTTATTTTATAAAATAATAAAAGTAAAATACACAATTATTTTAAATTCAACCGGGATATTCGCCTGAAAACAAGATATCAACATAAAGGCAAGCTCGCACTAATGTAACCCGAACCGATTGTAAGTCAGTTTTTATCATATTGATTTTCACTATTTCTTCTTATCACCGTTCTCAACTAATTTATATAACAGGCACGAATATTTTTTGCCATTTCAAAATTTATAACTGCGATATGTTATCAGAACTGTAATAAATATAAATACGATAGTTGATCAAGAGACATGTTTATCTTGTCATTTTAATAAATCATATTGATGAGTTGTTAATAACAAGAAAACTAAAATATATCCTTGTTATAGTGACATTACCACAATAATACTCGAATTTTTTCTTTGTTCATTTAGTTCTGTAGGAAAAATACGTTCCGGGGGGATGATCTTGGTTATAATAAAATATAATTAACGCGCGGAAGGTGTTAATATTAGCATGTTTGCTTATTATGAAGTTTAGTTAGCCACCAAACTTATCCAAATTTCTAATCCTATATCATGGGGTCTGGGGTTTTCAACGGGTATATTGTAATAAAGTATTTTACACTTCACGATTGTCTATCATCTTTTATACAACTTATTCGAGCTTTAACCTTGAATAAGGGAAATGAAACGGACAAAAACTTTATTTTTTAAAACTCGCAATACTAAACATTAAGCATTGGCTAATTAGGTATTTCGTTTAATGGCCTTTGACGAGCATGTTACGACCTTTTTTTCCCCCTTTAACGTCAAATGTTGGATAACTGATTACTTACTAGTATTTCGCATATATGTCGTTTAACAAGGACGTGATTGTGTGGTCCTTTTTTCATTAATTTTTAATTACTGCGGCGCCAATAATATACATATTCAGAACTGTTTCCGAATAAATAACAGCTTAGTGTCTGCGAGAAGAAAGCATATACGTTAAAAAGGAAATTAATCCGATTGCTGTATCCAATGGAAGAAATTATTACTTTTAATCTAGAAATATGTTCCTATTAAAAATTAGCCTTATTCAATTTGAAAATAATATTGCAACATTAAGTATGTTAATTTGAAAATATTTGCACAGATTTTAATGTTTAAATAGCGTACGTTCACTTAAAAAATTAGTATTTCACATCGGTAAATTTCTAAGTACTACAGTACTCTACAGCTTCCAAACAGTATATATAAATAATAATAAATTTAAAATCATATACAACTTCATACTTATTTGATTTGTTGCTTTGAATCATAAAACTTAAATTCTTTATACGCGTAAGTTTTCAATACCTTCCTTTTTTTTATACGTATAATTTAATCACGTTTAACATATACTCGAAAACAATACTTAAATTATTTTCTCGTGTAATTCACTTTTTATTCCATACGGTTAATAAAACTATGTTTGTTTTTAATATATATATATATATATATATATATATATATATATATATAATATTTTATAAAAAATTAATTAAAATATGTATACCAGAAGCTTGGCCATAATAGTAGTTGCGCGTATCTATTATAATCAACTTTATTTTGTAAATAAACGATTTTTAACCGAACGAATTCAATGATTTTTATCCGTAATAAAATAAGTAATGAATTAAAAAATATTGTTTTTATTGAGTTAGAAAATCGATTCACACTAATAACGCGACGCTGTTTGATCAGGTCTTATTTGACTGCAGCGTCGGAATTTAGTAGTTACTCTCCGTGCGATTCAGTTTTTTTTTTTTTACAAATTATTCCAGACTTATGGTTTATTCATTCAATGGCATCACCATTTAATTATAAATCTCTAGTTGAATATTGCCATAGGTAATGTAATAAAATAATTCACTTTTCAATAAATAACTTTTTACAGTCTTTTTTGACACAGCAGTTCATATTGATTGAAAGAACGAGCAGCTAAACTAATACCCATCAATGAATTTTAGGGAGGTACAACTAAGCTAGTAATTTTGCCTTCTATAATACTTCGTATTTATATCGTCTCACAATATGTTCACAACTTTCTTGTTTTTAATTCAATTTAATAACGTCGGACACTTAACGTATTTATCGCCGACTTTTTCGATTTAAGGAAATTTTATTTTAACATAACTTTGAAAAGCTTCAATTAGCTTTTGAAGATTAACACCCAGTGTTCAACTTTCACCACTACATAGCACTTTGAAATTGTTAATCGCAAGTCTAAATTGTTTTTTTTTTTTTTTTTTTCTAACTAGCACGTTATTAATTTTTGTAACAAGAAGTCTCGCTGTTCTTTTTTCGATCATATTTCGTTTTTCAATTTCGAAGGTACTTAACAGTTAAGACTTGCTCCAGCTGTTTCGTCGTATCGAGCATTTTTTGCTTTAAGTTTATTAATTGAGAGCTTCGTTATGGGCAGTAGGTTTATCTATCATTTTCTGCAACTCCTAGTGATTATTTGACATAATAAAACTGTCGTCTGCATAAGTTATTAATCGTGCAACTATTTACTTTATTTTTCAGTCATTTTTATCAAAGGCTTCCTTAAAAATTGCCTTTATGTATAAATTAAATAGAAAGAATCGTCGAATCCCTCTTTTAATAACATAACTTTCAGATTTTACTCTCTTGATTACTTATGCTATTTGTCACCAATACAGTTGACTTATAATTTATGTCATTTAAATCATCTTAAGTATTTCAAAAAGTTTTCACGGTTAACACAATCGACAGCTTTTTGCTAGTTAACTGCATATGCGTTTTGTATCTCGGCAATGTGTTGTGCGGATCATAAATAACATCCCGCGAGTGCTCATTCCATTCTTTTAAATCAAAATTACGTGCTGCGGCCCATTTATTCTTCGCGTTGTTTATGTATTCTTACGTTTATAATTCTTAGGAATGCCTTCAACGCGTGTGAAATAAGACTATGCGGTAATCAACAAGATTTTACATTGTTCTTTTTTTAAATAAAAGTTGATCTCGGCCAATCGGTGTTATTGAGGCGATGTAAATTTTAGTGAATGCTCTAGTTACATCATACACCAACATTACTGTAGTCAGAAAGAACTTTGGAGCGTATAAAAAATGAACTAATTGCAAAAATTACACGTAATCCAAACGAATACCTGCAAACTAGTTTATTGTTGATAATAATAGATTTTTAAACGATTTAAATGTAGTAATCATTATTCATTTGCTAATAATAACGACCACATTTTAGAAAGCAAAATATATTTATTCTTCATGCGATGTATTATTATTACAAAAATCTTTAAAAAATAAATGGAAAAATACGATGTTTCGTGCAAGTTAAAAAAAGTATTACAATTAAAAACACGTATAAGAAAATGCGAAAACTACAACATTGTATATTACATTAATGACTACTTATAGCAATATCGGCGGCGGGCGTTTTACCCGCTAATTATTATCCATATAATCGCATAACAACGAAATATAAGCATTAATTGTAAATTCAAACGTATATTTCATAAATGTGCAAAATAAAATGTTTTTTTTTTTTTTTTTTTTTTTTTTATCTGAACCGAACCAATTATATAGGCTTTATACAGCGACGAAATTTTTGTCTCGCAATATAATAAATATATATTATAGTAATTTATCTGAATATAGTTTTTTTTGCATTTTTTTTTAACTTTTATTTATGTTTCGTCGTGTAAACAGAAATAAATAAAAAACCGACAGACGTACGTGTATTTTTCTTATTAGTATATTACGTTATTATTATTTTTTTTTTAAATTTAATTTATGCTATTTGTATTTCTTTCTATTTTTTGTAGCAGATTTATTTCAAATTTTCCTCTATATCATCATCGTTGCTTTTATACGTTGTCATTGTTATAATTATTAAGCTACGAAGGGTAACTCGGTGTACTTACTATACAATGTGTTGTATTTCATGTTTACAATTTAAATGATATTTGTTCTTCTAAAAAAATAAAAAAATAAATAATCCGTTGAGTATTTGTTTTAAATATAAGCAAGATTTTATCTGTACCGTACGAAACATCATTAATCGAGTATATTATTATAAATCATACGTACTTAAAAGACTAATACAGTCGGCAGCTGTAAAATAGAATGAATTTTAAAAAATCGCGTAATACTACGAAATTAGAAATTACATATATATAGTTAGAAATAAAATAGTTAATAATATGGAAATAAATTCTAAATAAATTGCCTTAAAAAAACAAAAAAACAGTATTTAAAGAACTATAGCATTCTTTTATATTGTAATTTAGTGAAACGATGACTAAAAATCTAACACATTAACATGAAGCTCTGACAGGCGACAAATATAGAAAAGCGAAGGATTCGAAGGTGATAGGCATTTTACCTTAATGACAGCTATTTAATTAAGTATCGTAAGAAAAACTTCAACGTACGATTTAGAGAAATTAAAACGGACAAATGTATTAAATTAAAACAAAAAAAATGGCGAATTAAATGAATTTTTAAAAAATAGATTTAACGAATCTGTGTACGATATATATATATATATATATATATATATATATATATATATATATATATATATATATATACACACATTACACACCTACTTAAATAAGCGAAATATTCTTTACTGCAAACTGTGTGTTAAAACTAAAGCCTAGTTAATGCTTAATTTAAAATTTAATATTGATATATCAATTTAATGGACTTAATAATAATTAATTAAAAATTGATCATTATTTTTATACGAAATTAATATTTCGAAGATATAATCTGCAGTTTCTTCTAATAATTTAGTAAACAAAAAACTTTAAACATCCTGCTCAATTGTAAAAATTTAACAACCATTCAAACGATTTATGTTCAATTAGAAGAATTTAACAACAATTCAAAGAATTTATAAACTACGAGTATTGCGCGGAAACAATTTCTAACAGCTTCCAGAAATCATATTTCATATCACACACACACACACAAACACATATGTATATATGTATATATATATATATATATATATATATATATATATATATATATATATATATATATATATATATATAAACCTGGGGTACTCAGATTTGCTTCTTTTTTGTTAAATCATGTTTTTTCATAAAATATATAACTGAGATACGAATTGCATACTGTTTAAAATATGAATATTCTTTTATCTTACTTGGTCTTAGCGTAATACTAAATTGTAACCCAAAATACCAATTTTGACAAATATCCGAATGAAGCACACAGTGAACGATTTTTTGGAAACGAATTTTTCTTTCATAGATTAAAAAATATTTTGGGAAGAATCGATACTTTAAATCGAAATGGTACCCGAGATATAACATTTTAATTACATTTTTTAATAGGTATGCAGCAAAAAAAAAAAAACGAATTTCTCATGTGATCGAGCTGAAATTTTTAATATATATTTATAAAGTATCACGAAAAAAAAATCGAAATTTACAAAATTTTATGGGATGTACTCGAAGTTGGGGTTCAACATTTGAAAAATTCGTACTTTTCATACAGACCATTTTTAATTGCTTAATACATTACATATATGTACGAAATTTCATTCAAATCGTTAGAAAACTTTCCAATATGGCCTATAATATATATAAATATATATATATAATATACAAGAATTGCTCGTTTATAAATAAATAAGAATATATATAAAATAACTTATATATATATATATCATAATTATTCTCTCTCGTGATATTTGAGTTAACATTTTTGTAATGATCCTTAGGAAGTAAAAGTTTTTAATTCTAATAGAGCAGTACCATAAACTACCACAATTTAGGTAACGGAATACATATAATAGAAGCTTTAAGTTATTAAATGTTTCATTATCACTATTAGACTATTGGAATGGATTACGAACAAACGTTTTTTCTAACGATCGAATGCATAGATTTCATATAAGGAAAAAATTCACAGAAACAAACATTCCGACCGAAATCCTACTTACACACGCACGTACAACATATATGCACCTGTATCAAACATCGACATATATTATTCTATCGCAGAAATTTAAAAATTAAAAACAAAAAGAAAATTGAAACAACACTAGAAACTCCCACATTATCTTATCGCGAAATGTATACTATTAAACCGATTACGCGTATTACAGTTAAATGCGGAAATAAATAAATATTATATTATCCAATAACACACACACACACATGTACATACAGATTATATATATATATATATATATATATATATATATAAATTATTTGCGAGCAATATACATAACGCAAAATATCATAATTATATATATATATATACTTAACTCCTAGATAACAAAATGGAAAAGTCTAAAATTAATTGATCATATTTATGCAACGTGTACACGTATTTAGAGTAATTATTACAGATTACCATTATTACAAAAATATTGATACTGATCCTAATCAATAAAATATATTGTTCGCATCGAACTAAAAAGGTTGATTAGTATAATTTATTACACGGAACGCTTACTTCATTGATCATAATGACACAGTACACACGCGTACACGGAGCAATTTCTATACGTGTATCCATTATTTGAAAAAAATAAAATAAAAATAAATAAGTTAAAATTTAACTGTAATCATATTTGGATAATATTAATATTATCTAAGTTAAATCTATTTTAAATTAATCGTACTTAATACGATATACACGCAACGTTCGCATCGAACAATGCGAAAGTCTGATAACTTCAATACAAAACTGATCATTATTAACACATTTACGATTATCATAAATTATTTAAGGATATATTCACACTAATAAACGATATACCTATTCACATTTCACTGAAACGCCTTACTTCAATACTACTAGCACAAATTATCTCTATGTAAGTATATATATATATGTGTGTGTGTGTGTGTGTCTGTATAGGATGACCCACAGAAGACGGATGGTTTTGTTGTTTTTTGAATAACTTAAAAACGAATCGTCTAAAAGTTTTGAATGAAATTTTATTTACAAATAGGAAAACGGGATATTGCTAACAATAACTTGTGGAACGAAATATCATTCGGATGACTGCCATTTGCAATAATACATTCATTCCGTCTTTTTAGAAAATTTTTCGAGCGTAAGTTGCTGAATTTTTGAAATTTCTTTAGAAAACCGAGTTTTTAATTCTTCCAAATCTCGTGGACGTGTTTCGTAAACGAGTCTCTTAAGGTATCCCTGCAAAAAAAAAAATTTTTGAATATTCTAGACGAATGTTCGAATTCTTTTCGAAACTCTCTTTGCATTATCGTGCTCGATTCATGCCGGTAATAACGTTCCACGCAAAACACGCAAAACACTCGCTCCTTCTCGTTATAGAATGCCGTGACAACTGAAAATGGATCAAAACGAATCTCTCGTATGTACACTAAACGCGGTTTAGTGTTGCAGCAGTGTTACCATCTGCGCTATTCAAAAAACAAAACCTTCCATCTTCTCTGGGTCATCTCGTATTATTGTATATATATATATATATATATATATATATATATGTGTGTGTGTGTATGTTTACTTGCTCAAACGTCATTAGACTTTCTGGCGCTACAAAATGTAATTACCGTATCCCTTTGTTGCTGTTGTATTTTTTTACTATTATACTGATTGATTATATTCGTATCGTTAGAAATGTTATCGGTCATGTTACTAGAGTCGTCAGTAACACCGGCGCGGTTGTCACTATCTTCATTAAGGTTACAGTCAACAACGGCGACGGTCGCATTTTCTGGAATGTTCACATTTGAAATATCGTCATTACGACTTGTTCCAACTTCGTTCGTTGTCGCTGATTGTTTTAGCGATTGCTGCTGAACATCGTCATCGATCGAAGAACACGTTGGAAGTTGATCAGAAGAAGAAGAAGCATTGGCTAGATGATCATTGTTCAATCTGGATAATATAGAACGTTCGGACATTTGTAAACGTTGCGTAACGGGCGGTATACGAGCTAGCGTAGTCGGTAAACGACTAACGTCCGATTTCATATCGGTCAATAATTCTTCCAGCTGATTCAAAACTTTATGCAATACAGCGTTAGCCGGTTTATTACCGGACAAGCTTTCTTTCGATAGATGTTGATGCGATTCGGCCAGACATTCGGCTTCGGCGAAACGCGTATTCAACGACATAGCCGGATGTGCGGTATCTTGCGTTAAATTCAAATAGGCGGCACGTCGTAATTGTTCTTCGATCACCAACGCTTGTTCTAATAATTTAAAACGCCTGGCTAGAAATTTATTTTTAATTTCGATGAAATTACCTTTACCGATGTCCATTTTAAACGGTTCGTTTATAATGGCGAATCTAACATCGTTTTGAATATCTTGCCAACGACTATAGCCGTGCGTTAAAATACCGGCTAATAGCCAAAAATCGTGTCGTCTATGCCATATTTCGTAGACGCGCCCTTGCATAGCGGCTTTCTCTTCGTTTATCCACAACGAATGTAATTCGGTGAAACCTCCGTCCGCTATATTGAACATAAATTGTCTATTCGTCAACGGCGGTACGTTAACGTTACTCGTATTATTACTACTACTACTACTACTTATACTACTACTACTACAACCGGCACCGCCATCTGCAATGGTTGTTGTTTTTGAAGATTTTCTGACTGTTTTCTCTTTGCTGCCACGATTTTTGCGACGACAAATTGGTGTATTATTATTACTACTATTATTGTTATCCGTATTATTATTATTATTAGTTACTTCGTCATTACGTTGATGCTTTTGAATATTTTTTTCTTCGTCCGCGTTTGTATTAGTTTTCGGCGGATGTTCGATCTTTTCACTATCGACGTTATCGACAGAACTCGTAACAGCCTGCGAAGGTGTTAGCGGTGGCGGTGGCATTAAAGAAGAACCGGTGGAATTATTCTGTTGTTCGGTCGATAATTCCGGCATACTGTAATAGCCGTTAATATGTTCGAATTCGTGCACTTTCTTACTAATTAAAGACATAACGCCGATACGAGTCAATACGTGTTGTCTGTTCAAACCTTCTCTAGGTACACCGTCCGCGTAACAATCCGTATTATCGGCTCCCGGTTCGCACAGATGACGCATAAATAAAAATATGTATCCTTTGATGATGTCTTCGGATTTACCGCGCAAATCGCGCACCAATTTCGAACACCATTGCTTCGTTAACGAATCCTGCGGCGGCATACCGTATCTCATGATGGCGTTTAAAAAGGCTTTCCTTTGTCGCGAATTAAAACCTAAAACTTCAACGTTAGCACCGTTATGAGTTAATAACGGCGGCATCGTTACAACCGCGCCGCCGGTTGTACGATGATCTTTGTCGTCTTTATTATTACCATTATTATTATTATTATTACCGCCGGAGCCGGTAGCGCCGCGTTCGGATCGTCGTCTATTACGACGAGCTACAACTACTACGTCCGGTTCGCGTTCGTCGAAATCGTCGTCTTCTTTATCGTCGTCCGACGGAATTGACGAATCCGAATTATAATCCGATAAATGTTGTTGCCAATTATCGTCGCCGCTTCGATAATGAGAATGTTGTTGATGCGCCTGATGATGATGATGTTGATGTTGAACGTGATGATCGATACCGCTTTTAGAATAATTCACCTGTTTACGAACGCGTTTACCTTTACCTAACGAACGACCCATATCTTCTTGATGCTGTTCGTAATGATGTCGTAATAATTTCACCCAATACATCGGATCGTTCAATTCGGCGTCTTGTTTCGCGTTAATCCGATCGTCGTCGTCGTCCTCGTCGTCGTGTTGCTCTTCTTTAGTCACGTAACTGGCTACCTTAAACGAGGATAAATATTCGTTCGACCAATTCTCTTTCTGTTCTATACCCATTTTCGTACGATCTAACAGATCGTCTATAGCCTTATCGTCGTAATGAATCGCTTCGTCTTCTTTACCTTGTTCTTCTTTAAACAATTCTTCCGTCCCGAAACGTAATATATCGTCTAATTCTTGTTTAGTAAAATTCGTCTGTTTACCGCCCATACCCGGACGTACGACTAAATGCGTTAACATCATTTTACGTTTGGCCACTTGCGTAACGCGTTCTTCGACCGTGTTACGCGTTACGAATCGATAGATCATCACTTTACTAGATTGACCGATACGATGAGCTCGCGAAAACGCTTGAATATCATTATGCGGATTCCAATCGGAATCGTAAATAACGACGGTATCGGCCGTAGCTAAATTAATACCTAAACCGCCGGCTCGGGTCGATAGTAAAAAAACGAACTGTTGAGCGCCGACCGCGTTAAAACGATCGATCGCTTCTTGACGTAACGAACCGGTTATCGAACCGTCGATACGTTCGTATTTATAACCTTCGCCGTCTAGGAAATCTTCTAATATATCCAACATTTTCGTCATCTGCGAAAAGATCAACACGCGATGACCGGTTTGTTTCAATTTTTTCAACATTTTCGATAAAAGTATCAATTTACCGGACGCTTTTGTCAGCGCTTGCAATTCGTAACCGGCGTTTCCGTTATTAGCGGACGCTTCTTGAGCGGCCGTCGGAAATAGATACGGATGATTGCAGCATTTTTTCAAATCGATCATAATATTCAGCAACGACACGTGTTGACCGGTACCGCGCGGATTTAAAGCTTCGTAATTACGCGTCAATATGTATTTGTAATATTTCTTCTGCATCGGCGATAATTCGACGCGAACGATGAATTCCGATTTAGACGGCATATTTTTCAATACGTCCGCTTTTAAACGTCTTAACATGTGCGGACCTAGTAAATCGTGCAATTTTACAACTTGTTCCTCTTTCGATATGTCGGCGAATTCGTTTTGAAACGCGGCTAAATCGTTAAATTTATCGGGCGTTAAAAAATTCAACAGATGAAATAATTCCTCTAGATTATTTTGCAACGGCGTACCGGTTAATAAGAGTTTATTTTTGATGTTGTATTGCGCTAGAACGCGAAAAAATTTCGATTGATTACTTTTCAAACGATGAGCTTCGTCCACTACTAATACCGACCAATCGATCGAACCTAATAACGAAGCGTCGATCGTTACCAATTCGTAACTAGTTAATAATACGTGAAATTTCGCCGACGTTTTAATTTTCGACGTTTTACCCGAACGACTGACCGTTTCGTCGAAAGCGAATTCGTTATCGCGTATAACGGCCCGACAATCTTTATCGCCGACGTAGGTAACGACCGAAAAATCCGGCGCCCATGTTTCGAATTCGCGTTGCCAATTGATGATGGTCGATAAAGGCGTACTAACGAAAAACGGTCCTTTCGAATGACCTTCTTTAAATAACGAATATAAAAACACGATCGTTTGAACCGTTTTACCTAGACCCATTTCGTCGGCTAATATAGTATCGATACCTTCGCCCCAAGAATATCGTAACCAATTCAATCCTTCCAATTGATACGGATGCAATTCCATACCGGTTTCCGATAAATAGGACGGTTGTTGTTCGTATTTTTTCTTTAAATCCGTCATCGGTTTATCCGGAGGCGGATTAAAACGTTTATATTCATATTTCGCAATAGTAGTCGCAGTAGCAACGACTTGTTGTAATTTATTTTTTTTATTTTTTTTCGTATTTTGATTATGATTATTACTACTACTACTACTACTACTACTACTACTACTACTAATAATAATATTATTATTGTTACTATTATCGCTATTGTTGCTATTATTACTCGTATTAGTCGGATTCATATAATTTTTCAAATCCCAATAATATTCGATGGCTTTTTTCAAACCGGGTATCGATTCGTCGTCTTCTTCCCACGTAGCTTGATCGTACGGTAAATCTCGCCATTTGACTAAATATCGCATAGTCGTCGTCTTGTTATCGTCGTCATCGTCGTCGCTAGTTATTAAACGATGATTGATAACTTTATGCGTAATTAACCATTCGGGTTTTACGCCGTATTTGAAATATTCCTGTTCGAAATCGATCGTCTTTTTTTTTCGATCCGTCTCGTCGTTACATAGGCGTTCGTTTAATAATTTCGCAATTTCCGACGTCAATTCCGTATAATCGGTCGTTATCGGCGGTTCGTCCGCGTCTACTTTACGTAGATAACTTCTAACCATTATCGGATGGAATGTTTCTAAACGTAATTCCGATATCCAATCGCATTTCCAATACGATCGATCGTGCCATTTAATGAAATATTCGCGTTCTTTAGACAACGTTCGATTATTATCATCGTCGATATTACTACATTCGTCGTATTGTCGTTTCCAACGCCACGTAACGATTCTAGCTACGCGACCGTTTAACGGTTCGGCCGAACAACGCGGACATTTCCAATCGCCTTCCGGTATCGTTTTTAAAGGCGGATTTAAACAGAACGTGTGATAAGCAGCCGGACACGAATCGCAACATAATAATTCGCCGCCATCTTTACACGTTTTACAAAATTCTTGATGTTCGTCGTCTAAATCGCTAGCGTTATCGTCGTTATTACTATTATTATTATCATCGTTCATTCGATTTTCGCAACACGGCGGACAACACCATTTACCTTCGGGCGCTTCTTCTAAAGGCGGATCTAAACAAATTAAATGATACGATTTCGGACACGTATCGCATAACATAATCTCTCCGCCTTGTTGACAGATTTCGCAATAATCTCGATGATTATCATCCGCATCGAAACGATCGTCGTCGTCGTCGTCGTTTCGACGTCGATCGCCGGTCGACGACGGTAATTTCATTTTTTTATTTTTACACGAAGAATATTTCTTCTTTTTACGATTTGCTAATTTCTCTTTTAATTCTTTCTCCGTTTGTACCTGTTCGGCTTCTCTTAACATCTGCTCGAATTCGACATCCGAATCGTGATCCGACATACCGGCGTCTTCGACGCTGTCATCGTCCGAACTAGCGCGTCGACGTTTATTACTACTGCCGCTATTATTACTACCGCCGGCGAACGCGATCGAAAGTTTATTACCGCCAACGCTAGCTGCGGCGTTAACGTTAACAGCGTTATTAACCGTTCCGGTAGTTTTTTTTTTATTCGTCGATTTTTTATATCGCCCGTTTTTCTTACGAACGGTCATTATTTTCGTTTCCATCTCGTCTACAGTCGTTAATTTCGTCTTACGATCATCGTCTTTCTCATTAACTACTTTCGACGAAATTCCATCCGATTCGTCTTCCGATTCATCTTCTAGTTTTTTAACTTCTTGCTGTTGTTTTTCTAATTCCGTATAGCGATTCGTCGTACAAAACGATTTCCACTTAGCCGCGACCAACATCATTAATTTTCCTACCGGTACTTTCGGATTAATTTTACTAACGATCGGCCGAACGTGTTGTTGAAATAATTTATAATTGATCAAGGTACGATATTCCTCGTCTGTATAGGTTATATCTACGTCGGTTAAACCGAACGTAGCGCATACTTCATCGACGGAAGGTATATCCATATTATTAGTACTATTACTACTAGTAGTATTATTATGAATATTAGTATCATTAGCGTTAACGCCGGCAGATGATGCTGCTTCGGAAGAACGACTAGATATCTTCACGACATTGGATGATGTATTGTCCTCTTTTTTATCGGTTTTTATCTTTTTCTGTTTCGTATCTTGTTTCAATTGTTTCTTTCTACTTTTTCGTTTTTCTTTATTATTACCATTACTATTATGATTGTTACTATTACTACTACTATTATTATTATTATTAGTAGTAGTAGTAGTAGTAGTAGTAGACGGCGACAAATTATCGTTATCGATATTACCCTTATTATTAACAGCTTCAGCGTCGGTAATAATGTTAGCAGCGGTACTCGTATTGTCGATATCGCAGCTATTAATATCGATAACATTGTCGATGTCACTATTCGTCGATTGCGGTAACGATGAAATACGTTGCTCTATTGATATTATCGGTGGTAATTCAGACATTTCTACGCAATTATATAGGACAAATCCAAGAATAAAACGACCGGATATGTTAAACGGAATCGAAATGATCAATATAAATCGTTCACCAATTTTTCATTCGTATTCTGCAAACGTATTCTCGAAAATTTCGTCTGATCTGAAATAATCAACATACAATCGTTATTACACATAAGGTAATAAAATCGAAAATCAGATACACGGATATACATTTTTACACGCAAAAACAAAGTGTATATATATATATATATATATATATATATATATATAAATAAAATAATCGTCATGATATTCTGCGTGAACGATTTGTTAGTAGAATTATGTCCCGCGCAATGTGTTCGCGTGAATTAGCCAACAAGATTGTGTGATTCGACACCGCTAGACCTTTTCTCGAGAGATTTTTTGAATTCGTAGGCTCCTCCGGGGATCCACCTTGTCCTGGTGGAGGGGCTCAGTACTGTCCGCATATTTCCTCTAGGCGATGCCGTCGGGAGTTTTATCTCCTGGTAGGGCCACCCTAGGCGGTAAAGTCAGAGGAGGAAGCTAACGGATCCCATGGTGTGCGGCAGCAGGCGCATCATTAAGCAGTAAAGGCGATAGTCAAAAGAAAAAACGGCGATACATGCTATATCTACAAGCGAAACCGGAGCGGTTCAATCGGTTGTAGTACTGCGCCACAGAAAGAAGAGGAACCCTACTGTGGTAATTTAGTTCCAAGAAAACCAATCATGAATAATACAAATAAAGTCAGTTTTATGCCATGCTATCCAACTGGCACTCGGCGCTGCGACTCCGGGGTCGTAAGTGTGAAATGGACGACCGGCTACAGGCGGTATGGACAACCAGGTTCTCTGTAGAAAATATGCGACTGGTAAGAATAAAAATAAAAAAAAAAATGGATTAGTATTGAAAATAGCTACTTGGAATGTTCGTGGCATGAAACAGATTGGGAAACTAGCAATTATTGAGGCACAAATGGATAGAATTCCAATTTTAGGAATGTCGGAGACCCACTACAAAGGGAGCGAACACTTCGCCACTTCAAACGGGAACTTAGTCATCAACTCTGGCAATGAAAAAAAAATCACGAAATGGAGTTGGTTTCATTATTAATAAAGTAATTAAAAACAGTATAGTTGGTTACTCAACTATCAATGATCGAATTGTAATGGTAAAGTTGCAAACAACTCCTGTCAACATGAATATAATTCAAGTATACGCACCGACAGCAACATCCACAGATGAAGAAATAAATAAATTTTATGAAGAACTTAACGACACGATTAAATTAATCCCAAATAGGGAGATACTGATAATTATAGGAGATTTCAACGCAATAGTGGGTGAAACAAAAAATGATAACCATATAAAACATATAGTTGGTAGATACGGTATAGGTAAAAAAAACAATCGAGGAAATATGCTCCTAGATTTTTTGCGCGGAAAATAAACTGGCAATTAGTAACGCAATATTTAAGCATCATATACGTAAATTATACACATGGCAGTCACCCAATGGTCAAACTAGGAACCAAATTGATTACATGCTCATAAGAAAAAGATGGAGATCATTCGTTAAAGACGTAAAAAGTTACCCTGGACTAGACTGTGGGTCTGATCATAACGGACTAGTTGCGGAAGTGTGCCTAAAATACGGCCATAAATACCGAAAAGGAAACCAAATAGATGGTGCCTAGGTCCGAATAAGGAATTTATAACGGAAGTTGCAACTGGAATTAACAATATAACGGAAGATGAAATGAACAAATATAATGCAGACGAATTATGGAACAAATATAAAACTATACTAGAAAAGCAGGCCGAAGTAACGCAATCCAGAGATAAACCAAAAAAACTCAAGAGACATGGGCAATGATTAAACAAAGACAACAATTAAAGATACGCGGTCTAAAGGAGAATGATAAACAAAGAATATATAATGAACTTACGAAAAAGCTAAATTACAGGCTTCGTAAAAACAAAAATGAATTCATAAATAAAGTATGCAAAGAAATTGAAAGTCATTGTTAAAAGAATGAAACAAAAGACCTATTCAAGAAACTGAAATATATAACTAGAACTTTTCAACAAAGACATATATCAATGAAAGATAGTAACGGAAGAGTAATCACAGATAAGCAAAAGATCATTAATAGATGGCGAGAATACTGTAAAGAACTAATGTCTAGGTGCAACACAACACGAATATATAAAAGATCTATAAATACAATAGAACAAGAACCACATATACTCCAAGACGAAATCGAACATGCGATAAACAAACTAAAAGAGAATAAATCAGCAGGCTATGATGATGTGGTAGCCGAAATGATCAAACCAACCAAAGAAAGAGCGATAAGTTTAATACACCGATGTGCAATAAAATATGGATAAGTGGGGAATGGCCAAGCGACTGGACTAAATCAATATTTATATCAATTTATAAGAAAGGCGATAGACAAAGCTGCAAAAATTATAGGCTTATTGCGCTTATTAGTCATGCTAGCAAAATACTATTATATGTAATTCAAGAGCGATTAAAATATTATATACTGCCACAAATTGCGATAGAACAAACAGGCTTTATGCCTGGAAAAGGAACTCGAGAGCATGTTATAATAATAAGACAAATAATTGTAAAATGCTACGAGTTCAATACACCTGTAATATTATGTTTTTTAGATTATACAACGGCATTTGACATGGTGGACTGGAATACACTATGGTATGTCTTAAGAGAGTTCAAAATACCTGAGCATCTAATAGCTTTAATAAGGAAATTATATGAAAGAAATAATACAACTCTCCGAAAGTTTTCAAACTACAAAGGGAGTACGACAAGGGTGTATACTATCGCCTATACTATATAATATATACAGCGAATGGATTATGCGACAGGCAACTGAAGAATGGAACGGCGGAATAACTATCGGAGGAAAGAAAATATGCAATTTACGATATGCGGATGATACAGTGATTTCAGCGGCAAATGAACTAGAACTGGCAACATTACTGAAGCGTATAGAATATTTCAGCAAGAAAGCTAATTTAATACTAAATATGGCTAAATGTACCATAATTACTATCGACAAGGCGAGGGAATTGCCCGCGACATTTACGTTGGTACCTGACATAGAGAAAAAAATGGAAACGACATATCTGGGAGCGTATATCACCAATAACGGAAATGACGAAAGTGAAATTAAACGGCGAATCGGAATGGCCAGAAGCGCTCTAGCAAAACTAACAAGAATATGGAAAGATCATTCTATAAAAATAACAACGAAAAAACGATTAATGGAATCATTGGTATTCTCGATAGCGTGTTATGGTTCAGAGTCGTGGACATTAAACAAAACATTGTGCCAAAAGCTAGAAGCCTTTGAAATGTGCTGCTATAGGCGCATGCTTAGGATTTCATGGATGGAACATCGGACTAATGCAGCTATACTGAAACAACTCGGAATAGAGCAAAAAGATAGATTGGTTCCAGTAATAAAAATAAGATGTCTAAAGTTCTTTGGCCATGTGATACGACGCGATGGATTAGAAAAAATAATAATACAAGGAATAATAGCAGGAAAAAGAAGCAGAGGTCGACCGCCGACCCGTTTTGTAGACTACATCCAAGGCATGACGGTACTGTCAATGCGGCAGCTAATGGAAGTTGCACGGGATAGAGATAAATAGCGGAATTTAACTGGAAAAATTTCATGATTGGTCACGACGTCTGAAAGCAGACAACGAAGAAGAAGAAGGTCTATATAAGCCGCAATGTCCTTAAAGTCAACATTATCAATGCGATCACTCAACTTCAGTTAGATTCATACGATAGAGTCATTAAAAATTGAACCAGTCGGGCGATCGTGTGTTATTGTAAAATGCCGCGGTGGACATTTGAACGATGTTATATTCTATACGTAATAACGTCCATGGAACTACTTTTAAGAAAGGTATGTAACTTGCAGGTGGACTCACTCGTTTTCGCAGACGACCTAGCTTTTATAGAAACAAATGCACAAGAAGCCAGACATCAATAAGCACTATGACGAGAAAGCTGGACTGGAAATGTCTTTTGTGAAGACAAACTTTATGATAAGCTGTAAAAATGTCTCCAACCTAATAAAATCTCGTAATGGAATAACTAGAAGAGTAGAAGAATTTTACCTAGGGCAAGAAATTCGGGTAAACGCTGAAGATAAAAAAAAAGATCTGTGCCTCGTAGCGCAGAGAAAAAGTGAAACTTCAAGACATTTTAACTAAATTCGATACAGTTTTTTTTTTTAATTTTTAAGCGTGTATATATATATATATATATACACATGTGTGTGTATAAGAATAAGCCTACCTATGTGTATAAGTCGACGCGAATAACGCTACAAAACGTGGTTTGAAAACGGGTGTTGGTATTGAAATCAGTAGACATGTTGCAAATTTTACACTGCTGAGTAATCAGATCGTGTTAATAATTATAGGAACAACTTATCATGGGATTAACATAATACACATACACAAAAAAAAAGTGAAATTATAATGACGATAGCGATGCAAGATTTTAATACAAAAACATCAAAAAGTGATGTTAATGAAAATTATAGTTTAAGCTCAAGATAACTAACACCCTTTTCAAACATGACGCTGGACGGTTACACATGGAGATTGTCTACTAAAAATATTGAAAATGTAACCAAATTAATTTCATTATGATTCATAGAAATCATTGAAAATATGTAACATCTGTAAAAACATATTCTAAGATAAATATCAATTTAGATTACGACGGAATAATAGTCAATGAAAATAAAAATGTACAAGTATTTTGTCAAAGTTAATCATATACAGAAAAAAAAGATTGATATTTGAAATCTGAAAAATAAAACATTTAAATCGAAAATTGTAAAACTTTTAAATTTCAAATTGAATGAAAATACAACCAGAGTCTCCGTCGGGTTCAAGAACATCGTGTACATGGTACTAGTAATAAAATAAAAATAATAATAAAGAAATGTATGACAGATGAGATCATTAAGCTGGTGGAAGAAATAAGAAAGTAAAGAACAGGCCAGTTGAATATCATAGGATGAACAAAATTATTAGGAAACTCCGTAGACAGGCTAAAAATACTTAAAAAGTGAAATGCAATCAGATTCAGAAGTTTTTGAAAGAAAACGGTTGACACATGTGGAAAGACTGTACAAACCTACTTCTTTAATATGGCAGGAAGGTGATAACCGGACTGGAAAAAAAAAATCAAAATTAGACGTATATCAACTATACAACAATAATGGAACAATAAAGACGTACGGTAATTACTTAGATCACAGCGATAACGGAATATTTATAACGTTAAAAGAAGTTATGTGTGTAATTAAACCATAGCAGAATGAGTAGTTGACCTAAATGAAACACACCTACAGATAATTAAAAATTTTTGCTGATCATAATGAAATATGTATACACAAAATGATTGAGGCGTTACATAAAATATACAATACAGAAGAAAGATCGATCGAATAACTAGAATCGGCATTTATTGCAATCCTAAAGTAAAATCCTTGAAATGTGACAATTACTAGTTTGATGTCGCATATACTGAAAATAATGCATACAAAATTGCGAAGAGCAAATGAGAAATACGTTATTAAGTTTCAAAAATAATATAAGAACTCGCGAAGCTTTATGCGCTGCCTATATATACTCAGACAGCGCTGTCGACATGTGAATATTAATGTATATGTTTGAACTATAGATTGTCACAAAACATTTTACTCCGAAAATACATTTTTAATAGTAATTTTGAAGTCCGTCTCTATATATAGAAATAATTGATGTATAATAATTCAGCTGTATTGGAAGCAAATCGAAGTATGTAGAAAAAATTCGATACGGATGTTACGCTTTTTGATATACATACAAAGGTAATGACAAACGCTTAGTGAAGTTATACATAAGGCGCGGTGCACACTGGCGCGATACGATAAACGATACGACATGAGCAATTTTTTATCACACGATACGACTTTTATCTGTGCAACACATACGATAAGCAACCAAACATTTCTTTCATCAGTCGTCGTCATGAGCTCCTCAGAAGATGATGTTATTTTTGCTTAATGGTACTTACAACAGAGGAAACGGAAATCTAAAAAATACTGGATACACCTATATAATGTTTACAATATTAGACACGGTTCGGCAGTGTTTCCCGTGAACTCTCTCAACATGAACAGAAATTTAGAGAGTTTTTTTATAGAATGGACCGAGATAGTTAACATGTTTTATTTAGACTGGTGTCAAGGAAACTGGAGAAGGAAAATACAAACTTCAGACTTGATGTTCCATCGACTGAGAGACTACTAACCACACTAAGGTAAGTTCATATTTTTATAAATAAATTCCTTAAATTAACCCTTAATGCATGGCAAAATTTTTATTTACTTTTTTACAATTTCCTTTTTGAAACTCTACAAACAAATTTTTATTGATACACCAATACAAGCTGAATAATATTGTTATAATACAAACACTGTTATAATATCGTATATTTTTCATTTGAAACTTAAGTAATTTGCAGTAGAGATGTCAAGTTGTTGTTGTGAGGACGAACCCACGGTGTACATTGTGCAGAGATGGAAACACGGGGTAAGAACTCCCTGATGAAGCCCATGAATATGGAGTATTTGATGCTTCTGTTTCATCAGTCGTCGTCATGAGCTCCTCAGAAGATGATGTTATTTTTGCTTAATGGTACTTACAACAGAGGAAACGGAAATCTAAAAAATACTGGATACACCTATATAATGTTTACAATATTAGACACGGTTCGGCAGTGTTTCCCGTGAACTCTCTCAACATGAACAGAAATTTAGAGTTTTTTTATAGAATGGACCGAGATAGTTAACATGTTTTATTTAGACTGGTGTCAAGGAAACTGGAGAAGGAAAATACAAACTTCAGACTTGATGTTCCATCGACTGAGAGACTACTAACCACACTAAGGTAAGTTCATATTTTTATAAATAAATTCCTTAAATTAACCCTTAATGCATGGCAAAATTTTTATTTACTTTTTTACAATTTCCTTTTTGAAACTCTACAAACAAATTTTTATTGATACACCAATACAAGCTGAATAATATTGTTATAATACAAACACTGTTATAATATCATATATTTTTCATTTGAAACTTAAGTAATTTGCAGTAGAGATGTCATCAAGTTGTTGTTGTGAGGACGAACCCACGGTGTACATTGTGCAGAGATGGAAACACGGGGTAAGAACTCCCTGATGAAGCCCATGAATATGGAGTATTTGATGCTTCTGACACAGCTGGCTCCAGTTCCTCGTTGAGCAATGTAGTAAATTTAATTTTGAGCCCTCTTTTACGTCTGTCGTCAAGTTTCTTGAAATCTGGAAGTAGTGAACGAAAGAAGAGCCAGTCGCCTTCTTGTTCCTGTTTGATGGGTGTCTGTTTTTTTTTTACTGTTGAGCCGTTCGATGAACGCTTTGTCCACGTTACTCGGCTGAGAAATTGTTTTTCTTTTCTTACGACGTGTAGGATCCTGGCGAATCTCAATTTCATTATTTACAGAAACTTCAACTGGTGAGGCTAATTGTGGAGTATTATTACTTTGCATCTGTATTATATACATATATATATATATATATATATATATATATATATATATATGTATGTGTGTGTGTACATATCTAACTAGATATATAGATATTTATATTTACATATATTCATGCATACATTCATTTATATATGTATATGCATATACGTACATAAATAAATATATACATATTTATATTTATATACATGTACGCACATTCCTTTATATATGTGAATGCATATATATATATAAATTTATGAATATAAATGTCCATATATTATATATATATATATATATATATATATATATATATATATATATATATATATATATGAATATGTATATAAATATATGCATATGTTTTTACATATGTATGTACATATTTATTATTATATTTATAATATTCATAAATTTATATATACATGCATGTACTTATTACGTGTCGTACGATACTAATCACTTCAAACGACCGGGAAGTTTTGTCGCCCTAACAGACACGACACCGATGATTATCGGTGTAGTATCGCTATCGCGCTAGTATGCACTGAATTAGTTGTTTTCATAACGTTTGCACTACTACGAGTGGTCCGTGTCGATTCAAGGTGAAGTTGCTTATCGTATCGCGGCAGTGCGCACCGCGCCTAAGAGATGCTTTAACTCGATGTTTGTGTATTTAGATCGTTGTCTATCGTACGTTTTCGTTATGCATTGCTTACGTGTAGTTTTAATCGGACACCACTCCCTTTTCCTTACATGCATCTAAGTCACTAAAGCACAACAACAAACTGTTAGTATCGCTATCTGTACTACTAATGATACTGAGACGTCGCACCATCACTTTCACAACAATCGTCTATATCGCGGTCCGATCTCTTACAACTTCGCGATGATGATGGTTACGTTTCGATCGATTAAAAAGATTATAGCCGACAAGAACAATCTAAACACGGAAGGAAATCCTCAAACGTAAATCATATATTCATTCTGTATTTAATAATAATATTAACCGGTTTGGCCCGTTACCTAGTTTACGAAATCAAAGTTTATCGAAACGCTATTTAAACTGAGTGATCACGCACAACGATTACCGATCGTTGTTATCGCAGGAAAATCTGAATAAACTTATACGATGACTATTTCACAATTTACACCGTTACTAAACTCTGATTTTAAAGATACGTCTCTCTCTAGAACCGCTTATATTTAGATAGAAAAAAAAAGTTAAAAAGTGATTTAAATCTCTGCCAATTGATATTTACGTAGAAGAAATTAGAACAGCAATATATAATATTACAGCTGTCGATGCGGTGTCTATCAAATATCCATCATATACATTTAGTTAGTTTTCGTTCGGTACGAATATCCGAAAAATACTACAGCTCAATTACAGATCATTGTGTCGTTATTTGGTAAAAAACATAGGCCACGAGGCGAATTACCAGTGATACCACTGTCAACTATATATAGACATGTTTCTTACAATTATAACACGCCAGTGAGATTTATTAAACGTGGGCTTAACCAACGAAGTTAACTCTTTGAAGCACACGGGTTTATTTAATTTCTCCCTCCTTCGTGCACAGAGCAACTTTGAAAAATAAAATATATAACATTTTGTGCTGAATGATTTGTCCAAGTGCAATAAGACGAAAATTATCAGTATACATAATTCTGAATTTCTATAACCGGTTAAGTGTAAAAAAAAAACCACCATGCGTAAATGTCTACTTTGTACTAATATACACAATGATCTGACGATTATTTACATCAGTATATATGTATGTATATATATATATATATATATATATATATATATATATATAAATGTATAAAACAACAACATAGTCGTACTATTTTAAAAGCAAAATAACCAACTAATTAACATTTATAACTAATGTGATACAAAATTAATCTATATGAAATAATTGGAAACAGTTTTTATTGTTTTTCGAACATAACGACACATTGCAGACAGAACAAATCTAAAAAGTCCGTACAGGATCACAACGCCCTGAATGTGACCTTTTTTTGGCTGATGACTTGCAGACTCCAATGTAATTGCGTTATTGCGAGCATATTGTTGTTATTCAGTACCAATAAGTAGGTAACCGGAAGGGGGGTTAATATTTAAATGTAAAATTTTATTAATAAGGGCATCGCTACCTCCGCTATACAAGTCACAAGCAAAAATCACGTGATTAGCGTGAGCTATAATTCCCGCAGGCACAGGACAGTATACAGAAGGAATAATATTGATGGCGAGTACAAATGGATAGGAAGGCAATTGTGGTTGGGACGATGTCTGACCAGGATGAAAAAGAAAAGCCGAGCTGGTAGGTTCTTAGGAGGCGTTAGTGCAAGCGGATGTAGTAGGGAAATTAGGTTGAATCGATTTATATAAGTCGTCTATTACAGAATGTAGACTGACTTCCATCGATGAAGAAAAGATGCAACTAAATAGGAAGAAGGAATCCTCGGAATGAGAATGTTTAGCAGCCCAATCGCATACTTCATTTCCTTTGATAGTCTCATGGGCTGAAACCCAAACGAGAGATACAAGTATAAATAACATAAATTTTCTACGATGGTTAACAGAATACAGTCCCTATGGTAGAGTAGCTTAGGTTTCTTCAGAACTTTGAAAACACTAAGTCACTTGCGATTAATATTTTCTCCTTGATCCCATTAGATCGGATATACTGAATGACTTTGAGAATGGCGAAAGCCTCTGATGTAAACACCATACAAAATTTCGGGAACCTAAACAGTTTGGTGTAATTTATATGAGGAATATAAAATGCTGCTGCAGCAAGTTGAGATGCCGTATTTTTTTAACCATATGTAAAAACTAACATGTGATTGGGCCATAAACTAGCGGTGATTGATATATATATATATATACACTATTCATTTGGAAGTGACTTCCAGTTTGAGGTAGAGAAGAAAAACATGTAGCGTTATTATCGATATTTAAAAAAACCACACACGAATGAATATTTGAGGGGAAATTTAGGTCTTTTCAGGGAAAAATGTAGGGTCTGAATCAGAATCATTCGAAATATTCATCTTCTAAATCTTGGATATTTCTTTGATTTTCATATTTGATTTAACATATTCATCCATAATTATAGTTACTTTACCGGTTTTGGTTAGTGGAGTTAGACAAAGATTGACGACAATAGTTTTACAGTATTATGTCCTATGAATTCGTATACTGGCGACAGAAATAATTCTGCTGGTTTATGATACTAGTAGAGACATCTAGGAGGTACCTAATGAATTCATTTGGCGCAATACATATAAATAGCACCATCCTACTGTTCAAATACGTTTAAAAAATGTGGTCAAACATAGGTAACCAGCGTGTATGAAAGTTCAAATTAAGTAGTTCATATATTTACCACCGTGCTTCAGACTTCACAATTACAAAAACATTCAAGAAGCTAACGATACATTATTTTTTTAAATGAAAATCTATGCTATATATCTAAACAATATACATAAATTGTGGAATTGTTACAGCAATAATTTATCTGATAACATTTTACATTTCGTCTCTAATACACATAACTTCGATATCGATTATTACATATTAACCTAAACGTTTTAGTCTAAAATTTTAACAACATTACCACACCTGTTTGTCTACCCCGTTTATCACTTATATCATTTGTACTAATAACGATATACCACCATCATGCCAAAATATTCATATATAAAAATGCTGAGATTTATTCAGAACATACATTAATAACAATATGAATTTATGTACAACTCTTTTCACGTTTGACGCTGTAGACACAGCCACTGCGATTTAACTCAATTTTACAGTCAGCTGAGCTCAACATTCCCAAAATAATAAATAGGGCTCATTCTTCAAACAAAACAATCTCTAATCATATTTCTAGAATACTATCTCTTAAAAATTATTACAAACGTAAAATAAGTGAATATAAATTTACGATTGGATACAAGTCTATTAGAATTACTCAAATATTCTTTGTCAAATTTATTTCATTTTTTTCAAACATTGGAAAAATAATCAATGTAATATACTTTATTATCAAGTCTATCGATTAAAAACAGTAATCTTTAAAGAGCGAATCTAACGATACAAACCCCCTCTGGTTACATCTCTTGTTCCTATTGCCACATGATATATAAATTAACCGATAATTTATAATTAGTTGCTTCCTACTTCAGTACAATCGGTAGGTACGCAACACGATAATTTTATAAAATGAATAAAAATTCGTTATTAAATACACATTCTATTAAGAATCGCTAATAATCTAGCACCGCATTGTGCCTCTTATCGATCTGAATCTATTTGTAACCGTTTACAAAAAGTTGCGTTTGCAATTTTTAAGCATTATAAACGCTGAAGATTTAAAGTCAACACTGATAAAACAAACCATTATATATACTAAGCGATATACCTTACTGACTACTGAAATTATTATCAATGGCAATAGAATTCCTCGGAGGAATTTAGTTTGTTACATTATGAATTGGTGTTTAACATTTAACAGTAATATTAATTACAAAATTGACAAAACGCATAAAGTATTCGTATACTTTCTCCATAATTTAACTGTTGATTACACTTCACTGTGTTAAAAAAACACACACACACAGATTTATATATATATTATTAGCCCCAGAACTTACGACAGCTCATTAACACAATGAATAATAATAATAATAATAATAATAACAAGTATATTTCAGCTAATAAATAAATTACAATTCCCATTTATGTACACATACCGAGCTTACATAATTGCTCATACTGTGCGATATTTGATTTAATATTAATACTAATATAGGAATAAGAAAATAAAATCAACTGCAGAGAAAAAATACAAATAAAAACCCTGCTTATACTAATTTATCTATTTAATGTATAGTGATATATATATATATATATAGTGAAATAACGCATCTTCTTATACATATCCATATTTTCATGTACATAATTCTTATTATATAGCTTAAGATAATAAACAAAATTTAATGTATAGCGTGGTTTCGAGCTAGGTAACCATGCCGTTTAGAGAAGCGCATGCCTAATTATTTTATGTTTATATTTTTTGTATTATAGTTGGAGTGATTGTCGTGTGTAATTGCCGATTTTCCTTATTATGGCATGCGGGTTAGTACTACACTTTACATAGAATTTGTTGGACAATTTCAGATATGTATGGATGCTTTAATTTAGTGTGCATTTCTGATACTCTCGTATAAATTGGAGCATTCAGTATAATTCGTAAACACTTATTTTGGAATGCTTGTAATTTGTTCAAAGTTGTCTCGCTTACGCTACACCAGATTGGGCAGGAATATAACAGTAATGGCATAAAATAAGTTTTATAAATTAAATATTTGTTGGCTGTACTCATTTTTGATTTCTTATTGAATATAGGAAATAATTTATATAGTCTCGTATGGGCTTTTTCAATAGTGTGATTAATGTGCTTTGAAAATGTCAGGTTTTTATCAAGCATAAGACCGAGATATTTAACGTATGATTTCCAGTATAGCTGTTCATTGGATACTTTTATAGAATGTTCTGTTTGAGGTCTACGTTTAGTAAAAAGTATGGTCTCGGTTTTTTGGTTGTTGATTTTGATTTTCCATTTATTATAATATTTGTATAGTTTATGATAACTATCCATAAGTCTTTTTTGTATGGTGTCAATCCTGTAAGAAGAAGTAAACACTGCAGTATCATCTGCATATAACGCAGTGTCCGTGCCCTTTATATGTGGTAGATCATTTATATACAATATATACAGAAAAGGCCCGAGAATACTACCCTGTGGAACGCCAGAGGAAATTAGTTTGAGGTTAGAATATGTATTACTTAATTGTACTGTAAAAAGTCTAGCATATAAATAGGATTTTATGATCAATATAAGATATTTAGGAAATCCGTACTGTATAATTTTATAAATGATGCCATTTTGCCATGCACTATCAAAAGCTTTTTCTATGTCTAACAGTAATAGCCCGGTGTATTTATTTTGATTAAACTGGTCAGTGATATGATCTGTAAGGCGGGCTAGTTGCATAACCGTTGATAGGTGATTTCTAAACCCAAACTGCGTTTCATTTAAGATATTTCGCTCATTGGAATAAGATTTTAATCTTTGTAAGATCACTTTTTCGCATATTTTACTGACATTGCTAATTAGACTTATTGGTCTTATATTTTGTACTAGCGAACTATCTTTGCCTGGTTTGGGAATAGGAATGATGCTAGATGTTTTCCATATTTTAGGATAATATCCTAATAATATGATTGCATTTATAATATTAGTCAGATAGACTACTGCTTTTTTTGGTAGATTCTTGATCATTATGACCTGTATAAAATCTGTACCAGTAGATATTTTGTTATTCAGGTTTTTATGTGTGTGTGTGTAATTCCTTAGGCGAAACCAATTTGATTTCATTAACAGACGTAATATTAGATTTACAAAATTTACGAACAGTAGAGTTAACTTTTCTAGTATGATAAACAGTAGAAAGGTGTGAGTTTTGAGAATAGACCTGATAATAATAGTTTGATAATAATTCGACTTTATCTTTATCTGAACAGGCTGTAGAGTTATTATACGATATGGGTGGTATGTATGAGTAATTTCGTGTAAAGTTTTTAGTTATTTTCCAGATACTGTTATCTCGTACCGATACCGATTGGAGTTTTTTGTTCCAATTATCATTACGGTGTTGTAGGATTTTTGTTTTTACGATGTGTGTTAGGAAATTTAAAATTATTTTATCCTTAGCCAACCTATTTCTTTGATATATTCTCCTATAGTGGTTTTTTAGTTTTACTAGGATTTTTATTTGATCAGGGAGATAGTAATGATGATTACTAGATAACTTCTGAGGAATATAAGTTTGCGCAGATTTTAATATGGTATCGTTGAAGGTAGTGATGTCTACTTCCTTGGTTGAATCAGGTCGTTTGGATATGTTTAAGGTATTATATATGAAGTTTCTATAATTATTCCAATCGGCTCGTTTGAAGTCAAAAACATATTTTTCAGGAATTATTTGACATAATTTAGTAACTTCAAAGTAAATGGGGTTGTGATTTGAACTTAGGTATGGGAGAGATATAGGTTTCGAAACATAGGGAAAGTGTTTAGAGAGGACTAGATCAATTGTACTAGGTTTGTGAGTATTTGATGCTGGATAATAAGTTGGCCGGTTTGGGGCGAAGATTGTAAAATTCTGACGATAAGAAAGATCGAGTAATGTATTACCTGATTTGTTGTTAGAATGGCAGTTCCAACCTCTATGTCTGGCATTAAAATCCCCGGCTATGATAACTTTATTGCTAGATTGCAATAGCGTGTAGATGTCTTGCTCAAAGTAGCGTTTATTCGGAGGACAGTATATCGAATACAAATGAATTTTTTCATTGTTGATTGTAAGCGAGATACCAATGGCTTCTGTTCCTTTTAATGTTTTTATAGGTAGTAAATGATGAATTAATCTATGGTTTACTAATATGGCCACTCCCCCGCCCTGTGAGTTACGATCCAGTCTATATATTTTGTAACCGGGACAGTTAAAACTTAAAGTAATGTCAATTTTTGTTTCGCTTATACAAATAATATCAATTTGCTTCTCGTATGCAAGGTTACCTAACTCTAGGATTTTATTTGTAATGGAATTCGCATTCCATGCTATTATTCTTATTTTCTTAACATTACCTAGATAAAGGTATTTAAGACTATTTCTAAAACCGCTGATATTTTTTCAAATATGTCAGCGTTTTCCAGTCGTTTGATTCGATATAATATATTTTTAAAACATAACATTATTTTACTTAGATTAAACAATTTAATTAAAGAAAGTAATTCCGTAATAGAAGTTATGTTTTCATTATTAGTTTCAACATCATGTGGCGAACTGTTATTTCTACCGGTGTTTATATTATTATCATTATCATTATTATTATTATTATTATTATTATTATATCTATTATTAATAACGATATTATGATTTAGTGCGTCAGCATATGAAATGCCTTCAGCTGTTCGAGAGATGTTACTTCTATTATGTCTTAAGTTAGATACTGCTTGAGGGCCATTTTGGGTTGTCGTGTTTTTATTACGACAGTATCTTAAAAGTGCTGGGCATTCTTTAAAGTGTGCAGAATGGGCACCTTTACAGTTTACGCACATAATATTTTGGACAGTACACTCGCTTGTAAAGTGAGAGTTACCGCACTTTAGGCAGTTTGGTGTTTAACACAATGAATGGTTCATATACAACCTAACCACTAATGTAGAAAAGCCAATAATTGATGTTAACAATAGATTACCACCATACTTCGGTTATAAATCACTTTAAATGTATGTTACTTGATTTAATCGCGTTCAATAATAAAACTGGGATTAGTAAATGATGATGAAAATTACACAGAACAAACATTTATAAAGCGTTTAGCTTGTAGTGCAAACTTGTTCGAATTTGATAACACTAGAAGGGTATACATTTCTTCGATTAAACAAAAAAAATATGTTAATCATCTATGAATTGATTCAGTGAAAAGAAATGCATCAGACATCGATAAACTGAAAAATATGTAATAATTTGAAAGGTGCATACAACGAAAATTTATCGTTATTTAATAAATTTAAACAAACGTGTAATAGGTTCATTTTATCGTCCGAAAAATTAGCAGGTATTCCA
Organism: Coronaproctus castanopsis; assembly: GCA_032883995.1. Classification (NCBI taxonomy): domain Eukaryota; kingdom Metazoa; phylum Arthropoda; class Insecta; order Hemiptera; family Monophlebidae; genus Coronaproctus; species Coronaproctus castanopsis. The sequence continues at coordinate 30,623,464 of CM065054.1, read as the reverse complement.
CATAATAATGTACATTCTCGCTAACATTCAATCCGTCCTCATATTCCATTATAATAATCAATGCATAAAATCGAAAATCAGCATTATGTTTCGTTTTTATTTTCCAACAAGAACATTTTCTGAAAGAAAATTCCTATCCGAATATTTATACATTTCGGAGGCTGTCATACAAATTATTTGCGGGTGTAATCAGTTCAATTTGTAGTGCAGTTTGAAACGTTACAAATTGAACTGATTACACCCGCTCATAATTTGTATGACAGCATCCGAAATGTATAAATATTCGGATAGGAATTCATCGACCTTATAAAATATGTTCCCGTGTTTTCATTCGTACATACGCAATATTACTGTAATTTTCAGCCAGCCATTCTGATCGTAATAATACAAAAAATTCATAACTAAGATAAGCTGCTTAGACACTTTAATTTCCTAGTTCATGCGTACTACGGATGGATTTCATTAACTCATAATATTATAAACCAGTACGTGCGCAAACAAAAACGTACACTTATTCAGTATAATTTCGTTCAGTCATGCTACAATTGTCAGTAATTAATTATTTCCTCAATTTCTGTTATATACGCCGTAATAAAAACCCAGCTAGCGACAGACTTTTATTCGAACACGTTTATTTTTCAATTTGCGCGTTTCCGAATGCATTCTGCGAAACTTTCTCCTACTGCTATCCTTACCATGTCTGACAACCGCATCTTTTTTTTTCTTCTACTACTATTCCTTTAAGAATTCGGACGTCTGAAGTCCGTCTGCTCTTATTATATGACCGAAGTATGTTGGTATTCTTCTGATTACTACCGAGGATAATTTTCTGTTTTTGCTACGTCGACTTCTTGTAATATCGAGAGTAGTTCCGTTTTCTTGTCCGTCCCGGAATACTTAACAACCGCCTCCGATTCCAGCGTATTTATCTTCTATCGATCACCCCTCGAGAATACCGGTAACCAAGGGAACCCGAGCTCGGGGGTGAAGCGCGTACATCCAGATATGGAGGTTAGTTGCGAATAAGTCAATGACGGATAACGCGAACCATGAGCGGCGATGTATAAGGATGCAGTTGAGAAGCCTTGGGAAAGCTTTCATTAAAAAATACTGCATAAACATGTTAAAGTAATTGTGTCAAATCGAGTATGACCGCTATAAGCCTAAATCGTAATCAAAATCCAGCAGCGTCTGTTCTCCAGGTTAGAAGCGGCTGTATTATAGGAAACAACCTGAAATCCTATAGTAGGCAAGGGGAAACTACTGTAGTATATGCTCGCGTATATTATTTTTATTTACGTACCGATAATTGTTGATAAACAAAACATTGAAAAATTATTAATTTCCGAATAACGAATTTAAAAATTCTTCTTATCTGTAATGTCGTCAACTAATCTAAATGATTTGCGAAAACATCGAACATTTATCGATATTTAATTTTCAAAATGTGAATAATCAATTTGTACGTTATCATTTTCGGTGTTAATTACGCCAAATTTATAATAAACATGTTTCTACATACGCACAATCACCAAATAAAACGATCATAATATTATAATTATAAAATAACCGATTTCCGTCTACTTGTTGTAATGCAAAAATACATTTAAAGCGAAGTGACCTGATATGAGTTTTATAGGATTTTTACTTAAATTATTAATAATGATTTGCCATCGTTAATAGTTAAAACCGAGCAAAGGTTATAAAAAGAACGAAAAAAAAAAAAATTGTTCAACGGGATAATGGGATTCATCAAGTTATAAATGAGTACCGCATTCGCAAAATTAAACATAAGCAATTATTTATTTCAGAATTCCAGGTAAATATTCTTACACATTTTAAAATTGCATAACATTGGTGTAACGGGTAAAGTCTGGAATTGGTTTAAAAATTATCTGAGTGATAGAAAGAGCGTAGTAAGTATATCCGGAGTAAAAGGAATTGAATTTAAAATGAGAAATGGTGTACCGCAAGGGAGCAACTTAGCCCCGATCTTATTTAATATATATATGTAAATGGTCTGCAAAAATATTTAAATTATAGTAAAATATATGCTTTTGCCGATGACATAGCGATAATAACGACAAATATAAATATAAAAATAGCCGTTGAAAATATGCAGAAAGACTTAATACAAATTAGCATATGGGCCCATGACAATAACTTGATAATAAATACTAAAAAAACAAAATGTATGTTCTTCAAATCTATGATGGATATAGAAAGATACAAGCCTATATTACAGATGCACTCAAATGATTGTGCCCGTTACATGAAACAGGAGAATAAGTGTAGTAACAAAGATTGCGAACAAATAGAAATGGTACGAGAACACAGATACTTGGGTGTAATTATTGACGAAAATTTAAGATGGAATAAACAGATAAGTTCTGTGGAAAAAAAATTCGAGCAACATTGCCAGTATTGTATACATTACAAAACTACGTTAGCAAAGAAACATTAAAAATAGTATATTATGCGCTGATAGATTCACGATTAAGATATGGTGTGCAGGCATGGGGTTTAGCTAAGAAGTATTATACTGTACGTATCGATCGTTTACAGAGAAAATCCTTACAACTAATTACAAGAGATAATGATAGTGAATTACATAAACTTTTGAAGGAGGAAAACATGCTGGATATAAAAGGTTCGTGTTTAATGGTTAGATTGTTGGATTATATTAGAAATCGGAAACCTGTAAAAGTTAGGGAAAGAAAAGAAATAACATATGATCTAAGGAAGATACAAAAATATCATAATATCGAAATCGAAGCATGGAAATCAGACAGATGTGTACATATTGCCGCGTATGATGAACGTGATACCAGAAGAAATATTGAACGAAAGGGTGGAGAGGAAACTAAAACGTGAATTAAAAAAATGGTTACAAAATAAGGAAAATGTGGATAAAATACTATAAGAATAATGAAATGACGAGGATTATGAAATACAAATATAGTATGATACAATGCGGATGCCAGGGTTCTACTACCGATTGGAAAATTAAAAATTTGGTGTAAATGGGAGCCTATATGTGGATGATTAGAGTTGAAATATATTGTTTGCAAATTGAAAGGTAATATAAATTAAAACTACTCTAACAGATGTATAAATGTATTCTATGTGTGTGTGAGCGTGGTACTGATCAGTACTTAAGCTCACTTTGGGAATTAAGTTAGAGAGTATGTGTTATTATAAATAAACGGTAATTAAAGAAATCAATATAATAAATGTAATCAAAATAAAAATTTATATTAAGCGTAAATGTATAATATTAATAAGAAATGTAATTACCCGTCGACAAGCGAAAGCTTGACGGGATAAGTAGTATTAAAATAATTGTATTATGTCGTATGAGTATTGTTGTGTTGCTGTGTGTATATATGAGTGTATATATCATTATAAAATTTATCACAAATATACGTGTTTTTTTTTTTTTTTTTTTAAAAAAAAAAACACTTTTCCTGTAATCACACAGTACACTGTTAGCATTATCTACTATTTAATATTTTCACTTTAATTCTGCTTGATTTCTTTATTACAAAAGGTATCTCGAGTAATTGATCAGTCATCTCTGTCCTCTGACCACTCGACTCTCCTAATAATGCTGAATGTACGAATATGTCTCAAGTAACATAAATTAGTACTATGTAATAAATACACAAATAGGAATGTATTTAGAAACCTGCTCTGGAAGACTCTACAAAATCTCTCAATTTCACTAAAAACCACAGAAAATACGAGAAGATCACGAAACAAATAGCAAACGCGGCTTATAAAAGTATACCGTTGTTAAATAATGTACCTTCCTTTAACCTATCCGAAATGTGTGCGTGAACAAGTAACAATTAAAAGACAGCTGAGAAGACGTTCGAGGCAAACAGGATACCCAGTTGATAAAACAGCTGTAAATAAAGAAGTTAAAAATCTTAAGTTGCTATTTCAGAATTACAAAAATAACTCATTTAGAGAATACGTTACAAGTCTGGATATAAACCAACGCATAGAAATTAACCGATAAAAGAAGCAGACAATGGGAACTGGATTATAGATGACATCGCTAAAGCAGATTTGTTTGCTGTACAGCTATCTTTAAATCGCATCATATAAAATCGCCCGCTGAAAACGACGTTCACGAATATTTAAAACGACCTTCGAATAATTCACCAGACAAAATCAACTTAACTTCTCTACGCGAAATTAATGAGATAATAAAGAAGTCGAGCAACAAGAAGGCACTCGGATATGACATCATAACTGGACGCAATCTGAAATAATTGCCGAGAAAAGCGCTAGTTATGCTAACCTATATTTTTAATGATGTTTTACGAATTCAATATATCCCAATATTGTATAAATTCGCTAATGTAACAATGATCTTAAAATCAGGTAAACCTGCACAAAATGTCTCCTCTTATCGGCCAATTCATTCTTTCCAGTGTTAGCCAAAGTGCTTGAAAATATCCCGGAAAAAAGAATACAAAAGTGCATAGACAGGAAAGATATAATTCCAAATCACCAATTCGGATTTCGAACTGGGCACTCAACCGTGCAATAATGCAAAATGTTTCTATTACAACTCCTGTTTCAATAAATTGTTTGTCCTCCAACCACAACCCTATTTTAACTACTATTGCAGGAAGTAAATTAAACATAGCCGATATAGTTCTGTCCGATTTCCAAAATGCAAATTGGGCAGGATTTAAGGAGTATATTAACAATAATATTAATTTGCTTCTTAAGCTACATAGTTCTGCTGATATTGACCATCATTTATCAACTCTTACGAAGTTAATTAATTCTTCGTCGGAACTTTTTATTCCGAATAAACTACTTAATAATTATCAGCATATGGCACTACCAACTTGTATCAGGGTTCTCGTCAAATTTAAAAATTATATTAGGAGATTGTACATTAAGCATCGTTTCTCTAATCGTTCTCAAAATTTGAAAAACATGTTTAATTTTCTTAATAAATTGGTTAGTTTTCTTTTCCGTAAATTTAAAAATTACAATTTCAATTCAACTTTCTCAAAGCTTAAGCCTAATGATAGTCGGCTATGGAAAGTTTGCAGACAATATACGAGACAGCATACAGCTCTTCCACCACTCTACGATTCACATTTAAATAACTATGTTTATAAAAATGAAGCGAAAGCTGAGTTTTTAGCATCAGAGTATTCCAAAGTTCATAATCGTAATTCTAATTTTGCCTCTGGCTATCAAGTGAAAAAAATTCATTCAGCTGTTAAAAAATATCTCAATATCAGTCAACTACCCAACATTTTGTCACCCAAAGTGAAGTCCTTAGCAATATTAAAGCTACAAAAGTAAAAGGTTCGTCAGGGGATGAAAATATTTCTACTGCCATTATTAAGAAATTACCGCTAAAAGCTGTTATTGAACTTACAAATTTAATTAATGCTATCTTTAGATTCGATTATTATTCAAACAGTTGGAAGATAGCCAAAATTATTGCTCTTCCCAAACCCGGAAAGGATGCCTCGTGTGCACGTAACATACGTCCTATTAGTTTATTGAGCAATCTAAGCAAAATAGCAGGGAAAACATTATACTATCCCGTTTAAGACTTCATGCAGATAACCAAAAAATTATTCCTAACACATAGTTTGGCTTTCGCTCGGGTTATTCCACCACCCAACAAGTAGCACGAATCACCGAGTATATCACGCATAATTTTAATCGTAATAAACATACTGGTATGGTTCTCCTGGATGGTAGCGAAGGCTTTTGATACTACTTGGCATAAAGGTATTATTTACAAAATGATAAAATATCAGTTTCCTCGTTATGTGTAATCAACGTTATTAGCAACTATTTAGCAAACAGACTATTTTACGTTACCATCAATGATTCAAGGTCTACTATGAAAACGTGCTCAGCGGGGGTCCCCCAAGGTAGTATTCTGGGTCCATTTCTGTTTACTTTATTTTTATCTGATTTCCCAAACCTACCTGATATTCATACTGCTCTTTATGCAGACGATACAGCTCTTCTCTGTACTTCTTATATACCTAAAGCAATTACTACTAAATTACAATCAGGAATAAATTGTGTCTTGCGTTATTATAAAAAATGGCAAATTGATCTTAATTGTGATAAAACGGATGCTATATTTTTCACCCGCAGGCATCCCACGTTACCTGCTGAAGTTAAGGTCAACTTTACCATTGTGAGTTGGTCAAAACATGTTCGATACCTCGGGGTAGTGTTGGATAACAGATTAAATTTTTCTGAACATGTCAGTCATACTAGCTTGAAAGCTAGCAGGAGTATATCTGCCATATATCCACTAATCAACAGAAAATCATTTCTTAATGTAAATAATAAATTAATTTTGTATAAAACACTTATACGTCCCATAATGCCGTACTGTTGTCCAGCTTTATTTCAAATACAAACTTTAACAAGTTACAAGTATTTCAAAATAGGTGTCTCAGATGTGTGCTAAATGTCCCTAGATACCACAAAATCGTTGACATGCATGCTACCTTAAACATGCCATATATTAAGGATCATATCTTAAATTTAACGCGTAAGTTCTGCGATGACTGCTTAGTCCACGATAATAGTTTAATTTCTACCATCGGTAATTACGATCAACTCCAATTTATGTATAGTAAATATAAACATAGGAGGCTCAAACATAACTTGTTGTAACGTTTCGTGGCCCCTATTTTAGAAATTAATATTCCTTCTTTATTTATTTAATGTCTAACGTGTTTTTTCTTTTGTTTTATTATTACTATCTTAACTTTTTGTTTTTTTGCTGTACAGGTTTTTTTTTCAATTATTTTTTGCTGTCATTATAAGTATAAGTAAAATTACTTCTTTTATTTATTACGGGTGGTCTTTGTATGATTTCTAATGTACGGCGAGCCATCCTGGGCGTTACGTAATTATTATTTAAAATTTTTGGTTTGTGACTACTCACTGTAAATTATGTTGAAATATACGTTGTTGTTGTAATGCATCGACTAGTTAACAAGATTGGAGAAATGTTTGGGAAAAAAACAGTAACATGGGCTACCTTCCTTGATGTACATCGGGCATTTGGTAAAGTATGGCATCCGGGAATTCTTTACAAGGGCAAAAAAATGTAACTCAGTATTTCAATATATCGAAATCTTACTTAACAGAATTTCCGAAACGGAACAGAATCAACACATAAAGAGAAGTGTACTCCGCCCACTATTGTATCTACTGTTTACATATGATATGCTAGATACTGATAATGCACTAAAAACAACTTTCGCTGACGACATGGAAATCACGATAACGCATGCGAACCCAGAAAATTTCACAGAAAATCTATGAAGTATATAAAATCATCGAATGATTGAATAAGTGGAAAATGATAATAAATGAAAATAAAAGCAGTCACAATATCTTTACAAAAAAGAAAATCGAACGTAGTAAATACCACCATATAACTATAAACAAGAAGCAAATACAAACATACTCATCTGTAAAATATCTTGGAGTACACCTAGATGAAACACTTACATGGCTTCAGCATATTAAGATCAAAATAACAGAACTTAAATAAAAACAAGGCAAATTTACTAGTTGTTTGGACCGCGCTCTCAATTACAGGTTGCAAATATTGTTATATCGTATGGTGCTAAAACCAATATGGTTGAACGCAGTCGAATATAGATACGCGTCCAAAAGTAATATTAATATAATATAACGCTATCAAAATAAGATGCGGAGGTCACTGATGAGAATACCGTGATATCTATTAACCATGAACTACATCAAGATCTACAAGTCAAATATGTTACAGAAGAAATAAAACTAGCTGTCGCAAATTACTTATTGAAATTGGAAAGATATGGAAACGCTCTTGCACTAAACCTTCTACAACAACAACCAGTAGGTCGCAAGAAGTTGAAACGGAGAAACGTTGTTGATTTAACGTGAAGGTTCAATAAATAAAATCGAGATCGTGCTGATGAGCAGATCTTGAAAATCATGATCCTATCAACATTAATATCTAGTAAATGACTATACTGGTCAGTTATAGATGTGAAGAAGATAAAAAAAAATCTCATTTATAACATTATAAAGTTACATTTCGTGATGGATGTTTTTATAATTTCATGCGTAGTTGTAAATGTTCGTACATTCTTTATTCAAAATATATTTTTTCTTTTTCAAAACATTAAAACATAAGTTGCTCATAGCACGTGAATACGTATCACTTTTATTTTGGACGGAATTAAAGATGACGACGAAGCTGAAATTTATTATTCGCTATTTATCATTATTAATTAAATCTACATTTTAAAATATCGTATTACAAGTTGTTGTAATATTTAATGTAATATTATAATTGTTAATCATTAATTTCTAATTAACGTTATGTTGGTGTAGCAGGGACTTTCCTTTTTAATGTACCATATATATGCAATTTTAAAGGGTGTGATATTATTTCGGTTAAGTAACAACATAGAGAAAACTATAAATGATTAAAGGCATATAATTGTATCGCATTCATTAATATTAAAAGTTAATAAAAGAAATTACAACACAAGTAAATATCTAAAATTAAAAATTAAATACTTTACGTTGTATTATTCAATGTTATTATTATTTGTAAGGAATAACGTAAAATCTAAAATTACAAGATTACTAGTCTAACAAATACGTGGTATATCATTTATAAATAATTACTAACACTTTATAATAATCGTTTAAATTACATAATAGTAAAAATACTATATATCTTCCTAAAAAAGTGGTATAGCTAGCTAAGTTTCGATTTATGCATTTTTAGTATAAACTAGTACACTGGCAACCTTTAATATACTTTCATATTTTCTATATATGTATATGCTCTTAAACAACCACAATGGATATATATATATATATGATTAGCAAAAAAGTTATAATCCATATAATTTACTGTTTTATTAGTAATAGTGATACTCTCACTGAATAATATCACACATTTCTTGATTAACAAAATAAACTAAATTACGTACACAGACATGTCGATAAACAAATTTATTTAAAGTTACATTAAACAAATAAAACATACCTAAAGACTTGTTCATTATTGATTCACGTACAAATTTCAAATTGACTTCTTTGAACTGCAAACACGCACTTTTTACGAAATTCTAGAAAAGAATATATATATATATAATTAACTTACATATGCAACCCAAACAATATAAAATAAGGGAAATTATAAATTTGACATTAAACTAAATACGAAAAATTGAAATACTAATATTTTTTATCTTATCTTACATAGTAAATATAATAGCTTATATAGCTAATTAATTTTATAAAAATTGTTTTCTTAATTATACACGTATTCTTTAAAAATCATTCAAGGCTCTCTATAGAGTCATAAGATTTTCACCGTGTAAATCTGACAATTTATCTTTCCATCGACAAAACAGAATAACGTTAACAAATTTCTTATACCCATAAATAACTTCCACATGTTCATTCTGTTTAAAATAAAAACTTAACACAGGAAATAAATGTACACATATAATAGGTTCCCATAGTTCTACGCTTTCAAAAACATCAAGCGGAGAGGAATTGTGCTTATCAGCAGATTGCGGTTTGGGCATTGCTTGTTGCCTGACCGCCTGTTCGTTATGCAGCTTAGAGATAATCCGTATTGTCCTCTACATGCTGGTCGTGTAGTCTGCAACCCTGATCACGTGTTCTTCGAATGTCCTTCATTAACAGCATTACGTTCTGAACTGTATCTCAAATTACTTTACGCATCTCGTGGTGGTCCTCCTTATAATGTAATGTCCCTTCTGCATGTTGAGAATCTAGATTTATTCCCGGACATAGCGACTTTTCTCGAGAAGTTGTCCGAGTTCATAAGAATATGAGTTAGTGATTATTACGGTTCCACGTTGGGTAAGCTGTAAAGGCATCCCCATTAAAAAAAATAAAAAAAAAAAAAAAAAAAAATTTATGTAATGCATCATATATCAAGTCTAGTGTAACATAAGCCAACAAAAGAAACAAGGGCATGTATTCATCTTTTAGATAAAATTGTAAATTAAAAAAAAAATAGTATTCACCTAAGATAAAAATAAATCAAAAGAAAGCAAACAAACACCAATTAAAAATGTAAATATTTAACGAAAAAGTGTGATCTAAAAAACTGTTCAAAACTAAATTTACCTACTCACAAAAAACAACTGTTAACATTTAAAAGCATTAACAAACAATAATGACGATTAGAATATGTAAGACACTATTATGGAAAACATGTTTACTACTTTTAATATAATTAATTTTCTATATTCACACATACACACACAATGACTAATGTTCACTGATAGTTGATTCAAATCAAATCAAGCTTTATTTTTACTTTCTTATACATAACAGTTTAGAATGACATGCTGCAAATACGTGAGTAGTAGCATAAAGAATAAAATTATTTTCTTAAATATACCGTGTTTATTACGAAAAATAAATTAAACACACTTATAAAATACTTATGCGATTGTTGATAAAAAACAAAAATAATAAAAATGTTATAAATGTTGGATAAGCGTAATTTAATGTAATTTTGGATACAGGTGTACACGTGCATATAATATTAAGCTAATGGCATTTTCAAATGCATACATACACACACCGCAGTACTCGACATATGCATACACATAAATTTGTACAAAAACCCTAACGCTAAAAACCAACGAAGTTCTATTTTACTTTTGTTTTTTATGTGCCTTATTAAAGGCTTGCGACGTTTCTTAAAATTTTTTAGGTCGTACACCATTAACAGATTCCGAACATTATTACTGTACACATTTCAATACATTAGTCAATTTTTGACATAAGTTTGTATTATTGTACATAATTATTTTAATTGTTTATATTATAAATATTAGTAACATTTAAGTATAACTACTATATTAAGGTGACGTATATGGAAATTAGATTTTTCAGTTTCATTGAAAGTAAGAAAATTTATATATGAAAGAACAAAGATGTTCCGAACATGTATCAATTGTACCTTATTATTATACAGAAATCATTGGAATTTAAAAGCTATCAAGAAGCAGTATTAAATATTAATGTATCATAACAATAGTATTCACTGATTTATTGATTTTATCGTTTTTGACTCGTAAAGATGATGATATTAATAGTATATAATGCATTACACGTTTTGTATGTACATACTTGACTTTCTTTATTCAAAAAGTCCCTCCTGAAAATATATTAGTTTCAAAAATTAAGTTTATATTATTCTACTACTATTCCTTAAATTCCTACATTTTTAACGAATACGAAGAAAGTGAAATATAAATGCTGTGCCGAGGAAATATTAATATTAATGAGAGTAAAAAAGGGTATGAACACGAAAAATTCACTATCATAAATACTACACGAAAATAGTGAAACCATATAAATTATTTATAAATTAAAAATTAGAAACATTTTAATACCTGTTAAAATGAAAACCACTTTTACATATAACAGCACATCCTTTGTACACTGCATTGCATCTTAATTCATAGAAAAATATCCGGAATATCGGTAAAGTTATTCAAAAAAGTATTTTGATTACTATTACAGTCAATTTCAGAATATGTAGTTCATAACAGCTTATAATCAAATTTCTGAACTTCCGATTTAGATTAAAAATTAGATGAATTACACACATACAGTTATAACTTCAAAGCATTAACTAGTATATCACATTTTTAATATAATTTTCCTTACAGAAACATTACAAATTAATAATCAATAAACAGAAATAACAGTAAGAATAAACAAGCATAATTCAAGAAAACAATACACTGAATAATGAGCTACAAAGTACAAACGCCATATTACAAAATGGAATAGTTTTTCTAACCAATCAAAACGAAGCGTCTTTCTTTAAACGAAAAATTAAGAAATAAAATCTATGGAACACATAATTGAAAAAATACAAAATATTTTTTTATTTAGAATTTTAAAAAAGTAATGGGAGCATAAAATATCCTTTTACGCATATAAGCCTAATACAAAATATATAGAAAAATGTCGTATATGCACGATGCAAATTTTATTTATTATTTTCATATCAAAATGTATAATCTAAATGCTGTTTTAATACATTTTACGTTCAATTATTTAAAACAAATTTTTAAATAATCAAGATTTCCCTGTATATCTAGATAATTTTTATCATTAAACTTTTCTAATAAAATTTTTTATAAAACTGTTATAAAACTGAACCTAATTACTAACTAATGGTTATGTCATTCTAATTGGTGTGTTTAATTGTTATATTTTTTTTTTAAATGATTGTTAAAAGTGATCTTTCTGAATAAAATCGAATGTGCATATTAAATGTTTAGATAGATGCATGAAATTGTTAATTACATCATGTTTGATTCTAATAATGTTTTATATTTTTTTACCATGTATAAATTAATATCTAACGATTGTGCATTAAATTTGTTGTAATTACCTCTGTTATCATAATCTAAATAGTTGAACAAAAATAAAATTAGTTACTGAATTAATTTATGAATGACAGGTTTCTACACAATACATAATGTAATTATCCTATTATTTTAATTTTTCTAGATTTCAGTTCCTTTTTACCATGCCGTGTCCATACTTACTAGCGTGTGATAAAATAATTAATTTATATGTTTGTTGACTTATCTTACATGTTTTTCTGCTACAGAACTGAAATTCGTTTATGAACAGCATCCGCATACTATTTCCCAACACCAAACCTGCTCTACAAATTTGTACAATATAACTAAACCTGCATAAACGGGGAATCTCTTGAACATCATCTACATTCAATGTAGTAAGTTATTCTTGTAGGATTTTTCCGGTTTTTAATATGATATAAACGTAAGGTCTATTATTTTGACTTAAAACTATTTCACATTTATCCGTTCTTCCCTTTCATATGAGATATTAGCGATAAAATGCTCCTTTTATTTACTCATTTACTTGTCGTCTTTATAAATAAATTTAAAGATTTATTACTAATTATTTTCATTATGTACCGTACATTTTTTCAGATTTTCTTAAGATTTATTATATCACTGAAATTTATTTTCCCGTTTTTTTTTTGTTTTTTTTATGATTTTAGCATTGATATGAGTGTTTTATTAAATATCTCAAGTTTTCTAAACACCTATGTATCTCAAATCACTTCCAAAATTTCAAATATCTATAGTTAGGAAATAGTGTCCTACTTCGGTTCTCTTTGAAAGAATTAATATATTCTAGGAATTTCTCTAATTCACACTTGTTCTACGAATATGTTAAAAGATGGTGCTAACAATAATCACGTTATCACGTTGTTTATTTATAATTACATCTGAACATACTCATATTAGAATCAATTACTGTTATTATAATTCGGAACAAGACAAAAATGTTAACCTCAGTTGTGTTTCCCAGAAGAATCATCACGACTGGCTAAAATATCGAACGAATCTAATTTAATATTAACAAAACGTTTCGGGCCATTTTATACGTTCTCGAGTATTCTTGCTATCTGGTCTTACAAGGTATTAACTTAATCCCATTGAGATTTATAAATTTTATGCATTTTTGGCAAGCAATAGACAAATTTAACATTTTTCTTAATGTAGATTTCAGCTGACATTTATTGTCGAACTGACATGTATTTTTCACGTCGTCATTTCTGTTTAGAAAATACGACTGGAATTTATCTGAAAATTTTACACGGCTTCAATTCTTCACTAGTAGGTTACCAGTTGTGCATAGAGACATATTTTTACAACTGATTTACCTGCTGCTTGATAGAGATAGATGGGACGTTCTGTTTAGTTTCCAAACACAACTCGTATTATGCAGTATATTCGATAAATTAAAAATTGTAATTTTTTTTTTAAACTTTAAAATAGGAAAATTCGACAAATACTCGGGGATCAGCAGCGTTTTGTATAGGTAATCCACATATTTCAAAGTTATTTTAAATTTAAAAATTGAAATTCTCTCAACTTTATACATAGATGAAAAACAAAAATGAGTAATATATTCTGAATTTCTCACTTTTAATACAATACACATTATAATGTTGTTTTTTTTTTTTTAAATGTAATTCAAACATTATGTATGTGGCAAATGTATTCTGAAATATGTGTATAAAAATGTATGGATGGTTTATAAATGTATAACGTAGATGTTAACTTAGTTTTTAAAAAATGCACTCGTTAACCTCTCACACCGCTGTGAAGATCATAACCATTTTTATTTCACCAAGCTGTTCGTAATGAGCAATGTTAAAATAATCTTATACTTTTTTTTTTAATAATGTGTTTTCTAAACTATAACCGCTTTTTTATATACTATAAGTTAAGTTACATTTAATCGTGATTCAAAAACTTGCCAATGAAACATAACTCCCACGGAGGATATAGAAAGTGCTTAATAAGATTACAACGAATATGGGTACATATAACACTAACCTCTGAAAATAGGGGCCATGTAGATGTCACTGATAAATGCGACTGTGGAGAGATAAAAATCATGACCCATCTTCGATAATGCCCAACGTAGCCTTAAAGTTGCGATATTTACATTTAGCAAATAACAAAGTTTAAAGTGTGAAAAAATATGACATCAAGAAGACTGATATAAAAATTGAACTGTAACTAATGTTAGTTACGTTTTATCAAGTTTATGTTAGAAGTGTTTCTCGCTGCATCCAATCAAATATATTTAGTTTTTTATTTATAGCCTTGCAACGAAGAAAAAACGTACCTAACGACTAAAATACTAATATTGATCCGTTGCAACGAAAATATATCAACTCAGTTGAAATACGGAATCCGGATAAAACATAGGTGTTGTAATTTTAGTAAAATATGTATATTGTATCGTAATTTAAAACTGACATAACAAGGCAATCGATTTTTAATGATTTATAACTATATGATGCTGATTTTCACGACCTACTTGATTTTTTAGAAATCATTGGCACTAACTGCACACGTAACACGTTAGATATTCAATTTGTACTCGTGTAACTTGTTTCTGTTACCTCGTTGCGCAACACAAACGAGTTAAGTGGATTGTTATTGGAAGCAGAATTCATTTAAAAAACCTCGTATGTACATATCTAATCGAATTGGTGAAAGGTTTTTTTAAAATTGCACTTGTTATATTGTGCGAAAATACCGGACGCTCAATTCCATTGCGCCAAAAAAAAATTAAGCATGTCCTGAAGGAGGAAGCGACTACCATGGCTGGAAATAATTTCTCGTTCACATCAGCCAAACGAAACACTCTCATTTTGTACAGTTAGGAACAACAGATTTACAGACAATATTTGTAACGGGAACAGAGGATATATTTGCAAAAAACATACCAAGAAAATTACGTTTACTTGTCAACGCTGCGATATATGAAAAAATAAAAGCGATGGTTAAAAAAAATGTATTTTCGTCCTTTTTCAAAAATATGACCATTTAAATTAAAAAGGTGATTTGTAAATTCCCACGTATGTTTCAAAAATGATAACTATTTTACATTTAATTTTAAATATTTTCCTACTACAATTTTTTGTGGAACAGTCTATAGTCTGTACAAATTTCTGCCATGAACTTCGTTTGGCTTATTTTAATGCGTATCGTGGCTATAGCACGAAGTTTTTGATAGGTAATATGATTTTCCAAGGATGGAGCGGCTTTTAGTGTTTTCGGAGCTTTTATTCTATTACGAATAGCCGTAGAGCAGTCTGAAGTCCACCATGGTACGGCATTTTTTCGTAGATGTAAAGTTCTAGGATTTATGGAATTTGCATGGCTTACAATAATACTTGTGAACAAGTGGACGAGGTTCTAGGTGTCTGAGATTGAACTGACCTCGAAATTTACAACTGAAGGAAAGGTCGAACCATATGTTTTCCAATCTGTGTGGCGGTAATTATTTCTGTCTTTAGGTAGAAATGTAATTTTATTCTGTTTATGATGAACTATTACAGTATTATCGCTTCCAACAAGATCATCGTGGTTAAAGACTTCAACATTGCTGAGAATAGATGGAGTTGTAATAATTAAGTACAACATCGACCATATCTTATAGGAAAAATTATAATGCGTTGGGTCTTCAGGGTGTAGCAGTGCGAGGTTATAGTTAGAAATAACTTCTTCAATGATTCTGCCTTTAGAGTTGTAGTGTGATCCTCGCCAGGATGGAGAATGGGCATTCAAATCTCCACAAATAAGCCAAATGCCCAATTTGAAGAACAGTTTAAAGATATGATGTTGTAGTTCGAAAGATACAAGGTTTGATTACTTTTAAGATGAGTTTCAGGGGAACGCTTACAACCAACAGTGGATTGATATAAGCGAATCGCGATCATATATTAAAAAGCAGTAATGATAGACTATACTCTTGTCTTACACCCTAGACTTTTAATTCTGTTTGAGTTTCTACCTGCGGTCTTTCCCTAAATCTATGATGGCAATGTATACTGGATCCGCAGTCCTAATATGGCTTCTGTTGTTGCTCTTCCTGATCTAAAATCGTATTGTTCTTCGTTTAATTCGTTTTCTATTTTGTGTTCTATTCCGCCTATAACTATTTTTATAAGTATTTTTAAGCAATGTGGCAGCTTATCATTCGGTATTCTTCACATTTAATTATGCCATTCCTTTTTAGTATAATTATTAATGGAATGATGCTGATTTGAAAAGTGACACATTGACAAAGCAATCATTAGAAAAGGAACCAAAAATATTGAAGTGTGAAATAGAACGAGTCGTAAAAGATTTGAAGGAAAATAAATCAGTTGGAGTAAATAAAATACCGGCGGGAATACATGATATGTAACACAATTTGGGAAACAGGAGACTGACCGAAAGAATATTGCAGTTCCATTTATATTCCGTTACATAAAAAAGGAAAGAAGACAAAATATGAGAATTATAAAAATATTTTGATAATTCCGCACACAAGTAGGATAATGTTACGTATATTTAACAATTGACTGCGCAGATATATTGATGACCAGATTGCAGAAGAGCAGGCTGGATTCATGAAAGGACATGTAACACGGGAACAGATCATGCATGTAAGACAAATAATTGAAAAGACGCGAAAATACCAGACACATTTAGTTCCATGCTTCGTTGACTACTGCAAAGCTTAAAATTTATTAGTAGAAATCCAGTACTTCAATGTTACAATTGCTTAAGGTATGGTCATGTGGCCTACAATTTCTTTAAAAATTGTAAATGTTTAAAATGCGATGGACCACATTATATGAATGAAAATGTATTAAAATGTGGTAACTGCAACAGTAATCATACAGCTAATTCTAAGAACTGGACAGTTTATGAACAAAAGGTCACGTCGTAATATAGCTAACGTAAATAATAATTCATTTGACCTAAATAAACCCAATATCACACGAAAAAACTCGAATAATCGGAATTCATTTAGTAATACTAATGTTAATAATAATGACAGAAATAGTATTAATTATTCACGCACTTATGCTCAAGTGGCGTCTAATAAAAAAAAAACAAACTGAATAATTATAATAGTAATAGTAGTAGTAATAGCAACACTAACGATTTATTTCAAATTATAGAATTAATTAAAACAATCGGATTAAATAAGATACTTTTTTGTCTAAGACGTATCATTTCTAGGTTAACATAATCACAACAATTATCGAATGTGTTACCGACACCTTCGTAATTGATTAATATTTATTTCTCTCTCCATGCAAATAACGAAAAACGATATTAGCATTATCGGATGGAATGAAAATTCCATCACTAATAAAATGATTGAACTAGAACACTTAATTTGCACAAATAATGTTAAAATTGCAGGAATTTCAGAAACTAAAGTCGATGAGAGCACTTACGTAACGATGCCGAACTATCAATTATTCCGTAATAATAAAACCAGGAGCAGTGGAGGTGTAGCTTTACTAATACATGATAGCATACTGTGCGAACAAATTCCCACCCCACAAACAAAGCACGTTCAGGTTGTTGGAGCTAAAGTCTGTGTAGATAGCATTCGATAATATAAAAATCAATTCCGTATTTATATTTTTTCAAATGATAAAACAGTTTTTTTTCCCCAAAATGGTATGTTGGTTTTAGCATTTCTACAGTTTAAAAAAAGAAAAATGAGCTAAAATTGGTAAACTTTATGAAAAATCACGAAGCTTTTCGATATTTAAGCCATTATCAAGTGAACATAAAAATAAAATATAAAAATATATACAATTTATAAAAATATAAATTGCAAAAAACACTAATTTAGATATATAATTTACAAAAATTAGAAAATTGAACAAATCAGTATTTAGAAAATAATCTAATAGAGATATATTATGTATATATTTTTATATTTTTTGTATGTTCACTTCATAACGGCTTAACAGTCTGATTTTTCATAGAGTTTATTTACTATCTGTCTCCTATAAATGTTGAGTACAAATTCGTCTAGAGATCCATTCAGATTAATTTGTGCATCAGCCAGTTTTGTTTAAATTTAATCTTTTTTAATTCAAATGGTAGGAATATCGTATTGATTATGGCTACAAATAATGATTATTGGTTATATACGTCCTTTGTGTAATTGTGCGTGTATATGTATATGCGGGAACTTTCGTACTTTCGATGTTTAAAAATAATTTTATTTCATGGCTAGTCAAATCGCTCGAGCAAAAAAATTCGTAAATCGAATGAAGGCAGACGAATCTGTTCGCAATTGCAGAGAATTTGGGGGAAAATGAATGATTGTGATGATGGAATTCGCTTGGATGACGATATCATCATTTCTTCGCCGCCACCAATTATTCAAGCAGTTACCCGTTTTTTGGTTTTCCAAGAATAATAATAACCACATTGTAAATGAAAACTTTCAAAAGTTTTTTTGGAAAAGTTGTAGTTGGATCGTTTCATAAGGTACATTACTCAAATAGAAATTAATAATTTTTAATAGAATTTAATAAATCTCAAAATTAATTTAAAATGTTTTAATTAAAATTTTATGAAGCTTCAGTTGTGTTATCGGCCCAAACGGAAGTGGAAAAAGTAACGTAATTAATTCTGTACTATTTGTATTCGGATTTAAGTCATTTAAAATTCATGGAAAAGACTTAAGCTCATTAATTCATAATGCAAACGGGCGTAAAATAGATAAATGCACAGTTGGAGTGCTACTAATTCAAGATACAGTACGTGATATATATATATATATATATATATATATATATATATATATGTATAAGTTTATTTTTTATAATTTATACCTAAAATTTAATGTTTTGCGATATTTAAATTTAATGTTTAATGTGTATGATGATAAATAAAATGTTTCGGGTGTTTATGTAGTTCTTAAAAATAAATGTTTTATATTTGAATTAATTTCATTTTAGCAATCAGACGGTTACATATTACTTCCTAATTTGAGATTTGTGGTCTCGAGAACCAACACTATACTAATATAGTTGCGTTAGGGCGTGGTAGAAATAACGGACGGAGATAATATATATGTATATATATATATATATATAAACCTGTTAAAAGTGATAGGGATGTTGTATTAAGAAAAATAATTACTCAGGCGAAGCTGTGGGTAACTTCTAGTCATACTATAAGATTCATAATAAGAAAGTTTCATTTGAGGAAATGATACGTTATTTACGCCTGTATGGTACAGATCTCATGTATAACCGATTTTTAATGTTGCAGGTAATTACAATAATTCAATAATTTAGGTATTTTCCTCTATGAATCTTTCGTGACCAAAGATTTTCAAGGTGTAATTTGAAATTTATGTATTATTTGTAACAAAATATTCTGCAGCGTTCGTGGTAAAGAGGGGATATTTTATAATATTCAATTTTGGCAACTGACCAACACCATTTACATATATAATGTTTCTTTACTTCTGATTTCCTATTATTTCACTTTTACTGTACTTGCTACGCTTTTAAAACATTTGGTAACAATATTTTTTCTTAAGAAGCTGCGTATTCCTTCATACTAAGTTAATTTAAAGACTTCCCGACTCGATAGTATGTAGACATAAATGGATGAATCTTTCTGTCGAATTTATTTAACAAGACTTAATTGTTGTTCGTTAAATAATCTGACATACTTTTTCGTTTTGTTTGCGTGATTCCTATAGATTATAACGATCCGCAGGACATTACATATACACATATACAGAGTCCCGACCAGGAATGCCAATTTATATGCAACGCCACATTCACATCGTCTACCAACGCAACGGTTCATGCGACGTCACATATGATTATTATTATTATTATTTTAAGGTTATTTAATTATATTATTATATGAATAATTAGGATTGCTATTGTTATTATTGTTGTTGTTATTATTAATATTATTGTATATCTAAAAAAAAAAGTGTTGAAATTAATATTATAACATGTATGTATATATAGATATATTTTTATTATAACTGTTATCGACTTCACGAACTCCTTTGTCCAGAGGAATGTCACGTGGGTTGGTCCACGACCGTTAATAGAGCAAAATAAATAAATAAAATCAAAAGAACAAAAAAAAAAACGCGGTTTTTATTTTATACAAATTTATTATTTTGTTACTTTAAAAAAAATATAAAATTAATCCAGATCCCGAACGCTTATTTTTTATTTTTACTATTTAACTTTAAAATATAAACGATAAAATTGTTAACAATTTATCAATATAATATCATTTACGGAACTATCCCTAGCCTGGATGGATGGGCTTCACGATCGAAGTCCCGGCGGTCCATCCTCACTTCTTCGAACGACCAACTATCCGACTTAACGTGACTGATGCTTCGATTTAGACTCGACTGACTAAAACTGACTGACTGAACTAAACTGACGAAACTGATTCAACTAAACTTCGACGAAACTCGTCTTTATAACTCTCCAGGACTCCGGAGGCGACACAGGTATTTTATCATTATTATCCTTATTATTTCCTTTACTTTTGGCGAAATGCCGGTTTCTTTTCAGTTATATTGTTTGTAGATCTTTTTCTCGTCCTTAATGGTTTTTCGTCTGTTTTCGACAAAAATAGTTGGACCAAGGAAAGTTCCATTGTTCCTTATATTTTAAGGTTATATACTTATACATATATACAGTCAAACCCGGTTTTAAGGGACTCCGGATAAGAGGGACAGCCGTTTATAAGGGACAATCAGCAAAACCACGAATCAAACGTATCAAATGAAGGTTATTTTAGTTCGCTTTAGTGGTACAACGCCTCGGTTACTAGGGATAAAGATTAATAGAGTTTCAAGGCAATAAATAGTGAGAGACGGGCGATAAGCCAGCCGACATAAAATGACACACCCGGTCGTAAAACGAAAATATTCACATAAACAAAAATTGAATAAAAATATTTTAGTCATTTTTACAATTCGTTTTTGTTTAAGTGAACATTTTTGTTTTTTCTTCGTTTTGTTTGAGATGACATTCTCTCATTGACGCTATACTGTTTTTTGCTCTGTACGTTTATTAATAATTATGCACTCTCCGCTGGCTTATTATGTTCTTAGTTTAGTTCTGCAAAAACTGTAGTGCATCGTGCGGTTTTTTTTTCTTACGAAAATTTTCCTTTCTTTTTTTAGTTCTGGTGAATTTTTTGTATGAATAAAATATCGAATAAATGTTTATCATTAAGGAAAAAAAAATCTATTTTAGACAAAATCGAAATTCAACCTCCCAATATGCCTATTCGGGGGGTTAGCAAAAATCATGGGCGTCTTCAAAAACACCATCTCCCGTTTAAAAACAGATGAACAGAACTTACGTAAAAAATGGAGTAGTACTGAAAAGGGCAGTCAGGTGGTGGAAAGGAAACGAAAAAGAGATGACCAACTGTTGACGCCAATTTTCCATGCTGTGGCAATAATATTGAAGATTTGGATAACGAAATTATGGAAAATATCACAAAGAAGAAACAAATACAAGAATCAGAAAGTGATGATGATACGGATGACATTTCCTTACCTCCCGTGTCTACTGCAGAGGCGAAAAAATTTATGCAACAGAATAATGAAGGTGCTCCTACGGCATCATTAGATAACTGTGCAGATTTTGTTCAAACGCAGCAGATGAAGAATTTACACCAAACAACTATAGCGCATTTTTACAGTAAATGAACAATTTTTACAAATATCAGGTCAGGTTCTTTTACCTTATGTATGCCTTCTGTATTTTTCTCTTAATTTCCATATAAATAAATATTACGCATTAATAAGGCTATAAGTATGTTAATTGTTTACTAAACTGTATATATTCTAACACCCATTCGTTTTAATATAAGAGATTTTAAAAAATTCGCTTTTAAGGGACAACCGGTTATAAGGGACAAATGACTTCCGCCCGATGTGACCCTTATAAGCGGATTCGACTGTATATATATATATATATATATATATATATATATATATATATATATATATATATACATAGTCTTATACATAGTTATCATTAGTACGGCGGCCAGCATCAGGTAACATATACATATATATACTCAACATACTTGCTTTTCTAGGAATTCTATAAATACTAGAAATTTTCTAAATTGGTTATTTTCGGCGGAACCCTCCGATTTCTCTTTTGGGATAGCCAATCAGAAAATTCGGAGCTATTTCTTTTAGTCTTCGACCAAAATACCGACTGAGCCCATTTTATGAGGTATATTCACCTCCTTTTGTCTGCTCTTGCTACGTCAATTTTTAATTTATTATATATTTCCTCTCGGTATTTTTTCTATATTAACTTTAATGAATCTCTTAAAACTCTAATCTTACTGGCGCCAGTGTGCTTTCCCCAATACTATATCACTCTAGCTTCATTCTATTTCCTTTTTATTATATTTCCTTTGGGAAAGTCACGTTCGCGACGCCGACCGGATGTACATACACATATACATATATATGTACTCTATTTCTTTTTCTCATAATCTATTATTTAATTTTACGTACATATTATTGAATTTAAACTTCGAAATATAAATTTTAATTCTAATTTCAATTTATCATCACTTTTAACCGCTCACTAATACAAATAATGTAACAAACATGGTTGTTACAAGATATATAAATCATGTTTCACTGATTATTTAAAAATATTTATTTTCATTAGGGTGATGTTGAAAAAAATATCTTTAATGAAGCCCAAGAAGGTTAACGAAAATGACCGGCCACGAATGTTGGAATATATAGAGGACATCATCGGCACGACGAGGTATAAGGTAAATAACAATAAAAAAAGCTTTATTATTGTTATTATTATTGTTATTATTATTATTATTATTATTAGAATAATATTTTTTGAAAGCAATTTTGTGTCATGTATTTCTCTAGTCATGAACGTTCGAAATTTTTCACGTCTATTGGTGCACTTCTCGTCGGGATAGCCTAGTGGCTAGAGCACAGACTTCTATTCCTGTCTCAATTTGAAGACCAGTACAAATCCAAATGCGAAGAACTTAATTCTAAACAAAAGTAAATTTTTATTCATATTATTTATATATATATATATATATATATATATATATATATATATATATATATATATATGTACAACTAGAGCGGACTGGCACTACATCAGTGCGTTCGACGAGCATACGACAGAGAAGCATGACGCAAAATGACACAGTTACTGTATGATCACGATGCTTGGGGTAACCGATGAAGAAGAAATTATAATATATTGAAGATATGTGTTCGTGTGTAAGAAATTTTCGATGAATGTTTTACTTATGATGTGTGCTGAATTATAAAGTAACCATTGTATAGTTATATAGACGATTGGAAGAATCATCAGTCGAAAGCAATGTGAAATGTGCCGAATTGAAAAGTTGACGGGATGGATTACAACAAGATATTGAGAAAGAAAAATGTTTACAAGTAGAAAATTTCCATGGAAAATTAAGAGAACAAGAATCTGCGAAAGGTGCTTTCAATATTTCTAACAGAATTTTGAAGTATATTACGAATTGCAAAACTGACGGTACGATCCCCGGAATTATCGGACGTCTGGTAATAATTCTCGCGTATAGAATTAGATTTGTCGGTTTTTTGTGTAGACTGTGTAAGGAGAAAAAATTATATATTGTTATTAGAATGAGTATTAAATTCGATATTGTTTAAAATCTTATCATATTTCGACACGTACAAATCGAGAATTTTCTATATTTTCTAATTTAACTTATAAATATTAAACGATGTATATTCTGCTTCAGATAAACGATTGGTTTGATTTTGCAAGTACTTCATATTAATTCTTAGTCAAGTTCCGCTAAAAAAAAAAATTGGAGATTAAAAATGTAAATTTTTTTAGGCGGAATTTCGATACAAACGACGAAATGTAACTTCCAAATATTACAGGTTCTTAATTATACTAAGCGTCACATTACAAACTAAATGGCGAAGTCCAGAATTGGAATGATTATTAGAAGGGTGTAAAAAATACGTAAGCGAATTCAATAAGGTTGTAGGAGCCGATAAAGCTAACAATAGAAGAATTGAAAAGAAAACATCGACGTACAAATACAGGCGGGAAAAATATATCGATGATTAAATTTGCGGACGATATAGTAATTTTAATGGAATCGGAGAATTAGAAACGGTGTTATTATTTTTATATTATATCTAACTATAATAAATTATTTAAATATTTTATATATTATTATCGTGTTATGTGCGATTTTCACTAAATATTCGACGAATTAAATAAGTACATCTCCGTTGATGATTAGATTATACTGATTATACTGAAAATTACTCGTAAGACACGTCATAAAAAAAAAAAATTAAACGAGCAATAAATCAATTTAGTAATTTTGAATTAGAATTTTTACACGACAAACGAAATATAACTTATTATAAACGTGTTTTCGAAAATACGAAATAAAAATAAAGAAATTTACAACTTTAAATAAAAAAAAAAAAAAAAAAAAAACGGAGGAAAATAATTAAGTCGTGAGAATTTTCTAGGTCACGAATAAAGTGTAACCGCGTTGAATGGAATTCGAAATATTTTAAAAAGTTCACGCATGCAATATAACCTTTTTTAATTGGTAATCTGATGCTCGTAGCCGTTAAGTTTTTTAGTTATATGCACGATAAAAGGAAAGCATTATAATTGTATAAGAGATACCGACTTTAATATCCGAATCCGTATAAGAAAACATAAGGATATAATGGATAGGTAGGCAAACCTATGTTTCCTTATAACGCTAGATCGACTACGCATTAAGCGTATATAATTGAGAGGGGCACGTAAAGGGAATTCATCCTCGTAATAACAGACTACACATTAGTTGGACGGACACGAATACAAAAATACTTCGTAAAAAATCGGATATATTGATGTTTCTATTTATTTCAGGTCGATTTAAGCGATATCGATAAAAACTACGACGTAACTATTTCAATGTGTATACGCTCGACTATGTCGTTGTGGATACCGAAAACACGAGCAAAAAATACCTTAATCTGTTGAAACGAGATAATGTAGGATAGTGTGGATTCGTTTCTTCGAACATGCTGCGAGATATGTCTAATTCTATCAGAAATAAACCGAACGGGTTAACGTACGTATATTGTCGGAATTAATTTGTTACGATTATTTTGATATTTTTGAATTGTAACGTATTTAAAAAACGCGAAATGATTTTAATCCAAATTAAGATGTATAGTCGGCAAACTCGAATATAAGTTTTAATACGGGAATCGCGACAAAATTATTATATATATATATTACAATAATTAAGTCAAAATTTACATTTCGTCTTGTTCATTTGACAATTCTATGCATCGATGTTTTGTTTTATTAATTTTTTTTTTTTTATAATATGTATAGTGGCACTCGACGCTATAAATGCTGTAGTAGTAGTAGTAGTAGTAGTAATGTTAATTTCGAATAAACTTTTTTTTTTAAATTCATAATGATTAAAATTATAATTATAAATGGGAAAAACAAACTTAATATTTGCCTAAAATAACACTGAAGGTGGCTTTTTATCTAATTAATTCGAATAATTTAAGGCATTATCACAAACAAAAATAATCTCTCTTTTCTTTTTATACATATATATATATTTAAAATTCGATATTTATTTAATCCGATATTATCGTTATATTTAATTTTAATTTCTCCGATTTAAAATCGGACGTCTTGAAACGAGATTTATTCCTGAAAATATACATCCACAAACTATTGCAATTTTTGGTGTTCGTATATTTTTAAATACATTTCCCCCTTATTAATTTGTTTATTTCAACACGTTCTACCGATTTGTCGTCCTTTTCTATTATTTGCTTTCGTTACTCTAAGAGGTTTACAATTTTCGTTTCCATTTTTTTTCTTTACATTTACTAGCTGCACATTTCATCTCATGTATTTTAATCTCGCCTCTATTTCATTTAACGTTTCATTTATTCGCTCCGCTACCCGTTAATCAGTAATAATTCATTTCACGTAACGTAAGTTACATCAGAGTACCTATACTACGATACACAGCATCTCGTTATAGCACCGCTCGTGGAGAAAGAAGAATCGTTATAATAACGAGACTTTAAAATATTGCGAAAATAAATAATTTTGCCGTCACAGATGATCTACCAACTAGCGTCGTCGAAATTGTGAAACTACTACAGTTTTATCCTTTTGTTAGGCATGCCGGGCAATAAGATCGATTCGATTTATATTTTCTCAAAAGCTTCGGAAATAGATTTATTACAGGAGTAGATTTTAACGCCAAGCATGAAACGCGGCGATTCAGACAACCAACTACATATATGTGTCCAAATGAAGAATTCTAATATTTTGTCAGCGAAGAACTGACACGTAATAAGATTCCCGATTTATTCGAATTATTTATTTTACCGGATTTCGAATTACGCGCGAAACATCGAGACATAATTTATTAAGAACGAACGTTATTTACCTCGTTAACCATTTATATATATTCGCGATATCTTTGGTTTATTTTTTACGGATGTAAGCAACCGATGTTCCGTATATGTAACGTTTAAATTTTTCAGTCATAACGTCAAGACAGAAGTGCATTAGGTCGTGCCCGATTAAATAATCAACACCCACGAACTGATTTTGGTTCTCCAGCAGACTATTCCGGATGCACTACGTTGATAAAAACAAAATTTCGTTATAATATCAGCGTCATTTGAAGATTTTCTTCCTCCTGCTTCGAAAACGTAAAAAAAAAATCCAAAAATATTAACCTTGCCTCTCAAATATCTCTACTAATTAGCTTGTGAGCGTAAAAATGCAAAAAAATCCGACTACGCGATAGTAATATTTTAATAATTAAAAATGCGTGCATTGTTTTTTGTTTTAATGATTAGCATACTTTCGATAATTTTACGTACAGCTTAATATATTTTTGTAACGTTTGAGAATATCTCGTATGTAGCTTTCGAAAAGTCTCTTTTTTCCGTCAAGTAGATGTTGCTTTATCATTTTCACATTTCGTGTATTCATTTGTTATATTATCGAGTTTAGATTTTTCTTCGACTTTTCGAATTATTTTAAAAATTGACGAATCGTAAAAAAACTTTTTTTTTTTCGTCATCGTGTTAGATAATTCCTCGAATAATTTTTTTTTTTTTTTTTTCCTATTCTAGAACTAAAAGATCTCTTTTTAGAAGCTATCTAGTAGATCTCTAAGTGTGAATCTCTACAATGTAGAGAAAGAGGATAAAAGGAAACATGATGGAATGGGAGAAGGAAAGGAGGAACTAACTTGAAAGAAATACGGCCATCCAGTGATGGACAATTTCTGCTGCTTATAAAATTAAATCACGCGGTTAAATCGAAGACTTTTCTTCTCTGTAGCCGTCTGACTTCTTCGGAGTTATCCATCAATGCGATTGCCAACGGATTATTATTGTTATTTTCCAGTCTATGAAGGTACTTCGTCTCCTAATCCGATATTACTTCTAAAATGACCGATCGTTCATAATTCAATCGGATTTAACGGCCACTATCGAATAAAAATTGCGTATTAATTCACGGTTTACAAAGAGAATATTTCGGTAAATATAAATTCGAGAGTTGTTATAGAGTAAATTTTTGAACGAGTAATATACAGTAAATCAACTTGTTAATTTCTTTTTAATATATAGCGTACGTTAAACGCGTTGCTAAATATTTCAATCTTATCAAATTTCATTAGGTATTTTCCTTTTTATACTCTATTTGAATGACTTACCATTCCGGAAGTAGACATAAACCTTTAGTGCTGATGATACTTCTTTAATTGACACAATCGGTAACAGACTAACCAGTGCAATTGATAAAATATCAAAATTTTTCTACAAATGGAAAATTAAATGATGAAAAAACTGAATCAATCATTTTTACTAGACGTAGGATACTTAATCACTTCGTTCGAGTCAAAAACAATTACCTCGATTGGAAGTGTAAGATATTTAGGCATAATTATGGATAGACGAGTTGCATTTACGAGGCATATTAATGATCGTGTAAATAGAACGATATTGGGTTGTCTATTTCCAATATTTAACAAAAAGTCTGCATTATCGGCGCAAAACAAATTCCTCATTTACAAAAAAAGTTATTCTACCAAAATTATTATACGCGAGCCCGGTCTGGAGCTAAGCAATAGCCCGTATAAATCAGATGCAATGACTACAAAATCATTGTTTAAGAATTATCTCGAATAAATCAAGATTTACTAAAATTAAATCTACGCATGATATTTTAACGTTTCCTTACATACGGGAAATCATTAAAAATACAGCGAAAAAATTTTTACTGCAGCTCATCTGATAATGTACTAATTTCGATAGGAGATTAACCAGTCTCTGCGACACAGATATAAGAGGTACAAGCGCAGACGTATAAAACATATCTGTTTATAGTAAGCCGGCTATTAAATTCTAGTTCTAGTATCAGCAAATAAGATATTTTTAAGATATTATATCGTGATAGAGTAAGTTTATAATTTTATTCTAATATATTGGAACAGGTTTTTTATACAAATTTTTCCTGTAATTTATACATTTGATATGCCTACCGTCTAAGTTTTTCTATTTTTTGTTTGTCTGCGAAGAATTTTTGTTTTATATTTCGGTACGGGTAAATTGTTCATTTTTAAAATTTAATATGCTTATGTAACTTAATAATAAGAAATACAGTGCTTCTTCTTCTTCTTCTAATAAAATCTAAAAAAATCGATATTTAATTTCGATTATAACGGTTGTTTACCGATTTGAAACGATTTATTTAATGCGCTGCGCGTTTACGTTATTTTTCGTAGGTTCAATGAACAGTGGCGGTAAATCATATATCCGGTTTAATGTGGTACTTCTGCGCAGGCTACCATTGAAAATACGGAAAAACTGAAACAACAACAACAACTCGGAATACTCCAAAATCGAATTATGTAATTTCCGAAGCGAAATTAATCGGTGCGACTCGATTATCTGTTCTGATGAGTTAGGCCGCAGTTAGAAAGGAAATGCACGATTTAGATAAAATGACGCGGGTGTTTGATCGGTGTTTGTAGTTGCGTGTAAAATTCAAAAACGCTTAAAATTTTATCGTATTTTAAATAATCGTGAAATAATTGATTTCTTCGTTATTTCGAAATAAGTTTTCCCCTTCTTAAGTTATTTACTTTAAAATCTATAAGTAAATTCGTCGAGATATTTTTATTTATAGATTTTGAATGTCCAAAATTAACGGAAGAAATTATTTCGACTCAAGAATCACGTACAGAGACATTACTGATCCGTCCGTTTTAGCGGAGAAACAAGAAAAGGTTGAAATTACTAAAAAAAAAAAAAAAAAAAAAGTTAGAGATTTTTATATATACATATACCGTTTAAAGTACAGGGGAAAAAGTCGGCGATAAATACGGTACAAATAGAATTATGCAAATTCTAAAATTGATTCTATTATAAGCTTAGTTAAAAGTATGAAATTATAATTTTACCGCCCCATTCATAAAAAATTCGGATAAAATAAATTAAAAATTTATAACCATAAAACTTGAAGGATAATTATAAGATTAATATGAATCGAGATAAGCCAAAAAATACCAAAAAAACTGGCGTATAAATACGTTTCTAACGATTGCAAACATATAAAAAGTTTCTAAGAAATTATCTTTGTTTATTCATAATGCTATTATTTGAAGGAGTTCAAATAAATTAATTTTTAATTTAATGCAGAAAATGTTTCCCCCCCCCCTTAAATATATCATTGAGTGGAAACATTCTTTAATCAAATGCACATTGAAAAATAAGATTTCCGCACTATATATATATATATATATATATATATTATATATATATATATGTTCGAATACCAGTTTTAGTAGCATATTGCATATGTCTCTGTACTGTATGTTAAGTGAACACATGTTAACGACAAATTTTTCTTTATCACTAGTAATTATTTATATTTAATATATTCAATCTTAACGATGTCCGTGCTTTTCGGTTTTATATAGGTTTATTAATTTTTTTTGTAAAAAAAATTTATGTTTTGTTATATATTTGATAAATTAATTGCATAAATGTTTTACGATCGATTAATTTCAGTGATTTAATTAGCATTATTTTTAATCTGTTTTCCAGCTTATTTCTAATTCAGTTTCTATTTTTTGAGTCTACAAACAAAAATTCTTATCTTTTTAGTGACGTTTGGAAAGAAAGTTTTGTGCCCGTATTGAGAAATTTTATTTTAATGGGGACGTATTGTACCCAAAATTTGTTTTAAAATTTCGATATAAAATAGCTCCTAATTATGGTTTCATATTACATTCAGATTAAAATTTAATTTTTTTGTTGTTAATAAACTTATTGAAACCTTAAATCTAAAAAAAAAAAAAAACAAGAAAAACTATAAGACAAACTTAATTTTTGTTTGTAGTTAGAATATTTAAGTTTTATTTTAAACTGAATGTCCGATAAATAATAGGGGTTTTTTGTTTTGAAAAATGGCCAAATTTTGAAGACGTGTAAAACTCAATTTTATAAGAAAAGATCATAACTGAATTGTTTTATTAACTTGAAAAAATGTTTTTGATATGCTTCATAATTGTGCGAATGTTATGTAAGATTACTGTAAATTTATGTGTGATAGTACGTTTGATATATAAAACATCGTTAATATGTTTATAGATAATTAAAATGTGACGCTTATATCAGATTATACTCGTTATATGCATAAATTTTGTGTCCAATATATTTCTAAATTTGTATTCAAATGTGTTTTTTTTTCGCGAATGTGCGACTAGCTTCACAAGTCTATCTCTTGGCATGTGAGTGGAAGTGATTTGTGGAAACTCATAAACAGCGATATGAGTTTCATCTGGTGTTTTATTTAACATAATGCATCCTTATAATAGGTCAGTCGGCTTATTCCGCTTCAGACGTCTGACTTCATTGGAGTTATCCAGCAATGCAATGGCCAGGCTAATGCTCTAGTTTTTCAATAGCTGTCTTATGTTGTTTATGTCGATAGAATGATGTAGGCGACGAATTACTATGCGAAAAGTTCGTTCGGATTTCAACTTTTTTATTTTATAATCACCTGGAATCGCGTGGAATTTTTGATTGTTCTGAAAATGTATTTTCATTTAACAAAGTAATGTTCCTTGTGTCATTGTTTCATCATAACATATTTTTGTTAAGGTACATTTAACCCTTTATCAAATGTTATATTTCGCCCACTTCCCAATATTGGCTGGACAAGTCGTTTTACAATTTGATGGGGACTGGCCTTGGGGGCTGTTTTTCACAATACACTTCCACATTGTTCGTATAAAACATTTTTGTATCCGTTAGGACAAATATCTTAATCACATATTTAGCAGGTTTGGATGGTGTATATAATATTGAAACCCATAACGTCCTCTGAATGCGTCAAGCATTTCATCAATCGTTACTCTTTCAGATAAACTGTAATATTCCTTGCAGTTGGCGTTGAATGTATCAATAAGATACCTAGCTGCTGCTAATTTGTCTATACATTTTTGCGCATTTCTAGAAGAAATATCGTCAAATCGTAAAAATTTTAATTAAAATGTAAAACGATCGATACCCATATTGAGGATGAAATATTCTATATGGGTTCCATCATTTTTGCAGAGATTCAAAAGTCTAGTCTGTGAAACCTTCATAATTCGTCCGAGAAAAAGAAGACCTAAACATGCCTTCAGTTGAACATCAATATCAGCAGCATCTTTAGGTCTAGAACAATTTCCGCGAACAGATGCTATATAAATATTTGTAAATTTGACAAATTCTTCTAATACACTGGGAAAACAATCGAAACGCTTTTATTGAAGTATCAGCAGTTTGAGCTGAAGAACGAACACCAACAAGGCAACGAAGCAAATCACAGGGTTGTTTTCTTATTCTCCTATTTCAGTTTGGCCTAGAACGCTATTCAGTAGTTTTCTCTTGTCCAACCAAAGACTGTACACTACCAACATCTGCTAAAAATTACTAAATAGAATAATTATATTATCTCATGTGAAACTATAAAACGTCAATGAAAAACACAAATGTATGAAATATGTACGAAATAGCGAATATATGTAAAAGAAGTGCCATATTTATTTCAGGGCCAACACATAAGAATGTAGTCTGAAAGATAATAGACGAATGGTTTACTGAAAAGATATGTAGCTAGAAGAAGAAAACATTTGGAGCACTAATTTTCAAAATAATTGTGAAGTGTTCGAAAGGTTTAAGGAAAAACTGAAACGAAAACAGACAAAATGTGAACGGAAAAAAATAGGATATAATTGCTTCAATCAGATTTAAACAATTTTACTGGCAGTATTTGGAATAGGTCGGAACATAAGAGGATCAGGAAAATTACTAAATACTAAGTATATTTAAACAAGTGTAAATACAAAACTATAAAAATTGGCCTACCAATTAATTCTTGGAAAAAGCTGCAGAAATTTGGAACAGTCGACGTAGAACCGACGAAAAACGCGCACTAACCCGAACACGCGGAGTAACGAGATTATCTACAATACGAACGTGTAACGTAAAGCCGGAATCTGATGTTGCTCATTAGTAACGGAGCTGTAACATAAAGAATTTTATTGGTCATCGAGGATGT
This sequence comes from Coronaproctus castanopsis, assembly GCA_032883995.1. Classification (NCBI taxonomy): domain Eukaryota; kingdom Metazoa; phylum Arthropoda; class Insecta; order Hemiptera; family Monophlebidae; genus Coronaproctus; species Coronaproctus castanopsis. The sequence continues at coordinate 30,590,319 of CM065054.1, read as the reverse complement.
TCATCCGGGAGTACAAGGGAAAACTACTGGGGGATGAAACAATTTTTTGATGCTGTCGAGAAAGTACATCTCGTCAGCTGAAAAAATTACTAGTTCACAAAGGGTAATGAACTCCCGTTGACATCCTCAATGTGTAGTGTGTGAGTAAATAATAATCAGAAAATTCTTACTTGGTCATAAATCTCTGCAGGAACTTGACGATGTAGTTTCTAGTGGGCTCTGAATATTTCCTGGCTTTTACGTTACACGCACCGCGAACTAAAACGACGATATAACGCGCCTGTAAAAAAATAATATAAAAATGAATATATTAGTAATTTCAGTTGATTTCAGTAAAAATTCTTCTTTGTACAATATATCTCTGAATTAAATATTTATCGCTGTTACATATTGCATGAACAACGCTTGGTAGGACTATAGGACAGTAGACTTTTGACGATATATATTTATGATCGTGTAGCTGTTTTCTGTACATGTGTTGCCATGAGCTCACTAGTATTCGAGTTATCTGTCTAAATAAAATATATAAATATATATATGCAATAGAGTAAAAAGAATTCTGTGTATTCGCGTGGGAAATTGTTAGATGAGGATAATGTTTGATAAATTTACAATTAAATATAATTAAATTACTATCTAATCGGGGCCAAACATATTCAAAGATGCCGCCATTTACATTTCAGACGAATAGCAAAATGAAATCGTTGGACGAGTGTAATTATATGAGATATTAAATGAAAACACATTATTCACGAAAATTCGTAGAGAAATTCAAATATATATATATATATATATATATATATATATATATATATATAAAAATGTACATATTTATATAATAAATTCATCGTAGCACTGATTATTCGTCTGTAGATCATATGCAGAGAGAGATTCAAAGAGGAATGTCCGTATTGCAGGCAGCGTTCGTAAAATTAATATTTTTCCAAATAAAAATATACCAAAATAATTGTCATATATATAGCAAATGTGTCATACACGTTACAACATACCGAGTCAACACATGTAGCTTTACAAAAGGCTTAATCGTGGAAACCATGACTACATCATGAATAAATTATGCGTATAATCGAGCAAAAAGTTCGAAAAACAAAATTACTAGGATAGCATAGAGCAGATAAAATTGATGAATAAACAGAAAGCTGAAATCGATTCGGATATTTTACGTTTAGAATGATGGTATAGTGAAAAGATATATTCCACATCGGTGCACATTACCATTCTAAAAGAAAAATGGACCAAAAACACGATCGTAGAGATAAACTGGATCCGAATCGATTAAGAACAGTAATCACTGGAAATGACTCAGACACGATTATAACCAGCAGATGGTATTTCGACGTAACGTTACAACGTGAATGTCATCAACTAAAGGATTTGCCAAAGAGAAGGTAGTAGTCAAAAGTCGTATATAAAAATGAAACTTTACACTATATCAGAAGAAGAACATGGTAATGGTTTTGAAGAAAAAATCCTGCTAATTCTCAGACTAAATTTCGCGTAAGTTAATAGTATTCAAAGTTTAACTGGAAAAGATAATTGTGGAATAAATATTATATCAGAATGACACATTTAATGGATTAATTACGAGATATTACGAACACATTCTTCAGTTTTAATGATTTTGCAAACAATAAATAGTAATAAGAAAGAAAACTCTGGACGAATGATGAAAATGAAAAATACCAATGTACGAAATATGTACGAAATAGCGAATATATGTAAAAAAAGTGCCATATTTTTTTCATGGCCAACATATAAGAATGTAGTCTGAAAGATAATAGACTAATGGTTTAATAAAAAGATATGAAGTTAGAAGAAGAAAACATATGGAGCACTATTTTTCAAAATAATTGTGAAGTTTTCGAAAGGTTTAAGGAAAAACTGGAACGGAAACCGACAAAATGCGAACGGAAAAAAATAGGATATAATTCCTTCAATCAGATTTAAACAATTTTACTGGCAGTATTTGTAATGGGTCGGAAGGATCAGGAATATTACTAAATACTAAGTATATTTACAAAACTATAAAAATTTGGCTTACCGAAAAATTCTTGTCAAAAACCTCGATCAGCAGAAATTTAGAACGGTCGACGTAGAACCGACGATAAACGCGCACTAACCCGAACACGCGGAGTAACAAAATTATCTACAATACGAACGTGTAACGTAAAGCCGGAATCTGATGTTGCTCATTAGTAACGGCGCTGTAACATAAATAATTTTATTAGTCATCGAGGATGTCCATGCGGGAGTACAAGGGAATACAACTGAGGGATGAAAAAATTTCTTTTTGCAGTCGAGAAAGTACATCTCCTCGGCTGAAAAATACGAGTGTGGATGAGTACGACTAACTTTTCTTCACATCAGCTGAAAAAATTAATATTTCACAAAGGGTAATGAACTCCCGTTGACATCCTCAATGTGTAGTGTGTGAGTAAATAATAATCAGAAAATTCTTACTTGGTCATAAATCCGGGCAGGAACTTGACGATGTAGTTTCTAGTGCGCTCTGAATATTTCCCGGCTTTTACATTACACGCACCGCGAACTAAAACGACGATATAACGCACCTGTAAAAAAATAATATAAAAATGGATATATTAGTAATTTCATTTGATTTCAGTAAAAATTCTTCTTTGTACAATATATCTCTGAATTAAATATTTATCGCTGTTACATATTGCATGAACAACGCTTGGTAGAACTATAGGACAGTAGACTTTTGACGATATATATTTATGATCGTGTAGCTGTTTTCTGTACATGTGTTGCCATGAGCTCACTAGTATTCGAGTTATCTGTCTAAATAAAATATATAAATAAATATATGCAATAGAGTAAAAAGAATTCTGTGTATTCGCGTGAGAAATTGTCAGATGAGGATAATGTTTGATAAATTTACAATTAAATATAATTAAATTACTATCTAATCGGGGCCAAACATATTCAAAGATGCCGCCATTTACATTTCAGACGAATAGCAAAATGAAATCGTTGGACGAGTGTAATTATATGAGATATTAAATGAAAACACATTATTCATGAAAATTCGTAGAGAAATTCAAATATGTATATATATAAAAATGTACATATTTATATAATAAATTCATCGTAGCACTGATTATTCGTCTGTAGATCATATGCAGAGAGAGATTCAAAGAGGAATGTCCGTATTGCAGGCAGCGTTCGTAAAATTAATATTTTTCCAAATAAAAATATACCAAAATAATTGTCATATATATAGCAAATGTGTCATACACGTTACAACATACCGAGTCAACACATGTAGCTTTACAAAAGGCTTAATCGTGGAAACCATGACTACATCATGAATAAATTATGCGTATAATCGAGCAAAAAGTTCGAAAAACAAAATTACTAGGATAGCATAGAGCAGATAAAATTGATGAATAAACAGAAAGCTGAAATCGATTCGGATATTTTACGTTTAGAATGATGGTATAGTGAAAAGATATATTCCACATCGGTGCACATTACCATTCTAAAAGAAAAATGGACCAAAAACACGATCGTAGAGATAAACTGGATCCGAATCGATTAAGAACAGTAATCACTGGAAATGACTCAGACACGATTATAACCAGCAGATGGTATTTCGACGTAACGTTACAACGTGAATGTCATCAACTAAAGGATTTGCCAAAGAGAAGGTAGTAGTCAAAAGTCGTATATAAAAATGAAACTTTACACTATATCAGAAGAAGAACATGGTAATGGTTTTGAAGAAAAAATCCTGCTAATTCTCAGACTAAATTTCGCGTAAGTTAATAGTATTCAAAGTTTAACTGGAAAAGATAATTGTGGAATAAATATTATATCAGAATGACACATTTAATGGATTAATTACGAGATATTACGAACACATTCTTCAGTTTTAATGATTTTGCAAACAATAAATAGTAATAAGAAAGAAAACTCTGAACGAATGATGAAAATGAAAAATACCAATGTACGAAATAGCGAATATATGTAAAAGAAGTGCCATATTTATTTCATGGCCAACATATAAGAATGTAGTCTGAAAGATAATAGACTAATGGTTTAATAAAAAGATATGAAGTTAAAAGAAGAAAACATATGGAGCACTATTTTTCAAAATAATTGTGAAGTTTTCGAAAGGTTTAAGGAAAAACTGGAACGGAAACCGACAAAATGCGAACGGAAAAAAATAGGATATAATTCCTTCAATCAGATTTAAACAATTTTACTGGCAGTATTTGTAATGGGTCGGAAGGATCAGGAATATTACTAAATACTAAGTATATTTACAAAACTATAAAAATTTGGCTTACCGAAAAATTCTTGTCAAAAACCTCGATCAGCAGAAATTTAGAACGGTCGACGTAGAACCGACGATAAACGCGCACTAACCCGAACACGCGGAGTAACAAAATTATCTACAATACGAACGTGTAACGTAAAGCCGGAATCTGATGTTGCTCATTAGTAACGGCGCTGTAACATAAATAATTTTATTAGTCATCGAGGATGTCCATGCGGGAGTACAAGGGAATACAACTGAGGGATGAAAAAATTTCTTTTTGCAGTCGAGAAAGTACATCTCCTCGGCTGAAAAATACGAGTGTGGATGAGTACGACTAACTTTTCTTCACATCAGCTGAAAAAATTAATATTTCACAAAGGGTAATGAACTCCCGTTGACATCCTCAATGTGTAGTGTGTGAGTAAATAATAATCAGAAAATTCTTACTTGGTCATAAATCCGGGCAGGAACTTGACGATGTAGTTTCTAGTGCGCTCTGAATATTTCCCGGCTTTTACATTACACGCACCGCGAACTAAAACGACGATATAACGCACCTGTAAAAAAATAATATAAAAATGGATATATTAGTAATTTCATTTGATTTCAGTAAAAATTCTTCTTTGTACAATATATCTCTGAATTAAATATTTATCGCTGTTACATATTGCATGAACAACGCTTGGTAGAACTATAGGACAGTAGACTTTTGACGATATATATTTATGATCGTGTAGCTGTTTTCTGTACATGTGTTGCCATGAGCTCACTAGTATTCGAGTTATCTGTCTAAATAAAATATATAAATAAATATATGCAATAGAGTAAAAAGAATTCTGTGTATTCGCGTGAGAAATTGTCAGATGAGGATAATGTTTGATAAATTTACAATTAAATATAATTAAATTACTATCTAATCGGGGCCAAACATATTCAAAGATGCCGCCATTTACATTTCAGACGAATAGCAAAATGAAATCGTTGGACGAGTGTAATTATATGAGATATTAAATGAAAACACATTATTCATGAAAATTCGTAGAGAAATTCAAATATGTATATATATAAAAATGTACATATTTATATAATAAATTCATCGTAGCACTGATTATTCGTCTGTAGATCATATGCAGAGAGAGATTCAAAGAGGAATGTCCGTATTGCAGGCAGCGTTCGTAAAATTAATATTTTTCCAAATAAAAATATACCAAAATAATTGTCATATATATAGCAAATGTGTCATACACGTTACAACATACCGAGTCAACACATGTAGCTTTACAAAAGGCTTAATCGTGGAAACCATGACTACATCATGAATAAATTATGCGTATAATCGAGCAAAAAGTTCGAAAAACAAAATTACTAGGATAGCATAGAGCAGATAAAATTGATGAATAAACAGAAAGCTGAAATCGATTCGGATATTTTACGTTTAGAATGATGGTATAGTGAAAAGATATATTCCACATCGGTGCACATTACCATTCTAAAAGAAAAATGGACCAAAAACACGATCGTAGAGATAAACTGGATCCGAATCGATTAAGAACAGTAATCACTGGAAATGACTCAGACACGATTATAACCAGCAGATGGTATTTCGACGTAACGTTACAACGTGAATGTCATCAACTAAAGGATTTGCCAAAGAGAAGGTAGTAGTCAAAAGTCGTATATAAAAATGAAACTTTACACTATATCAGAAGAAGAACATGGTAATGGTTTTGAAGAAAAAATCCTGCTAATTCTCAGACTAAATTTCGCGTAAGTTAATAGTATTCAAAGTTTAACTGGAAAAGATAATTGTGGAATAAATATTATATCAGAATGACACATTTAATGGATTAATTACGAGATATTACGAACACATTCTTCAGTTTTAATGATTTTGCAAACAATAAATAGTAATAAGAAAGAAAACTCTGAACGAATGATGAAAATGAAAAATACCAATGTACGAAATAGCGAATATATGTAAAAGAAGTGCCATATTTATTTCATGGCCAACATATAAGAATGTAGTCTGAAAGATAATAGACTAATGGTTTAATAAAAAGATATGAAGTTAAAAGAAGAAAACATATGGAGCACTATTTTTCAAAATAATTGTGAAGTTTTCGAAAGGTTTAAGGAAAAACTGGAACGAAAACCGACAAAATGCGAACGGAAAAAAATAGGATATAATTCCTTCAATCAGATTTAAACAATTTTACTGGCAGTATTTGTAATGGGTCGGAAGGATCAGGAATATTACTAAATACTAAGTATATTTACAAAACTATAAAAATTTGGCTTACCGAAAAATTCTTGTCAAAAACCTCGATCAGCAGAAATTTAGAACGGTCGACGTAGAACCGACGATAAACGCGCACTAACCCGAACACGCGGAGTAACAAAATTATCTACAATACGAACGTGTAACGTAAAGCCGGAATCTGATGTTGCTCATTAGTAACGGCGCTGTAACATAAATAATTTTATTAGTCATCGAGGATGTCCATGCGGGAGTACAAGGGAATACAACTGAGGGATGAAAAAATTTCTTTTTGCAGTCGAGAAAGTACATCTCCTCGGCTGAAAAATACGAGTGTGGATGAGTACGACTAACTTTTCTTCACATCAGCTGAAAAAATTAATATTTCACAAAGGGTAATGAACTCCCGTTGACATCCTCAATGTGTAGTGTGTGAGTAAATAATAATCAGAAAATTCTTACTTGGTCATAAATCCGGGCAGGAACTTGACGATGTAGTTTCTAGTGCGCTCTGAATATTTCCCGGCTTTTACATTACACGCACCGCGAACTAAAACGACGATATAACGCACCTGTAAAAAAATAATATAAAAATGGATATATTAGTAATTTCATTTGATTTCAGTAAAAATTCTTCTTTGTACAATATATCTCTGAATTAAATATTTATCGCTGTTACATATTGCATGAACAACGCTTGGTAGAACTATAGGACAGTAGACTTTTGACGATATATATTTATGATCGTGTAGCTGTTTTCTGTACATGTGTTGCCATGAGCTCACTAGTATTCGAGTTATCTGTCTAAATAAAATATATAAATAAATATATGCAATAGAGTAAAAAGAATTCTGTGTATTCGCGTGAGAAATTGTCAGATGAGGATAATGTTTGATAAATTTACAATTAAATATAATTAAATTACTATCTAATCGGGGCCAAACATATTCAAAGATGCCGCCATTTACATTTCAGACGAATAGCAAAATGAAATCGTTGGACGAGTGTAATTATATGAGATATTAAATGAAAACACATTATTCATGAAAATTCGTAGAGAAATTCAAATATGTATATATATAAAAATGTACATATTTATATAATAAATTCATCGTAGCACTGATTATTCGTCTGTAGATCATATGCAGAGAGAGATTCAAAGAGGAATGTCCGTATTGCAGGCAGCGTTCGTAAAATTAATATTTTTCCAAATAAAAATATACCAAAATAATTGTCATATATATAGCAAATGTGTCATACACGTTACAACATACCGAGTCAACACATGTAGCTTTACAAAAGGCTTAATCGTGGAAACCATGACTACATCATGAATAAATTATGCGTATAATCGAGCAAAAAGTTCGAAAAACAAAATTACTAGGATAGCATAGAGCAGATAAAATTGATGAATAAACAGAAAGCTGAAATCGATTCGGATATTTTACGTTTAGAATGATGGTATAGTGAAAAGATATATTCCACATCGGTGCACATTACCATTCTAAAAGAAAAATGGACCAAAAACACGATCGTAGAGATAAACTGGATCCGAATCGATTAAGAACAGTAATCACTGGAAATGACTCAGACACGATTATAACCAGCAGATGGTATTTCGACGTAACGTTACAACGTGAATGTCATCAACTAAAGGATTTGCCAAAGAGAAGGTAGTAGTCAAAAGTCGTATATAAAAATGAAACTTTACACTATATCAGAAGAAGAACATGGTAATGGTTTTGAAGAAAAAATCCTGCTAATTCTCAGACTAAATTTCGCGTAAGTTAATAGTATTCAAAGTTTAACTGGAAAAGATAATTGTGGAATAAATATTATATCAGAATGACACATTTAATGGATTAATTACGAGATATTACGAACACATTCTTCAGTTTTAATGATTTTGCAAACAATAAATAGTAATAAGAAAGAAAACTCTGAACGAATGATGAAAATGAAAAATACCAATGTACGAAATAGCGAATATATGTAAAAGAAGTGCCATATTTATTTCATGGCCAACATATAAGAATGTAGTCTGAAAGATAATAGACTAATGGTTTAATAAAAAGATATGAAGTTAAAAGAAGAAAACATATGGAGCACTATTTTTCAAAATAATTGTGAAGTTTTCGAAAGGTTTAAGGAAAAACTGGAACGAAAACCGACAAAATGCGAACGGAAAAAAATAGGATATAATTCCTTCAATCAGATTTAAACAATTTTACTGGCAGTATTTGTAATGGGTCGGAAGGATCAGGAATATTACTAAATACTAAGTATATTTACAAAACTATAAAAATTTGGCTTACCGAAAAATTCTTGTCAAAAACCTCGATCAACAGAAATTTAGAACGGTCGACGTAGAACCGACGATAAACGCGCACTAACCCAAATTATCTACAATACGAACGTGTAACGCAAATTCGGAATCTGATCTTGCTCATTAGTAACGCCGCTGTAACATAACGAAATTTATTAGTCATCGAGGATGTTCATCTGGGAGTACAACGGAATACAAGTGACGGTTGAAATAATATTTTTATGCAGTCGAGAAAGTACATCTCCTCGGCTGAAAAATACGAGTGTGGATGAGTACGACTAACTTTTCTTCACATCAGCTGAAAAAATTAATAATTCACAAAGGGTAATGAACTCACGTTGACATCCTCAATGTGTAGTGCGTGATTAAATAATAATCAGAAGATTCTTACTTTGTCATAAATCCTGGCAGGAACTTGATGACGTAGTTTCCAGGAGGCTCTGAATATTTCCCGGGTTTTACGTTACCCGCATCGCGAACTAAAACGACGATATAACACACCTGAAAAAATATATATATGAAAATGGATATATTAGTATTTTCATTTGATTCCAGTAAAAATTCTTCTTAGTAAAATATATCTCTGAATTAAATGTTTATCGCTGTTACATGTTATGAGAACGATGGTTGGTACAACTAAAGGACAGTCGACTTTTGACGACATAGATTTAGAATCAAGTACGTGTTTTCTGTCCAGGTGTTGCCATGAGTTTACTAGTATTACAGTTACTTATCTAAATGAATAATATAAGTACATATATAAAAGTTTTAAAGACGATATATATTTATGATCGTGTACGTGTTTTCTTTACATGTGTTGCCATGAGCTCACTAGTATTCGATTTATCTGTCTAAATAAAAAATATAAATAAATATATGCAATAGAGTAAAAAGAAGTCTGTGTATTCGCGTGGACGTTTGTCAGATGAGGATAAGTCTTTATAAATTGAATAATAAATATGATTAAATTGTTGTCTTATCGGGGACCAAACGTATGCTAAGATGTCACCTTTTGAATTTTAGACGAATAGCAAAATGGTATCGATGGCCCGGTGTAACTATATGGCATATTAAAAAAAATAATAAAAGACACCTTATTTATTACGATTCGTAGGAAATCTTTGATATGATGTAAATATGTTTATGATGATATAATAATTTTATTGTACTACCGATTATATTTGTAACCTCGATTAAATTAATTCACATCTTATATTTAGAAAAGTTGAAAATGAGTTAGCTGACAGTGCAGCAGAGGAAGCAGCAGCAACTGTGCATTACCCGTGCCTAACTTACCAGTTCCATTCGCAGACCTCAAGAGATTCATGAAATCATCAATATTTCAATTATGGCAAGAAGAATGGCAATTCGTATTAACATCAAATAGCATCTATCAAACCAAAAATAACACCTTGGAATACACACTTACATCGGAGGGACAGTGTAGTTGTCAGCCGACTCCGATTGGAGCACACTAAACACTGACACATGATTATCTTCTTAATAGATCGAAAGTTCAATTGTGTACGGCTGCAACATTGCACTGTCTGTCCAACATATACAGAGTGTCCTCCATATAGCCTACAGACATCATACTACGGTCGGTTATTTTCATTACAGCTACTGCTCGATGACAACGTTTCTACGCTATCCAGACTCATCCTCTTCCTACATGATACTAGATTGTATCAATTATTTTAATAGTTATTTTCCTCTGTGCCTCTAGCCATTAGTTGCTGTATATGGTGCGTTAATTTAAATAATAATAATAAAGTGTAATTATTTTTTTATGTTCTAAATTACGATTTCGATAAAAATATCGGTACTTTGAAAATTATATTTTACGGAATAATTTCATTTTTGGATGGATCGATCACGCAAACCGAATTGTACTGAAGAATCAAATTTCATTTGAATACACGACGATATTTATTACCCTACTTTCTCGAAAAAAGAACGCTGCTTTGTTTAGTTTTTAATAACTGGGAGAGCCTTTTTCGTTACAAATTAAAATCAATTACACGCCAATTTATATAAGAATTGATGAAATTTCCTTTCCTTTCAGTTCATCGTTTCACAGTTACGATTCCTAACATGATGACTATAATAAAAATTAGAATGTTTAAACGGGCGCTTTCTTCATTGTCGAATTAGTCACCGGTGACGTTTCGGAGATACTGGCAATTTTCAAATACGACAAACGTCACCGGTGACAAAATCTGACTAATGGACGATAACAATCGCGAAAGTTTGAATTCTTTTACAGGGTGTTTTATTTTCGAATCATACCGAAGAACGTTGAAGCCTATTGAACGAATAGAAATTTATTATTATTCAAGCCTTACTCGCTAGCCATAATTTTTCTCACTTGATAAGATTGCTCTTGACATAGAAGAAAACGATAACCGAAGGAAATTTGAGTGTGCTTAAGAATAAATAATTTTACGATGATTGAAAAGTATCAAACTTAAGATAATAATAAGTGTGGTACCGGCACGAAGGCCTTATCCAAAACGAAAGTTATGTGTGCGATAATAAGATAATTACAAAAGTACTTTTAATCTTAATAATAGGTTATGTCGGGAAAAACCAAGAAAAACCCCGACTACATCACAGAAGACTATACAATAACAATTCACTAAAAAGGAAAGAACATATATTTTACCTACGCACAAATGCATAATCACATATTAACTAAATCAAGTATAAATTTAACTAATGCAAGAGCAATTTAACAAATAGATGGACTAAAAATATAATTCGTTAATAATACAAGGTTATAGATTAAGAATTTACGAAAGAAAATTGTGTTTAAGTATTTTGTTTATTTTTTTTATATCTTAGGGATAATGATTCGTAAATTCGATATAGCAGTGACAGTGAGAAACGAGCTGCATTCGCGTTTAAGATAGAATTTTTTTAGCACGAATTGATATTCTCTTAGCAATGTAGTCTAGGTTCAACACTTTATGCATTAATTGAATCTTAGTATATATTGGCACACTTAGTATGATTCTACAGCAATCATTTTGAATTAATTAGATTTTGTTATATGTAGATTTAGGCAGATAATTCCAAACAGGCATTCATAAGTTAATAACGGCTCAATATTAGTGCTTTATATATAATTCCCCCCCAGGGGTACTTTGTACCTTCTGGGGACCGGAGCTCTAACCGGTATGGGGCGCGTCCACAGGTGGCGGATAGTGGAACGGCCTGCAGATATGTAGGTTAGATGCGAATAAGACATTAGTCAAATAAGCAGTCGCGGACCAAGAGCGGCTACTGGCGGAAAGTCTCTGGCAGACGATTCCAGTAGTGACAGGGCAAGGAGACACGAGGATGCAGATGGACAGCTTTAAGGACCTGTCCACAAAAGTCTGCAAAAATCCTATGACTGTCTCTCCCTCGGCGGGTTTAGGTCGCCGTAAAAACCTAAATCGTTACCTCCTCAGTAACAACCCGCTGCCTTGCGGTTTGGGTCTTTACTCAAGGGCTAAGGGAGATAACCCTGACAGAAAACAAAGCCACTGCCTTGTGGTTAGGGTTTTTACCCAAAGGCTAAGAGAGTAAACTCTAACAGAAAATCCGCTGGAAGGCAACAGAAAACCACCAGTGTACCTTATGAACAACTATGAAACTCAAATTATATAATGATAGTATGCCATGCGGTCCGACTAGCAATCGGCGCTATCTGGTGTCCCGGCCTGATAGTGTTAAATTAGTGACTGGCCACGATGATGTAGGAAACCAGGCATCGCGTGGAAACTATGCGACTGGAATGAATATATGGAAGTATGTAAAGATCGGAACATGGAATGTTCGTGGTTTAAATGAAACTGGAAAACTGGCTATATTTGAATATGAAACTTTGGAATTTAATATTGTTGGAATATCAGAAACGCATTGGAAAGGCAAAGGATACTTTGTCAGTAACAATAACAATGCAGTCTACTATTCTGGACATGAAACCCGTCACAAAAGTGGAGTAGCAATCGTAATACACAATAGGGATCGTAACAAAGTGATTGCGTATGAAGCAGTAAACGACAGGATAATAGCAGTTAAAGTGAAAGCAAATCCCGTAAACTTAAACATTATTCAAGTCTATGTTCCAACTTACGAAGCGGAACAAGAAACTGTAGATAACTTTTATGCTGCTCTGGAAGAAACGATGGGAAAGATACCATCAAGGGAAATGACGGTGGTTCTTGGAGACTTTAATGCAAAAATTGGGGAAACCGCCCATGATTTGGAGTTACGGAATGTTATAGGCAAGTATGGCCTCGGCACTAGGAATGAAAGAGGTGAACAATTAATTAACTTCTGCGCTAGTACAAGAATGTTCATATGTAACTCCAGTTTTAAGCATCATCCGAGACGTCTCTATACGTGGCGTTCCCCAGGTGATCGGTTTCGGAATCAAATTGATTACATATTAATCAACTCGAGATGGAGATCGTCAATTCGAAATGCAAAAACGTACCCAGGGAAAGAATGCGATAGTGATCACCAGCTGCTCGCAATAAAATTAAAAATCAAGCTACAAAATTGTAAAGCCCAAAAAAATGTACCTAACAGATGGCATTTACGAAATAATAATTGTTATCAAAACCTAGCTATGCGAGAGCTACAAAGAATAATAGGATTAACACGTCAATATGATGATGCCAATAGCATTTGGGAACACACAAAGTTAGCATTAGAAAGAGCAAACGAAGCTACCGGAAATGTTAATATGGTATCTCACAGTAGAAGGAAACCATGGATCACCGAGGAAACATGGGCAACGATAAAGATACGTAAATATATTAAAAATAAAGGAATTAATTGTGAAGAAATGGACCAGAAATACCATGATATTAATAAACAAGTAAAGCAACAATGCAGAAATGATAAAAATAAATTCCTGAATAACATATGTAAGGATATTGAGCAAAATAAAAACACAAATGAAGTTAAAGATATGTTTAAAAAAATTAAAATAATAACGAGACGTTTCACCCCACAATACTTAGGAATAAAAAGTGAAAGCGGAGAAGCACTATGTGAAGAAGACAAAATAAGATCTAGGTGGCGTCAATATTGCGAGGAACTGATGAAAGTACACGGAGAAGAAAAAGAAGCAAAGGAAATTTTCAGTAAAATAATGGAAATTGAACCCATGATACTAAAGGATGAGACGCGAAATGCGTTACAGAAACTTAAGGCATATAAGGCAGGAGAAGAGGATCGAATTGTAACAGAAATGTTCAAATACTTAGGGGACTCAACGGTAGAAATTTTACATGTCATATGCAAAAAAATATGGATTACAGGCATATGGCCAAGAGACTGGACAACGTCAATTTATGTCCCGATTCACAAAAAAGGTCCTCGAGATATATGTCAAAATTACAGAACTGTAGCATTGATGTCACATGCTAGTAAAGTAATGTTGAATATTATCCTTGAGCGACTGAAACCTTATGTACTACCACAAATATCATGGCAACAAGCAGGGTTTATGCCAGGAAAAGGCACAAGGGATCAAATTCTAAATATGCGACAGATAATTGAAAAATGTCGGGAATTCAATATTACAATTTACATATGCTTTATAGATTACGCAAAGGCGTTCGATTGTGTAAGATGGCTAAAATTATGGCAAGTTTTAGAGGAAGCTGGCGTACCACAACATTTGATAGAATTAATTAAATCACTATATAAAAACACAAGCGGACAAGTGAAAATAAATAACAAGCTATCTGAGAAATTTCAGCCTGAAAAAGGAGTACGTCAGGGATGCATACTAAGTCCTATTTTATTTAACATATATAATGAATGGATAATCAAAGAGACCATGAATGGATGGAAAGATGGAGTTAAAATAGGAGGAACATGCATTAACAACTTACGATACGCTGACGATACTGCCATATTTGCCTCAACTGAAGAGAATCTACAGGTTTTACTCTGGAAGTTGGAAACCATAAGCAAAGCTGCAGGCTTAACAATAAATAAAGACAAAACTAAAATAATGATTATTAATCGAAACAACTCTGATAACATCCAGCAATGGCATGACTTCCAGGTAGTTGATAAATTCGTATACTTAGGTTCAGTAATTACCAAAGATGGAGGATCGACCGATGAAATTAAAAGAAGAATAGGAACTGCAAAAAATGCATTGGCTCAACTGACAAGAGTATGGAAGAGCCATGACATAACGAAGAATACAAAAATTCGCCTCATGGACACCTTAGTCTTTTCGGTTTTTCTGTATGCATCGGAATGCTGGACTTTAAAAAAAATGGATGTCCGGCGAATAGATGCTTTTGAAATGTTCTGTTGGAGAAGGATGCTGCGGATTCCCTGGACCGAAAAGAGAACAAACCTGTCGGTGTTAAAGGAAATATGTCCAAAAATACGACTGCGAGATGTAGTAAGGCAGCGAATAGTAACTTACTTCGGTCATATCATACGTCAAAATAGTGCGGGAAAGTTAATTTTGGAGGGTATGGTCGAAGGTCGGCGAAAACAAGGAAGAACGCCTACACGATATACGGATGGAATCAAAGAATTGCTAAACATTACATCATTCCAGCAAGCGGTTCGATATGCAGAGGACCGAAACATATGGCGGACGCAGTTGCATAAAATCAAGGTTTCATAGTATCACGATGCTCGGATCGAGCCTACGATGAAGAAGAATATATAATTAATTTGTTCCGAATACTTCGAATTTTTGTTGAATATGGATAAAAGTGAAAATATCTTGCTCTAGTTGGATGTTTTTTTGGTAGCTTTAAAAGTTAAGTCGTTATTAACTTTCATCGGATAAATATAAAAGAAGTTACATTTAAAAGCGTACCAGAAAAATTTAAATAATTATGATTAAAATGGGTTTTTTTCCGTCGTAAATTAAGAAATAAGGACAAAATTATTGTATTAAAAAATTTGTAAATAAAAAATTTTATTAAATTCATTCTAAACTTAAATGTATCCAACATCGAACGCTGTATATTTTCTTGATAAATGATTTTTTTTCATGGTAATGGATATGCGTTTGATCACGAGTAACATTTATTGTTTGATCAAAATGTGCGTCATTTCTTCGAAAAAAGTTATTTATACAAGAACCTAAGCGCACCTGGTGTATAGTAGGTTTAAATTGATTTTCTTATAATTTTCATTACGTGTTATAAACTTAAAAATTTCATTCAAACTGGGTTGTAAATTTTCTGAAATGTTTGATTTTATCTCTGTTAGCCGTCAATAAGTAATAATAAAACAATAGCTACCCGTTTTAGATGAACAAATTCAAAATTACTATATTTAAATACTGATATATATTGAACTACCGACTCACTAGAATCCTGACACATTTGTTTAAATACTTCAACTTTACTTGTGTATGCTAGTGGGTACTTTTCGAACAACTTTACGTGGTTGATACTCATTATGTTGATATAGTGCAAGTGAACATGATTTGCGAGGATATTTTATCCGTCGATTTTCGCAATATTACTCAGAACGAAGCACGTGCGTATTTTCATCAATGCGATCATTATAGTTATTTTGACAAGTATTAACATTTTTTTATTTAAAAGACTATTAATTAAATTATAATAAAAACACACACTGGGTTTTTATTACAAATACTGTTGTTTGTTTTACGTTAATACTATGTAGTTTTAGTACGACTTTAAAATCTTACTGTAAAATTGCTTTGTTTTCGATACCTTTCTTTTTTCATTTTTTCGTGAATCAAGGATGTTTTGGGGCAAACATTTCGGCATAATGGTTTGGAAATTTATATATTTATACATACATATATATATATATATATATATATATATATAAGAAATTAAAATTGTGTTTAAGTATTTTGTTTATTTTTTTTTTATAACATAGGGATAATGATTCGTAAATTCGATATAGCAGTGACAGTGAGAAACGAGCTGCATTCGCGTTTAAGATAGAATTTTTTTAGCACGAATTGATATTCTCTTAGCAATGTAGTCTTAGGTTCAACACTTTATGCATTAATTGAATCTTAGTATATATTGGCATATTTAGTATGATTCTACACCAATCATTCGGAATGCATTGGATTTTTTATACGTAGAATTAGGCACATAATTCCAAACAGGCATTCATAAGTTAATAACGGCTCAATTAGGGTTTTATATATAATTAATTTATTTCGAATACTTCTAATTTTTGTTGAATATGGAAAAAGAAAGTGAAAACATTCTTGCTCTAGTTTTATGAAAACTATAATTAATGTTTTTTGAAAGTTAATTTTTTATCAAATATGATACCTAGATATTTAACTGTTTCTTTCAATCGAATAGTCGTGTTGGTTAGTTCGTAATCTGGTTTAATATCCGCCTTCTTTTGGATAATTTTTAAAAATACATTTTGGACTGCTAGGACGAATATGTAAAAATTTATCCTCGATATACAGCCGTTTTTTTTTTTTAAAGTTCGACGATTATGCGATATGTAATTATTAAATCGTTTTTAAAAATAAAATACCGAGAGACAGTTTTCAGTTATAAATCATCGGTTTGCAAATAATTTTTGATTATCTAACGCAAAAAATCATATCCACTCGCAAGACCTCATTTAATATTGATGAACTCGATATTAAATCTTGAACGGAATTTTCTATTTAAAAATCTAGTATTAAAAATTTCTTTTTTTTTTAATGAACATCCCACATTTACCGTACGAAGCAAAATTTTACCGAAATGAACTGTTACGCGCTACACCGTACAACCGCTATGACAAAATCGCTTATTTTTTTTGTAATAAAGGATATATCTTGTCGAAATAGGTGATCTCAAGTCTAAAAATATTTATGAAATGCATTAAAAATGATCTAGAACCATCTAATAACCATCAATGTAAATTAGCTTAGAATTATTTATTACGCTATGTAGCAGTTTTAGAATTTTTTTATCAAAAATTTATCTTACGACTTGAAGAATTGAGATTTAGTAATTATAGTTTAGTACGATTCCTGTTCGAGTATTATCGGATTAAAAATGTAGAAAGTTAATGTAGTTTAACATTAATACCGGTTTACTTTTAAAAATCCACGTTGTTCTACACATATTTGATTTAAAAAAAAATCGAATAAATTAATTAACGACTTAATGTTTTCTCTTTTTTTTTCCATATTCGACAAAAATTCGAAGTATTCAGAATAAATTACACCATTTCAAAACTAATCCGTATTTCTATTTACAGTCGGATTAAAAAAAAAAAAAAACAATTACGATATTTGAAGAAATACTTTTTCTTTAGAATAGTTCATATTTGTTTTCTCCGTTAAAATTTAAAACGCGAGGTAAGCCTTATGTGATTAAAATTCACATTAGTAAAATTTTAAATAATATTCGTAGGTCGCGTTGAATAATTTCAGATATCAACCATAGTTTATGTCACGAGGCAATTTTACAAATAATATTACTTACCGACGTCTATTATATATAAATCCAAATTCTACGATACTAAATAATGATGTCGATCCTCGCAAAATATACATTTATTAGAAAGTATTAAGAAATACAATTAAGATTATACCGATAAATAAAGTTCCTCTACTCTATTAGAAGATGAGATGAGTAGTGTTGATGGTTAATAAAATAAACTATAACGTATAAATTTTTCGGTAAAAAAGAAATGAAAACGCAATTTCTACCGTAAATTGAAATAAAGAAAATTTTAAAATTTCAAAAATTTCACCAGTTCGAATGTATTGATACTTGTTTTATGATATATAAAACGATACACTTTTATATGTATAAAAAAAAGAAACTTACTCATACATTTTGTCCACAGAAATGTACACCAAATAGGTTACTTCCGGAAATATACACGCAATAAAAATGCGTAAATTACGTTGCGTTACCTAATAAATTAATGATTTACATAATTGTCATTATTTTTCAACAGCACTATTTAAAACGTTTCGAATAGTAAGATTAAAACTAAATTAGATTTCCTCATTTAGATCTTCTTCACAGTATAATAAACACACTCTTTACGATGAAAATGGCCGAGGTTACACGGTAATACGATACCGGTTAATACAAAATTGCCAACGACGACGTTTTAAAAATTTTTCAAAACACACACAAAAACGAATTCAATATTTTATTTCGCCTCTACAGAGTTGGGGGAATCAAACGGACTACCAGTTTAATACACAAACACATATATACATATATATATATATATGTGTATGTGTGTATAAACGTACGCGTCGACCACTCAAACGAAAGACTCATTCCGCGTATAAGACATTAATCAGCTAGTGTTGGGAGAAAAAGAACTGAACGGTTCAGTCAGAACTGTTCTTATAAGCGGAATGAATGAACGGTTCTGTAGAACAAAAAAGAACCGTTCTTTTAAAGAACGCATTTTTTAAAGATCGCCTTTTTTAAAGAACGCATTTTTTAAAGAACGCATTTTTTAAAGAACGCCTTTTTTAAAGAACGCCTGCCAGTTCAGTAAAAATACAGAACGTCTTTCTGTACCTTTCGGCTATTCTCGGCTAATTTCCCGAGTTTGTTCGAACTTTTTCCTTGTCTTACTGCGCTTTAACTATATTCTACTTCATTTTAATTTTACTTAGATGCGTTGTTGTGTTGCGCACGTCCGGAAATAAAACACTGCTCTTTAGATACCAGAGGCGCACACACATACATAAGTGTATGAAATGTATACAACGTCAATGACGAATTAGAACCTAAATATTTAAATACTTCTATAGTAAAGTACTATGGCAGTGATCGGCGGTCAACTGTTCATTTTTTTCACATAATTTTTTATTTTTATTTTTTACTACATCAGCAGTTTCTCCTTGTCTAACTTATTTAAGTATATTCAATCTCATTTTACCTAGAAAAGAACTACAAATGTTAACAGATTGCCCTGTTCATTGTTTTAAACGTAAAACAAATCCAAGGCCGTATATATTTAAAGCGTTCTTTAAAGAACCCTCCGTTCTTTACAGAACCGTTCGACCACCCGTTCTTTAAAGAACCTACGTTCTTTAAAGAACCCTCCGTTCATTACGGAACCACTGAACAACCCGTTCTTTAAAGAACCGTTCATTAGAACCGTTCTTTTTTAGGAATAGAACGGGCGTTCACATTCTTCTAAAAGAACGGGAATGCCCATCTCTATTAATCACATTCACATTACTCATCAGATCAGCAGCATACAGAAATCATTCGAGAACCAGTGTTGCCACAACGTCTACATTGATTTTTTTTTTTTTTTTTTTTGTCAAGTATAATAAAAAATTTATTAAACTATTCGAGTGTACTATAATTTTTTAATAGTTTTTTCTTATTGGGAGAATTTAAGTTTATACAATCACCTCCAAAATTAGTCATTTTTCTAACACAAATCACATTTGCAATAAAAACGACTAGTGATGCCGTGATTTTTGTCAGAACTTATTTTTCTTTTTTTAAAGAAATGCATTAAAAACACGTATTGTCTAGAGCTAAAATTACACAAAATTAAATTTGGCAGGAAACTTTTTCATCACTAATCACAAGTATACGCAAATGTGATTTGTATTTAAATAAAATTTAATGTAACTAAACGAAAACAGACAAATTATAAAAAAAACAATATAATAAAATATAAAATAACATACAAGAATATAATCTCATTTATCCATACCGTCTTCATGATGCGAGAAATACATAACAGCATTAATGACAACAAAGTAAATAGAAAAATTCGAATAGTTGAAGAGCAAAATCCGTACTATACCTTAGCATTGTTACACAGTTTAAGGGATTGAATGCATGTAGGACATTCTCCTCGAATAAATTCTCAATCCCTCAACCAGTTTAATAAACGCTGTTTATCCGCGTACATAGTACGGAAATCGAATGCGTTTTCTATTATTAAAAAAAAAGTAAAAAGAAATATAGTAAAATATAAAACTTAATGAATAAAAAATAAAACAAAGAAATTTTTTTGTTGTTTTTTTTGTGAAGCTTATAAACACAACTGCGAAAAAAAAAGAGAAAAAATATCAGATAAACAACATATCCCAAATAATGTTTATTCTTCCGCCATTTTATGACGACGTAAGTGCATCCCGACATTGACCTTTTTTTAAGACGTCTGACAGGGTTATCTGGAAGATGTGTTGTCGATATTCGTGATATTAGCGAATTTGGATTTTCACTGAGTGCCGTATGTATTTTCCTGTATCGCTGTCTGTGATTTAGTGCAACGGTTGGTATTCCGCGGTCATGATGTATGATATCGTAACGAACATAAAATAAAACTTTTGTTCGAGTATGGATGATAAAAGTGTTTTTACGCGTTCAAATAAACTAGCGCGGTCTCTTCCACCATCTATTACGACGGAAGAGGTTAACGCACATATTATAAGCGAAACGGAAGGGCATGCCGCGCACCTGGCCCGACAACTCACACCGAGGGTGCACAGCACAAGTACGCTATGCGTACTTACGACGACGATAATTATGATGATGATGGTGATTATGTTGATGATAATAATATGCTTAAAGAAGAGATAACGAAGTTAAATTGGGCTAGTAAAAGCTCGTCGAAAAGAATACGATTAAATCAATCGAACATGGGAATACCGACGAAAAACCGATTCGCTTAGATGTCAATAATGCTTTAGATGTAAGCTTAGACGTTAACAAAGTTATTCACCGAGGAAATATCACCGATAACAATAATAATAATAATAATAATACTATTTATCTGAATACTAACAATAATATTATGAATAATAATAGTAATAGAAATAAAATTCCGCCAGTTATTTTTCGCGGTCTACTAAAGCAAAATCATAATTAATTCATTTCTGATATTAATAAAAGCTTAAAGATTAACATTAAAATTAAAACAAATAAAAATACTTACATTTTATATAGAAAATGTATTACGATCAAGTACTAAAAAATTTAACGGAGATGAAAATCGAACACCACACACACACACACACACACACACACCGAAAACTAGGAAACCTGTTAAACTTATATTAAAGGGTCTTCCATATAACGTAAATATAAACGATGTAAAAAGCGACATCGAACAAAAAATTAACGTAATTATTAATATAAAACAATTTATAAAAAAAAAAATACCGAAAATGGTATGGGAATAAATTTACCAGTATACTCGGTTACTTTCCCGGCCAACACTAACTATAAAGATATTATTAAAATTAAAATGCTACCGTATGGTACGCTGGGAAATATTTTTAAATAGAAATCCAGTTCTCCAATGTTACAACTGCTTAGGGTATGGCCATGTGGCCTATAATTGCTTTAAAAATTGTAAATGTTATTTTAAGAACTGTATTAATGAAAATGTATTAAAATGTGCTAACTTCATACAGCTAATTCTAAGAACTGCACAGTTTATAATAAAATATCGGGCATCGTCATGAACAAAAGGTCACGTCGTAATGTAGCTAACGTAAATAATAATTCAGTTGATCTAAAAAATCCCAATATCACACGAAACAACTCGAATAATCGAAATTCATTTAGCAATACTAATGTTAATAATAATGATAGAAATGGTATTAATTATTCACGCACTTATGCTCAAAAATAATACGAATAATTATAATATTAATACTCACAGTAATAATAATAATAATAACACTAACGATTTATCTCAAATTACAGATTTACTGAAAAAAATTGGTTTAAATAAGATACTTTTTTGTTTAAGAAGTATCATTTCTAGGTTAAAATCGAGTCGTAGCTCGAATATTTTTAATATAATCACAACCATTATCGAATGTGTTACCGACACCTTCGTAATGGATTAATATTTATTCTCGTTCTAGGCAAATAACGAAAAACGATATTAGCATTATCGGATGGAATGCAAATTCTGAAAATTCCATCACTAATAAAATGATTGAACTAGAACATTTCATTTGCACAAATAACGTTAAAATTGCAGGAATTTCAGAAACTAAAGTAGATGAGAGCACTTACCTAACGATGACGAACTATCATTTATTTCGTAATAATAAAACCCGGAGCAGTGGAGGCGTAGCTTTACTAATACATAATAGCATACAGTGCGAAGAAATTCCCACCCCACAAACAAAGCACGTTCAGGCTGTTGGAGCTAAAGTCTGTGTAGATGGCAAATTGCTAAGTGTTTATGCGGTTTATAGGCCACCAACAAAACCGATAAACTTTCAAACTGATATCAAATTTCTAATGCATTCTGCTGAAAGAGTTTTAGTAATCGGAGATTTTAATGCGAAACATTGTACCTGGAACTGTTACAATGGTAACAGGGCTGAAAATGAGTTACTACACTTGTCTGCAACCTTAAACTTTCAAATAAAAGCACCCAATGAACCTACGTTTTTTCCGGGCCACCCGTCTTCAAAACCTAGCATAATTGACCTGATCCTTACAAAAAACAACTATGAAATTACCGATCCTATATCAATTAGTAAGGATAATCCAATAATATGTTCTCTCGGTGGTACGATAAGGCGAATTATAACACAACCAAATTTTGATTACTCTAAAGCAAACTGGAGAAAATATCAACAATACATACAAAACGAAGTCAAAATTCCAATAACCTTACACAATCCTTCTTATGTAGATGGTTACATTCGTTATCTTAACTCTATTATCTTAAAGGCTGCCGAAAGCTCCGTCCCATTATTAAAAGGGAATGTTAAAAAATTTTCGATCTCTCCTGGCACTTTGCAAATAATAAAAATTAAAAATTATTATAGGAAACTTTATCAGAGATATCATAATGAAAATATGTATATATTTAAACAACTATATGATAGGTTGAATAAATTAGTTAAAAGACGACTGTTACAAGAAAAAAATGCTCATTACAACGCGTTTCTCAATAATATACCACAAATGAATAATCAGCTATGGAAAGTAAACAAATATTTTTCCCGGGGGGACAAACAAACTTGCCTCCTATTAAAAAACCTGGAAGTGTCGATATAGTAGCGTACTCAAACGAAGATAAAGCTGAGCTTATAGCAGAACACTTTCGGAATATACATGAACAGAATAAAGCAATGTCGACATCACGAATGGAAATGAAAACAAACGATAAATACATTTTTAACAAATAACGTACCTACATTAAACTATGCTGACTTAGTCTCACCGAAAGAGGTCAAGAACTGCATTAGATCAATAAGAAATACATACTCTACCGGACACGATAAAATTAGCGCAAAAATGATTAAAAATTTATCTCGTAAAGGTGTAGTTGCTCTCACAGTGTTATTTAATTCCTGCATTCGTTTGTGCTACTGCCCTCTGTCGTGGAGACTGTCCTTAATTGTACCTCTTCCTAAACCGGACAAGGATGCTTCCTTGATGAAAAATATACGACCTGTTAGTCTGCTCAGTAACATTAGCAAAATTTTTTAGAAAATATTACTCATTAGATTTAGAAAACATAACGATTTAAATGGTATTTTTAATAAGTTCCAATTTGGTTTTCGACCGAATTTAAACACTACCAACGCAGCTAGTAAAAATTTGTGATCTAATTACTGATTATTTTAATACAAATAAGCACACTGGGCAAACACTGCTAGACATTGAAAAAGCTTTCGCCGCTACTTAGCACGATATTAATAAAATATGGTTTTCCATATCAACTAGTTTCCATGACCAAAGCATATTTACATAACAGGAAATTTTATGTGAAAATTAAAACAGAAATCTAAAGTCAGATATGCATCGGCAGGAATACCTCAGGGCAGCATCCTTGATCCATTCTTGTTTATTATTTACATAAATGATATTAGTACAATTAAAGAAGTTGATGTCAATTTATATGCTGACGATACTGCTCTGCTGACGTCATCATACCGTATTGATACGATTAGCAACAGATTAACCGCTGCAATTAACAAAATATCCAAATACTTTCATAAATGGGAAATTAAAATTAATGATAGTAAAACAGAGACTATTATTTTCACAGAGCGTAAACCGGCTATAAATGACTTTGTTCGAATTCATAACGAGTACTTAGACTGGAAATTTAAAGTAAATTATCTCGGTTAGATAGTAAGCTAACTTTTACTAAACATATTAACGAGTGTATCTACAGGGGACATAAAAAATGAGTGTGCTGTTTCCAATATTTAACAGGAAATCTACGCTATCACCGGTGACCAAGCTTTTGATTTATAATCAGGTAATTCAACCTAAAATTCTTTATGCTAGCCCTGTATGGTCGAACACCTGCCTAAGTAATATAAACAAATTACAACGTTTACAAAATCATTGCCTAAGTAATATAAACAAATTACAACGATTACAAAATGATTACCTAAGAATAGTGTTAAACAAACCCAGATACACGCCCATTAAAACAATGCATGACATTTTAAACTATCCCTATATACAAGAAATAATAAAAAACAGGACCTCAAAATTTTTTAATGCATGCCCCGCATGTCTGCTGATGTGCGGTCCCCACGTGAATCTTCGATCGAACGTTAGTCCTAAATATTTAATTTCTAGCGCTGTTGGTATCATTCGACCGCAATATGTAACTGGCGGGCAATTCTGTCGTCTAGTTGTGAAAGTGACATGCGATGACTTAAGGTTATTTATTTCGACTTTCCACATTCGGGCCCATTGTTCAGTTAATAGTAAGTGTCTCTGTATATATCTTGACGCTTCACGGGGGTCTTCATGACTAGCCGGAATAGCAATATCATCCGCGAAAGTAGCCTGAATAGTGAATATTGTGGTCGGTGTATGTGCCGTATATATGGGCCTACAACGCTTCCTTGAGGTACTGATGCCATAATCATTCGCGAAGTAGATACAGCTTTGCCTATTTTGACTTGAAATGATCTACTGTTGAGGTAGAATTTTAAAAGTAAGTATATTTCAAGCCGAAAAATCTCATTGATCTTCCAGAGCAGCTCTTCATGCCAGATGCGATCGAATTCCCTGGCTACATCTAGAAACACCGCAACAGTATAATTTGCGCTGAAAAACCGACTCGACTGCGTTATGGGAACTGCCGATTAGTTCGGAATCCAAATTGATGATCCGGAAGTAATACAATCTCGTTCTTAATACCACAAAGAATTGGGTGAAGTAATTTCTCAAATAGTTTCCCAAACGTATCCAAAAAACTTATTGGTCGGTATGATGAAACGTCAGAAGCTAGTTTTCCATATTTGCGAATTGGTGTAATTATTGAATGTTTCCATCTTCACGGAAAGTAAGATAGTCGCATCATCGAATTATAAATGTAAAAGAGTAGGAGAAGACCTTTTTGAGGTAGATGTTTTAGGGGATGTTACTTGTAATACCATCTTCTCCGGGGGTTTTATTATTTTGTAGGTTTATAATGCAAGAACGTAGCTTGTTTGGTGTAATATAGTATTTATAATTTGGACAGTACTGAATAACTCTGGTATTTTATTGGATAACTTTCTCAGCATGTAAAGGATTATCCAAATTATGAGGTTTAAATTGGTTCTCAAAATAATCTGCAAAAATAACAGCTTTCTCATTATTAGTCTTCGCCCATGCTTCATCGAGTTTCTTTCCTAACAGTCTGTTATATCGTTTCGGAGTTATTCGCGACGTGCCGACTGATATTTCAACCCAAGACTTGCAGGACGGGATCGAAAGCTCCGTTGAGGTTGTTGACTTACGCCGGATTCATAGACGTAAAGATACTACTCTTATTCCTACTCGTACGGTCGAAATTAAATTTCTAGGAAACATTTTACCCGAGTTCATATCTGTGTACAAGTTGAGGTTCGAGGTACAACCAAGTATCAAACCTCCCGTATTATGTAGAAATTGTTTCCGTTACTCACATGTTGCCACTCAATGTGGCTCTAGACTAAGATGTCCTAATTGTACTGGAAATCATTTTATTTCATCTTGCCCGCATCCCAAAAATGAATCAGCGCCTTGCTTAAATTGTAACGACTCACATTTCACTACCAATCATTCATGCCCATATTACCAGGAACAATATAAAATTAATAAAATAGTAGCCTTCGATAATGTATCCCGAACTGAAGCCATTAATATTTCCAAATCCAGCCTAGTCAGTAAAGCCTTTACGTTTGCGGATGCAGCCTCCTCTATTGCTCATTCTGTAAACAAGCCAGCTTTACCTAAAAATACCGATACATCTCGTCATCACTTCACCAAATACCCCTCTCTGAATCGTTTTCGCAGTCCAATTATCGCCACCAACAAACAATTTCCAAGCTATAATCACTTACTTTCCTTCCCATCGGGACAGTCCCCTCCTGTCTACCTCCAACAATCTTCTTCAAACATACCAAGTCAAAGTAACTTCTCTCAATCTAAATTTAATCAAGTTGACATATCCTCTCCCACCAAAGTCCCCCTATCCGGATCATGCTACACAGCTTAATCTTAACACATCTGACGGGTCCCCTCCTACAAAATCCTCCTTAAACAATATCTCTTCACAACATAACCTCAGGGAACCTAACGCTGCCTTACGTAGAGGCGCTTCCTTTGCCTCCTCTTCCTCCGATTCTAATTCCGATACCAATAAACTTCCTCATCACAGTAAACAAAGTAAAGTCCGTATCGTCCACTCTGCTCCTTCTAGACCTTCCGAAATTAAATCGCAACCTACATCAACTCGTATCAAACAACTCAAAAATTAAAGTATACACACTTAATGCTAACTCTAATGCTAACTCACCCCCATAAATTCATTATATCACCTACAACTCTTGCGAACGCCTTTTAACCTTCCAATCTCTTCCTCTCTCTATTTATCAATTTGGAGATTTATGTTCATATGTATATATGTATGTATGTGTGGGTGTGCGTAAAAGCTCCACTATTCATATGGGTGTGTGCGTCCACATGTACATATGTATATGTGCGTGTAGTACGTGCGTGCATGTATGTTATATATCTCATTTTCCTCTTACTCTACCATTCTACCCATCTTACCCTTCGATCACTTCTATTCTCACCTTTAAGCATTGCTCGACACCACATTTTTGGTTTGATCCATGCCATTCCACGTATCTACATTAGCTCCATTTTTCCCTATATATCACTGCTCCTTACTTCTCCCATTGTTGATGATTAAGATTCTGCAATGGAATACTCGTAGCCTACCTTGCAACAAACCAAACCTAGAAATATTTTTACGAGACAAGAACTTTGACATTTTACTTATCTCTGAAACGTGGTTATCTCCATCCACAGGTTTTTCCATCCCCGGATTTTCAATCTACAGACAGGATAGAGTCGACGGTTATGGCGGTACCGCCGTGCTGGTTAAGCAACGCATTCCACATCATCTTCTTCCCGACCATTTCGTTAACTACTCAAATCAGTTGCATAACATCAACTCAATAGGAATCCCCGTTACTATCAATAATACTACAGTCAATATACTGTCCATCTACGTGCCTCCCCTACACAGAATCAATGTGCGAGCTTTCGGAGCAGCCATTGAGTCTTTAGCCTCGACACATCTCATTATTGGGGGCGATTTTAACGCTCACCACCCCAGCTGGGGCTGTAGTTCATTTAATCTTAATGGTACAGCCGTTTTACAAATTGCCGATCAATATTCACTGAATATTCTAAACAATGTGACTCACACCACGCTTCCTACTCCTCAATTTTCATCCAATGCCATTGATCTCACCCTCTGTTCTCCCATTTTATCTTTTTCATGCAACTGGTCGGTCATCCCCTTCTATCTGGGTAGTGATCATCTGCCGGTTTGTATTTACCTCCAACTCCCCGGCGGGGATACTACTTCATCTTCTACCCCTTCCTCTATCCCGCACACCAAAAAAATTAATTATGATTTATTCTCTTCCGTTTCTGACAATCTTTTCTTCAGCTTTCCGTCAAATCTCTCCTCCCCCGAAGTATATGATCTCTTTCTATCCATCATCCATGATTCAGTTTCCGCCTCCACTTGTAATAATTCCATTTACCTAGGTAAGAAACTTCCCGTCAGATGGTTGTTCCTTCTAGATAAACAAAAGGAATCAGGCATTCCGCATCTTTCGGAAAAATAAAACCGTATCCAACTTTATCGAATTTAGGAAGATCAATGCCCAAACCCGCCGGTTAGACTAAATGGGATTCCTGGAGACGATTCTGCTCATCTTTTAACAGATCCACACCGTTATCCATAATCTGGGAACAATATAAAGCGTTTAAACATCGAGCTCTTTTTGCTTCTACTCCCTGTACTGATCACGAACATTGGTTTTGACGAATTTGTCAAACGCGTTTCTCCTCCGTACGTACCTTCACTTCATCAAACCAACCCATTCAATTTCACATCTGCTTCCCCTCCAAACATGTTGGATATGCCTATCACGATCAGAGAGCTCACACATATATTAGAAAATAAAAGGGATACTGCTCCAGGCCCTGATTTAATATCATATAAAATGCTTCAAGCTTTGTCAACCCGTTCTTTGAATTTCCTTTCCCAAATGTTCTCCAAATTTCTACAAAAAAAACTTTATTCCTCAGGACTGGCTAACCTTCAATATTACCCCTGTTCACAAATCTTCAAAACCCAAACATTTGGCTACTTCGTACCGCCCCATTGCTCTAGCTTCCTGTGTTCGAAAACTTCTTGAATCTGTCATCCGCTATCGTTTAGAGTGGTGGTTGGAAAATAATAATATTCTCCCTAATTTTATTTATGGCTTCCGCCCCCAATATTCAACTGCTGATTGTCTCTCCTTTCTGACATCTAACATATACAAAACATATATAGATAAAGGTTTCTTGTTAGCCACATTTCTGGATCTCACCGCAGCTTTCGATAACGTCAACATCAGCTTACTGCACCAACGCCTCTTATCACTTAGTATTCCACATAATCTCGCAGCTTATATTTGTAACCTATTTAAAATCAAACATTTACACTTCCAGCACCCTACACTCCAACATCCGCTGCACCGCACTACTTACACCGGTCTCGCACAAGGTTCTGTTCTTAGTCCCATTTTATTTAATATCTATATTATGCACGATTTAAAACCTCCGCTTCCCCATTCATCCAATCTCATCTCCTATGCGGACGATCTGGTCCTCTTTCAACATAGCAATAATCTTGACCTTGTTACGCAATATTTAACACATGATATCATAACTTTAAGTAACCGTTTCCAATTTTCCGATCTTTCCATTAATCCCAGCAAATCTGCAGCTATCGTGTTTTCCCTCAATCGGCCTACCTATCCTCCTCAATATATTCCATTTTATAATGACCGCATCGCTATAGTAACGCAATTCACCTACTTAGGACTGACTTTAGATCAAAAACTTACTTGGAAACCGCATATAGACTTCCTTATTTCGATCACCCTACAATCTTCTAATATCCTAGGAAACTGTCTGGGGTGGAGATTCCGTTTCTCTCCGCATTCTATATATTTCCTTAATTCGTTCCAAAATTGACTACTGCTCCTTCCTGTATGGTAATGCCTCCCGACACCTCTTAACCAAATTAGATAAAATACAAAACCTCTGTATGCGCTTAATTTTAGGCTCTCTTTGTTCTACTCCTATTTCCTTTCTTTCCTACGAGTTTCATATTGTTCATCTTTCCCTCCGACGTAAAAATTTAGCCTTCCGATTTATCTCGAAATCTCTCAATAAACAAGTTAATTTCTTCACTTCCAATTTTTTTTAAATTTTCAGAAAATGGCGTTTCACCCTCTCCCGTATTCCACTACTCACCACTGCAGCTTATAAATACCGGACGTACAAGTATCTTATCCTTCCATCTCGTCCCGCAATTTACTTTACTAATTCATATCAGGTCAATCTTTTTAACATCTCCATTGACACCTCCTCCTTGTCCTCCATCATGTCTTCCCATCCTGATCTTAATGCTTTCATACAAAATTACTGGCCTAATCATGTACATGTATTTTCAGATGGATCCAAATTTCCCGGTCGGTCCGTTACGGGAGCATTCTATATACCGCAATATAATATCTCCAAATCATTCATTTTTCCTCAGTTCAATTCAATTTTCACTGCCGAGGCCCTAAGCATCTTTAAAACTCTGCAATTCTTATCACGTTTAGATCACCATTCCTCCTCACTATACTTAATCTTATCCGACTCCCTAAGTTTTCTCCTCGCATTGAAGCATTCCTCCTTTCAACCTAATTCCAATTATCTTCCCTTGGCAGTGCGACAATTGACTTATTTACTATTCAGCCGCGGCATCTTAATATCATACGTCTGGATTCCCGGTCATTCCGGAATTCATGGCAATGAGGTTGCCGACATTCTGGCCAAGGAAGCCATTTTCTTCGGCTCTCTGGTGCCGGCGATTTCCACCACAGACCTGATATCTCTTGTCAACATGGATATATCCTACGAGTGGTCATCGTGGCTAGTTAGTTCTTCCACCCCTAGATATTATCTGGCCACATCACCTACTCCCTGGTACTTTAATTTGTCCAATATACACCTCAACTTCCGAAAATTTATTACAACCATCACCCGTTTACGTACTGGACACAATCGTCTTCCGGCTCACATGTTTCATATTGGGATTTCCAGTTCCCCATATTGTTCCCATCCAGCCGATTCACAAATTATCGCCGATGAAAACCACATCCTTTTGCAGTTTTCACACACCTGACCAACTCGCACTCCTGAATTCCTTAATATCCATCGGTTATCGTCCTCCTTTCTCTATCACTTCCTTAATTTAATGACTCCCGTGTTTTCCTTCTTCTTTACAAATTCCTAACCAATTGTAATATCAATATATAATAACTATTTATCAACACGTTAGTGAGTTGTGATTGCTCCTCAGCAGTACCAAAAAAAAAAAAAATATTTACACATTTTAATATTTTCTGTTTACAAAAAAGTAAAGTTACCATTCAATAGAATTTTCTATACCGAATATATTAACGATTCTTTCCAGAAAAAATTAATACAAAATATAAACTTATAAGATATTATTTAAATTGACGCCTTATTATACGATTGCAGGTAAAATTTTAATACAAAAACCTGCTCATTTAAAATAACAGAGTGCGTTACACTCATACCGTATCAACAATATACTTAAAAATATCTTAGCTTATTTATTAATACTAGAACATTATGTATAGCTGGCTTACTGTAGAACCTATGCCTATATCTTTTATACCTGTATCGTAAAGCTTGGTAAATCCCCTATAAAATTTACTATTGGAATGTCGGAATATCTACAATCGGCAAAAAAAAATTCGTTTTATCCTTAATCATTTCCTGTACGTAAGGGAATTTTAACGTATCGTGAAGAGATTTGATCGAAGTAAATCGCGAGGTTTATTCAAAATTACTCGAAGGCAACGGTTTTGGACTCTTTGCACGTGGTTTATAATTGCTAGTATAAGACGATATTTGGCAAGGCAAAAAGTAATTTCGGTAAAATTACCTTTTTGTATAATAAAAATTTATTTCGCGTTGAAAGCGCAGATCTTTTATTAAATATAGGAAATAGACAACCCATTTTCCGTATTTTTCTACTTACACAATCATTAATATGTTTTGTAAATATGAGTCTTCTGTCCATGATGACGCCTAAATGCTTCACATGTTCCTTCCAGTCAAGTTCAACGGTTTTTATTTTAACGAAACGATTTAATGAAGGCCTAACGTCTGGTAAAAATTATTGACTCTGTTTTCTCATCGTTAACTTTTATTTCCCATTTATGGTAGAATTTAGACATGACGTCAATTGCTTTAGTTAATCTATTACTTATAGTGTCTATTCTATAAGAAGATACCATTAGAGAGGTGTCACATCAGCATAGAGATTTATATCTACTTCTGGTATTGTCGGTAAATCATTAATATATATAATAAAAAGGAATGGGCCTAAGATACTGTCTTGAGGCACCTCAGCTTTAACGTACCTTATGTCAGAGTTATGGTTTTTCAGTTTCACATAGAATTTTCTAGTCATCAGATAAGATTTAATAGTAAAAACAAGATATGGAGGGAAATTATATTTAATTAATGTATATATGATTCCATCATGCCATGTCACCCGAATGTTTATTCTGATTAAAGTTATCACTAACTTTGTCACAAACACTGGCCAGTTGGATTGTCGTACTTAGTTTTGGTCTAAAACCGTATTGCGAATCAGCTATGATGGATTCTCTGTCACTAAATGCCCTCAATCTTACTAGTATTATTTTTTCAAAAACCTTACTTATAATACTAAGTAAACTCACAGGTCTAATGTGTAAAATGTGGACAAGGACACGAATCATATAAGTGTGATAAGGATAAAAAATTTCCAGCTACTTGTGCTCTATGCAAAGGTAATCAAACGGCAAACTTCAAAAGGTGTGTCGTATACCAGGAAATATTGAAAACAAGGAATAATTCAGCTGTTAAAAAAATGAAAACGATGCTACTAATGAAAAATTAAAAAATCTGCAAAACAATAGTATAACCTATAATATAATGAATAAAACTGAATTCCCATCTTTAACGATAAATACTCAAAATAAAAAAAACATCATATGCATCAGCTACGTCCATCCAAAATGTAGCATACTGGAATAACATGAATAAGTCAGATCAAAACAACAACAATATAGAATCAATTTTGGCTAATTTTATGAAAGAAATTAAGCTTTTATTTTATCAAATAATGAATCAACAAACACAAATAATAAATCATCTATTACAGACTATAATGTCATGATCGGTTAACAACAAATGAACTACTTAAAGATTGCAACCTGGAATGCAAATGGCATTCTAAATCATAAGCGAGAAATCTAATTGTTATCGCAAAATAAAATAGACGCATTTTTAATCTCCGAATCTCATTTGACTAATAAAAGCTACTTCCACATACACTACGTATAATACTCCACACATCCAGATGGTAGAGCACATGGTGGATTAGCCATCCTAATTAAAAATAATATAATCAAACACCATGAAATATCAAAATACCAGGAAGATCACATACAGGCAGCCAGTATAACATCCAGAAATAAAAACATAGTTATCTCAGCTGTATACTGTCTGCCGAGACATAAAGTCCTCCAACATCAATTTAATAAATATCTGCAGACATTAGGTGACACATATATCATAGATTTTATAGTGTTAAAAACACTTACTGGCGATCACGGCTTATCACGCCGAAAGGTAGAGAATTGCAATGTGATATAATAACAACTGGCTCGCCAACGTATTGGCCAACTGATAGAAATAAAAAGTCGGACCTGCTTGATTTTTTATAACGCGAGAATTATCTACACCCTATATCAAAATTGAATCACACTACAATTTCTCATCAGATCACTAGCCGGTTGTTATGACATTAAATAACAGTATTACAGTGAAAAAAACAACTCCAAAAATACACACTACCAACACTGATTGCGAGTCATTCAGAGAAACAATGGATAAAAATAAAATACTTCTTAAAAAAAAATTTGTATATATTGAGTATGCACTGCAAAACTTCATTTATCTAATTCAGGAAGCAGCGTAGTCGGCTACACCACAAAAGCAGAAAAATGTTCCTATAATTTGTTATACGAAAAAAATAATTGATGAAATTTCAAAAAAGGGAGCTGTATGCAAACAATAACAATTATTCCGGAATCTATGACTCAAACGAGAATTAAATAAATAAACAAAAATAGTAAAAGGTCTACTACAAAAACTAAAAAACGATACCTTTAAACAGCACATATCTTCAGTATTTTCATTAGCACGGGGGGGATCTCGAAATTTAAAAAGCCCACCTATTCATCTCATTCGCAAAGATAACGAAGCATGGGCGCATAGTAACAAAGATAAAACGAATGATTTCGCCAAATATTTATCTAGTCTTTCATCCTCACACAGGCAAAGGACATTCATTAACAGAAGCTTATAAGATGAGCATGTATCCTCGAATTAAACTTGCTTCTTCAGGAGAAATAAAAGCTGTAATAAAAAAACTGAACCCGAGAAAATCTCCTGGCTATGACCTCATAACAGCCAGAGTACTAAAAGAGCTTCCAAGAAAAGGAATAGTAATGTTAACATATATATTTAATGCAATAATTAGATTGAGTTACTGGTCAGCACAATTAAAATTCTCACAGATAATAATGATGAATAAAACTGATAAATCACCTACAGAAGCAACGTTATACAGACCGATCTTATTGCCTGTGCTGTCCAAGCTATATGAGAAACTAATTCATAGAACGCATAATACCAATAATAGAGGTCAGTAAAGTTATTCAGATCACCAATACGGGTTTAGATTAAAACATTCCACCATACAGCAGGTGCATAGAATAAGATAGAAAATGACCTCGAGGAAAGAAGAATATGTGACTCGGTATTCCCGAACATAAGCCAAGCATTTGATAAAGTTTGGCACACAGAATTGTTACATAATATTGGGAAAATATTCCCTCACCATTATTGCAGATTGTTCAAATCCTGCCTGAGCGAAAGGTACTTCCAAGTAAAGTACGATGATGAAATATCCGAAATAAATCCTGCTAACGCTGGAGTGGCTCAACGGAGTGTTTTGGGCCCTATACTGTACCTGCTTTATACTGCTGATTTACCAAAACCTGAAAATACAGTAATTGCTACATTTGCTGACGATACAGTCATCTTATGTTCAAGCAGTTGTCCTAATGAAGCGAATAAAATGTTGCAGACAAATCTCATTACTTCTTGGTGTGAGAAATGGAAAATCAAAGTAAATGAAACGAAATCAACGCATGTTATATTTACAAACAGGAAAATTGTTACAAAAAATATTATTATGAACAACAACACCGTACCGTTTAAAAATTAAAAGAGATACCTTGGATTATATCTGAACAGCAGGATGACGCGGCGGGGAAGCATATCACAACTAAAAGAACAGAACTTACTATGAAAGAAAGACGAATGTATTGGCTATTAGGAAGAAAATCGAAACTTAGCCTAAATAACAAGGTGCTGCTCTATAAACAGGTACTTATGCCAGTATGGTCATACGGATGCCAGTTGGGGGGATGCAGTGCGAAAAGTAATATAAAAATAATACAGACATTTTAGAATAAAATTCTGAGAATACTTGTAGATGCCTCTTGGTATGTAAGTAATGAGACACTACACCATAGTCTAAATGTGTGCAAGAGGTCATTAAGAAAACAGCAAAAGAAGCATGGTAATAGGTTGGATAGACATACCAACTGGACAACAATTATCCTACTGGATAATGTAGAGGAGGTTCACCGCCTACAACGGACGAAGTCACTACACTTACTCTAGTTAATGGAATGCAATGAAAAAGCCACTATATGAACACGCTAATTAGCTGTACCATCAGTGATGAAGTTGAATTTTCTTCGATAATATTTACTGGTGGCCTAGACAGGCTAGGTGTAGACCATAGTAGGAAAAAACTTGTCAAAACATTAAATGCCTTCTATTTCCAATATCACTGAAATATGTCCAAATTGCGCTAGTTTTTATCAACGATTTTGAGGAACTCATATTTAAAATAAAATAAAAAAACAAATAATATATGAAAAAGAAGTAATCTTACTACCAAAACCAGAATAACGTTGTTTATATCGACGATAATATAAATATATAAAAACGAGAAATTATAAATGAAATGTATCACAAAATAAAACAAACTCAAAAAACCAAAATGAACACACGAAATATTCGCCAAACACATGAAGAAAAATCTTTTCGACATAATACAATATACATCAAAGTGGTTTAATCTTCCGGTGGCAGGAAGTGACGTTAGAGCGTAATGAAGAAATGGAACTAGTTTTTTTCAGCATTCTTACGACTGCTCAATTGAAGGACAGCTCCGCTCAATTAATATAATAAAACAAAATATATATATAATTATTTATTTAATTAAAGTAAAAATAATATAACCAAACCGGATTTGTAGTAGATAAACTATTATTATACAATAGTTAAAATTAATTTTAGTTAGTCAATGGAAAAAAAACCAGTAAATTAGTTTGACAAAATAATTTTAGTTAATACAGCCAGTAGAAATAAATTACAGCCAGTAAATAATGAAGAAAATCCAGTAATTTTTGTTTAACAAGGCTTAAGAAAAATGTATAAAAAGGGATGGTTGTTCATTTTCAAGAGAGTTCTAGTTTTTCAGTTAAAAAGTTCAGTCGTTAGTTTCTCAATCAAGACGCTTAGAATGAAATGAAGAAGGATGGTTGGGCAGTAATTACAAATCCGGTCAAGTAAATTTTTTTTTATTAAATTATTATAACTAATTCATTAATAAATATATAATAGTTTATTTTAATATAAATAAAAATTTTTCTTTATAAATACTTTATTTTTTTATAATAATAATAATAATAATAATAATAATAGTATATACGATGTATCTTGTAATATATATATATATATATGTATGTATGTAAGTGTATATATGCATTTAATCGTAATTCCTACACGAAAAATAAAATTAAAATAAATTGTTTATCTGAAAATAAAACGCGTTATTTTATTGCGTTCCGATTTATTTAATTATCGGTCATGGGCCTCTATGTGGCATCCCATTGGACAAAACGAGTTCGCCGAGTACCAGCAACCAGCAACAAATGTCGGTAACGTACATTATCTTAGTATTTACATATATTCCTAATTTTACACAACAATAGTAATCATAGTAATAATAACAATATAATAATAATGTAAATAAAACTATAAAAATAAAAAATTAAATAAAAAAAATAAAAATAAACAAAATTATAATAAACAATTGTATGTGACGTCGCCCATCTGTATATATACATACATATATATATATATATATATATATATATATATATATATATATATATATATATATATATATATATATATCGATAGTAGTGGTGAGTTGGTGAGTGGCGTCGCAATACATAGTTTGAAAATGGTTAACGCGAATAGTTATGACAATTCTGTTATAAAATAATAATATTTAAATAATGATAATTATAATAATAATGAACGAAATTTTCAAGATGCTTAGTATTTAGTGTGATATATGTTGACATCCTGGAAGCTATGTCAGAGTTTTAACGCGTTATTTTCACAGCATAATGAAAGAAGATAAAAATGTAAAATAATAAAAATGTAAAAAAATGATCGAAAAAGAATAAAAATATAAAAAAATTATTAAAAAAAAAGAATAAAAATCTAATGCGTATGTAAAGTAAATACTATACGTTTATTTCATTACCGTCTGACGACCGGTTACCAGATGTCAGCGGATAACTTCTGTAAAAGATTAACATCAACGAGAATGAAATATTATATTATCGCGAGTTCGAAAAATGAAATAATACTAATAATAAGCGCTATCGTTGCGATTTTAAGAATGTAAAGTTTATCCGACGCAAGACAAATTTAAATAAATAAATAAATAAAAATTGTATTATTTAAAAATAAGAAACAACAATTATCATCTACACCTGCCGAAATAAAACAAAATTCTTGCCCCGTGTATATATGAATAATAATATAAATAAAAAAAAAAACGAAGCTTAAAATAGACTGCAGGAAAAACCACCACCAAAACCTGCATGAAATAAGTATATATAATAAAATGGAATATGAGATAATATCAGAGTAGCGACGAATAGAAAAATAACTATATATATAAAATAAGCTTAAACTTAAATAATAACTATATAGCATCGGGAATTACGCATCATGATTTATGTTTAATTTTTTTACGTTTATGTTTCTTATAATTAGAGACTAGTGCGAGTATAGTCTCCTATATTGTTTATAAACGCGCTTAGAGTACAATCAGTAGAAAATTTTTCGGTTTGCTGATTTATTACTCGATGCGCATATGGTAATTTAAAAACTCTGCGCATACGAACTATTCTAATATAAAAACGGAGCTTTAAGAATGATTCTAATTTATTTCGCACGGTTTGCAATTTAGATATAAGTTAGACTTGCGTAAGACCACACAGGACACGCGTACAACATTATCGGTCTTAAGATACATTTGTAGATAATTAGCTTATTTGCGGTATTACCTATTAAAGATAGGATATAATTTAAATAAAGAGGCGCGAGTTTTATTAACGGCGTGCTCTATATGTTTAGAAAAGTTAATCTAACAGCGAGATATTTGACACGAGT
Source organism: Coronaproctus castanopsis (assembly GCA_032883995.1). Lineage (NCBI taxonomy): Eukaryota > Metazoa > Arthropoda > Insecta > Hemiptera > Monophlebidae > Coronaproctus > Coronaproctus castanopsis. The sequence goes on along the minus strand of CM065054.1, from coordinate 30,551,215 downwards.
CTTCCATAATTTTATACGTAATTGTCGTAGTCGCGTTAATTATATTTTTGCGTCTCCTTTACGAGATTTTCATTACTTTATTAAATTTAAATGTTTTTTGTTTTAAAAAATATACTTCGAATTGTTTTAGATGGATTTAATATTTTACGTGTTTCACGACGTTATGTATTTTTGTTTTTTAAATCACTGCTACATTATTCGGAAAACTGTTATCGTAAAACAAAATATTCGTACATTAAAAAAAAAGGTACACACATGTAAATATAAAGTTATAGTAATGTAATCGGGGAACGTTCGTTGTATTTATCGTTAAGGTAAATTTTTTGCGTACATTAACAGCGTTATGTAATCCAGGCGATAATTATAAATGAAACACAGGTCGCACGTACGATGATATACGCGCGGATTGATGTGTCACTGCATCCAGTGTTTCCGTGATAATTAAACAGTTATGACGAAAAGACTAAAAACTATATGCCCTTACTATTAAGCGTATTAAAATATATACAGTTATAGCATCCATCAATGGATGGAATGCTGCTCGCGATATAGTACGCATATAAATTACAAAACTTACCAAATAGCATTTAGGTGTAAGTTAACGACAGCAATTTAAAAAAAAAAAAAAAAAAAAGTTACCCGGAATCCACTATTATAGGTGTTTTGGAAGTTTTGAAGAAGAGATAAATTCGATAAACAATTACCGGGGATAATCCCCCACACACACACACACGCACTTTTTTTTGTCGTTCCGGCTAAGATTAGCCACAAACGACATTGTTCAAAACTAAAAGAGAAAAAAAAAGAAAGAAAAAATTAATCTAACTGGCCCCACGGAAGGCTAGAATCGCCATAAGAAGGGTTCTTATTCCAACTGTGCAACATCACAGCGAACCATCTGACTGACTGCTTAGGTGATCGTTAGAGCATCACGACGCCATTTTCTTCTTTTTTAGTCTTCTAAAATTGAAATCCAAACGAAATATATAAAACCACCATCGCACACAGTCACGAATAATGAATAGAGTAAAGAATGATGTAAATACTTAAGAGTATAAATTTATTATGATCAGGATATATATACAAACCTTTGCTATCTGGGTACAGTGTTATTTTGCAACATATTATGTTTGTAAACTGGAGACATATTGACAGAATTCACATCGCACTTTAGATTACGATTTGATATTCCTTAAAATACTTGAAAGTTTATTAACGCATTTTTATTACTTATTCACGGCCAGAAAAATGTTTTCGATTTTTGTTTCGAAAAATGAGTAGCAGAGTTTACGCGTGATCTAAAGTTGTATAAGCTAGTTGGTTGGTATTCAAAGCCGTCTGCGCTAAACAAACTTCTGTTGTACAAAACGCGTATCTGAAACCATTATGAAGGTTTGATGCCCACTTGTGGGACTGCGTCAAATATAACAATATCGTTATTATCCAACGATTCCGAAATAACCGCCTACGGCAGTTAACAAAGGCGGCCTCCTGGTTTTGTGTCAAACGCAACGTTATATCACGACCTAGGAATTCGAGTAATCAAGGCAGGAGCCACCGCTAATGTAGTTAAACTACATCATTGTACATAGCATCAGCATTGGTCACAACGGATATAGAGGCATTCGGCGGTGTTAAGAAGAACGAAACCGTCTCCGAGTACGAATCTGTAACAGTGGATGAATTTTTCATACCACTTGTCACTAGACAAAGTTCGCAGAAACGCAAAGGTGACTCATTATTCACCGAAGAAAATAACGCATTTAACAAATAGAAATTTGTTAAATAGTCGCTTAGATATTGCGGTAAAAATTATTTAAGTTCTTTCGTAAAAATGAAAAAAAAGAAAACATTGTTCAAGTGTCGTCGTGTATTTGCTGTTTAAAATACAAAAAAATAAAAAATTGTTTACGGTAATATATTTTTTTTTTAAACGATTGCAACCCGTGTGTGTGACATAAATGGGCGTTGAAAAAAAATTAAATAAAAAATAAAGTCGCCGATGTTATATGTGAACAGTACACGGCATTTCGCTTATATCAAAAATTTCGTTAATTACGTGCGTACAATATTTAATAGACGTAGTATTTTTTCATAAATTTTCGGAACTGGTATTGTCGATGGTTACAGCGCGATTAAATAACTTATCGATGATAGAGCGTTAACGAAAACTTTATTTTAATCATATTTCCAGGATGATAGTCTACATCGTATAAATTCATTGTTTCAAAATGGTATTTGTTTATCGAGCTCGCTAAGCTTTTTTGACTTAAACTATTCGACGATGAGATGGTTAAGTAAAACAGTAAAATTACGTCTAGAAATTTCTGCTTAAAAAATCCGAAAGTAAGAGAAAATATCTCGCTCGGTTTATAAATTTTTATCGAAAATTCGGATACTATTATTGAGTTTTTATTTCATTATACTCAGCTTTTATCGTGCGACTAAAATATTTATGTTGATGTATTGGAGAGTAGTGATTTATGAATTTAAGCTTGAAAATGACTTAATAGTCGAAAAGCTTCGTATTCGTGTAATAAAAAAATTTTTTTTTGTGATTATCTTCAATTTTATTTTGTTTTGTTAAAATATTTATAGTAGCCGGATAGTTATATTTTTCGAATACGTTGGCGATAACTATTCATTTCAATAATTACATTGGCTGAATGTAGATGATCATCGTTGAAAATTTTCAAATATTTTGAAATTATAGGCTGGTTTACGAAAGCGCTGAAATGACATAGTTATCGAATAATTATGTGTTATCTATTTTATACGCTGTTTAAAGGCGACCGTTTAATTAAAATTTTTTCATTTTTTATTATATAAATACGATTCGCGATTTTGTTTTTTTCTTATCTCGCTATGATTCATTACAAAAAAAAATAATAATAATAATTTCACAATTATAGCGGAACATCAAGTATGATGGAGTTTTTTTTTTGTTTTTTTTTTGTCCCCCCCCCATTCCGAATATTTCACCGGTGGGGGATGTTTATTGCTTAATAACTAGGTGTAATATTGTAGAGGGGCAGAGGACTAGAGTGCTGAAATGAAAAATTATAATTATATAGAAAAGTGCAGGTGTATCTGAAAAGAAAATAAAAACATGGTGTGTGTAGTAATCCTCTGCCAGTGTACTTAATATCTAGGGTGGTGACGGGATGAACTACATAGTCCCGTCATCCACCATGTGCGTATGTGTGTGCAAAGGTGAATTTGTGAGAATGCGTGATAGAAATTAGAACGATGAACTTAAAAATATACTTATCGCTAAGAAATTTGTACATCTTATATTATTCAAGTGCAAATAAAATTATATAGAAAACTTCTTCGTAAACACAACGAAATAAATCTTATACAATAAATACATACAAAATTTTTACAAAGAAAAACAACACGATATTAAAACAAAATGAGTGTATATGGAATTACAATTATTATTTAAAAAAAAAAACTTAAGTTATATAACAAAACTAGTGTAAGCGTGTAGTGTATATTGTGTGAGGAGTGCATGTGTAGGAAGTCATTGAGAAGCGTAGACCACGCTATTGTTTCGGTTTCACGTTTGAATCAAGTGTTAAAGAAAAAGAATTTACTATTGTCCGGATTTAAACATGGCATAATCCATATACAACGGAAGATTTTTGGAATTTGTTAATGACCATTGGTTCTGTGGAATTAATTCTGAATTGAGACCGAAGTTCGGAGAAATAAGGACAGTGATATAATAAATGTTCAATGTCATCGACGGCACCAGAGGTACACAAGGTGCAACAAGGGTCACTTATAAGATGGAACCTATGTAAATAGGAACCAAATTTTCCATGCCCTTGCGCATTATAAAAATTAATGTTAAAAATTTTTCAATTTCATTCGATCGGAAATTTTCGGAAAAAACACACAGGTCTTCCATCCAATTTTACATCTATCCCACCTCTCTTGCCATGCTGCAATAAGTGAGTTTTTAATGAATTTTTTTAGAATTTTAATATTAGGATTGTTCCCTAAGCTAGAGGTTTCAACATGTAAGAACTGGAAACTCCCAACACAGGAAATATCCCCAACCACCCTGTATTCAGAGATGATCGAGGAACCCGTGACAAGCAGATCCAGTGGAAGAATGTTAGAGATAACATTGACAGCAGACGTAGGGCAGGCTCGATATAGAGATGAAACATTTAAAAGACATTTCCTCTGCTGCCGGCTAACAAGATTAATGGTTCTGTTATTGATATATATGAGAGAGCCATACCTATACAGAGACTCAATAAGCCCCTTATAAAGGATGACCCTTTCACTATATCGCAGACCGAAAGTGTTAGGTTGAAGGCGTCTAAGTTTATTATAGACGCCATCATATTTACGATGGATATACTCTACATGTGGTAGGAATTTAGTATGAGGAATTCGTTGGTCAGATATTATCCTAAGTTCTTCTACTTTCTTTACTATTCTCTGGTCACCAAACACAATAAATTGACATTTGGGAGCAGAGAAAGCAAGACCTAATTTGTTAATAATGGATTCCAGTTGTAGACATACAACTTCAATTAATTTGAAATCATAATACCTATCAATACTGGAGGAGATGCATAAGTCGTCTGCGTAGGAGACAAGCTCGATACATTTGTTCGTATAAGAAATGAATTTATCTATTTGAGAATGAACACGAGAATAGAGAAGATTCCAGAGTGTGCATCCTAGGACAGATCTCTGAGGAACACCACACTGTAATCTCCTGTCGGCGTCGGAGTCATTAATGTTAAGAATCGCATATCTGTTTTGGAAATAATTAATAATTACGTTAATGATGAAAGGGTTAATATTAAATTGTTTTAAAATAGCAATGATTGCTGACCACCTACAGCTATCGAAAGCTGCCTTGATATCAAAGGAGATGACAACTGTAGAATGGCCAGCAGTCAGTTGTGTTTTGATTCCAGACACGAACTTGTAGAGGGCATTCTCAGTAGAGAATCCCCTCCGGAAGTCGAAACGGGTTCTGTTGAAAAATATTAAGGCTATCAGCTTCTTTTAAGAGGATTTCATTGATAACCTTTTCATACACTTTACCAATGGAGTTCGATTGGCCTATATGCAGATAGGGAGCTGGGATCTTTTCCAGGTTTGGAAAGTAGCTTAATATTAGCCACTTTCCAACATGTTGGAAAGATCTGGTGTGCAAAGCACTTATCAATGATCGAACTAAATAAATTAGGGAACTTAGAATTTAAATGCTTGACGATTTTGTTATTTAGTTTATCTGAAGAAGGAGCTTTTTTATTATTAAGCCTCTTCACCAGGCTAGTTATGTCATTAGAAGTAGTTGAGGGAACAACTGCACTTATCTCATAATAATATTAAAGCGAATAAAGCAATTTCCGCCATTTATCCCATCTTTAAATCCTTCCTGAATTCTCATAATAAAATGATTCTTTATAAAACTCTTATACGCCCGGTAATAACTTACGCGTGCCCAGTATGGTGTTCTATCTCAAATTCTGCATATAAACAACTTCAATACAAAACAGATGCCTGCGATGCATATTAAATAAGTCAAAATACGAAAGAATCTCATTTATACATGAAATTCTACCCTATCTTAAAGATTATATATTAAACCTGTTCGCTAAATTCTTCACTCGATGTTCATCACACACTAATCCGCACATTAAGCCTATATTACGATTCCAGGCGACTAAAAACTATGTATACGAAATATAAGACGTCTAAAACACAACCTATTATAAATTACCGGTTAATTAATTTTACTAACTATATAAGCTTGGTACAATAGCACTTACGTTGAGAAAATTGATGCGAATCTCAACACGGTGATGAGCGTAATAACTGGTAACGTAAAGTTCACTCCAGTTACATGGTTACCCGTTATGAGTAATATAGTGCATCGTAGTATCCGAAGAAAAAAAGGCTGCAATAAAATAATGGGAAAAATATAAGAACAACAAAGCACTCATGATACGTCTGAATACAAATGTAGCAGATCACCTCAAATCAAGGAAATCGAAAAATAAAAGTTTGGCAAAAGAAATTGAAAAATAAGAGTTTGGCAAAGGAAATTGAAAAATAAAAGTTTGGCACAATTAATCGAGGATACATTTGACGTAACTCAGACATGAAGACACAGATGAGCTACCGAAAATCTGGACAAACCTAATCTTATTTAAGCTTCACGCAACCATGACTAGATTGATGTAATTTATTATTTACATAGAATTCTAAATGTTATAAACTACGATACAGACAGGATTACAAAACACATCAAACAATAAAAATTATTTTATCAAAAATAGCTGATGAAGGAAATCAATTTAATACTTTAATGAACACGTTACACACTTGTACGAAGTCGGGAATATGATATATAATTATTATTTTATTAATTTTCTGCGCGAAATACTTTATATTTTAATACATAAAACTGAAAAAATCCGCATAATCAAGGAAAACTAGTAGAAATACTGATTATTCATCTAAATCAGATGGAATTAAACTGTAATTTGAAATCTTTTGTAGGCAAAACCGGTATTGATTATACACATTCTCTAAATGGGTAACGCAATTCTAATTATAATATAAAATTAACAGAGTAAGTATTTTAACAGTCATTATTGCTTTGATACTCCGATAGAACGCGGCAATACATATATATATATATATATATATATATATATATATATATATATATATATATATATATATATAATGCAACTATAATTAGATAAGTAAATATATTTGAATTTTTCATCATCACTGTAGCCTGCCGTTTTAACTGGTCTAATATATTCGTTACCAATTTTCGCATTCCAGAAGCTACAAAACCGTTAAACAGACAACAAAATTGGGATATTAGAAAAAAATTGAAATCAACACCGAAGATCACCACAAAAAAAACTTTATCTCGCATTAATTTATTAATGACTTTATTAGTCCACACATACACCTTACTCAAAAAGAACAAAATTGTTAAATTCGTTCAAAACTATACATATATAATGTCATTTTTAATTCATTCGGTCAAGACTGCATTGATTAATTTATTATTTATATTGAATTTTAAATGTTATAAACATTTGTACGATACAGATAGGATTACAAAACACGTAAAACAATAAAAATTATTTTATCAAATATAGCTGATGAAGAAAATCAATTTAATACTTTAATGAACACGTAACACACTCGTACCAAGTCGAAAATATGTTATATAATGATTATTTAATTAATTTGTTGCGTGTACTAGTTTATATCGAGATATACAAACGAAAAAAACACTGATTACATGGAAAACTACAAGAAATACTGTATATTATTAAATCTGAACGAATTTATTAAAGGTAATATGAAATTTTTCGTAGGCTGAACCAAAATTAATCATATATTTGCTACAAGCGTATCATAATTTCTTATTATATTATAAAACGAACACAGTAAGTATTTTACCTGTAAGTATTTCATTTATATTTCCATAGAACGAGGCAAACTATATATAATCCTACTTCATCCCGACAGGTAACTTTGAAATTACCACTATTAATAGTATTGCGTCAGTTTAACTTATCAACGACTAAATTCAGTTTTCCAGATTCTACGAAAACAAATACACAAAAAATTACGAATCAAGTTCTAATAAAAATGAAATTAACTTGCAAAATCGCATTAAAAATAAATTAAATCCTCGTATCACGCCCTAATTTATTAAAAACATTTTCACTCTGACGTGTTTATATAATGAAACAAATTTAATTATTTTCTCAAAATAAAAACCGCAAGTTTTCAACTATTTTGGACACTTTAATACTTAAATTTAATTCAAAATGTTATAATAATTCATACGTTGCAGACGACAAAGAAATTTACACAGGACACATCGAAAAATAACAATTATTGATCAATTGTAGCTGACGAAGGAAATCAAAAAATTCTAATGACCACGTTACACATACGTACGAGGTTGAAAATATGTTATATAACGATTATTTAATTAATTTGTTGCGTGTACTATACTACATACTACTTTATATCGAGATATACAAAAGAAAAAAACACTAAATAATGGAAAATTACAAGGAATACTGTTTAATCTAAATCTGAACGAATTTATTAAAGGTATTATGAAATTATTAGTAGGCTGAAACAAAATTAATTATATATTTGCTGCAAGAGTATCGTAATTTCTTATTATATTATAAAACGAACACAGTTAGCATTTTACCTGTAAGTATTTAATTTATATTTCCATAGAACGAGGCAAACTATATATAATCCTACTTCATCCCGACAGGTAATTTTGAAATTACCACTAGTAGTATGGCGTCGGTTTAACTTATCAACGACTAAATTCCGTTTTCCAAATTCTACGAAAACAAATACACAAAAAATTACGAATCAAGTTCTAATAAAAATGAAATTGACTTACAAAATCGCATAGAATATATTAAATCCTCGTATCACGCCTAAATTTATTAAAAACATTTTCACTTTGACGTGTTTATATAATGAAACAAATTTAATTATTTTCTCAAAATAATATCGCAAGTTTCAAACAATTTTGGACACTTTTTTACTTAAATTTAATTCAAAATGTTATAGTAATTCATACGTTGCAGACGACAAAGTCATTTACACGCGACACATCGAAAAAAAAACAATATTTATCAATTGTAGCTGACGAAGGAAATCAATTTAAAAAATTCTAATAACCAAATTACACATACGTACGAGGTCGAAAATATTGTTATATAATGATTATTTAATTAATTTGTTGCGTGTACTACTTTATATCCAGATATACAAATGAAAAAAAACACTAATAACATGGAAAATTATAAGAAATACTGTTTAATCTAAATCTGAACGAATTTATTTAAGGTATTATGAAATTATTAGTAGGCTGAAACAAAATTAATTATATATTTGCTGCAAGCGTATCGTAATTTCTTATTATATTATAAAACGAACACAGTTAGTATTTTACCTGTAAGTATTTCATTTATATTTCCATAGAACGAGGCAAACTATATATAATCCTACTTCATCCCGACAGGTAACTTTGAAATTACCACTATTAATAGTATTGCGTCAGTTTAACTTATCAACGACTAAATTCAGTTTTCCAGATTCTACGAAAACAAATACACAAAAAATTACGAATCAAGTTCTAATAAAAATGAAATTAACTTGCAAAATCGCATTAAAAATAAATTAAATCCTCGTATCACGCCCTAATTTATTAAAAACATTTTCACTCTGACGTGTTTATATAATGAAACAAATTTAATTATTTTCTCAAAATAAAAACCGCAAGTTTTCAACTATTTTGGACACTTTAATACTTAAATTTAATTCAAAATGTTATAATAATTCATACGTTGCAGACGACAAAGAAATTTACACGGGACACATCGAAAAATAACAATTATTGATCAATTGTAGCTGACGAAGGAAATCAAAAAATTCTAATGACCACGTTACACATACGTACGAGGTTGAAAATATGTTATATAACGATTATTTAATTAATTTGTTGCGTGTACTATACTACATACTACTTTATATCGAGATATACAAAAGAAAAAAACACTAAATAATGGAAAATTACAAGGAATACTGTTTAATCTAAATCTGAACGAATTTATTAAAGGTATTATGAAATTATTAGTAGGCTGAAACAAAATTAATTATATATTTGCTGCAAGCGTATCGTAATTTCTTATTATATTATAAAACGAACACAGTTAGCATTTTACCTGTAAGTATTTAATTTATATTTCCATAGAACGAGGCAAACTATATATAATCCTACTTCATCCCGACAGGTAATTTTGAAATTACCACTAGTAGTATGGCGTCGGTTTAACTTATCAACGACTAAATTCCGTTTTCCAAATTCTACGAAAACAAATACACAAAAAATTACGAATCAAGTTCTAATAAAAATGAAATTGACTTACAAAATCGCATAGAATATATTAAATCCTCGTATCACGCCTAAATTTATTAAAAACATTTTCACTTTGACGTGTTTATATAATGAAACAAATTTAATTATTTTCTCAAAATAATATCGCAAGTTTCAAACAATTTTGGACACTTTTTTACTTAAATTTAATTCAAAATGTTATAGTAATTCATACGTTGCAGACGACAAAGTCATTTACACGCGACACATCGAAAAAAAAACAATATTTATCAATTGTAGCTGACGAAGGAAATCAATTTAAAAAATTCTAATAACCAAATTACACATACGTACGAGGTCGAAAATATTGTTATATAATGATTATTTAATTAATTTGTTGCGTGTACTACTTTATATCCAGATATACAAATGAAAAAAAACACTAATAACATGGAAAATTATAAGAAATACTGTTTAATCTAAATCTGAACGAATTTATTTAAGGTATTATGAAATTATTAGTAGGCTGAAACAAAATTAATTATATATTTGCTGCAAGCGTATCGTAATTTCTTATTATATTATAAAACGAACACAGTTAGTATTTTACCTGTAAGTATTTCATTTATATTTCCATAGAACGAGGCAAACTATATATAATCCTACTTCATCCCGACAGGTAACTTTGAAATTACCACTATTAATAGTATTGCGTCAGTTTAACTTATCAACGACTAAATTCAGTTTTCCAGATTCTACGAAAACAAATACACAAAAAATTACGAATCAAGTTCTAATAAAAATGAAATTAACTTGCAAAATCGCATTAAAAATAAATTAAATCCTCGTATCACGCCCTAATTTATTAAAAACATTTTCACTCTGACGTGTTTATATAATGAAACAAATTTAATTATTTTCTCAAAATAAAAACCGCAAGTTTTCAACTATTTTGGACACTTTAATACTTAAATTTAATTCAAAATGTTATAATAATTCATACGTTGCAGACGACAAAGAAATTTACACGGGACACATCGAAAAATAACAATTATTGATCAATTGTAGCTGACGAAGGAAATCAAAAAATTCTAATGACCACGTTACACATACGTACGAGGTTGAAAATATGTTATATAACGATTATTTAATTAATTTGTTGCGTGTACTATACTACATACTACTTTATATCGAGATATACAAAAGAAAAAAACACTAAATAATGGAAAATTACAAGGAATACTGTTTAATCTAAATCTGAACGAATTTATTAAAGGTATTATGAAATTATTAGTAGGCTGAAACAAAATTAATTATATATTTGCTGCAAGCGTATCGTAATTTCTTATTATATTATAAAACGAACACAGTTAGCATTTTACCTGTAAGTATTTAATTTATATTTCCATAGAACGAGGCAAACTATATATAATCCTACTTCATCCCGACAGGTAATTTTGAAATTACCACTAGTAGTATGGCGTCGGTTTAACTTATCAACGACTAAATTCCGTTTTCCAAATTCTACGAAAACAAATACACAAAAAATTACGAATCAAGTTCTAATAAAAATGAAATTGACTTACAAAATCGCATAGAATATATAAAATCCTCGTATCACGCCTAAATTTATTAAAAACATTTTCACTTTGACGTGTTTATATAATGAAACAAATTTAATTATTTTCTCAAAATAATATCGCAAGTTTCAAACAATTTTGGACACTTTTTTACTTAAATTTAATTCAAAATGTTATAGTAATTCATACGTTGCAGACGACAAAGTCATTTACACGCGACACATCGAAAAAAAAACAATATTTATCAATTGTAGCTGACGAAGGAAATCAATTTAAAAAATTCTAATAACCAAATTACACATACGTACGAGGTCGAAAATATTGTTATATAATGATTATTTAATTAATTTGTTGCGTGTACTACTTTATATCCAGATATACAAATGAAAAAAAACACTAATAACATGGAAAATTATAAGAAATACTGTTTAATCTAAATCTGAACGAATTTATTTAAGGTATTATGAAATTATTAGTAGGCTGAAACAAAATTAATTATATATTTGCTGCAAGCGTATCGTAATTTCTTATTATATTATAAAACGAACACAGTTAGTATTTTACCTGTAAGTATTTCATTTATATTTCCATAGAACGAGGCAAACTATATATAATCCTACTTCATCCCGACAGGTAACTTTGAAATTACCACTATTAATAGTATTGCGTCAGTTTAACTTATCAACGACTAAATTCAGTTTTCCAGATTCTACGAAAACAAATACACAAAAAATTACGAATCAAGTTCTAATAAAAATGAAATTAACTTGCAAAATCGCATTAAAAATAAATTAAATCCTCGTATCACGCCCTAATTTATTAAAAACATTTTCACTCTGACGTGTTTATATAATGAAACAAATTTAATTATTTTCTCAAAATAAAAACCGCAAGTTTTCAACTATTTTGGACACTTTAATACTTAAATTTAATTCAAAATGTTATAATAATTCATACGTTGCAGACGACAAAGAAATTTACACAGGACACATCGAAAAATAACAATTATTGATCAATTGTAGCTGACGAAGGAAATCAAAAAATTCTAATGACCACGTTACACATACGTACGAGGTTGAAAATATGTTATATAACGATTATTTAATTAATTTGTTGCGTGTACTATACTACATACTACTTTATATCGAGATATACAAAAGAAAAAAACACTAAATAATGGAAAATTACAAGGAATACTGTTTAATCTAAATCTGAACGAATTTATTAAAGGTATTATGAAATTATTAGTAGGCTGAAACAAAATTAATTATATATTTGCTGCAAGCGTATCGTAATTTCTTATTATATTATAAAACGAACACAGTTAGCATTTTACCTGTAAGTATTTAATTTATATTTCCATAGAACGAGGCAAACTATATATAATCCTACTTCATCCCGACAGGTAATTTTGAAATTACCACTAGTAGTATGGCGTCGGTTTAACTTATCAACGACTAAATTCCGTTTTCCAAATTCTACGAAAACAAATACACAAAAAATTACGAATCAAGTTCTAATAAAAATGAAATTGACTTACAAAATCGCATAGAATATATTAAATCCTCGTATCACGCCTAAATTTATTAAAAACATTTTCACTTTGACGTGTTTATATAATGAAACAAATTTAATTATTTTCTCAAAATAATATCGCAAGTTTCAAACAATTTTGGACACTTTTTTACTTAAATTTAATTCAAAATGTTATAGTAATTCATACGTTGCAGACGACAAAGTCATTTACACGCGACACATCGAAAAAAAAACAATATTTATCAATTGTAGCTGACGAAGGAAATCAATTTAAAAAATTCTAATAACCAAATTACACATACGTACGAGGTCGAAAATATTGTTATATAATGATTATTTAATTAATTTGTTGCGTGTACTACTTTATATCCAGATATACAAATGAAAAAAAACACTAATAACATGGAAAATTATAAGAAATACTGTTTAATCTAAATCTGAACGAATTTATTTAAGGTATTATGAAATTATTAGTAGGCTGAAACAAAATTAATTATATATTTGCTGCAAGCGTATCGTAATTTCTTATTATATTATAAAACGAACACAGTTAGTATTTTACCTGTAAGTATTTAATTTATATTTCCATAGAACGAGGCAAACTATATATAATCCTACTTCATCCCGACAGGTAACTTTGAAATTACCACTATTAATAGTATTGCGTCAGTTTAACTTATCAACGACTAAATTCAGTTTTCCAGATTCTACGAAAACAAATACACAAAAAATTACGAATCAAGTTCTAATAAAAATGAAATTAACTTGCAAAATCGCATTAAAAATAAATTAAATCCTCGTATCACGCCCTAATTTATTAAAAACATTTTCACTCTGACGTGTTTATATAATGAAACAAATTTAATTATTTTCTCAAAATAAAAACCGCAAGTTTTCAACTATTTTGGACACTTTAATACTTAAATTTAATTCAAAATGTTATAATAATTCATACGTTGCAGACGACAAAGAAATTTACACGGGACACATCGAAAAATAACAATTATTGATCAATTGTAGCTGACGAAGGAAATCAAAAAATTCTAATGACCACGTTACACATACGTACGAGGTTGAAAATATGTTATATAACGATTATTTAATTAATTTGTTGCGTGTACTATACTACATACTACTTTATATCGAGATATACAAAAGAAAAAAACACTAAATAATGGAAAATTACAAGGAATACTGTTTAATCTAAATCTGAACGAATTTATTAAAGGTATTATGAAATTATTAGTAGGCTGAAACAAAATTAATTATATATTTGCTGCAAGCGTATCGTAATTTCTTATTATATTATAAAACGAACACAGTTAGCATTTTACCTGTAAGTATTTAATTTATATTTCCATAGAACGAGGCAAACTATATATAATCCTACTTCATCCCGACAGGTAATTTTGAAATTACCACTAGTAGTATGGCGTCGGTTTAACTTATCAACGACTAAATTCCGTTTTCCAAATTCTACGAAAACAAATACACAAAAAATTACGAATCAAGTTCTAATAAAAATGAAATTGACTTACAAAATCGCATAGAATATATTAAATCCTCGTATCACGCCTAAATTTATTAAAAACATTTTCACTTTGACGTGTTTATATAATGAAACAAATTTAATTATTTTCTCAAAATAATATCGCAAGTTTCAAACAATTTTGGACACTTTTTTACTTAAATTTAATTCAAAATGTTATAGTAATTCATACGTTGCAGACGACAAAGTCATTTACACGCGACACATCGAAAAAAAAACAATATTTATCAATTGTAGCTGACGAAGGAAATCAATTTAAAAAATTCTAATAACCAAATTACACATACGTACGAGGTCGAAAATATTGTTATATAATGATTATTTAATTAATTTGTTGCGTGTACTACTTTATATCCAGATATACAAATGAAAAAAAACACTAATAACATGGAAAATTATAAGAAATACTGTTTAATCTAAATCTGAACGAATTTATTTAAGGTATTATGAAATTATTAGTAGGCTGAAACAAAATTAATTATATATTTGCTGCAAGCGTATCGTAATTTCTTATTATATTATAAAACGAACACAGTTAGTATTTTACCTGTAAGTATTTCATTTATATTTCCATAGAACGAGGCAAACTATATATAATCCTACTTCATCCCGACAGGTAACTTTGAAATTACCACTATTAATAGTATTGCGTCAGTTTAACTTATCAACGACTAAATTCAGTTTTCCAGATTCTACGAAAACAAATACACAAAAAATTACGAATCAAGTTCTAATAAAAATGAAATTAACTTGCAAAATCGCATTAAAAATAAATTAAATCCTCGTATCACGCCCTAATTTATTAAAAACATTTTCACTCTGACGTGTTTATATAATGAAACAAATTTAATTATTTTCTCAAAATAAAAACCGCAAGTTTTCAACTATTTTGGACACTTTAATACTTAAATTTAATTCAAAATGTTATAATAATTCATACGTTGCAGACGACAAAGAAATTTACACGGGACACATCGAAAAATAACAATTATTGATCAATTGTAGCTGACGAAGGAAATCAAAAAATTCTAATGACCACGTTACACATACGTACGAGGTTGAAAATATGTTATATAACGATTATTTAATTAATTTGTTGCGTGTACTATACTACATACTACTTTATATCGAGATATACAAAAGAAAAAAACACTAAATAATGGAAAATTACAAGGAATACTGTTTAATCTAAATCTGAACGAATTTATTAAAGGTATTATGAAATTATTAGTAGGCTGAAACAAAATTAATTATATATTTGCTGCAAGAGTATCGTAATTTCTTATTATATTATAAAACGAACACAGTTAGCATTTTACCTGTAAGTATTTAATTTATATTTCCATAGAACGAGGCAAACTATATATAATCCTACTTCATCCCGACAGGTAATTTTGAAATTACCACTAGTAGTATGGCGTCGGTTTAACTTATCAACGACTAAATTCCGTTTTCCAAATTCTACGAAAACAAATACACAAAAAATTACGAATCAAGTTCTAATAAAAATGAAATTGACTTACAAAATCGCATAGAATATATTAAATCCTCGTATCACGCCTAAATTTATTAAAAACATTTTCACTTTGACGTGTTTATATAATGAAACAAATTTAATTATTTTCTCAAAATAATATCGCAAGTTTCAAACAATTTTGGACACTTTTTTACTTAAATTTAATTCAAAATGTTATAGTAATTCATACGTTGCAGACGACAAAGTCATTTACACGCGACACATCGAAAAAAAAACAATATTTATCAATTGTAGCTGACGAAGGAAATCAATTTAAAAAATTCTAATAACCAAATTACACATACGTACGAGGTCGAAAATATTGTTATATAATGATTATTTAATTAATTTGTTGCGTGTACTACTTTATATCCAGATATACAAATGAAAAAAAACACTAATAACATGGAAAATTATAAGAAATACTGTTTAATCTAAATCTGAACGAATTTATTTAAGGTATTATGAAATTATTAGTAGGCTGAAACAAAATTAATTATATATTTGCTGCAAGCGTATCGTAATTTCTTATTATATTATAAAACGAACACAGTTAGTATTTTACCTGTAAGTATTTAATTTATATTTCCATAGAACGAGGCAAACTATATATAATCCTACTTCATCCCGACAGGTAACTTTGAAATTACCACTATTAATAGTATTGCGTCAGTTTAACTTATCAACGACTAAATTCAGTTTTCCAGATTCTACGAAAACAAATACACAAAAAATTACGAATCAAGTTCTAATAAAAATGAAATTAACTTGCAAAATCGCATTAAAAATAAATTAAATCCTCGTATCACGCCCTAATTTATTAAAAACATTTTCACTCTGACGTGTTTATATAATGAAACAAATTTAATTATTTTCTCAAAATAAAAACCGCAAGTTTTCAACTATTTTGGACACTTTAATACTTAAATTTAATTCAAAATGTTATAATAATTCATACGTTGCAGACGACAAAGAAATTTACACGGGACACATCGAAAAATAACAATTATTGATCAATTGTAGCTGACGAAGGAAATCAAAAAATTCTAATGACCACGTTACACATACGTACGAGGTTGAAAATATGTTATATAACGATTATTTAATTAATTTGTTGCGTGTACTATACTACATACTACTTTATATCGAGATATACAAAAGAAAAAAACACTAAATAATGGAAAATTACAAGGAATACTGTTTAATCTAAATCTGAACGAATTTATTAAAGGTATTATGAAATTATTAGTAGGCTGAAACAAAATTAATTATATATTTGCTGCAAGCGTATCGTAATTTCTTATTATATTATAAAACGAACACAGTTAGCATTTTACCTGTAAGTATTTAATTTATATTTCCATAGAACGAGGCAAACTATATATAATCCTACTTCATCCCGACAGGTAATTTTGAAATTACCACTAGTAGTATGGCGTCGGTTTAACTTATCAACGACTAAATTCCGTTTTCCAAATTCTACGAAAACAAATACACAAAAAATTACGAATCAAGTTCTAATAAAAATGAAATTGACTTACAAAATCGCATAGAATATATTAAATCCTCGTATCACGCCTAAATTTATTAAAAACATTTTCACTTTGACGTGTTTATATAATGAAACAAATTTAATTATTTTCTCAAAATAATATCGCAAGTTTCAAACAATTTTGGACACTTTTTTACTTAAATTTAATTCAAAATGTTATAGTAATTCATACGTTGCAGACGACAAAGTCATTTACACGCGACACATCGAAAAAAAAACAATATTTATCAATTGTAGCTGACGAAGGAAATCAATTTAAAAAATTCTAATAACCAAATTACACATACGTACGAGGTCGAAAATATTGTTATATAATGATTATTTAATTAATTTGTTGCGTGTACTACTTTATATCCAGATATACAAATGAAAAAAAACACTAATAACATGGAAAATTATAAGAAATACTGTTTAATCTAAATCTGAACGAATTTATTTAAGGTATTATGAAATTATTAGTAGGCTGAAACAAAATTAATTATATATTTGCTGCAAGCGTATCGTAATTTCTTATTATATTATAAAACGAACACAGTTAGTATTTTACCTGTAAGTATTTAATTTATATTTCCATAGAACGAGGCAAACTATATATAATCCTACTTCATCCCGACAGGTAACTTTGAAATTACCACTATTAATAGTATTGCGTCAGTTTAACTTATCAACGACTAAATTCAGTTTTCCAGATTCTACAAAAACAAATACACAAAAAATTACGAATCAAGTTCTAATAAAAATGAAATTAACTTGCAAAATCGCATTAAAAATAAATTAAATCCTCGTATCACGCCCTAATTTATTAAAAACATTTTCACTCTGACGTGTTTATATAATGAAACAAATTTAATTATTTTCTCAAAATAAAAACCGCAAGTTTTCAACTATTTTGGACACTTTAATACTTAAATTTAATTCAAAATGTTATAATAATTCATACGTTGCAGACGACAAAGAAATTTACACGGGACACATCGAAAAATAACAATTATTGATCAATTGTAGCTGACGAAGGAAATCAAAAAATTCTAATGACCACGTTACACATACGTACGAGGTTGAAAATATGTTATATAACGATTATTTAATTAATTTGTTGCGTGTACTATACTACATACTACTTTATATCGAGATATACAAAAGAAAAAAACACTAAATAATGGAAAATTACAAGGAATACTGTTTAATCTAAATCTGAACGAATTTATTAAAGGTATTATGAAATTATTAGTAGGCTGAAACAAAATTAATTATATATTTGCTGCAAGCGTATCGTAATTTCTTATTATATTATAAAACGAACACAGTTAGCATTTTACCTGTAAGTATTTAATTTATATTTCCATAGAACGAGGCAAACTATATATAATCCTACTTCATCCCGACAGGTAATTTTGAAATTACCACTAGTAGTATGGCGTCGGTTTAACTTATCAACGACTAAATTCCGTTTTCCAAATTCTACGAAAACAAATACACAAAAAATTACGAATCAAGTTCTAATAAAAATGAAATTGACTTACAAAATCGCATAGAATATATTAAATCCTCGTATCACGCCTAAATTTATTAAAAACATTTTCACTTTGACGTGTTTATATAATGAAACAAATTTAATTATTTTCTCAAAATAATATCGCAAGTTTCAAACAATTTTGGACACTTTTTTACTTAAATTTAATTCAAAATGTTATAGTAATTCATACGTTGCAGACGACAAAGTCATTTACACGCGACACATCGAAAAAAAAACAATATTTATCAATTGTAGCTGACGAAGGAAATCAATTTAAAAAATTCTAATAACCAAATTACACATACGTACGAGGTCGAAAATATTGTTATATAATGATTATTTAATTAATTTGTTGCGTGTACTACTTTATATCCAGATATACAAATGAAAAAAAACACTAATAACATGGAAAATTATAAGAAATACTGTTTAATCTAAATCTGAACGAATTTATTTAAGGTATTATGAAATTATTAGTAGGCTGAAACAAAATTAATTATATATTTGCTGCAAGCGTATCGTAATTTCTTATTATATTATAAAACGAACACAGTTAGTATTTTACCTGTAAGTATTTAATTTATATTTCCATAGAACGAGGCAAACTATATATAATCCTACTTCATCCCGACAGGTAACTTTGAAATTACCACTATTAATAGTATTGCGTCAGTTTAACTTATCAACGACTAAATTCAGTTTTCCAGATTCTACAAAAACAAATACACAAAAAATTACGAATCAAGTTCTAATAAAAATGAAATTAACTTGCAAAATCGCATTAAAAATAAATTAAATCCTCGTATCACGCCCTAATTTATTAAAAACATTTTCACTCTGACGTGTTTATATAATGAAACAAATTTAATTATTTTCTCAAAATAAAAACCGCAAGTTTTCAACTATTTTGGACACTTTAATACTTAAATTTAATTCAAAATGTTATAATAATTCATACGTTGCAGACGACAAAGAAATTTACACGGGACACATCGAAAAATAACAATTATTGATCAATTGTAGCTGACGAAGGAAATCAAAAAATTCTAATGACCACGTTACACATACGTACGAAGTTGAAAATATGTTATATAACGATTATTTAATTAATTTGTTGCGTGTACTATACTACATACTACTTTATATCGAGATATACAAAAGAAAAAAACACTAAATAATGGAAAATTACAAGGAATACTGTTTAATCTAAATCTGAACGAATTTATTAAAGGTATTATGAAATTATTAGTAGGCTGAAACAAAATTAATTATATATTTGCTGCAAGCGTATCGTAATTTCTTATTATATTATAAAACGAACACAGTTAGCATTTTACCTGTAAGTATTTAATTTATATTTCCATAGAACGAGGCAAACTATATATAATCCTACTTCATCCCGACAGGTAATTTTGAAATTACCACTAGTAGTATGGCGTCGGTTTAACTTATCAACGACTAAATTCCGTTTTCCAAATTCTACGAAAACAAATACACAAAAAATTACGAATCAAGTTCTAATAAAAATGAAATTGACTTACAAAATCGCATAGAATATATTAAATCCTCGTATCACGCCTAAATTTATTAAAAACATTTTCACTTTGACGTGTTTATATAATGAAACAAATTTAATTATTTTCTCAAAATAATATCGCAAGTTTCAAACAATTTTGGACACTTTTTTACTTAAATTTAATTCAAAATGTTATAGTAATTCATACGTTGCAGACGACAAAGTCATTTACACGCGACACATCGAAAAAAAAACAATATTTATCAATTGTAGCTGACGAAGGAAATCAATTTAAAAAATTCTAATAACCAAATTACACATACGTACGAGGTCGAAAATATTGTTATATAATGATTATTTAATTAATTTGTTGCGTGTACTACTTTATATCCAGATATACAAATGAAAAAAAACACTAATAACATGGAAAATTATAAGAAATACTGTTTAATCTAAATCTGAACGAATTTATTTAAGGTATTATGAAATTATTAGTAGGCTGAAACAAAATTAATTATATATTTGCTGCAAGCGTATCGTAATTTCTTATTATATTATAAAACGAACACAGTTAGTATTTTACCTGTAAGTATTTAATTTATATTTCCATAGAACGAGGCAAACTATATATAATCCTACTTCATCCCGACAGGTAACTTTGAAATTACCACTATTAATAGTATTGCGTCAGTTTAACTTATCAACGACTAAATTCAGTTTTCCAGATTCTACGAAAACAAATACACAAAAAATTACGAATCAAGTTCTAATAAAAATGAAATTAACTTGCAAAATCGCATTAAAAATAAATTAAATCCTCGTATCACGCCCTAATTTATTAAAAACATTTTCACTCTGACGTGTTTATATAATGAAACAAATTTAATTATTTTCTCAAAATAAAAACCGCAAGTTTTCAACTATTTTGGACACTTTAATACTTAAATTTAATTCAAAATGTTATAATAATTCATACGTTGCAGACGACAAAGAAATTTACACGGGACACATCGAAAAATAACAATTATTGATCAATTGTAGCTGACGAAGGAAATCAAAAAATTCTAATGACCACGTTACACATACGTACGAGGTTGAAAATATGTTATATAACGATTATTTAATTAATTTGTTGCGTGTACTATACTACATACTACTTTATATCGAGATATACAAAAGAAAAAAACACTAAATAATGGAAAATTACAAGGAATACTGTTTAATCTAAATCTGAACGAATTTATTAAAGGTATTATGAAATTATTAGTAGGCTGAAACAAAATTAATTATATATTTGCTGCAAGAGTATCGTAATTTCATATTATATTATAAAACGAACACAGTTAGCATTTTACCTGTAAGTATTTAATTTATATTTCCATAGAACGAGGCAAACTATATATAATCCTACTTCATCCCGACAGGTAATTTTGAAATTACCACTAGTAGTATGGCGTCGGTTTAACTTATCAACGACTAAATTCCGTTTTCCAAATTCTACGAAAACAAATACACAAAAAATTACGAATCAAGTTCTAATAAAAATGAAATTGACTTACAAAATCGCATAGAATATATTAAATCCTCGTATCACGCCTAAATTTATTAAAAACATTTTCACTTTGACGTGTTTATATAATGAAACAAATTTAATTATTTTCTCAAAATAATATCGCAAGTTTCAAACAATTTTGGACACTTTTTTACTTAAATTTAATTCAAAATGTTATAGTAATTCATACGTTGCAGACGACAAAGTCATTTACACGCGACACATCGAAAAAAAAACAATATTTATCAATTGTAGCTGACGAAGGAAATCAATTTAAAAAATTCTAATAACCAAATTACACATACGTACGAGGTCGAAAATATTGTTATATAATGATTATTTAATTAATTTGTTGCGTGTACTACTTTATATCCAGATATACAAATGAAAAAAAACACTAATAACATGGAAAATTATAAGAAATACTGTTTAATCTAAATCTGAACGAATTTATTTAAGGTATTATGAAATTATTAGTAGGCTGAAACAAAATTAATTATATATTTGCTGCAAGCGTATCGTAATTTCTTATTATATTATAAAACGAACACAGTTAGTATTTTACCTGTAAGTATTTCATTTATATTTCCATAGAACGAGGCAAACTATATATAATCCTACTTCATCCCGACAGGTAATTTTGAAATTACCACTAGTAGTATGGCGTCGGTTTAACTTATCAACGACTAAATTCCGTTTTCCAAATTCTACGAAAACAAATACACAAAAAATTACGAATCAAGTTCTAATAAAAATGAAATTGACTTACAAAATCGCATAGAATATATTAAATCCTCGTATCACGCCTAAATTTATTAAAAACATTTTCACTTTGACGTGTTTATATAATGAAACAAATTTAATTATTTTCTCAAAATAATATCGCAAGTTTCAAACAATTTTGGACACTTTTTTACTTAAATTTAATTCAAAATGTTATAGTAATTCATACGTTGCAGACGACAAAGTCATTTACACGCGACACATCGAAAAAAAAACAATATTTATCAATTGTAGCTGACGAAGGAAATCAATTTAAAAAATTCTAATAACCAAATTACACATACGTACGAGGTCGAAAATATTGTTATATAATGATTATTTAATTAATTTGTTGCGTGTACTACTTTATATCCAGATATACAAATGAAAAAAAACACTAATAACATGGAAAATTATAAGAAATACTGTTTAATCTAAATCTGAACGAATTTATTTAAGGTATTATGAAATTATTAGTAGGCTGAAACAAAATTAATTATATATTTGCTGCAAGCGTATCGTAATTTCTTATTATATTATAAAACGAACACAGTTAGTATTTTACCTGTAAGTATTTAATTTATATTTCCATAGAACGAGGCAAACTATATATAATCCTACTTCATCCCGACAGGTAACTTTGAAATTACCACTATTAATAGTATTGCGTCAGTTTAACTTATCAACGACTAAATTCAGTTTTCCAGATTCTACGAAAACAAATACACAAAAAATTACGAATCAAGTTCTAATAAAAATGAAATTAACTTGCAAAATCGCATTAAAAATAAATTAAATCCTCGTATCACGCCC
The DNA here is from genome assembly GCA_032883995.1 of Coronaproctus castanopsis. Classification (NCBI taxonomy): domain Eukaryota; kingdom Metazoa; phylum Arthropoda; class Insecta; order Hemiptera; family Monophlebidae; genus Coronaproctus; species Coronaproctus castanopsis. Next base: position 30,527,398 of record CM065054.1, on the reverse strand, counting down.
TAATTTATTAAAAACATTTTCACTCTGACGTGTTTATATAATGAAACAAATTTAATTATTTTCTCAAAATAAAAACCGCAAGTTTTCAACTATTTTGGACACTTTAATACTTAAATTTAATTCAAAATGTTATAATAATTCATACGTTGCAGACGACAAAGAAATTTACACGGGACACATCGAAAAATAACAATTATTGATCAATTGTAGCTGACGAAGGAAATCAAAAAATTCTAATGACCACGTTACACATACGTACGAGGTTGAAAATATGTTATATAACGATTATTTAATTAATTTGTTGCGTGTACTATACTACATACTACTTTATATCGAGATATACAAAAGAAAAAAACACTAAATAATGGAAAATTACAAGGAATACTGTTTAATCTAAATCTGAACGAATTTATTAAAGGTATTATGAAATTATTAGTAGGCTGAAACAAAATTAATTATATATTTGCTGCAAGCGTATCGTAATTTCTTATTATATTATAAAACGAACACAGTTAGCATTTTACCTGTAAGTATTTAATTTATATTTCCATAGAACGAGGCAAACTATATATAATCCTACTTCATCCCGACAGGTAATTTTGAAATTACCACTAGTAGTATGGCGTCGGTTTAACTTATCAACGACTAAATTCCGTTTTCCAAATTCTACGAAAACAAATACACAAAAAATTACGAATCAAGTTCTAATAAAAATGAAATTGACTTACAAAATCGCATAGAATATATTAAATCCTCGTATCACGCCTAAATTTATTAAAAACATTTTCACTTTGACGTGTTTATATAATGAAACAAATTTAATTATTTTCTCAAAATAATATCGCAAGTTTCAAACAATTTTGGACACTTTTTTACTTAAATTTAATTCAAAATGTTATAGTAATTCATACGTTGCAGACGACAAAGTCATTTACACGCGACACATCGAAAAAAAAACAATATTTATCAATTGTAGCTGACGAAGGAAATCAATTTAAAAAATTCTAATAACCAAATTACACATACGTACGAGGTCGAAAATATTGTTATATAATGATTATTTAATTAATTTGTTGCGTGTACTACTTTATATCCAGATATACAAATGAAAAAAAACACTAATAACATGGAAAATTATAAGAAATACTGTTTAATCTAAATCTGAACGAATTTATTTAAGGTATTATGAAATTATTAGTAGGCTGAAACAAAATTAATTATATATTTGCTGCAAGCGTATCGTAATTTCTTATTATATTATAAAACGAACACAGTTAGTATTTTACCTGTAAGTATTTAATTTATATTTCCATAGAACGAGGCAAACTATATATAATCCTACTTCATCCCGACAGGTAACTTTGAAATTACCACTATTAATAGTATTGCGTCAGTTTAACTTATCAACGACTAAATTCAGTTTTCCAGATTCTACAAAAACAAATACACAAAAAATTACGAATCAAGTTCTAATAAAAATGAAATTAACTTGCAAAATCGCATTAAAAATAAATTAAATCCTCGTATCACGCCCTAATTTATTAAAAACATTTTCACTCTGACGTGTTTATATAATGAAACAAATTTAATTATTTTCTCAAAATAAAAACCGCAAGTTTTCAACTATTTTGGACACTTTAATACTTAAATTTAATTCAAAATGTTATAATAATTCATACGTTGCAGACGACAAAGAAATTTACACGGGACACATCGAAAAATAACAATTATTGATCAATTGTAGCTGACGAAGGAAATCAAAAAATTCTAATGACCACGTTACACATACGTACGAGGTTGAAAATATGTTATATAACGATTATTTAATTAATTTGTTGCGTGTACTATACTACATACTACTTTATATCGAGATATACAAAAGAAAAAAACACTAAATAATGGAAAATTACAAGGAATACTGTTTAATCTAAATCTGAACGAATTTATTAAAGGTATTATGAAATTATTAGTAGGCTGAAACAAAATTAATTATATATTTGCTGCAAGCGTATCGTAATTTCTTATTATATTATAAAACGAACACAGTTAGCATTTTACCTGTAAGTATTTAATTTATATTTCCATAGAACGAGGCAAACTATATATAATCCTACTTCATCCCGACAGGTAATTTTGAAATTACCACTAGTAGTATGGCGTCGGTTTAACTTATCAACGACTAAATTCCGTTTTCCAAATTCTACGAAAACAAATACACAAAAAATTACGAATCAAGTTCTAATAAAAATGAAATTGACTTACAAAATCGCATAGAATATATTAAATCCTCGTATCACGCCTAAATTTATTAAAAACATTTTCACTTTGACGTGTTTATATAATGAAACAAATTTAATTATTTTCTCAAAATAATATCGCAAGTTTCAAACAATTTTGGACACTTTTTTACTTAAATTTAATTCAAAATGTTATAGTAATTCATACGTTGCAGACGACAAAGTCATTTACACGCGACACATCGAAAAAAAAACAATATTTATCAATTGTAGCTGACGAAGGAAATCAATTTAAAAAATTCTAATAACCAAATTACACATACGTACGAGGTCGAAAATATTGTTATATAATGATTATTTAATTAATTTGTTGCGTGTACTACTTTATATCCAGATATACAAATGAAAAAAAACACTAATAACATGGAAAATTATAAGAAATACTGTTTAATCTAAATCTGAACGAATTTATTTAAGGTATTATGAAATTATTAGTAGGCTGAAACAAAATTAATTATATATTTGCTGCAAGCGTATCGTAATTTCTTATTATATTATAAAACGAACACAGTTAGTATTTTACCTGTAAGTATTTAATTTATATTTCCATAGAACGAGGCAAACTATATATAATCCTACTTCATCCCGACAGGTAACTTTGAAATTACCACTATTAATAGTATTGCGTCAGTTTAACTTATCAACGACTAAATTCAGTTTTCCAGATTCTACAAAAACAAATACACAAAAAATTACGAATCAAGTTCTAATAAAAATGAAATTAACTTGCAAAATCGCATTAAAAATAAATTAAATCCTCGTATCACGCCCTAATTTATTAAAAACATTTTCACTCTGACGTGTTTATATAATGAAACAAATTTAATTATTTTCTCAAAATAAAAACCGCAAGTTTTCAACTATTTTGGACACTTTAATACTTAAATTTAATTCAAAATGTTATAATAATTCATACGTTGCAGACGACAAAGAAATTTACACGGGACACATCGAAAAATAACAATTATTGATCAATTGTAGCTGACGAAGGAAATCAAAAAATTCTAATGACCACGTTACACATACGTACGAGGTTGAAAATATGTTATATAACGATTATTTAATTAATTTGTTGCGTGTACTATACTACATACTACTTTATATCGAGATATACAAAAGAAAAAAACACTAAATAATGGAAAATTACAAGGAATACTGTTTAATCTAAATCTGAACGAATTTATTAAAGGTATTATGAAATTATTAGTAGGCTGAAACAAAATTAATTATATATTTGCTGCAAGCGTATCGTAATTTCTTATTATATTATAAAACGAACACAGTTAGCATTTTACCTGTAAGTATTTAATTTATATTTCCATAGAACGAGGCAAACTATATATAATCCTACTTCATCCCGACAGGTAATTTTGAAATTACCACTAGTAGTATGGCGTCGGTTTAACTTATCAACGACTAAATTCCGTTTTCCAAATTCTACGAAAACAAATACACAAAAAATTACGAATCAAGTTCTAATAAAAATGAAATTGACTTACAAAATCGCATAGAATATATTAAATCCTCGTATCACGCCTAAATTTATTAAAAACATTTTCACTTTGACGTGTTTATATAATGAAACAAATTTAATTATTTTCTCAAAATAATATCGCAAGTTTCAAACAATTTTGGACACTTTTTTACTTAAATTTAATTCAAAATGTTATAGTAATTCATACGTTGCAGACGACAAAGTCATTTACACGCGACACATCGAAAAAAAAAACAATATTTATCAATTGTAGCTGACGAAGGAAATCAATTTAAAAAATTCTAATAACCAAATTACACATACGTACGAGGTCGAAAATATTGTTATATAATGATTATTTAATTAATTTGTTGCGTGTACTACTTTATATCCAGATATACAAATGAAAAAAAACACTAATAACATGGAAAATTATAAGAAATACTGTTTAATCTAAATCTGAACGAATTTATTTAAGGTATTATGAAATTATTAGTAGGCTGAAACAAAATTAATTATATATTTGCTGCAAGCGTATCGTAATTTCTTATTATATTATAAAACGAACACAGTTAGTATTTTACCTGTAAGTATTTCATTTATATTTCCATAGAACGAGGCAAACTATATATAATCCTACTTCATCCCGACAGGTAACTTTGAAATTACCACTATTAATAGTATTGCGTCAGTTTAACTTATCAACGACTAAATTCAGTTTTCCAGATTCTACGAAAACAAATACACAAAAAATTACGAATCAAGTTCTAATAAAAATGAAATTAACTTGCAAAATCGCATTAAAAATAAATTAAATCCTCGTATCACGCCCTAATTTATTAAAAACATTTTCACTCTGACGTGTTTATATAATGAAACAAATTTAATTATTTTCTCAAAATAAAAACCGCAACTTTTTCAACTATTTTGGACACTTTAATACTTAAATTTAATTCAAAATGTTATAATAATTCATACGTTGCAGACGACAAAGAAATTTACACGGGACACATCGAAAAATAACAATTATTGATCAATTGTAGCTGACGAAGGAAATCAAAAAATTCTAATGACCACGTTACACATACGTACGAGGTTGAAAATATGTTATATAACGATTATTTAATTAATTTGTTGCGTGTACTATACTACATACTACTTTATATCGAGATATACAAAAGAAAAAAACACTAAATAATGGAAAATTACAAGGAATACTGTTTAATCTAAATCTGAACGAATTTATTAAAGGTATTATGAAATTATTAGTAGGCTGAAACAAAATTAATTATATATTTGCTGCAAGAGTATCGTAATTTCTTATTATATTATAAAACGAACACAGTTAGCATTTTACCTGTAAGTATTTAATTTATATTTCCATAGAACGAGGCAAACTATATATAATCCTACTTCATCCCGACAGGTAATTTTGAAATTACCACTAGTAGTATGGCGTCGGTTTAACTTATCAACGACTAAATTCCGTTTTCCAAATTCTACGAAAACAAATACACAAAAAATTACGAATCAAGTTCTAATAAAAATGAAATTGACTTACAAAATCCCATAGAATATATTAAATCCTCGTATCACGCCTAAATTTATTAAAAACATTTTCACTTTGACGTGTTTATATAATGAAACAAATTTAATTATTTTCTCAAAATAATATCGCAAGTTTCAAACAATTTTGGACACTTTTTTACTTAAATTTAATTCAAAATGTTATAGTAATTCATACGTTGCAGACGACAAAGTCATTTACACGCGACACATCGAAAAAAAAACAATATTTATCAATTGTAGCTGACGAAGGAAATCAATTTAAAAAATTCTAATAACCAAATTACACATACGTACGAGGTCGAAAATATTGTTATATAATGATTATTTAATTAATTTGTTGCGTGTACTACTTTATATCCAGATATACAAATGAAAAAAAACACTAATAACATGGAAAATTATAAGAAATACTGTTTAATCTAAATCTGAACGAATTTATTTAAGGTATTATGAAATTATTAGTAGGCTGAAACAAAATTAATTATATATTTGCTGCAAGCGTATCGTAATTTCTTATTATATTATAAAACGAACACAGTTAGCATTTTACCTGTAAGTATTTCATTTATATTTCCATAGAACGAGGCAAACTATATATAATCCTACTTCATCCCGACAGGTAATTTTGAAATTACCACTAGTAGTATGGCGTCGGTTTAACTTATCAACGACTAAATTCCGTTTTCCAGATTCTGCGAAAACAAATACACAAAAAATTATGAATCAAGGTCTAATAAAAATGAAATTGACTTACAAAATCGCATAGAATATATTAAATCCTCGTATCACGCCTAAATTTATTAAAAACATTTTCACTTTGACGTGTTTATATAATGAAACAAATTTAATTATTTTCTCAAAATAATATCGCAAGTTTCAAACAATTTGGACACTTTTTTACTTAAATTTAATTCAAAATGTTATAGTAATTCATACGTTGCAGACGACAAAGTCATTTACACGCGACACATCGAAAAAAAAACAATATTTATCAATTGTAGCTGACGAAGGAAATCAATTTAAAAAATTCTAATAACCAAATTACACATACGTACGAGGTCGAAAATATTGTTATATAATGATTATTTAATTAATTTGTTGCGTGTACTACTTTATATCCAGATATACAAATGAAAAAAAACACTAATAACATGGAAAATTATAAGAAATACTGTTTAATCTAAATCTGAACGAATTTATTTAAGGTATTATGAAATTATTAGTAGGCTGAAACAAAATTAATTATATATTTGCTGCAAGCGTATCGTAATTTCTTATTATATTATAAAACGAACACAGTTAGCATTTTACCTGTAAGTATTTAATTTATATTTCCATAGAACGAGGCAAACTATATATAATCCTACTTCATCCCGACAGGTAATTTTGAAATTACCACTAGTAGTATGGCGTCGGTTTAACTTATCAACGACTAAATTCCGTTTTCCAAATTCTACGAAAACAAATACACAAAAAATTACGAATCAAGTTCTAATAAAAATGAAATTGACTTACAAAATCGCATAGAATATATTAAATCCTCGTATCACGCCTAAATTTATTAAAAACATTTTCACTTTGACGTGTTTATATAATGAAACAAATTTAATTATTTTCTCAAAATAATATCGCAAGTTTCAAACAATTTTGGACACTTTTTTACTTAAATTTAATTCAAAATGTTATAGTAATTCATACGTTGCAGACGACAAAGTCATTTACACGCGACACATCGAAAAAAAAACAATATTTATCAATTGTAGCTGACGAAGGAAATCAATTTAAAAAATTCTAATAACCAAATTACACATACGTACGAGGTCGAAAATATTGTTATATAATGATTATTTAATTAATTTGTTGCGTGTACTACTTTATATCCAGATATACAAATGAAAAAAAACACTAATAACATGGAAAATTATAAGAAATACTGTTTAATCTAAATCTGAACGAATTTATTTAAGGTATTATGAAATTATTAGTAGGCTGAAACAAAATTAATTATATATTTGCTGCAAGCGTATCGTAATTTCTTATTATATTATAAAACGAACACAGTTAGCATTTTACCTGTAAGTATTTCATTTATATTTCCATAGAACGAGGCAAACTATATATAATCATACTTCATCCCGACAGGTAATTTTGAAATTACCACTAGTAGTATGGCGTCGGTTTAACTTATTCACGACTAAATTCCGTTTTCCAGATTCTGCGAAAACAAATACACAAAAAATTATGAATCAAGGTCTAATAAAAATGAAATTGACTTACAAAATCGCATAGAATATATTAAATCCTCGTATCACGCCCAAATTTATTAAAAACATTTTCACTTTGACGTGTTTATATAATGAAACAAATTTAATTATTTTCTCAAAATAATATCGCAAGTTTCAAACAATTTTGGACACTTTTTTACTTAAATTTAATTCAAAATGTTATAGTAATTCATACGTTGCAGACGACAAAGTCATTTACACGCGACACATCGAAAAAAAAACAATATTTATCAATTGTAGCTGACGAAGGAAATCAATTTAAAAAATTCTAATAACCAAATTACACATACGTACGAGGTCGAAAATATTGTTATATAATGATTATTTAATTAATTTGTTGCGTGTACTACTTTATATCCAGATATACAAATGAAAAAAAACACTAATAACATGGAAAATTATAAGAAATACTGTTTAATCTAAATCTGAACGAATTTATTTAAGGTATTATGAAATTATTAGTAGGCTGAAACAAAATTAATTATATATTTGCTGCAAGCGTATCGTAATTTCTTATTATATTATAAAACGAACACAGTTAGTATTTTACCTGTAAGTATTTAATTTATATTTCCATAGAACGAGGCAAACTATATATAATCATACTTCATCCCGACAGGTAACTTTGAAATTACCACTATTAATAGTATTGCGTCAGTTTAACTTATCAGCGACTAAATTCAGTTTTCCAGATTCTACGAAAACAAATACACAAAAAATTACGAATCAAGTTCTAATAAAAATGAAATTGACTTACAAAATCGCATAGAATATATTAAATCCTCGTATCACGCCCAAATTTATTAAAAACATTTTCACTTTGACGTGTTTATATAATGAAACAAATTTAATTATTTTCTCAAAATAATATCGCAAGTTTCAAACAATTTTGGACACTTTTTTACTTAAATTTAATTCAAAATGTTATAGTAATTCACACGTTGCAGACGACAAAGTCATTTACACGCGACACATCGAAAAAAAAACAATATTTATCAATTGTAGCTGACGAAGGAAATCAATTTAAAAAATTCTAATAACCAAATTACACATACGTACGAGGTCGAAAATATTGTTATATAATGATTATTTAATTAATTTGTTGCGTGTACTACTTTATATCCAGATATACAAATGAAAAAAAACACTAATAACATGGAAAATTATAAGAAATACTGTTTAATCTAAATCTGAACGAATTTATTAAAGGTATTATGAAATTATTCGTAGGCTGAAACAAAATTATTTATATATTTGCTACAAGCGTATCGTAATTTCTTATTATATTATAAAACGAACACAGTAAGTATTTTACCTGTAGGTATTTCATTTATATTTCCATAGAACGAGGCAAACTATATATAATCCTACTTCATCCCGACAGGCAACTTTGAAATTACCACTATTAGTAGTATGGTGTCGGTTTAACTTATTCACGACTAAATTCCGTTTTCCAGATTCTGCGAAAACAAATACACAAAAAATTACGAATCAAGGTCTAATAAAAATGAAATTGACTTACAAAATCGCATAGAATATATTAAATCCTCGTATCACGCCCAAATTTATTAAAAACATTTTCACTTTGACGTGTTTATATAATGAAACAAATTTAATTATTTTCTCAAAATAATATCGCAAGTTTCAAACAATTTTGGACACTTTTTTACTTAAATTTAATTCAAAATGTTATAGTAATTCATACGTTGCAGACGACAAAGTCATTTACACGCGACACATCGAAAAAAAAACAATATTTATCAATTGTAGCTGACGAAGGAAATCAATTTAAAAAATTCTAATAACCAAATTACACATACGTACGAGGTCGAAAATATTGTTATATAATGATTATTTAATTAATTTGTTGCGTGTACTACTTTATATCCAGATATACAAATGAAAAAAAACACTAATAACATGGAAAATTATAAGAAATACTGTTTAATCTAAATCTGAACGAATTTATTTAAGGTATTATGAAATTATTAGTAGGCTGAAACAAAATTAATTATATATTTGCTGCAAGCGTATCGTAATTTCTTATTATATTATAAAACGAACACAGTTAGCATTTTACCTGTAAGTATTTCATTTATATTTCCATAGAACGAGGCAAACTATATATAATCATACTTCATCCCGACAGGTAATTTTGAAATTACCACTAGTAGTATGGCGTCGGTTTAACTTATTCACGACTAAATTCCGTTTTCCAGATTCTGCGAAAACAAATACACAAAAAATTATGAATCAAGGTCTAATAAAAATGAAATTGACTTACAAAATCGCATAGAATATATTAAATCCTCGTATCACGCCCAAATTTATTAAAAACATTTTCACTTTGACGTGTTTATATAATGAAACAAATTTAATTATTTTCTCAAAATAATATCGCAAGTTTCAAACAATTTTGGACACTTTTTTACTTAAATTTAATTCAAAATGTTATAGTAATTCATACGTTGCAGACGACAAAGTCATTTACACGCGACACATCGAAAAAAAAACAATATTTATCAATTGTAGCTGACGAAGGAAATCAATTTAAAAAATTCTAATAACCAAATTACACATACGTACGAGGTCGAAAATATTGTTATATAATGATTATTTAATTAATTTGTTGCGTGTACTACTTTATATCCAGATATACAAATGAAAAAAAACACTAATAACATGGAAAATTATAAGAAATACTGTTTAATCTAAATCTGAACGAATTTATTTAAGGTATTATGAAATTATTAGTAGGCTGAAACAAAATTAATTATATATTTGCTGCAAGCGTATCGTAATTTCTTATTATATTATAAAACGAACACAGTTAGTATTTTACCTGTAAGTATTTAATTTATATTTCCATAGAACGAGGCAAACTATATATAATCATACTTCATCCCGACAGGTAACTTTGAAATTACCACTATTAATAGTATTGCGTCAGTTTAACTTATCAGCGACTAAATTCAGTTTTCCAGATTCTACGAAAACAAATACACAAAAAATTACGAATCAAGTTCTAATAAAAATGAAATTGACTTACAAAATCGCATAGAATATATTAAATCCTCGTATCACGCCCAAATTTATTAAAAACATTTTCACTTTGACGTGTTTATATAATGAAACAAATTTAATTATTTTCTCAAAATAATATCGCAAGTTTCAAACAATTTTGGACACTTTTTTACTTAAATTTAATTCAAAATGTTATAGTAATTCACACGTTGCAGACGACAAAGTCATTTACACGCGACACATCGAAAAAAAAACAATATTTATCAATTGTAGCTGACGAAGGAAATCAATTTAAAAAATTCTAATAACCAAATTACACATACGTACGAGGTCGAAAATATTGTTATATAATGATTATTTAATTAATTTGTTGCGTGTACTACTTTATATCCAGATATACAAATGAAAAAAAACACTAATAACATGGAAAATTATAAGAAATACTGTTTAATCTAAATCTGAACGAATTTATTAAAGGTATTATGAAATTATTCGTAGGCTGAAACAAAATTATTTATATATTTGCTACAAGCGTATCGTAATTTCTTATTATATTATAAAACGAACACAGTAAGTATTTTACCTGTAGGTATTTCATTTATATTTCCATAGAACGAGGCAAACTATATATAATCCTACTTCATCCCGACAGGCAACTTTGAAATTACCACTATTAGTAGTATGGTGTCGGTTTAACTTATTCACGACTAAATTCCGTTTTCCAGATTCTGCGAAAACAAATACACAAAAAATTACGAATCAAGGTCTAATAAAAATGAAATTGACTTACAAAATCGCATAGAATATATTAAATCCTCGTATCACGCCCAAATTTATTAAAAACATTTTCACTTTGACGTGTTTATATAATGAAACAAATTTAATTATTTTCTCAAAATAATATCGCAAGTTTCAAACAATTTTGGACACTTTTTTACTTAAATTTAATTCAAAATGTTATAGTAATTCATACGTTGCAGACGACAAAGTCATTTACACGCGACACCTCGAAAAAAAAACAATATTTATCAATTGTAGCTGACGAAGGAAATCAATTTAAAAAATTCTAATAACCAAATTACACATACGTACGAGGTCGAAAATATTGTTATATAATGATTATTTAATTAATTTGTTGCGTGTACTACTTTATATCCAGATATACAAATGAAAAAAAACACTAATAACATGGAAAATTATAAGAAATACTGTTTAATCTAAATCTGAACGAATTTATTTAAGGTATTATGAAATTATTAGTAGGCTGAAACAAAATTAATTATATATTTGCTGCAAGCGTATCGTAATTTCTTATTATATTATAAAACGAACACAGTTAGTATTTTACCTGTAAGTATTTAATTTATATTTCCATAGAACGAGGCAAACTATATATAATCCTACTTCATCCCGACAGGTAACTTTGAAATTACCACTATTAATAGTATTGCGTCAGTTTAACTTATCAACGACTAAATTCAGTTTTCCAGATTCTACGAAAACAAATACACAAAAAATTACGAATCAAGTTCTAATAAAAATGAAATTGACTTACAAAATCGCATAGAATATATTAAATCCTCGTATCACGCCCAAATTTATTAAAAACATTTTCACTTTGACGTGTTTATATAATGAAACAAATTTAATTATTTTCTCAAAATAATATCGCAAGTTTCAAACAATTTTGGACACTTTTTTACTTAAATTTAATTCAAAATGTTATAGTAATTCATACGTTGCAGACGACAAAGTCATTTACACGCGACACATCGAAAAAAAAACAATATTTATCAATTGTAGCTGACGAAGAGAAATCAATTTAAAAAATTCTAATAACCAAATTACACACACGTACGAGGTCGAAAATATTGTTATATAATGATTATTTAATTAATTTGTTGCGTGTACTACTTTATATCCAGATATACAAATGAAAAAAAACACTAATAACATGGAAAATTATAAGAAATACTGTTTAATCTAAATCTGAACGAATTTATTAAAGGTATTATGAAATTATTCGTAGGCTGAAACAAAATTATTTATATATTTGCTACAAGCGTATCGTAATTTCTTATTATATTATAAAACGAACACAGTAAGTATTTTACCTGTAGGTATTTCATTTATATTTCCATAGAACGAGGCAAACTATATATAATCCTACTTCATCCCGACAGGCAACTTTGAAATTACCACTATTAGTAGTATGGTGTCGGTTTAACTTATTCACGACTAAATTCCGTTTTCCAGATTCTGCGAAAACAAATACACAAAAAATTACGAATCAAGGTCTAATAAAAATGAAATTGACTTACAAAATCGCATAGAATATATTAAATCCTCGTATCACGCCCAAATTTATTAAAAACATTTTCACTTTGACGTGTTTATATAATGAAACAAATTTAATTATTTTCTCAAAATAATATCGCAAGTTTCAAACAATTTTGGACACTTTTTTACTTAAATTTAATTCAAAATGTTATAGTAATTCATACGTTGCAGACGACAAAGTCATTTACACGCGACACATCGAAAAAAAAACAATATTTATCAATTGTAGCTGACGAAGGAAATCAATTTAAAAAATTCTAATAACCAAATTACACATACGTACGAGGTCGAAAATATTGTTATATAATGATTATTTAATTAATTTGTTGCGTGTACTACTTTATATCCAGATATACAAATGAAAAAAAACACTAATAACATGGAAAATTATAAGAAATACTGTTTAATCTAAATCTGAACGAATTTATTTAAGGTATTATGAAATTATTAGTAGGCTGAAACAAAATTAATTATATATTTGCTGCAAGCGTATCGTAATTTCTTATTATATTATAAAACGAACACAGTTAGCATTTTACCTGTAAGTATTTAATTTATATTTCCATAGAACGAGGCAAACTATATATAATCCTACTTCATCCCGACAGGTAATTTTGAAATTACCACTAGTAGTATGGCGTCGGTTTAACTTATCAACGACTAAATTCCGTTTTCCAAATTCTACGAAAACAAATACACAAAAAATTACGAATCAAGTTCTAATAAAAATGAAATTGACTTACAAAATCGCATAGAATATATTAAATCCTCGTATCACGCCTAAATTTATTAAAAACATTTTCACTTTGACGTGTTTATATAATGAAACAAATTTAATTATTTTCTCAAAATAATATCGCAAGTTTCAAACAATTTTGGACACTTTTTTACTTAAATTTAATTCAAAATGTTATAGTAATTCATACGTTGCAGACGACAAAGTCATTTACACGCGACACATCGAAAAAAAAACAATATTTATCAATTGTAGCTGACGAAGGAAATCAATTTAAAAAATTCTAATAACCAAATTACACATACGTACGAGGTCGAAAATATTGTTATATAATGATTATTTAATTAATTTGTTGCGTGTACTACTTTATATCCAGATATACAAATGAAAAAAAACACTAATAACATGGAAAATTATAAGAAATACTGTTTAATCTAAATCTGAACGAATTTATTTAAGGTATTATGAAATTATTAGTAGGCTGAAACAAAATTAATTATATATTTGCTGCAAGCGTATCGTAATTTCTTATTATATTATAAAACGAACACAGTTAGCATTTTACCTGTAAGTATTTCATTTATATTTCCATAGAACGAGGCAAACTATATATAATCATACTTCATCCCGACAGGTAATTTTGAAATTACCACTAGTAGTATGGCGTCGGTTTAACTTATTCACGACTAAATTCCGTTTTCCAGATTCTGCGAAAACAAATACACAAAAAATTATGAATCAAGGTCTAATAAAAATGAAATTGACTTACAAAATCGCATAGAATATATTAAATCCTCGTATCACGCCCAAATTTATTAAAAACATTTTCACTTTGACGTGTTTATATAATGAAACAAATTTAATTATTTTCTCAAAATAATATCGCAAGTTTCAAACAATTTTGGACACTTTTTTACTTAAATTTAATTCAAAATGTTATAGTAATTCATACGTTGCAGACGACAAAGTCATTTACACGCGACACATCGAAAAAAAAACAATATTTATCAATTGTAGCTGACGAAGGAAATCAATTTAAAAAATTCTAATAACCAAATTACACATACGTACGAGGTCGAAAATATTGTTATATAATGATTATTTAATTAATTTGTTGCGTGTACTACTTTATATCCAGATATACAAATGAAAAAAAACACTAATAACATGGAAAATTATAAGAAATACTGTTTAATCTAAATCTGAACGAATTTATTTAAGGTATTATGAAATTATTAGTAGGCTGAAACAAAATTAATTATATATTTGCTGCAAGCGTATCGTAATTTCTTATTATATTATAAAACGAACACAGTTAGTATTTTACCTGTAAGTATTTAATTTATATTTCCATAGAACGAGGCAAACTATATATAATCATACTTCATCCCGACAGGTAACTTTGAAATTACCACTATTAATAGTATTGCGTCAGTTTAACTTATCAGCGACTAAATTCAGTTTTCCAGATTCTACGAAAACAAATACACAAAAAATTACGAATCAAGTTCTAATAAAAATGAAATTGACTTACAAAATCGCATAGAATATATTAAATCCTCGTATCACGCCCAAATTTATTAAAAACATTTTCACTTTGACGTGTTTATATAATGAAACAAATTTAATTATTTTCTCAAAATAATATCGCAAGTTTCAAACAATTTTGGACACTTTTTTACTTAAATTTAATTCAAAATGTTATAGTAATTCACACGTTGCAGACGACAAAGTCATTTACACGCGACACATCGAAAAAAAAACAATATTTATCAATTGTAGCTGACGAAGGAAATCAATTTAAAAAATTCTAATAACCAAATTACACATACGTACGAGGTCGAAAATATTGTTATATAATGATTATTTAATTAATTTGTTGCGTGTACTACTTTATATCCAGATATACAAATGAAAAAAAACACTAATAACATGGAAAATTATAAGAAATACTGTTTAATCTAAATCTGAACGAATTTATTAAAGGTATTATGAAATTATTCGTAGGCTGAAACAAAATTATTTATATATTTGCTACAAGCGTATCGTAATTTCTTATTATATTATAAAACGAACACAGTAAGTATTTTACCTGTAGGTATTTCATTTATATTTCCATAGAACGAGGCAAACTATATATAATCCTACTTCATCCCGACAGGCAACTTTGAAATTACCACTATTAGTAGTATGGTGTCGGTTTAACTTATTCACGACTAAATTCCGTTTTCCAGATTCTGCGAAAACAAATACACAAAAAATTACGAATCAAGGTCTAATAAAAATGAAATTGACTTACAAAATCGCATAGAATATATTAAATCCTCGTATCACGCCCAAATTTATTAAAAACATTTTCACTTTGACGTGTTTATATAATGAAACAAATTTAATTATTTTCTCAAAATAATATCGCAAGTTTCAAACAATTTTGGACACTTTTTTACTTAAATTTAATTCAAAATGTTATAGTAATTCATACGTTGCAGACGACAAAGTCATTTACACGCGACACCTCGAAAAAAAAACAATATTTATCAATTGTAGCTGACGAAGGAAATCAATTTAAAAAATTCTAATAACCAAATTACACATACGTACGAGGTCGAAAATATTGTTATATAATGATTATTTAATTAATTTGTTGCGTGTACTACTTTATATCCAGATATACAAATGAAAAAAAACACTAATAACATGGAAAATTATAAGAAATACTGTTTAATCTAAATCTGAACGAATTTATTTAAGGTATTATGAAATTATTAGTAGGCTGAAACAAAATTAATTATATATTTGCTGCAAGCGTATCGTAATTTCTTATTATATTATAAAACGAACACAGTTAGTATTTTACCTGTAAGTATTTAATTTATATTTCCATAGAACGAGGCAAACTATATATAATCCTACTTCATCCCGACAGGTAACTTTGAAATTACCACTATTAATAGTATTGCGTCAGTTTAACTTATCAACGACTAAATTCAGTTTTCCAGATTCTACGAAAACAAATACACAAAAAATTACGAATCAAGTTCTAATAAAAATGAAATTGACTTACAAAATCGCATAGAATATATTAAATCCTCGTATCACGCCCAAATTTATTAAAAACATTTTCACTTTGACGTGTTTATATAATGAAACAAATTTAATTATTTTCTCAAAATAATATCGCAAGTTTCAAACAATTTTGGACACTTTTTTACTTAAATTTAATTCAAAATGTTATAGTAATTCATACGTTGCAGACGACAAAGTCATTTACACGCGACACATCGAAAAAAAAACAATATTTATCAATTGTAGCTGACGAAGAGAAATCAATTTAAAAAATTCTAATAACCAAATTACACATACGTACGAGGTCGAAAATATTGTTATATAATGATTATTTAATTAATTTGTTGCGTGTACTACTTTATATCCAGATATACAAATGAAAAAAAACACTAATAACATGGAAAATTATAAGAAATACTGTTTAATCTAAATCTGAACGAATTTATTAAAGGTATTATGAAATTATTCGTAGGCTGAAACAAAATTATTTATATATTTGCTACAAGCGTATCGTAATTTCTTATTATATTATAAAACGAACACAGTAAGTATTTTACCTGTAGGTATTTCATTTATATTTCCATAGAACGAGGCAAACTATATATAATCCTACTTCATCCCGACAGGCAACTTTGAAATTACCACTATTAGTAGTATGGTGTCGGTTTAACTTATTCACGACTAAATTCCGTTTTCCAGATTCTGCGAAAACAAATACACAAAAAATTACGAATCAAGGTCTAATAAAAATGAAATTGACTTACAAAATCGCATAGAATATATTAAATCCTCGTATCACGCCCAAATTTATTAAAAACATTTTCACTTTGACGTGTTTATATAATGAAACAAATTTAATTATTTTCTCAAAATAATATCGCAAGTTTCAAACAATTTTGGACACTTTTTTACTTAAATTTAATTCAAAATGTTATAGTAATTCATACGTTGCAGACGACAAAGTCATTTACACGCGACACATCGAAAAAAAAACAATATTTATCAATTGTAGCTGACGAAGGAAATCAATTTAAAAAATTCTAATAACCAAATTACACATACGTACGAGGTCGAAAATATTGTTATATAATGATTATTTAATTAATTTGTTGCGTGTACTACTTTATATCCAGATATACAAATGAAAAAAAACACTAATAACATGGAAAATTATAAGAAATACTGTTTAATCTAAATCTGAACGAATTTATTTAAGGTATTATGAAATTATTAGTAGGCTGAAACAAAATTAATTATATATTTGCTGCAAGCGTATCGTAATTTCTTATTATATTATAAAACGAACACAGTTAGTATTTTACCTGTAAGTATTTAATTTATATTTCCATAGAACGAGGCAAACTATATATAATCATACTTCATCCCGACAGGTAACTTTGAAATTACCACTATTAATAGTATTGCGTCAGTTTAACTTATCAACGACTAAATTCAGTTTTCCAGATTCTACGAAAACAAATACACAAAAAATTACGAATCAAGTTCTAATAAAAATGAAATTGACTTACAAAATCGCATAGAATATATTAAATCCTCGTCTCACGCCCAAATTTATTAAAAACATTTTCACTTTGACGTGTTTATATAATGAAACAAATTTAATTATTTTCTCAAAATAATATCGCGTTTCAAACAATTTTGGACACTTTTTTACTTAAATTTAATTCAAAATGTTATAGTAATTCATACGTTGCAGACGACAAAGTCATTTACACGCGACACATCGAAAAAAAAACAATATTTATCAATTGTAGCTGACGAAGGAAATCAATTTAAAAAATTCTAATAACCAAATTACACATACGTACGAGGTCGAAAATATTGTTATATAATGATTATTTAATTAATTTGTTGCGTGTACTACTTTATATCCAGATATACAAATGAAAAAAAAACACTAATAACATGGAAAATTATAAGAAATACTGTTTAATCTAAATCTGAACGAATTTATTTAAGGTATTATGAAATTATTAGTAGGCTGAAACAAAATTAATTATATATTTGCTGCAAGCGTATCGTAATTTCTTATTATATTATAAAACGAACACAGTTAGCATTTTACCTGTAAGTATTTCATTTATATTTCCATAGAACGAGGCAAACTATATATAATCCTACTTCATCCCGACAGGTAATTTTGAAATTACCACTAGTAGTATGGCGTCGGTTTAACTTATTCACGACTAAATTCCGTTTTCCAGATTCTGCGAAAACAAATACACAAAAAATTATGAATCAAGGTCTAATAAAAATGAAATTGACTTACAAAATCGCATAGAATATATTAAATCCTCGTATCACGCCCAAATTTATTAAAAACATTTTCACTTTGACGTGTTTATATAATGAAACAAATTTAATTATTTTCTCAAAATAATATCGCAAGTTTCAAACAATTTTGGACACTTTTTTACTTAAATTTAATTCAAAATGTTATAGTAATTCATACGTTGCAGACGACAAAGTCATTTACACGCGACACATCGAAAAAAAAACAATATTTATCAATTGTAGCTGACGAAGGAAATCAATTTAAAAAATTCTAATAACCAAATTACACATACGTACGAGGTCGAAAATATTGTTATATAATGATTATTTAATTAATTTGTTGCGTGTACTACTTTATATCCAGATATACAAATGAAAAAAAACACTAATAACATGGAAAATTATAAGAAATACTGTTTAATCTAAATCTGAACGAATTTATTTAAGGTATTATGAAATTATTAGTAGGCTGAAACAAAATTAATTATATATTTGCTGCAAGCGTATCGTAATTTCTTATTATATTATAAAACGAACACAGTTAGCATTTTACCTGTAAGTATTTCATTTATATTTCCATAGAACGAGGCAAACTATATATAATCCTACTTCATCCCGACAGGTAATTTTGAAATTACCACTAGTAGTATGGCGTCGGTTTAACTTATTCACGACTAAATTCCGTTTTCCAGATTCTGCGAAAACAAATACACAAAAAATTATGAATCAAGGTCTAATAAAAATGAAATTGACTTACAAAATCGCATAGAATATATTAAATCCTCGTATCACGCCCAAATTTATTAAAAACATTTTCACTTTGACGTGTTTATATAATGAAACAAATTTAATTATTTTCTCAAAATAATATCGCAAGTTTCAAACAATTTTGGACACTTTTTTACTTAAATTTAATTCAAAATGTTATAGTAATTCATACGTTGCAGACGACAAAGTCATTTACACGCGACACATCGAAAAAAAAACAATATTTATCAATTGTAGCTGACGAAGGAAATCAATTTAAAAAATTCTAATAACCAAATTACACATACGTACGAGGTCGAAAATATTGTTATATAATGATTATTTAATTAATTTGTTGCGTGTACTACTTTATATCCAGATATACAAATGAAAAAAAACACTAATAACATGGAAAATTATAAGAAATACTGTTTAATCTAAATCTGAACGAATTTATTAAAGGTATTATGAAATTATTCGTAGGCTGAAACAAAATTAATTATATATTTGCTGCAAGCGTATCGTAATTTCTTATTATATTATAAAACGAACACAGTTAGTATTTTACCTGTAAGTATTTAATTTATATTTCCATAGAACGAGGCAAACTATATATAATCATACTTCATCCCGACAGGTAACTTTGAAATTACCACTATTAATAGTATTGCGTCAGTTTAACTTATCAACGACTAAATTCAGTTTTCCAGATTCTACGAAAACAAATACACAAAAAATTACGAATCAAGTTCTAATAAAAATGAAATTGACTTACAAAATCGCATAGAATATATTAAATCCTCGTCTCACGCCCAAATTTATTAAAAACATTTTCACTTTGACGTGTTTATATAATGAAACAAATTTAATTATTTTCTCAAAATAATATCGCAAGTTTCAAACAATTTTGGACACTTTTTTACTTAAATTTAATTCAAAATGTTATAGTAATTCATACGTTGCAGACGACAAAGTCATTTACACGCGACACATCGAAAAAAAAACAATATTTATCAATTGTAGCTGACGAAGGAAATCAATTTAAAAAATTCTAATAACCAAATTACACATACGTACGAGGTCGAAAATATTGTTATATAATGATTATTTAATTAATTTGTTGCGTGTACTACTTTATATCCAGATATACAAATGAAAAAAAACACTAATAACATGGAAAATTATAAGAAATACTGTTTAATCTAAATCTGAACGAATTTATTAAAGGTATTATGAAATTATTCGTAGGCTGAAACAAAATTAATTATATATTTGCTGCAAGCGTATCGTAATTTCTTATTATATTATAAAACGAACACAGTTAGTATTTTACCTGTAAGTATTTAATTTATATTTCCATAGAACGAGGCAAACTATATATAATCATACTTCATCCCGACAGGTAACTTTGAAATTACCACTATTAATAGTATTGCGTCAGTTTAACTTATCAACGACTAAATTCAGTTTTCCAGATTCTACGAAAACAAATACACAAAAGTTACGAATCAAGTTCTAATAAAAATGAAATTGACTTACAAAATCACATAGAATATATTAAATCCTCGTATCACGCCCAAATTTATTAAAAACATTTTCACTTTGACGTGTTTATATAATGAAACAAATTTAATTATTTTCTCAAAATAATATCGCAAGTTTCAAACAATTTTGGACACTTTTTTACTTAAATTTAATTCAAAATGTTATAGTAATTCATACGTTGCAGACGACAAAGTCATTTACACGCGACACATCGAAAAAAAAACAATATTTATCAATTGTAGCTGACGAAGAGAAATCAATTTAAAAAATTCTAATAACCAAATTACACATACGTACGAGGTCGAAAATATTGTTATATAATGATTATTTAATTAATTTGTTGCGTGTACTACTTTATATCCAGATATACAAATGAAAAAAAACACTAATAACATGGAAAATTATAAGAAATACTGTTTAATCTAAATCTGAACGAATTTATTAAAGGTATTATGAAATTATTCGTAGGCTGAAACAAAATTATTTACATATTTGCTACAAGCGTATCGTAATTTCTTATTATATTATAAAACGAACACAGTAAGTATTTTACCTGTAGGTATTTCATTTATATTTCCATAGAACGAGGCAAACTATATATAATCCTACTTCATCCCGACAGGCAACTTTGAAATTACCACTATTAGTAGTATGGTGTCGGTTTAACTTATTCACGACTAAATTCCGTTTTCCAGATTCTGCGAAAACAAATACACAAAAAATTACGAATCAAGGTCTAATAAAAATGAAATTGACTTACAAAATCGCATAGAATATATTAAATCCTCGTATCACGCCCAAATTTATTAAAAACATTTTCACTTTGACGTGTTTATATAATGAAACAAATTTAATTATTTTCTCAAAATAATATCGCAAGTTTCAAACAATTTTGGACACTTTTTTACTTAAATTTAATTCAAAATGTTATAGTAATTCATACGTTGCAGACGACAAAGTCATTTACACGCGACACATCGAAAAAAAAACAATATTTATCAATTGTAGCTGACGAAGGAAATCAATTTAAAAAATTCTAATAACCAAATTACACATACGTACGAGGTCGAAAATATTGTTATATAATGATTATTTAATTAATTTGTTGCGTGTACTACTTTATATCCAGATATACAAATGAAAAAAAACACTAATAACATGGAAAATTATAAGAAATACTGTTTAATCTAAATCTGAACGAATTTATTTAAGGTATTATGAAATTATTAGTAGGCTGAAACAAAATTAATTATATATTTGCTGCAAGCGTATCGTAATTTCTTATTATATTATAAAACGAACACAGTTAGTATTTTACCTGTAAGTATTTAATTTATATTTCCATAGAACGAGGCAAACTATATATAATCATACTTCATCCCGACAGGTAACTTTGAAATTACCACTATTAATAGTATTGCGTCAGTTTAACTTATCAACGACTAAATTCAGTTTTCCAGATTCTACGAAAACAAATACACAAAAAATTACGAATCAAGTTCTAATAAAAATGAAATTGACTTACAAAATCGCATAGAATATATTAAATCCTCGTCTCACGCCCAAATTTATTAAAAACATTTTCACTTTGACGTGTTTATATAATGAAACAAATTTAATTATTTTCTCAAAATAATATCGCAAGTTTCAAACAATTTTGGACACTTTTTTACTTAAATTTAATTCAAAATGTTATAGTAATTCATACGTTGCAGACGACAAAGTCATTTACACGCGACACATCGAAAAAAAAACAATATTTATCAATTGTAGCTGACGAAGGAAATCAATTTAAAAAATTCTAATAACCAAATTACACATACGTACGAGGTCGAAAATATTGTTATATAATGATTATTTAATTAATTTGTTGCGTGTACTACTTTATATCCAGATATACAAATGAAAAAAAACACTAATAACATGGAAAATTATAAGAAATACTGTTTAATCTAAATCTGAACGAATTTATTAAAGGTATTATGAAATTATTCGTAGGCTGAAACAAAATTAATTATATATTTGCTGCAAGCGTATCGTAATTTCTTATTATATTATAAAACGAACACAGTTAGTATTTTACCTGTAAGTATTTAATTTATATTTCCATAGAACGAGGCAAACTATATATAATCCTACTTCATCCCGACAGGTAACTTTGAAATTACCACTATTAATAGTATTGCGTCAGTTTAACTTATCAACGACTAAATTCAGTTTTCCAGATTCTACGAAAACAAATACACAAAAAATTACGAATCAAGTTCTAATAAAAATGAAATTGACTTACAAAATCACATAGAATATATTAAATCCTCGTATCACGCCCAAATTTATTAAAAACATTTTCACTTTGACGTGTTTATATAATGAAACAAATTTAATTATTTTCTCAAAATAATATCGCAAGTTTCAAACAATTTTGGACACTTTTTTACTTAAATTTAATTCAAAATGTTATAGTAATTCATACGTTGCAGACGACAAAGTCATTTACACGCGACACATCGAAAAAAAAACAATATTTATCAATTGTAGCTGACGAAGAGAAATCAATTTAAAAAATTCTAATAACCAAATTACACATACGTACGAGGTCGAAAATATTGTTATATAATGATTATTTAATTAATTTGTTGCGTGTACTACTTTATATCCAGATATACAAATGAAAAAAAACACTAATAACATGGAAAATTATAAGAAATACTGTTTAATCTAAATCTGAACGAATTTATTAAAGGTATTATGAAATTATTCGTAGGCTGAAACAAAATTAATTATATATTTGCTGCAAGCGTATCGTAATTTCTTATTATATTATAAAACGAACACAGTTAGTATTTTACCTGTAAGTATTTAATTTATATTTCCATAGAACGAGGCAAACTATATATAATCCTACTTCATCCCGACAGGTAACTTTGAAATTACCACTATTAATAGTATTGCGTCAGTTTAACTTATCAACGACTAAATTCAGTTTTCCAGATTCTACGAAAACAAATACACAAAAAATTACGAATCAAGTTCTAATAAAAACGAAATTGACTTACAAAATCGCATAGAATATATTAAATCCTCGTATCACGCCCAAATTTATTAAAAACATTTTCACTTTGACGTGTTTATATAATGAAACAAATTTAATTATTTTCTCAAAATAATATCGCAAGTTTCAAACAATTTTGGACACTTTTTTACTTAAATTTAATTCAAAATGTTATAGTAATTCATACGTTGCAGACGACAAAGTCATTTACACGCGACACATCGAAAAAAAAACAATATTTATCAATTGTAGCTGACGAAGAGTAATCAATTTAAAAAATTCTAATAACCAAATTACACATACGTACGAGGTCGAAAATATTGTTATATAATGATTATTTAATTAATTTGTTGCGTGTACTACTTTATATCCAGATATACAAATGAAAAAAAACACTAATAACATGGAAAATTATAAGAAATACTGTTTAATCTAAATCTGAACGAATTTATTAAAGGTATTATGAAATTATTCGTAGGCTGAAACAAAATTATTTATATATTTGCTACAAGCGTATCGTAATTTCTTATTATATTATAAAACGAACACAGTAAGTATTTTACCTGTAGGTATTTCATTTATATTTCCATAGAACGAGGCAAACTATATATAATCCTACTTCATCCCGACAGGCAACTTTGAAATTACCACTATTAGTAGTATGGTGTCGGTTTAACTTATTCACGACTAAATTCCGTTTTCCAGATTCTGCGAAAACAAATACACAAAAAATTACGAATCAAGGTCTAATAAAAATGAAATTGACTTACAAAATCGCATAGAATATATTAAATCCTCGTATCACGCCCAAATTTATTAAAAACATTTTCACTTTGACGTGTTTATATAATGAAACAAATTTAATTATTTTCTCAAAATAATATCGCAAGTTTCAAACAATTTTGGACACTTTTTTACTTAAATTTAATTCAAAATGTTATAGTAATTCATACGTTGCAGACGACAAAGTCATTTACACGCGACACATCGAAAAAAAAACAATATTTATCAATTGTAGCTGACGAAGGAAATCAATTTAAAAAATTCTAATAACCAAATTACACATACGTACGAGGTCGAAAATATTGTTATATAATGATTATTTAATTAATTTGTTGCGTGTACTACTTTATATCCAGATATACAAATGAAAAAAAACACTAATAACATGGAAAATTATAAGAAATACTGTTTAATCTAAATCTGAACGAATTTATTTAAGGTATTATGAAATTATTAGTAGGCTGAAACAAAATTAATTATATATTTGCTGCAAGCGTATCGTAATTTCTTATTATATTATAAAACGAACACAGTTAGTATTTTACCTGTAAGTATTTAATTTATATTTCCATAGAACGAGGCAAACTATATATAATCCTACTACATCCCGACAGGTAACTTTGAAATTACCACTATTAATAGTATTGCGTCAGTTTAACTTATCAGCGACTAAATTCAGTTTTCCAGATTCTACGAAAACAAATACACAAAAAATTACGAATCAAGTTCTAATAAAAATGAAATTGACTTACAAAATCGCATAGAATATATTAAATCCTCGTATCACGCCCAAATTTATTAAAAACATTTTCACTTTGACGTGTTTATATAATAAAACAAATTTAATTATTTTCTCAAAATAATATCGCAAGTTTCAAACAATTTTGGACACTTTTTTACTTAAATTTAATTCAAAATGTTATAGTAATTCACACGTTGCAGACGACAAAGTCATTTACACGCGACACATCGAAAAAAAAACAATATTTATCAATTGTAGCTGACGAAGGAAATCAATTTAAAAAATTCTAATAACCAAATTACACATACGTACGAGGTCGAAAATATTGTTATATAATGATTATTTAATTAATTTGTTGCGTGTACTACTTTATATCCAGATATACAAATGAAAAAAAACACTAATAACATGGAAAATTATAAGAAATACTGTTTAATCTAAATCTGAACGAATTTATTAAAGGTATTATGAAATTATTCGTAGGCTGAAACAAAATTAATTATATATTTGCTGCAAGCGTATCGTAATTTCTTATTATATTATAAAACGAACACAGTTAGTATTTTACCTGTAAGTATTTAATTTATATTTCCATAGAACGAGGCAAACTATATATAATCCTACTTCATCCCGACAGGTAACTTTGAAATTACCACTATTAATAGTATTGCGTCAGTTTAACTTATCAACGACTAAATTCAGTTTTCCAGATTCTACGAAAACAAATACACAAAAAATTACGAATCAAGTTCTAATAAAAATGAAATTGACTTACAAAATCACATAGAATATATTAAATCCTCGTATCACGCCCAAATTTATTAAAAACATTTTCACTTTGACGTGTTTATATAATGAAACAAATTTAATTATTTTCTCAAAATAATATCGCAAGTTTCAAACAATTTTGGACACTTTTTTACTTAAATTTAATTCAAAATGTTATAGTAATTCATACGTTGCAGACGACAAAGTCATTTACACGCGACACATCGAAAAAAAAACAATATTTATCAATTGTAGCTGACGAAGAGAAATCAATTTAAAAAATTCTAATAACCAAATTACACATACGTACGAGGTCGAAAATATTGTTATATAATGATTATTTAATTAATTTGTTGCGTGTACTACTTTATATCCAGATATACAAATGAAAAAAAACACTAATAACATGGAAAATTATAAGAAATACTGTTTAATCTAAATCTGAACGAATTTATTAAAGGTATTATGAAATTATTCGTAGGCTGAAACAAAATTATTTATATATTTGCTACAAGCGTATCGTAATTTCTTATTATATTATAAAACGAACACAGTAAGTATTTTACCTGTAGGTATTTCATTTATATTTCCATAGAACGAGGCAAACTATATATAATCCTACTTCATCCCGACAGGCAACTTTGAAATTACCACTATTAGTAGTATGGTGTCGGTTTAACTTATTCATGACTAAATTCCGTTTTCCAGATTCTGCGAAAACAAATACACAAAAAATTACGAATCAAGGTCTAATAAAAATGAAATTGACTTACAAAATCGCATAGAATATATTAAATCCTCGTATCACGCCCAAATTTATTAAAAACATTTTCACTTTGACGTGTTTATATAATGAAACAAATTTAATTATTTTCTCAAAATAGTATCGCAAGTTTCAAACAATTTTGGACACTTTTTTACTTAAATTTAATTCAAAATGTTATAGTAATTCATACGTTGCAGACGACAAAGTCATTTACACGCGACACATCGAAAAAAAAACAATATTTATCAATTGTAGCTGACGAAGGAAATCAATTTAAAAAATTCTAATAACCAAATTACACATACGTACGAGGTCGAAAATATTGTTATATAATGATTATTTAATTAATTTGTTGCGTGTACTACTTTATATCCAGATATACAAATGAAAAAAAACACTAATAACATGGAAAATTGTAAGAAATACTGTTTAATCTAAATCTGAACGAATTTATTAAAGGTATTATGAAATTATTAGTAGGCTGAAACAAAATTAATTATATATTTGCTGCAAACGTATCGTAATTTCTTATTATATTATAAAACGAACACAGTTAGCATTTTACCTGTAAGTATTTCATTTATATTTCCATAGAACGAGGCAAACTATATATAATCATACTTCATCCCGACAGGTAATTTTGAAATTACCACTAGTAGTATGGCGTCGGTTTAACTTATCAACGACTAAATTCCGTTTTCCAAATTCTACGAAAACAAATACACAAAAAATTACGAATCAAGGTCTAATAAAAATGAAATTGACTTACAAAATCGCATAGAATATATTAAATCCTCGTATCACGCCCAAATTTATTAAAAACATTTTCACTTTGACGTGTTTATATAATGAAACAAATTTAATTATTTTCTCAAAATAATATCGCAAGTTTCAAACAATTTTGGACACTTTTTTACTTAAATTTAATTCAAAATGTTATAGTAATTCATACGTTGCAGACGACAAAGTCATTTACACGCGACACATCGAAAAAAAAACAATATTTATCAATTGTAGCTGACGAAGGAAATCATTTTAAAAAATTCTAATAACCAAATTACACATACGTACGAGGTCGAAAATATTGTTATATAATGATTATTTAATTAATTTGTTGCGTGTACTACTTTATATCCAGATATACAAATGAAAAAAAACACTAATAACATGGAAAATTATAAGAAATACTGTTTAATCTAAATCTGAACGAATTTATTTAAGGTATTATGAAATTATTAGTAGGCTGAAACAAAATTAATTATATATTTGCTGCAAGCGTATCGTAATTTCTTATTATATTATAAAACGAACACAGTTAGTATTTTACCTGTAAGTATTTAATTTATATTTCCATAGAACGAGGCAAACTATATATAATCCTACTACATCCCGACAGGTAACTTTGAAATTACCACTATTAATAGTATTGCGTCAGTTTAACTTATCAGCGACTAAATTCAGTTTTCCAGATTCTACGAAAACAAATACACAAAAAATTACGAATCAAGTTCTAATAAAAATGAAATTGACTTACAAAATCGCATAGAATATATTAAATCCTCGTATCACGCCCAAATTTATTAAAAACATTTTCACTTTGACGTGTTTATATAATAAAACAAATTTAATTATTTTCTCAAAATAATATCGCAAGTTTCAAACAATTTTGGACACTTTTTTACTTAAATTTAATTCAAAATGTTATAGTAATTCACACGTTGCAGACGACAAAGTCATTTACACGCGACACATCGAAAAAAAAACAATATTTATCAATTGTAGCTGACGAAGGAAATCAATTTAAAAAATTCTAATAACCAAATTACACATACGTACGAGGTCGAAAATATTGTTATATAATGATTATTTAATTAATTTGTTGCGTGTACTACTTTATATCCAGATATACAAATGAAAAAAAACACTAATAACATGGAAAATTATAAGAAATACTGTTTAATCTAAATCTGAACGAATTTATTAAAGGTATTATGAAATTATTCGTAGGCTGAAACAAAATTAATTATATATTTGCTGCAAGCGTATCGTAATTTCTTATTATATTATAAAACGAACACAGTTAGTATTTTACCTGTAAGTATTTAATTTATATTTCCATAGAACGAGGCAAACTATATATAATCCTACTTCATCCCGACAGGTAACTTTGAAATTACCACTATTAATAGTATTGCGTCAGTTTAACTTATCAACGACTAAATTCAGTTTTCCAGATTCTACGAAAACAAATACACAAAAAATTACGAATCAAGTTCTAATAAAAATGAAATTGACTTACAAAATCACATAGAATATATTAAATCCTCGTATCACGCCCAAATTTATTAAAAACATTTTCACTTTGACGTGTTTATATAATGAAACAAATTTAATTATTTTCTCAAAATAATATCGCAAGTTTCAAACAATTTTGGACACTTTTTTACTTAAATTTAATTCAAAATGTTATAGTAATTCATACGTTGCAGACGACAAAGTCATTTACACGCGACACATCGAAAAAAAAACAATATTTATCAATTGTAGCTGACGAAGAGAAATCAATTTAAAAAATTCTAATAACCAAATTACACATACGTACGAGGTCGAAAATATTGTTATATAATGATTATTTAATTAATTTGTTGCGTGTACTACTTTATATCCAGATATACAAATGAAAAAAAACACTAATAACATGGAAAATTATAAGAAATACTGTTTAATCTAAATCTGAACGAATTTATTAAAGGTATTATGAAATTATTCGTAGGCTGAAACAAAATTATTTATATATTTGCTACAAGCGTATCGTAATTTCTTATTATATTATAAAACGAACACAGTAAGTATTTTACCTGTAGGTATTTCATTTATATTTCCATAGAACGAGGCAAACTATATATAATCCTACTTCATCCCGACAGGCAACTTTGAAATTACCACTATTAGTAGTATGGTGTCGGTTTAACTTATTCATGACTAAATTCCGTTTTCCAGATTCTGCGAAAACAAATACACAAAAAATTACGAATCAAGGTCTAATAAAAATGAAATTGACTTACAAAATCGCATAGAATATATTAAATCCTCGTATCACGCCCAAATTTATTAAAAACATTTTCACTTTGACGTGTTTATATAATGAAACAAATTTAATTATTTTCTCAAAATAGTATCGCAAGTTTCAAACAATTTTGGACACTTTTTTACTTAAATTTAATTCAAAATGTTATAGTAATTCATACGTTGCAGACGACAAAGTCATTTACACGCGACACATCGAAAAAAAAACAATATTTATCAATTGTAGCTGACGAAGGAAATCAATTTAAAAAATTCTAATAACCAAATTACACATACGTACGAGGTCGAAAATATTGTTATATAATGATTATTTAATTAATTTGTTGCGTGTACTACTTTATATCCAGATATACAAATGAAAAAAAACACTAATAACATGGAAAATTGTAAGAAATACTGTTTAATCTAAATCTGAACGAATTTATTAAAGGTATTATGAAATTATTAGTAGGCTGAAACAAAATTAATTATATATTTGCTGCAAACGTATCGTAATTTCTTATTATATTATAAAACGAACACAGTTAGCATTTTACCTGTAAGTATTTCATTTATATTTCCATAGAACGAGGCAAACTATATATAATCATACTTCATCCCGACAGGTAATTTTGAAATTACCACTAGTAGTATGGCGTCGGTTTAACTTATCAACGACTAAATTCCGTTTTCCAAATTCTACGAAAACAAATACACAAAAAATTACGAATCAAGGTCTAATAAAAATGAAATTGACTTACAAAATCGCATAGAATATATTAAATCCTCGTATCACGCCCAAATTTATTAAAAACATTTTCACTTTGACGTGTTTATATAATGAAACAAATTTAATTATTTTCTCAAAATAATATCGCAAGTTTCAAACAATTTTGGACACTTTTTTACTTAAATTTAATTCAAAATGTTATAGTAATTCATACGTTGCAGACGACAAAGTCATTTACACGCGACACATCGAAAAAAAAACAATATTTATCAATTGTAGCTGACGAAGGAAATCATTTTAAAAAATTCTAATAACCAAATTACACATACGTACGAGGTCGAAAATATTGTTATATAATGATTATTTAATTAATTTGTTGCGTGTACTACTTTATATCCAGATATACAAATGAAAAAAAACACTAATAACATGGAAAATTATAAGAAATACTGTTTAATCTAAATCTGAACGAATTTATTAAAGGTATTATGAAATTATTCGTAGGCTGAAACAAAATTATTTATATATTTGCTACAAGCGTATCGTAATTTCTTATTATATTATAAAACGAACACAGTAAGTATTTTACCTGTAGGTATTTCATTTATATTTCCATAGAACGAGGCAAACTATATATAATCCTACTTCATCCCGACAGGTAACTTTGAAATTACCACTATTAATAGTATTGCGTCAGTTTAACTTATCAACGACTAAATTCAGTTTTCCAGATTCTACGAAAACAAATACACAAAAAATTACGAATCAAGGTCTAATAAAAATGAAATTGACTTACAAAATCGCATAGAATATATTAAATCCTCGTATCACGCCCAAATTTATTAAAAACATTTTCACTTTGACGTGTTTATATAATGAAACAAATTTAATTATTTTCTCAAAATAATATCGCAAGTTTCAAACAATTTTGGACACTTTTTTACTTAAATTTAATTCAAAATGTTATAGTAATTCATACGTTGCAGACGACAAAGTCATTTACACGCGACACATCGAAAAAAAAACAATATTTATCAATTGTAGCTGACGAAGGAAATCAATTTAAAAAATTCTAATAACCAAATTACACATACGTACGAGGTCGAAAATATTGTTATATAATGATTATTTAATTAATTTGTTGCGTGTACTACTTTATATCCAGATATACAAATGAAAAAAAACACTAATAACATGGAAAATTATAAGAAATACTGTTTAATCTAAATCTGAACGAATTTATTAAAGGTATTATGAAATTATTCGTAGGCTGAAACAAAATTAATTATATATTTGCTGCAAGCGTATCGTAATTTCTTATTATATTATAAAACGAACACAGTTAGTATTTTACCTGTAAGTATTTAATTTATATTTCCATAGAACGAGGCAAACTATATATAATCCTACTTCATCCCGACAGGTAACTTTGAAATTACCACTATTAATAGTATTGCGTCAGTTTAACTTATCAACGACTAAATTCAGTTTTCCAGATTCTACGAAAACAAATACACAAAAAATTACGAATCAAGTTCTAATAAAAATGAAATTGACTTACAAAATCACATAGAATATATTAAATCCTCGTATCACGCCCAAATTTATTAAAAACATTTTCACTTTGACGTGTTTATATAATGAAACAAATTTAATTATTTTCTCAAAATAATATCGCAAGTTTCAAACAATTTTGGACACTTTTTTACTTAAATTTAATTCAAAATGTTATAGTAATTCATACGTTGCAGACGACAAAGTCATTTACACGCGACACATCGAAAAAAAAACAATATTTATCAATTGTAGCTGACGAAGAGAAATCAATTTAAAAAATTCTAATAACCAAATTACAC
Organism: Coronaproctus castanopsis; assembly: GCA_032883995.1. Classification (NCBI taxonomy): domain Eukaryota; kingdom Metazoa; phylum Arthropoda; class Insecta; order Hemiptera; family Monophlebidae; genus Coronaproctus; species Coronaproctus castanopsis. Next base: position 30,494,257 of record CM065054.1, on the reverse strand, counting down.
ATACGTACGAGGTCGAAAATATTGTTATATAATGATTATTTAATTAATTTGTTGCGTGTACTACTTTATATCCAGATATACAAATGAAAAAAAACACTAATAACATGGAAAATTATAAGAAATACTGTTTAATCTAAATCTGAACGAATTTATTAAAGGTATTATGAAATTATTCGTAGGCTGAAACAAAATTATTTATATATTTGCTACAAGCGTATCGTAATTTCTTATTATATTATAAAACGAACACAGTAAGTATTTTACCTGTAGGTATTTCATTTATATTTCCATAGAACGAGGCAAACTATATATAATCCTACTTCATCCCGACAGGCAACTTTGAAATTACCACTATTAGTAGTATGGTGTCGGTTTAACTTATTCATGACTAAATTCCGTTTTCCAGATTCTGCGAAAACAAATACACAAAAAATTACGAATCAAGGTCTAATAAAAATGAAATTGACTTACAAAATCGCATAGAATATATTAAATCCTCGTATCACGCCCAAATTTATTAAAAACATTTTCACTTTGACGTGTTTATATAATGAAACAAATTTAATTATTTTCTCAAAATAGTATCGCAAGTTTCAAACAATTTTGGACACTTTTTTACTTAAATTTAATTCAAAATGTTATAGTAATTCATACGTTGCAGACGACAAAGTCATTTACACGCGACACATCGAAAAAAAAACAATATTTATCAATTGTAGCTGACGAAGGAAATCATTTTAAAAAATTCTAATAACCAAATTACACATACGTACGAGGTCGAAAATATTGTTATATAATGATTATTTAATTAATTTGTTGCGTGTACTACTTTATATCCAGATATACAAATGAAAAAAAACACTAATAACATGGAAAATTATAAGAAATACTGTTTAATCTAAATCTGAACAAATTTATTTAAGGTATTATGAAATTATTCGTAGGCTGAAACAAAATTATTTATATATATGCTACAAGCGTATCGTAATTTCTTATTATATTATAAAACGAACACAGTAAGTATTTTACCTGTAGGTATTTCATTTATATTTCCATAGAACGAGGCAAACTATATATAATTCTACTTCATTCCGACAGGCAACTTTGAAATTACCACTATTAGTAGTATGGCGCGGTTTAACTTCTTCACGACTAAATTCCGTTTTCCAGATTCTACGAAAACAAATACACAAAAAATTACTAATCAAGTTCTAATAAAAATGAAATTAACTTGCAAAATCGCATAGAATAAATTAAATCCTAGTATCACGCCCAAATTTATTAAAAACAGTTTCACTCTGACGTTTTTATATGACGAAACAAATTTAATTATTTCCTCATAATAATATCGTAAGTTTTCAACTATTTTGGACACTTTATTACTTAAACTTATTTCTAAATGTTATAATGGTTCATACGTTACAGACGACAAAGCCATTTTCACGGGACACAAACTATATATATATACATATATACTTTTTACATGGCCAAATCCTGTGGTTTGAAGCGTTTAAGCCTCCTGATGTCTAGCTCAGTGTCGAGAAGTTGTATTGCCTCCACGTTGACATGTTGGTGTAGCCGCTTCTTATGAGTTATGACAAAATCTTTGATGACTTCGTCGATCATCTTCATGTTGAGGTTTCTATGAATGTCATCATTCCTTGAGTAACGATAAGCATCAACGACAGCTCGAAGGATGATGTTTTGACGTGCTTGGTTCATATACCTATTACTTTTTTTGGCACATCCCCAGATTTGTGTGCCATAGGTCCAGATAGGCTTGATAATTTGTTGATACAAGAGTCGCTTACAGTAGATATCCAAGGTGGATCGTCTACCGATCAGCCAGTATAACTGCCTCATCTTGAGTTTGATCTGATTTGCCTTCTTTTTAATATGTGTTCTGTAGCTGAGCCTCGAGTCCAGGTGCATACCTAAGTATTTTGCAGATGAGCTCTGTGGGATCTGGGTACCATTGAGACATACACAATTTATTGCGTGTACTACTTTATATCGAGATATACAAATGAAAAAAACACTAATTACATGGAAAACTTTCGTAACCAATTCCCGCTTTTCAGAACCTACAAAAACCTTACACAAACAACAAAATTAGGATATTCAAATAAAATTGAAATCAACAAAGAAGATCTCCATAAAAAACTTTATTTCGTTATCTCGTGTTAATTTATTAATTAATTATAAACGAACAAAATAAAACGCAATCACTAAAAGTTTTTAATCGCGAAGCTTTTCGACAGTTACGTCATTTTCAAGCGCGAACTAAAATTATTACATCTTTTTTAAAAAAATAAAAAAAAAAAAAAAAAAAAAAAAAGATATAAAAAAAGATGTAATAATTTTAGTTCGCGCTTGAAAATAACGTAACTGTCGAAAAGCTTCGCGATTAAAAACTTTTAGTGATTGCGTTTTATTTTGTTCGTTTATAATTAATTAATAAAATCACTACTCTCCAATATATTCAACTTTTAATTTATTAATAACTAATTAATGTCACACACATACACCTTACTCTAAAACAACAAAATTGATTTTATTCGTTCCAAACTATATATACATAATGTCATTTTTAATTCTTTCGGCCGAGACTGGTATTGATTAATTTATTATTTACATTGAATTCTAAATGTTATAAACATTTGTACGATACAGACGATTTTACAAAACACGTCAAACAATATAAATTATCTTATCAATTATAGCTGATGAAGGGAACCAATGTTATATTTTAATAAACATTACACACGTACGAGGCCGAAAATATATGTTATATAATTTTTATTTAATTTATGTATATATATACTGAAATTACTCTTCTATCTTCGCTAACAACACAAATTAACAGAAATGACCTTACTTGTACTAGTCTATTTATATTCTAAGCTCTATTAATTTTTTTAACAGACCCTAGGTCGTCAAATTTAATACAATTACTATAAAATTATTTTGTTAATGCATATTTTAGTATTATTATATTCTTTTATTTGTAACGTACATTACCTGATGTTGACAGATATTCAAAATTTTCGCATTTACATAATCATACAATGTAGATGCATGTACATTTACATGGTATAACACTTTATATATAACAAAGTAATTAATATTATAATTTTTTGTTATAATTCTTGAAAACGCATACTTATCAAGTTGACTTTATGATATACATTTCAAAAAAATTTCCAACAGTGTTGTCATTCCTGCAATATTGAATTATTTCCTTGTGCATTTCAAGTTAAAATCTTTAATGTTTTTATTGGAAGCAAAAGTTTTTTTTTTTAATCATTATTATTTATTAATTTATTTATTTTAATTTTACCATATTATGCGGTAATATACGAATATTAATTCTTAATGTATGTTACCGTTATATTTTCTTTAGGTTCAGAATTTTTAAAATGTATCGTAAATTTTGTTGCTCAATTTTGGATACTTATAATTATTTTAACGAGGAAACCATTTATAATGGTAATTTACGATAAGAATTATAAATATTTGAATTGTGCTTCGGCAAGTAAATAAATATGTAACGAAACACCTATACTTTTTACCGTGAACATTAAATGCCATTACAGAAAATAAACTTTTGTAATATTCGATCCTTTCAAACTGTAAAAAATGATCGAACATCACAAAAGTTTAACCACTAATCTACCAAGTGAGGAGATATAAGTGTCTTAGTTCGACTTTTCGTTTTAAATCTGCATAATTCCCTGCTTTTGTATATTTTATTATTTGCTCGATGTATGTTTTTTTGTATCTCCCTCTGCATCGATTGCCTACCAATTTGCATTCGAATATTTATACTAGCGTCTGATTAGGACAGAATAGATGGCCTAATCACTTACCCGGTTCAAAATATAATCATTAGTTTCGATTCGCTGTAGTACTTTCTCACTTATTTTCTCCACACAGCTGATTTTTTACATCCTCCGCCAGCACCACGTTTCAAAAGCTTCTATTCGTTGTACATTTCACTACATACTTTACGAAGCGCTTCTTAGGTTCGAAGTTTACACTGTTTGCAATCAGTAAAGATTACTTTCTATTTAACAGCGTTTTTAATAGGTTCATTCGCGTTACTAGTTCTCTATCGTTTCTCCCGTCCTCAGTTATTAACCTTCTAAGATATCTGCGGTTATTCACCTGCTTTAACAATTTAAGAATGTCAAAATGATTCCCTAATATTAACAAAAATTTAAAAATACGTCTATTGTCTCTATATAATCTTACAAACTTTAACTTATAGTCATTGAACAATTATGCTCAACATTAAAAGCAAATATAAGACACCGACGAGACATATTATTGCAGCACATACGGAATAGAGAATATATTTAAAAAAAAAAAATTAAAAATGACCAAGAAATAATATTACTGCGATAAACAATCGTTGTAAATTTATCTAAATAAAATAACAGGATGAATAAAACGAGAACTTAATATTTAGTAGGAACAAGAGGATGACACTTTAAAAATTAAGTCATAACGATCATAATCATAAATCTAGAGCCTATATAATATCAACATGAATACAATGTAACTGTCTAATTTTTACAAAATAATTACGATACTATCTTCAATTACCAAAACATAACCATTGTAATGTTGACAGACATACTTAAAACAATTTCAACAGAACTTTACTTAACAAAAATTCGAGATGAATTCAGGATCCGTTTATAGTTCAAATTACACGGCATTAAAAAAAAACCACACACAATAATAATAACAACGTTCTATTTTTTTTTTTAACGAGTATTTAATGCCTCGTGGCTATTACTCGATGTATATGAATATTAATTAAAATACATATAATTAAATATCATTAATAATATTTGTGTTGATTAGGAAGGCTGTAAGAATTTCTAAGTTGTAGACGTCCGGTATAGCTGAGCTCATCTCCTTAGTACGATGTTGCGCGTATTTCCGGCAGGTCTTCAATATATGATGGACGGTTAACGGTGCTTTACATTTATCGCATACAGGTGGTGGTTGGTTACCAAGAAGGTACGAGTGGGTGATTTGTGTATGTCCAAGGTACACTCTGTTTACCGCTGTTTCCAATCTCAGTAGACAAATTTTTCCAACGAGTTTTGGCCATGCCGTCAGATCCTTCTTGATGCAACCCAAAATACTGGGCTGACTATGGAAGGATCGACTCCATGATCGCAGTATGCTCTGGATTGAGTCTTGAGCATAGTCCGCACCCGTATAATAAAAAATTACTAATCAAGTTCTAATAAAAATGAAATTAACTTGCAAAATCGCATAGAATAAATTAAATCCTAGTATCACGCCCAAATTTATTAAAAACAGTTTCACTCTGACGTGTTTATATAACGAAACAAATTTAATTATTTCCTTCAACTATTTTAGACACTTTATTACTTAAATTTTAATTCAAAATGTTATAATAATTCATACGTTGCAGACGACAAAGAAATTTACACGGGACACTCGAAAAATAACAAATATTTATCAATTGTAGCTGACGAAGGAAATCAAAAAATTCTAATAACCAAATTACACATACGTACGAGGTTACAAATATGTTATATAATGATTATTCAATTAATTCGTTGCGTGTACTACTTTATATCGAGATATACAAATGAAAAAAACACTGATTACATGGAAAATTATAAGAAATACTGTTTAATCTAAATCTGAACGAATTTATTAAAGGTAATATGAAATCTTTCGTAGGCTGAACCAAAATTAATTATATATTTGCTACAAGCGTATCGTAATTTCTTATTATATTATAAAACGAACACAGTAAGTATTTTACCTGTAGGTATTTCATTTATATTTCCATAGAACGAGGCAAACTATATATAATGCTACTTCATTCCGACAGGCAACTTTGAAATTACCACTATTAGTAGTATGGCGCGGTTTAACTTCTTCACGACTAAATTCCGTTTTCCAGATTCTACGAAAACAAATACACAAAAAATTACGAATCAAGGTCTAATAAAAATGAAATTGACTTACAAAATCGCATAGAATATATTAAATCCTCGTATCACGCCCAAATTTATTAAAAACAGTTTCACTCTGACGTGTTTATATGACGAAACAAATTTAATTATTTCCTCATAATAATATCGTAAGTTTTCAACTATTTTAGACACTTTATTACTTCACCATATGGGTTCTACCGTATCTGCGTCTACCTCATTATGGGGGTACGTTATATTAGAGCGGTCCCTTGATTTACATATGCTGCATCATTTATCATCGCTAGATAGGAAAATCTTAAAAGTTTCATTCTCATAGGTAACATTTAGTGACTCTGGAATGTCCTCCATTTCATCATTAGTGGGTTGAATATATACCAGTCGTCTGAAGATATGCTTAAATTCATTGTCATGCAATCCAGCTTTTAAGAAAGAGATTGGTGACGAGAGTTTCAGATTAGCAATTACTAAAGTTTTTTTCTATGATAAAACGAGGAATGTGAGGAGACACATTTGAGAGTGTGAGGCGTTTGGAAGGGTTGATCAGTTTACGTATGCGAGTGGGAATATTATTAATAAGGGTAGTAGGAGAATTTTTTGCAACGTTATCAGCTAACTCTTTCGTTTTCAAGTATATACAAATACGGTTGTTTGATATACGTGAAGAAAAAGTAATATTAGACGGGTGAACGAGTTCACTCACAGCAGAAACGTAATCTCTAAATTTTATACTATCAACGGCGTGTAATACTATTGCTTGCTCTCGACTGGGGAAATTATCGTTTTGTATAACGGAGCTGTACGTAGGACGAGTGACCGCCATGTTGACACGACGGATGGTCGTTACAAGACGAACGTACGCAACGATATAAATAAATATCGGATTTAACGAAAGTATGTATGTAAAACTAGATATCACACGAACGCACAAACGCACAATAAAAGAATAACCGATAAAATATGAATGTTACCTAAGAATAGTTGGAACGAAATTACATATTAGTTCCCTGCTCATCCGATACCAGATCGATAAGACGCGTAACACTTACGATGATGACACGCGGTGTGCGGAATATTATTCGTATAATACGGATAATAACCGCGGAACACTATTAACTCGGAAACACAGAACAATGTACCAGCTTATTTTGATGGATGTATAATTTTCTAATTAATGTACGTTATTATTAATTTTAATTTTTTAAAATATATTCTATTCGCACGTATATAGTATTCGTGTACAGTTTTAATTTAAATTCAAACACTTCATTTATTTTAATTAACGTTTAATAACAGTAAACCATTAAAAACGTTTCTAATATCATATTAGAAATATGTATTACTTTAAGTAGCGTCAAATATACGCATTATAATTGTACATATTAAAAAACATTTATCACTACGTATATTTTAAACTGATTCAATCCATAAGAAATATAAGCGGATGATAGCAGTTGTTGTATGCACGGTATTCTCCCTGTTATAAATTTGAAAATTCGAGTGAAAAACATTTTTTTAACAATGTAACCTCATTATAAACGATTTTATTTTATCAACACGTATAAAAACTGAAAGAAAAAAAACCCTATGTATATAATTTGAAAATCTGCTGTGAACATTGAAAATTATAAAACGAATTTTTAAAATACATATCATTCATCTATGTCGTATTTTACACATTTAAAAATAAAAAAAAAAAATTAATTATCAAAATATATTTCACAGAAAGCGTATGATGTAGAAATATATTCCAGCATGCAAGTAATTTTCATAGTCAAAATTAGGTGACCAAACATACAAAAAACATCATGATACGTAATATTTTTAGAAATTTTTAACATAAGAACTGAAAGTATTCATTGAAAAATATAACTTTGCGTATGAAAATAAAAAAATAATTTTCACAGAAAAACAACTCAATAATGATCAAAATCATTAATTTTCTTCATCATAATCAACTTTCTGAAATTAACATCCGCTATTTTCGAACACTGTTTACTTTTTCTAGATATGCTTTTTTCTCCTAGAACGTGATTTAAGAAAACATCACGTACACTTTCCTAATTTCATTTTAACATATAAACATTATTTTAGAAAAGTAAAAAAAGTATTTATGTCAATATACTTTAATAAATAACATGGATATATTTTTTCAATTTTTTACACATAAAAATTTTGAAAATGGTTTATAAAAGCACTAAACACGGGCATCATTTTTCATCCACTACACAATTATGATGATACGCCAATATATATTAAACAATACTATAAATAAGATATATAACAATTTTAGGTAAGTAATAAATAACAGTAATATCTATAAATGATAAATTACAAGCTAAAAATAATACCTTTTCCCGAGTATTTAATTAACTGCAACGTTTAAATCAGTTCTTAACGTGATGAATCTAAACAGGGAATGTAGCCTAAATTACCAATAAATTCTGAAGCTGTATTTAAGTACGAGATGAAAAATTAATTCTGATAAAACTATGATTAAAATTAACAGAACTGTAATGGTATAGAGAAGTAAGAGAAAACATACTATTTGTTTAACGTTTATTACAGTAATGAATATACTAAATCACAATAGCAAAAAAATAATCACTATTTCCAATAGAGATCGTTAAACACCGTAATATGTATAATTCCGAAATTTAATTATTTTAAATTACTTTCAAATTAAAATACGGGAATATCCGTTCACACTTTTCAGCGGATCATGAATACTGTAAATTTAGTTGAAGAAAAATTACTGTTTGCTGAAAGGCTCTTAACACTGATTAATCAGCAGTAGTACATTCGGTAACAATTTCCATGCTACCGGAAGCAGATTGACAATTAATATCTTCCGAATATTCGTTTGGTTTTTCCGTCATTTGTTAATCAATTTGCGTAACCTTTTACATAAACAGAAAATACACAATACATGTAAAAAAGCGAAAATTAATTATAACTGTTTAATAGATGAAAATTTATTTATTCCCGATCAAAACTCTCAACATCTAAAATTAATATTTTAGTTATTACTAATTACAAATGTAGAACTAACAAACCAATAAATATGTTTAAAAAGTACGAAAAAACAACGGAACCAGAAAACAAGAATAAAGGTAGACAGGAATATATTAAGTGGTTTTGAACGATGCGTGATCGAGTCAATTTTCTTTAGGTAGATCGTTTTCTGTGGGTTTTTTTTGTTAGGTGGTTTACCACGTATGAAACGCCTATTAATTTCGAACGCCAGGAATATATTTAACTATTATTAATACGGATAGTATACTCTGCTTTTATCATTGTTATATTTTCGTTGAGAAAGAAAAAAATTGAACACATCAAATCGTTCTGGACAAACATTTTTACATATTATTTCGACAAATAATACAAGATGAAGATCGTTTTTTTTTTTTTATATGCGGATAGTTACTTACGATGAGGTGTTTGAAAATATAAATGTGTAATGAACTAAACATACTTCTCCAGACTTTTGTTTCGGCTTCTACAGATACTTGGAAAAGAATTATCCCACATTTTTTCATTTTTTATGTTGTGCATCCCTACAAGAAATGCCATCCATTTAGTTTAAAAATTGTACTTATTTTAAATATTTGGCTACCGAATGTTTTTTAGCTGAGTTACTTGATAACTTTCGCATTGGAAAATCAACGGCTGGTATTATCATCAAAGATGTTTACAGTGTGATATACGGGATTATTTATTTGACAGCACTATACTAATTCTCAAAAGAGAAATGCATTAACAATGCAAACGGATTTGAGCCATATGCAAATTTTTCAAAATTGAATCGTTGCACCGAATGGAAAGCAAATAAGGGTAAAAAAACAACCACCATACAGTGACTCAACATATTACAATTATTAAAATTACTTCTTTAGAGTTCGCCATATATGATGCAAATTATTGTTTCGCCGAAATTAAAGACGTTGGCATATTAAAAAATTCGTTACTGTTTAAAAAGTTGTGTGATAGTTAAAAACACTTCTCTCGCGTTCATTTGCAAATCCATATTAATTACGTTGTTATGCCATGGTCGGTCATGGGGCGATTCCTTTATTAAAAAATTTATTAAGGGCTTTTGAAGGAAAATACCTCTATGATATAAAAGAAACATTACACACACTATTAGTTGAAAATAACTTATTTGTTTATACTTGGAATATATTTCTCAATAAATGTCTAATACTCACCTAACGCTTTATTTTCCTACGATGACACATCAATAATTTGCAAATATATTTATTATTTCGTTCTATTTTTTTCTTTTCAGACTATTACAATAATAGTTACATTTCATGTTCCACGATCGTGTTTCTACGGCATCAACTAGTTTCAGTATTAATGTTTTCATATTAAAAATCAACATTAATATTATTTATACCAAAAACAGGTAAATCTCTTTATAATAAACCGTAGCGTCTGTACTGTCTGTTTCAGTCCAACACCTGTAAAAACAGAACGAATCGGTTCATGAGATGCAATACAATCATAAAACGCGCGCCATTTAAAAACCCACTGTAGTCTGTAAGTTTGATCTTTGATCGCTGTATGTTTTTTCCATCCATTAAAACTGTTTATGATAAATCCAGTAAATTCTATTATCAAGAGAACATTACCTTAAAACTGCATTACCTATGAACACAAATACTACGTTTTACAAATGAAAATATCTACTGCAAAAAACTATGATGGCTAATTATTTAAATTTGCAAAAAAAAAAAAAGTAAAATTATAAATGTAAAGACTAAAGAAATGAAATTAGGAAAAAGTAAGTTTAATATCAATATACATTATGATATGATCTATGATCTGAATATTTAACAAGTTGATGGCATCATTCACAACTTTGTAGTCAAACACGAACAGAAAAAAAAATTATAATTTTCAAAATTTTAATAACAGTACAAAATATATTATTTTATTTAAATATATTCGTTTAATATCGATAACGGAATAATTATTAATAAAAGAAACGAGATTAATTTTGTTTAATAATTAATTATTTTATTTTATAACTAAAAAATATAAAGATTATTTTGATGTATTTTACTGTCACTGTTGAATTGTTTTACTACTACTTTTTAACTGGTTCCTAAATGCTTTATCTTAGGAACATTATGTTTGTAGGCTATCTCTAATAACGATATTTAATTTGTAATAAAGCTAAGTTTGGATCATTGTCGGTGGTCCGTATTATTTTCTATTGTATTTTGTATCAAGTGAAACAGTTTAAACATTAAATAATACTAAAATGTTTAAGAAACCTTTCAAAGTAAAATCTAATGTTCACGTTAAAGGTTCCGATAGGTATGTAGATTTACGCATTACGCCATTTTTGATCCTAATGAATATGTTAATATACATAAAACTGTTTAAAATGAAGATATAGAAAATTAATATGTCTGCATAAAAAAAAAAACTTTAAAAATATGAAATTTATATAATTATGAAATGCGTTTTTATGCTGACAACCAAACTGCATTTGGTATCGACATGTTTGAATAGCAAGTGAAAATTATGAATTAAAATTTCGTTACTAATTTATGTTTACATTTGTATTATGTTAGTCGGTATTTTTATTTCAATATTACGTGTTAACCCTAATTGAAATTAATTCTGTACTTTAGGTATGAGTTCCATTACTTTGAAATAAATTTATAAAACTTTGGTAAAATAAATAAAAAAAATATTTTCAGTTATTAAGCAATCACGTTTAAGTTATAATAAGTTATTATTCATTTGAAAATATAAGAAATAAATGCAATAAATTTATTCTAATGAAAGCAGTTTTGTAAATGGTTATATTTTCCTTACTAAATATGACTTTAGAACATAATTGATATGTTTTCAAATTATAAAATTAGAAATTCGTTCGTCGAAGTGCATTATTCTGAGTTGTTCGTTTGGAAATATAATTTTGCGTATGAACTAAGTGTAATAAAGTAATTCTAAACCATGTTTTGAATGTTTACTTTTTCCATATAAAATATGAGCACAGTAACCGTAATTGATATTTTTCAAATTATTAAAATAAAAATTCATTTGTTGAAATGCAGCATTCCGATAAATTGCTTTATTCAAGCGTCCCCCAAATGTTACTATTAAAATATATTTCAATAACCGTTATACATATAAATAAAGAAAATTTGTAAATGTTAAAGTTTTCTTATAGTATATATAAACTTGCAAATCGGTAATAAGTACTATTTTTTGTTTTGAACTTTAAAGTTTAAAATCGCTTTCAAATTTTTCAGCAATCGTTTCTTATAATATCGAATATATGCAATTTAGAAATTTCATGGTTCAAAAAAATAATTTTACGATAATAAATTTAAAATGCTAGTTGATTTTAAAAATAAAAATCTACAGCAGACCTGACAATTTTCACAACATATTAGTTAATCGGTAATAACAAAGTGAATAATTATCTGTTATAAATAAACTAAGAAAAAAACATCGCACAAATCTCACAAACTCTACATAATGAAAACATTTATATTGAACTAAATAAATATTAACAGATTAACGGGACTTGAAATCTATATTGGTATGAATTTTCAAATAAATCGAAATTCTTACTAACTAAAATACCATCATAGAGAAAGGCCCGAGTTACTAATTTAACATTAATCGTAGCTAAATTTAAACCTATTCGTAATATACATACCAGTATGGTTATGTTGAATGTAGCGAAAGCTTTTGGCATAAAGGTATTATTTACAAAGTGATACAATGTCAATTCCCTCGTTATGTAACTAATGTTATTCACAGCTATTTAGCAAACAGATTATTTTACTTTACTATCAAGGAATCATTTACTATGAAACCGTGCTCAGCGGGGGTTCCTCAAGGTAGTATTTTAAGTCCCTTTATGTTTACTTTGTTATTATTTGATTTCCCTAATCTGCCTGATGTTCAGATTGCTCTTTACGCAAACAACACAGTTCTTCTCTGTACTTCTTATATAAAGCCATTACTAATAAGCTACAGACAGGAATAAATCGAATCTTGCGTTATTATAAAAAATGCAAATTGATTTAAACTGCGATAAAACTGAGGCTATATTTTTCACCGCAAGCGTTCCACGTTACATGCTGAAATTACAGTTAATTCTAGCATGTTCGTTACCTTGCGGTAATCTTGGATAACAGACTAAATTGTATACGCTAATGACCAGTGTTTTTTTTTTGAACATTTTTATTTTTCGATTAAAATTAGACTTAATAGTTTAATCTTAATCCTTATATGTAACAAGATTAGACTGTTTTAACGAAAAATAAAAACAAATCATTTTATATCGTAGAGACGTTCTTATTGTATACGTTTTTCTAGTTAAACGCTTATTTATTTTATTTATATATATATATTATATTCTTAAAATTTAAACGTTTTTTTTTTTTCAGGAAAAAATTAAAGATGGATATATTGAAAAGTTTCCCGGAATTATCTTCGGAATGTATAAAAAATATATTTCCGTTGAAAGAAAGCATTACAAATGTTAAAATCGTCACAGACAGTGACGAAATTGTCCAACTATATTGTAGAAATAAATTGCCGTTATTATTTTCGAGAGGCGTGAAACTTTATCCGACCATATATATGTTGTGGGAGTATCCGGATATGTTGCCGTACTTCACTACGCATTCCGAAGTGCTGCCTATGTTACAAGGTGGAGCTCATTTAATGGTCGCCGGTGTAGCTTTAGAAAAAGGAATGGTTACAACGAGTTCTTTCGGCCGTCTGAATAAACACGATACGGTATTCATTAATTTACTCAATAATAAAGCGGCGATTGCGGTAGGCGAAACAGTCATGTCTAGTGAAGAAATGTTCAAATCTCATAATAAAGGTAAAGCGGTTGGAATAATTCATATTTACGGCGATGAACTATTCAAATTCGGCGAAGTGGTAACCGAAGTTTCTAGTTATCTAGTTCCTAATTTCGGTCCTGTTACCGCGCAATTTACTTCGAAATATCGTTCGGCGACGTTGTCGCAGCAGCAAAATAGTAACGACGCGTCGTATTCCGACGTTACGGTTTGCGCTAAAACTGAAACTAACAGTTCCGAGTCGAATACCCGCGATAATACTAATTTCGTATCCGTCGGGAATACGGTCGTCGCACAAATGTCGACTATGCAACTAAACGAAGAAAATGATAAAAGCGAAGCCGACGATAAACGTATGGATATGGACACTTTGTTGGAGTATTGCTTTGTTAAAGCGTTGAAAACGACCGTTCGACATGTTAAACTTCCGCTGATTATCAGCACTTTTTACAAGATGCACGTGATACCGGCTTGTCCGGCTGATTACGAATTGAATGTTAAAAAATCTAGTTACAAAAAAATTTCGAAATTTATTCAAACTATGTCGGACAAAGGAATAATTGACGTGACCGATGTTAGCGCAGGTGTTCAAAGTATCGCGACAATTCGTTATTCTCACGAAATTTTACACGATTTTAAAGACGCTTACGGAAACGGTGGAGTATCGTCTTCGAATAACGACAAAAAAGTTACGGTGCCGCAATCGGCTTCTAACTCTGCCCCGTTGGTAAACGAGATGTATACAGTTACTCACGCAGTTTTGCCGATATTCCAAGAATTTTTAATAAAGTCAGTGAAAATGTTCTTTTCCGTATAAATTATATATATAATCGATCACGACAGTGCAAAGAATTTCGAAAATAATTCTTTTTTTTTGTGGGGATACATTAAGCCAAACATGTTCACGAGATCTGAAAGACTTGAAAACTCCGATTTCTGAAAAAATTTCAAAAATCGAAAAGTCTACGAAAATTTTATAAACACTGAATGAATTTATTGTTGCAAATGACGGTAATCTGAATGATATTGTGTTCGACAAATGATAATCTCTTGTTTTCCCACTTTTAAAAATAAAATTTCATTAAAAAATTTAGGTCGAGTAGTTTTTGAGTTCTTCAAAACACAACAAAACCGCCAGTTTTCTCTAGGTCACCCTATATTATATATATATGTGTATGTGTGTGTTTGTGTGTGCCGCGTAATAATTTTTTCCTTGAAAGAAGTTTTATTCTGTTAATTTTAAAACTAATACGAACTTCGATATGTTTTTATGAATAAGATTTTTTTTTCGAAATATTTAACAGGTTTTCTAGATTCAAATTTTCCCGAGGTATAAAAGTCATTAACATTCGAAAACTAAAGAATTTTATAGGTTTTTTCGTTTTTCTTTCCTCGCTTGTTATTATTAAATAGCGTCTACAGTTTATATATATATATATCGAAAATGACGCTTGATAATATTTGTTTTCCAAAAAGTATTTCTGTAGAAGCTTCCTTGATGTTTAATATAATAAATTTTATACCGTATCATTACATATTTATTATTTTTTTAAAATTAATTGTGATACGGCATAAAACTCTTTTTTTTTTTTTATTTTGTTAAATAAAATATTTGTTTTATTTCAGGAAGGGAAAATCTGTGACAATATCGGATGCTCGGAAATATGTCACCGAATATATTAAAAAGAAGAATTTACGTGATACTACAAATGCGTACGTTATTTTCTATTTATTCCGTACAATTTTTCGAATGATTATTTTGTTTTTTATTTTATTGTTAAACATTTTCCACATTTTTTTTGTGTGTGTGTGTTAAGGGGCAGAGTAACTGAAATAATTTAGCTGCTATATTTCGAAGCATTAAGCGAAAAAAACAATATGGAAAAGTTATTTACACCACCGTATGTATCCGTCCATACATAAGACGGAAAGTGATGATTATAGTAAAGAAGATTACACGATTCAAAGTAGTTTCTAATTTAATCGTTGTTGTACTTTTGCAGTGCAGCGTGTAAGATCTTATTAGAATAGAATTTAGGACTAGGTAATTCAAATTGTTGAATATTGGGTGAAGAAGAGAATATGAAGTTGACCTTCACGAAAAAAAAAAAGTGATCGATTTTTAACATTTAAATTTTTATTAACTTCGTGTGTTATAAAATAACTTGACCCAAAGAACGCGGGCAGTTTTGTTGTTTTTTTGAATAACACAATATTTTTAAAATAATAAAACGAGAGATTAGCTTATCATTTAAGGAATACAATATCGTTCAGATGACCGCCATTTGCAACAATGTTTCATTCAGTCTTTACAAAATTTCGCTGAATTTTTGAATTTTTTCAGAAATCGGAGTTTTCAGGTGTTCCAGGTCTCGTGGATGTATTTCGTAGGCTCTTAAGTTATCCCCCACAAGAAAAAAACACGTAACTTTGAATTCTTTTCGAAACTCTGCATTGTCGTGATCGATTCACGCCGAAAATAACGTTCCACCAAAAACGCGTGCTCTTTCTCGTTATAGAATACCATGAAATTGGACAAAAACGAATCTCTCGTGTGTACACTAAACGTGGAGTATGCGATTTCGTAGCAGTTTTATCACATGCGCTATTCAAAAAACAATCTATCTTCTTTGAGTCACCCTATATGTATCTTCCACGTAGCTTATGCTAAATTAGTCCACCGGCCGATTTGAAATTTATTATTTGACTAGTAAACAAGTTTTCTCCTTCTCGTTCAGTATTTTACTTCAAATTTATTTATTTTTTTAATAAAAACTTTCAAAATATTATTTCGACCGATAATTTCGAGTTTCAACCTCATTGGCGACGAGAATTTTTAATGATAAAACAAAAACACGGCTCTTATAGCTTACTTAGTTGTTCATTATCCCAGGAAAGGAAATTATAAATGCTCCATTGGTTGGTCCTCTTTGAATTGTCGGATTGACGGAGACCGTTTAAATGATTAATATTATATATATATATATATATATATATATATATATATATATATATATATATATATATATATAACCCTTTTTTTAATGAATCGATTTAATTTAATCACATTCAGGAGTTTAATAAAATTGGATGATACTTTGAAGAACATATTAGGCTGCGGCGACAAAAATATGTACACATGGGGTGATGTAATTAAAGGCGTCTTGGAGAAAATGGGACATTCTTATAAAGTTTCTACAACTGAAAATTTGGATCTTTTGCCAGCTAAACAACGAAAAGGCAAACTGCCACTTATCGATATACGTGTAGTAAGAAAATCCGGAAATAAAAAAGTTAGTTTTTTCAATTGTTTTAGATATATATCATACATACGCATGTATATATATATATATATATATATATCATTTTTTTAAATTTCCTGATTAGCGGACAATTTACACTTTTCCATTTTTATTTTTGGATATAATGATCTAATATAGGTTCTAATAATTGTCGGATATTCAACCGATTCTACATTTTATATTTCGAATGAATTATTAACGGTTATTGTTTAATTAATCGGCAGATTTGTTCTTCTACGTTTTAAAAATGCCTAATTAGTCGGACAAGATGAAATTATTGAAAATTAAAACCTAACATGTAACATAATTTCGTTTGATTACTCGTCATTATCTGAATCGCATCGTCTCTAGTAGTAGTGACACCGTGACACGGAAATGCAGTTCTTAGGAAGTAATTCCTGTCACTTTTTTTATTCCTTTCTTTCGCTAATCCTCTTCGTAAACTTGGTTAATCCATCTGACCTTCTGAAAGTACCCAACCGATTTCGTCCAATAAAAATACGATTTGTTTACGTCTTAAAAAAATAATTGCGGTTATTAAAATGAAATAAATCGTCGTAAAGATTAGACGAAGAAAACAATTCGTCAAAAATTTAACACTTCGGTGCCAAACTACATTTTGAATCTTCGTAGTAACAAATGGTACATATAGTTAATTTCATTTCTCACTGACACTTCTAACTTTGTTACTCTTTAGATTAAAAGTTAAATTTTTGTTTAATAACGAATTGTTTTGTATAGTTTATTTGTGGTATAAAAAAAAAGTGTTAGTTATATATGACTGACGCTTTTATGTAAGATTTTTTCGGTTTCTAATTAACGTAAAATAATTTTGAGTACGTGGAATGATTAATATAATGGTACTGAATAATGAAAGTCGCAGATAAAAACGTCATACTTTCAATATAAACGTATGTTTGATAACAGACAACGTGTCAGTCATTGACGTTTTTTTTTTGAAGTTTTATTACGTTTCTACAAGAAGTAAAAAAATTTCTCGTTAACAACGGTGGTTGGAAAGTAATGTTTATTAACAATTTTAGATCTATCGATGAGTGTTTCTTTTTTTAAATATAAAACTATTTTACTTGTAATTACGGTAATGATAATTATTTCTGTCGTTCGTATTTGATCCGGTAGGTAACAACTGTAGACAATTTAGAATTGTATAACGTGAGCGTAAACGATTTTTATCATAACTGTCAAATTGGGGCCGCTGCTAGTGCTACTGTAAATCATCCGCCGAATTTAAAAGGAGCTCAAGTTCAAATTCAAGGCAGTCAAGTGGCTTTTGTGAAAAAATTATTAAGCGGTAAGTAATAATCGTATCGTGTAAACCGTAATTTAATATAAATGCTCTTTTCCGGCATATTGAAAGTACAGTGAAACCTCTGTATAACGAGACAATGTCCGTTATAGAAAGGTTTTAAAAAAATTTGCAGTGCATACAATTATGTTGCAAGTTGGTATATAATGAGGGTATGAATAAGGAAAATGTTACTTGAAAATCTACTAAAAATAAATCATAATATACACAACTTTTTTATTTTTAAGCTTATATATATTTATTACGTATTTATGTACATAGTGCATGTAGAATACCTATATTTAATTTTTTAAAAAATAATTATTATTTTTTTTAATTTGGTGTGATCAGCTCACATGTCATGGAAATCCCTCGTTCGTCACCATTTCGTGAATAAAATTCACGAAGTCGAGTAAGTTCCAGCAGCACTTCAGAGTAAATTCCCAACTTGAAGAGCTGTTCTTCTTCGACAGATGTGGTTCATCGTCGTCTATGGAAATTGTTTTTTTTTTTCGATCACGTTCAAAATTTCAGCTAAGGCATTTATACGAGGTGCCATTTATGCATAAAACACGACAGTAAACTGATTGTAAACGAACAGTAAACCGATTGCAAATACATCCAGGTAGAAAGTAAGACAATAATCGGCGTTTGCACTCTGCTCTGCTGTATTGACAAATTAAACAAAAGAGAATCCAAAAACACAAGTATGAACTGTGAATTCAGAATCAGCTAATTTTTAGTCGGACTCCAACTTTCTATTGTTCATATGTACACACGCGCGCGCTTATTATTAACTCTGCTGGGCTTCGACAAATTTATGATCATTTTTAGTCACGAATAAGTCACATGTTTGTCCGTTAAAGAATTATGGGAATCGAAATTATTGTCCGCATCTGTTATATATCCGTTATAAATGATTAAGAATGCATTGCTATTCGCACTCTCTACAATTGGACCTGAAAAATATGTGCGTTAAGAGTGGTTTCACTGTATTATGAAGCTAACGACGTCATGGTTCCGAATATATATATTTATAATAAATAAAAATAAAATATTCTGAATTCGTTATAATAACGTCGATATAAAATACGAATTACATTATAATATATATGCTTCCAATAAATATGATATACATACGTAGGAGATGTGATAAAAATTCTGCTATTTGTTAAAAATATAACTGATGCTAATGAAGTGAATTTATTTTTAATAATATAACAGCGTTTCTGTTGTATCAATATTTTAGAACGGAAAAATTAATTAAACTTAAACGTCATGTTGCTACAGAGTTCAATATTCTCACATAGTAAACTGTCATTTTTTTTTTCACTTTGTGACGTTTCGAAAAACAATTATGATTTTTATTTTCGAACAAGTCAAATTAAAAATTAAACCCGTTTTCTTCTTCATCTTTGTTAACATGCCGTGTACTGCCGCGCCTAGGAACGAACACGGTTTATACCGGGAAAAATTCTGAACGTATAAAAAATAATGTTTGTTACTAATTAAATTATTGAAAACAGCATCGTGTAAAAAATTAATAACTACTACCGGTAATAAGAATAATGTAACAGATTAATTATTCGATATAATTTTATTACTTTTATCGGTCGAAAAAACAGCTATGGTATAATATAACCGTGTATTAATTTTTGTTGGCCAAGTTCTGTTATATTTTTTCCGATAAAGTTTATTTATTTTTTTATTCCGTTCTTAAAATAGTTTTATTTTTCAATAATTATATAGATTATAACTGCTTTCATGTTTAAATACAAAAATTAAAATTTTTATATACATATATTTTTTTTTATTCCCATACGCTTTTAATGTTTGCGTCAATTCCAATTTAAATTTATATATTCGTGCATTATACAGCTTTCTAGTTTTATTTACCGTAGCCTTAATCTATCTTTTACTTTTACCAGTTTAAACTTTTATAATACTTTTATAAGTAAGCGCATTTTTGTCGTGTTCTTTTAGGTAGGTTTTTTTTTATTATTATTTTTTAAATAAATTATATTTTAATATGGCATCGTTGTTTCAAATCGCACGCGTGCCAGTTTTATTCACAACTGCGATCGACAGATATAATCTGTTTGTTAATACCGTCAGATTAAGGAGCAGTTGTTACGTTAATTTTTTTTAGGTAGTTTTAATTTTAACAGCCGATCGAAAAAGCGATGATTTGATTTATTAAAAGTTTTTCGATATTCTAATAATAAATATAAATTATTCGGTTTTCAGAGAAATATCAGATACCGGCTAAGTACGTAAGAGAAGTAGACACGGGAGTTAAACAGAAGAAATAATTCATTTTCTTTAAATAAGCATACAAAGTTAGACGAAGCTATATATATATATATATATATATATATATATATATATAATAATTATTATTATTATTATTCGATAAATGTTTGAGCGTATATACCTTAATGTAGAAATTTCATGAATTTTGGTTGTTGTTCTCATGTTTCAAATTTCCATAAATTTTAATACAATGATTATAAATAAGTTTAATTTCGATACTTTATACTATGATACCGTTTTTTGTGTTTTTTTTTTAATATATATATATTCGGAGCCCTTTCAAATAGAATTTAAAATTTATATATGCAAGCAGGTTGGGTGATTTCTCGAAATTTTATATCATTAAAAAATTCATTATATATATTATACGTTGCATGCCTTAAAAATACACGATTTTTCAATAGAACTGATTTGTTATGTACAATACTAACTCTTATATTATATTATAATATATATACGTGTGTGTGTGTGTGTGTGTGTATCTGGAATAACTAACAATATTTCAGATGCTACCATAAAAGTTATGATACTCAGGAATTGAGTAATCGAGTATCATATATATATATATATATATATATATATATATATATATATATATATATATATATATATATGCGTTCAATCCTTACTTTCTTCATAACAAATAATACTTTCTACATAAGCATCTGAAATACACCAGATTATTCTTTGGTTGTGCCTTATATTCTCCAATAACATGTAATCAACGTCGTACGAGTTTATTGTTTAGTTTATATTGAACGCATATAAAGAAGAATATGACGTCGTGTATATTAAAATTTGATCTATTTAAAAACGAACTAAATTAATGTTTTTTCATAAATCGTACGATCTTGGTAGCCAATTCATGTTATCAACGGGAGAGATAACTCTACCCTTAAACGGTTAATGCGGAATATCTGTGTGGTATGTAGTGCCATCGAAGGACTAATTATTTAAAAAATGAGAATTTACGTAATATACGACACAATCGTATCTAAATTAACAAAGGATTAGAAAAAAAGAAAAACGAAAGAGTCTTTATCCAATGTTAAATATCTACAACTCACGTAATTTTTGTCTATAATAATGTACTATTGCGAGTCGTCCATGAAGGGTATTTAGCCATACGTTCAAATATGGTTAATGAAGATGAATACAAAACTACTCCACCAGGCGTTGGGTTTTTCTGATATTTCAATCGCCTTATATTACCCGGTAATATTTAGTAATTCTTTAGGGTGTTCGGATGAATACTATGTGTCAACCACCATAATTTATACATAAATTTCGATGTAACGGAGATTGGTTATTTTGTTATCAAACGAAGGATTTCATTTGGGGAATGTATTGTCAAATTTGGCGGTTTTTAATATCTTACATAAGGATAGGTTTTGGAATTTTTGTATATATACGTTGTTAGTACGGTATTTATATATATATATTTTTTTTTAATCGAATATTCTGTGTTTTGTTTTTTTGTTTTTTACGTGTTGATAGCGTTTCCAAGTCAATCGATTGTCTAGGTACAAACTATAATAAAAAATGTACTTTAAAAATTGATCGTGTAAAGTAAGGATGCAAATAATTGTGCAATAAATAAAAATAATATAAATACTTTTTCGTTTTTAATGGTATACGTCGTCGAATATGATATCAACGTAATATATATATTTAGAAAACATTACCCATACTTAATCTGAAATAGAGTGGTAAGACGAATTATTTACAATTGTTAATGAATTTACTCTGGCAGTATCAAGAACAAGAATTTGAAATAAAATAAAGCTATGAAGTTTATTTCTCACGCGATTATGTTACGTTATGTTCTTAGGCAGTTTAAGATAGTTTTTATGTTATGTATCTGAAAAGCTTCGTAATACAAAATATTTGAAATATATAGCGCTTTTAACTTTACACTTTTTTTTGTTACAAAACTTTTTGTTAAATGTTTTGATACGCGGAAAAGACAATCGTTTCGATAAACATTGTAATTATCGTTATTTTAGTTCGCAAGTTCATGGCAGCCATGTTTGCGTGATACTGCTGTGATGGCTACTGGAAATAGTATAGAAAAATCAACTAAAAATGTACAATCTTATATCGAAAGTAATTGGAGGTGGACAAAAAAAAAAAAAAAAAAGTAAAATAAAACCTAATGAGGTGAATCTGTGTATATCGATTTTACTAACAGAAAAGTCCAATATTATCCAATTATAATTAATTCGAGTAAAAATAATATAAAATATCTAAGTATGCAGCTGGATACAAAATTAAGTTGGTCCCCATTCGTATTAATAAAAGAATATAACAACTTAAGTTAAAAATCCTGCAGATGAAATGGCTTCTCGGAAGATAATGTTCTTTCGCTGAGCAATAAGCTATTAGTATATAATCAAATACTGAAACCAACATGGAGTTACGATTGTCAGCTATGGGTCTGTGCTAAATTAGCTAATATAAAAAAAAGTTCAGACGTTCCAAAGCAAAGTTCTTAGAATTATTACTAATGTCAAACAATACGAAAGGAACGATGATGTCCATCGAGGTCTACGTGTACCAGAAATATCATTGGTGATAAAGTAATTAGCAAGAAAGCGTGAATTAAAACTGCAGAATCGTACACATTCAGAGTCGAAGCAGCTTTCAATCCAGCAGGACGAATTGAGACGGTTGAAAATAACCAAACCTTATGAACTGAGCAAATAATAATATGTATATACAGGAATGTAGAAACGCCTGGAATATATATAATTCATATAATTAGTTTACAGTATTAGTGAATGTTCAAATATTGAACAGACGATAATAAAAACTACTTAGGGTTTTTTTTTTTTTCAAGTTAGTTTAGGAAAACATACGCTTTCAACAAAACGATATGACACCCAATTATATTGACTTTGCACCTACATAACGTCACAAATTATCTTCAACAAAAAAATAATTAAGGATAAACTCAGACGAAATAAGAAAATAATATTATAAGTGAAAAACAGCGAAAACACCCAAATTGTTCCGACGTTAATTGTTTACGAAAAAAAAAAAAAAAATGCGTATAACAATATAAAAGAATGAAAAAGTTGTGGTGTTTTAATCTTCGAATTGAATTTAGATGTAAGGTTTTTATTAGTAACGAAACATTTCCACAAAAAACTTTGCCGTATACATACATGATATACATAGGCGCGTACGATTCATTTTTTGCAGATAGAAATATATGCGTTTATCCTTTCGCTGATAAATACGCTCAATGAAAGACATAAGAAGACAATTACAATGATACATATACACAAACTCACGTCAATGTATTTGTCGCTCGTTCTGTTCGTTAATTTGAAACGATTTCGAACAATAAGTGTGTTTAAAATGCTTCAAAATTTAATAATTATAAATGGAACATAATAAATATAGATATGATATTTTAATAATTGAAAATACTTCATATTTTTCATTTGTAGAAATTAAAAATAATTTATTTAACGACATTACCATGTGCGATAAATGTTTGACTTTTACTTTCCGTAACCTAACGCGAATCCAGGTTTTTTTTCTACGACAACCTCTTCTAAGGTTTCACCTTTAAACTGTTTCCTCAGATAAGACTGCTCCGCAATGTACAGTTGATCGATAGGGATATTTAACGAAGTTTGAATCCAAGAAACGTCGTTATCGGAAAATATCGAAAATTTCTTATAATCTTGACATCCTAAATCCCAACTTTTTGTACCGTAAAGTTCGTAATGACCGTCGTCACGGTTACAAATTATCGGCGAACCTATTTTTGCCTAAAATGAACATTATTAAAAATTACAGATATATATTCATTTAAGAATAATCAATTTTAAATATTATTTCGTAATTTTTAATAAACCATAAATGGAATATGACCAAATAAACAAAATTTGACTATAGCACGAAACTCTGATAAATGAAATCTGTTCAAAATTGAAACTAGACGAAATTCGCGTATGAAATGAAGCAAAAAATTACAGAATAATCCCCTATTACTAGCCTGTAATATAAATATTTAGTAAAACACCAAGTCCGTTTACAGCCGTGGGTGGAATCACAAAAGCCCATTTAAAAAAAAAAATAATAATATCGGATATTGTCGAAGGAAATTACATGACGACTTTGAAATAGATTAACGATATGATTAAGCAGATGAAAAACGATAAAAAATAAAGAAACGCTTAATATTTTATCCATACTTGAAACAATGCATAGGGTGATTCGTAATAGAAGAAACTGTTGTATTTTAATTTTTCATTATAAACAACGTATTGTAGAATTTAAGGACTTACTTATTTAAGATAGTACTTACGTCGATATTATTATAATATTATATTATACATATATATATATTCACTTCATTTAATTAACTTACTACAACCGATTAGAATGTTTGGAAAAATATAATATGTTTTAAGATTAAATCTAATTTAAATTAGACCTAATTTCTTCATATTAACATTATGTGATAAATTAAAAGTACGTATTAAAATTTTACACAGCCTATATAGGCGTGCGTGAGTATGCCTGTAAAATTTTTTAATGAATTAGGAGACTTCTGCTCGACTAACTGTGCGAGGGGCGCGGTTACCGAATTATATATGAAAATTAATTTAACAATGAAATAAATAATTTATCAAACTAAAGCATAAAACAATTATTTCATCGAACGATTTTGTGTTAAAAAGAAAAAAGATAACGGTGTCATCCGTTGTTAAATCAAAGATATAGCCGGTATTATCGGTTAACATCGACCGGATCACAATTGTATATAAGCGTTTGTTTTGTGCATATACACGTACGTCGATATGTTAAATTTTTTACTATATACGTATGTTTCATCTTATTTCATTAATCGCGTTTTTCTATAAAATTTCAAGTCGTCATAAATTTTGTTAAACACAAATTATAAATAAATACTGTTACATAAGGAAACCGAAATAGAAAAACCACTCGGAAATTAAATTCAAGTACTGAGAGTAGATTATTAATTATTATCAAAACTTGTGAATCAAATCTTAGTTTCGTGATTTGTCTAAAATATCATACGCGATTTTGTCAATAAATAGATTATTAGCGAATCATAAAATTATGCGACATTTTAATTTCCTCGTAAATTGACTATCGAATAAATTAAATTTTTTCAAAAGGTATCTTTCATAAACTAATATATAAATAAAATTATTACTTCGACCAACTAAACTAATAAACCCCGTTAAATACAAAAGTATTAATATTCAATAAAATTATTAATATTCTATAAATTGTTAACCACTAAACGGGATTCAACCTTTAACACAAAATAGCATCTATTATTATAAAATAATAATAAATAAATAAATAAATATATATATAAAAAATG
Organism: Coronaproctus castanopsis; assembly: GCA_032883995.1. Lineage (NCBI taxonomy): Eukaryota > Metazoa > Arthropoda > Insecta > Hemiptera > Monophlebidae > Coronaproctus > Coronaproctus castanopsis. The sequence continues at coordinate 30,468,131 of CM065054.1, read as the reverse complement.
TATACTGAAACAATAAAGCTAAAATTAATGTTAATAATTGATAACAATAAGAAAAGTAATATATGAAATATTATACTTAATTTAAAAACAACTCGCGCATTTAGTTCAAGACTGAGATGCTTGTCAATATTATATATTGTCATCTACAATTATTTACACTAAATATTCATAATACGGTCGTTAGAAGTAATTAATCGTCAAATGTCATTAATGTGTTTAATAAATTATTTTTTAAACTTTTATTTATAATTTTTCTAATAATTTTATTTTTTTAGTTTTTCTTTCTATATGTGAAATATTGTAGTTTTTTTTTTTTTTAAATATTATTAATTTCGAGTTTAAATTCTTCACAATGTTTACTATATAATGATTTATTATCATTGTTTTTTCTACGAATTTAAATTTATATTAAATCTAAGTTCAAACAATTTACCTGTTTCTCCTACGTGTATTTTCTGATAATTATTGCAATTTAATTTATAAACGCCTGAATTTTTAAATATATTTCTACCTTTTATTGTATTATTATTAATAAATGTTAATGGTGGTTTATTAACTGGTACCTGGATATTGTATTGTTTAAATATATTTTATAAGTGTAACTTCCTATATAATTAACTGACCCTAGATCATTATTTTTTCTTTCTTTTCTGTATCTTTTGTATAATATTTCTTCCACATTTTTCAACTACGTTAGGTTATATTTATTATTAATTGCTATTTGTTTTGTATTATGTTCCTTTCTTGGTTTAATTTATCTGTATTTTTTTTTCATTTATAATATATACCTGACAAAGTCCGCTATCCGTTAAGGCTGAAACACAAGTAAATCCGTCTCCGAGGACAAAATACTTTCCTAAATAACTGTTCTTCAATCGATTTTCGCAATCTTTATACGGAAATATTTGAACCTTTATATTCTGCGATCCATCATCTGTAGATCATCGTATTTACATTAAGAACTTGACGTTAGATAACTTTCTTACACATTAACTTGACAACACGAGTACTATTGAAATCGGTTGTAAATTTTCCCAAATATAACTATATTTAATCGAATTATTGTTATAATTTGAATTCACGCTAAGAACTATCAACATGTCCATTTTCAGCAATAAAAAAAAAAGTAATTTTTTTAAATGATTCATAAACGAAGATCAATTAGGTCATCAGAAAATAAATGACCAGATGAGATCGCGTGATTGATTAACTAATTTATATTACACTTCAGAGACGTTTATTAACTTTTAATTCGCCAATTATATACAGTCACCTTACCAATAAAGCCGTCTTCCCCGAAATAAATTAAAATAACCGTTAAAAACGTGAATCTCAAAAAAAAAAAACCGGGCTACAAGATATGACACAATAGTCTACTGCATAAACTGCGAATTATATTGCCGTATCAGTACTATGATTTTTAAAAGAAAGACATTTTCAGATTAAATTAGAAGATACATATCTAACATGCATACTTCCGCAAGAAAGCGTGCTATGACCGTTCCGCTACTCAATAAAGCTTGCCTTTGCAGATGACACTGCTATACTTTGCGATAACCTTTACTCGGAGGAAGCTAATAAAAATCTTCAAGGTTCATTAACTGAAGTGGAACGAACAAGGGCGAATAAAAATCAATGAAAATCCGAAAGAGTAATTTTCATAAAAAGAAAAATTATACCCAAAGGCATTAGAGAATCAATCTAAAAGAAGTGCCGATAAGCGACGGTGCAAGATACTTTGGTAAGCACCTAGATAGCAAATTAACTTTGAAAAAACATATTCAAACTAAAATAAATTAATTAAACGCCAATTAATAGGCAGATATTCGAAGCTACATTTGGATAACAGAAACATCATATACAGATACTTTCTTCTGTCTGTAGATACAGGTGTTAAATGCGCGGTTGTAGTGCTAGAACAAATATAACACTAATGCCGCGATTCCAGAATAAAACTTTACGAACCGTCGCAAATGCGTCATGGTTTGTATCAAACAAAACTTTGCATCGTGACGTACGTGCTGCGCATGTTACTGATGCGATAAAACAGGAAACGATAAAACATGCAACGAAGTCACATGATCGTCCTAATTGGACAGTGGTCAATTTGTTGGATAACTCGTCAGAGCTACGACGATTGCAGAGGACGTCAAACTATTGCACTTGATAAACTAAATCCAATTTGTACATTCTAGGTCCCCTTCGATGGAAAGAGTGACGCTCAAATAACTGCAGATATCATACGTCGTACTACTGATAGCACAAGCTAGGTATAGGAGAAAGAAGGAAAGAATATAAAAATGATAAGCTATCGAATTAACGCTATTTACGAAGTATAAATCGGTACAGTTATTCATCACGAGTAGTGTATGTTCATTCAATTACATAATAAATGAGGCGTGTTTTTTTTTTAATCGAATGAAAATTTTTTAAATACGATTACTATTATATTTTCCCATAACGTAAATTTGTAATTATTAAATGAACTATTCCCCCTTCTTCTTCGGTGTATCAGTCCTTGGATTGCTTCGCCGTCGGTACGATATACTCTTCTATTTTTTTCTACTCTGGGCTGTTATTTTTAATTTAACTAACGTTTGTAAGCCCGTTTCTTATTTTATGGCTACCGCGTGTATTTAATCTTGGCCTTCCTTTTTTCCTTTTGCCTTGCACTTTTCCATCAAAGGCAACCGTGAACATACTTGAGTATCTTACGACATTAATATTAAAATTTAAAAAAAAAAAAAAAACTTTCGTTTCGAACATATTTACATAATCCATTATCGAGATAGAACATCAACTGACTGAATTACCGAAGAAACGTCTATTTTGAGCGACCGTGCTGTTTTTGAGACGATATCTGTAACTACTAATTACCATTACCCATTACATATTTGGTTATTGTAAAAACTTCGATGAACAATTACATTTTTAAGATTTACGTCAGAAAATGTGTTATAAACAAATAAGAGATCATTATTATCGAGATATTTACGATGTTTAAATTATAAGGCGATATAAAGTATTGCGCTAGGTAACGCTTTTAAATAATCTAATCTTAGCGTTTCTAATTAAAACCATATCGTTATAGTCGCAGTTATGATACAGCTGCGTGTATTCTTCAAACACCTGTAGACCATATTTCAACTTGGGCTCATACATACCTGGAAAATTAAATTAAACGACAGCAAGTCAGTACGAGTAGACTTTTCTCTCCGACACCACGGTTACATATTCCAACTTATTTAGATGGTAAACCGGTTTCAGTTTCTAACTCTGCTCGCTACTTAGGTCTGCATCTTGATTGTATAAGGTCAATTGGCACGAGCATATTAGAAGAAAACGGAAAATGTTGGACCTTCTGCTCTCCAATCCTTCAGCCTCATTCTGAACTTAGTCTCGAAAGCAAGAGGCTCATCTATACTTCAATTTTCCGACCAGCATGGAGCTATGGTGCAGAGGTCTGGGGAACCGCAGCCAAATCCAATCTCGACTTTGTCGAAAGTTTCAGGAATACGGCAAAACAATATTACTTCTTTTCTAACACACTACTTAATATCTTACAACGTCGGAACATTGTTCTTTTGATTTCTTCTCAACTATTCTAATCATTCAATCGTGCGCTGAATTTCGAGCGTCGTGATCCAATTTATGACTTTAAAGAATTCGTATATCAATTCTCGATAAGTATTTAAATGTACTAGAATATATTATTTCATCATAAATGTATTTTCTTGTATTTGTGTTATTAATACGTCATCGAAGTCGTCTCAAATTTTTAACAACAACACTTTTGTCTATGATTACAGTTTGTAATTTTTAATATTTTCAAAAATTCTCGGAGAGAATATCAGATAATAACTCGTTACTTTCATACAATAATTAACCATGATGCTAAATATTTAAAAAATAACATACTGAAGCTGGCGGAGGAGGAGGAAACGTAACATTCGCCCGGATACACTTTCTGTTGGTAGGATGGTAAACAAATTTTGTGGATAAACTGACTGAATGTAATTGGTTGTTTCAAAAATATAAGAGCGACGTCTTTCCTATAAGACCGAGTATCGTACTGAGGATGCCGGGATATTGCAGCAGCTTTAATAACGTAAATGTTCGACAGCGTTGATCCAACTTGAATTTCCAAGTCTTGCGAACTGATACTATATTTAAAAAAAAAAAAAAAAGTATATACTTATAATTTTATTTGATTATTGTTACTTTTCTATCAAAATACATACGATATATAGACGATTTATCAATTTATTATTCAGTTTTGGCGTTACCCGTTGTTGCATTTACTAGTTATCTGGGTTTATATTAAACACTTTTTTTACTACTTTATAAAACTACTATTATACTTAACTTTACATACGAAAACAAAGAGTTACGCTTATATATAAATAATCCAACGTATTCGTATCGTGATATAAATAACGTAAATTGAAATTAAAGAAATTTTCGCCATGTTCGCGTACATTCTTAAAGTAATTTCAATCATGAATTCATTCGTATTAAATCAAGAATTTAATTCTAAGCTTTTTATATATAATTAAAAATGTTATAATTATACGCGCCACGGTGACATAGTTGCAGCGGCGTTTGACTATCAAAAGTTGGTCCCGTTTCGCGTATAAAAAGTGTTTCATCATGATTTAATTATTAATTATCACGGGCAAATCAATGACACATAACTCCGTATAACATTATATGCGCGCGCATCTGTTTCATATAATTAGCGCCTCGAACGGTAGCCCATTTTTATAGGCAAAAATAGCATACGATGGGCTAGTCACGATCTTTAGCAAACGAGCAATACGACGATGATAATGGTGCTGAATTTTTCGTACGATTACAGTATTCAGATAACTAAAAAACATTTACAACTCTATTATGAAGCGACGCAAAATATTAAAAGTTTAAACTTTCTGCAAGCCTATTAATCATAAATCATAAATATTTAGGTTTGATTCATGATTATAAACTAACTTTTATTCCTCATATAAAATAGAGAATTAAAAAGTGTGATTCTATATATATCACAAACCCGAAAGATTGCAGCCAAATACTTTTGAATTGAAACATAGTGAGTCATTTTGTATGGGGACTTATTCGGTCACTTTACGCATGTGACTCTCGTGTCTATGTTAATAAAGGAATTTTGTGCTCCATCGATAAGTACCAGAGGAAGTTTCTTATTAGCATGTTTACACCAAACCTGTCCCACTACTGCTGCTAATGTTATATCTAATATCACGCCTGTTTTGTCATTAGCGTATCACCTAGGAATTTAGAGTTGTTAGAGACGCTACTAGTGTTAAGAATTTCCAGTTCATTAATATTGATCTGCTTACCTTGGAATCGTTTCCTAATGTTATTATTTTAAAAAAGATATCCATTCCGTACTTATTGATGCTTGACAAGCTAGGTGGAACAGTTGTTCGCCTGGAAGGAAAACCTTTGTATTTTTCCCGAAAATCTCGAAACGTTGTAAAAGTTAACAATATAATAATACTCGAGTGCTCTATGGGTTAGTTCCTATCTTCATAGGTTTCAGCTCCCTGTGATCCAGGGTGTACCTTTTGAATTTTCACTCCTCCGGTACTGCTGATGATATCGAGCAATTAATGTTTGATCGTCCTTTGTTTTATGATCTTAGAGCTGAATTTAAAGAACACAGAAGACAGTCTCTTGTCTTATAAATTTTTAATAATTAATTGTTTCAATTTTTAATGTTTTATAATATTAATTCAACCGTGAGACCGCAGCTTTTGTTCGTGGTAGTTGCCTCCGTCCACTTTTATCATTATTACCTTATTGTCTACAATTATTATTATTATCACTGTTTTTCTTATTCTCTAATGTAGATACTCTTTTTTTAATTGTATACTTAATTGGCCCTTTCTCTATTATCATTTTTAAAAATATTTTTATGTCTATCATGCAGTTGCACTACTTGGTTTATTTTGCTTTATGTTTCATTTCTTGTTTTATGTTTATATTTTATAACTTCGGTATAGTACTTTTTTTTTCACTATACTATCATAAATAATTTTTTAGTTTTTTCTTGTCTTTATCATTATCTTAAATTTTAATTCGTTTTTTTTTTTTTTTTATTATTTACATATTCACACAAACTCTTTTTACACGCATTCTTAATGAACTAGGGTACTATGTTTTTCACCCCTTATTCTATCCTATTTTTCAGCCTCAAATTGCAGGGAAGCTACACACACCTATTTATCCTTTATATTATATTAGATATTTTATTCAGTTTCAGCTACACTACACGCAATTATTCATTAAGCACACTAGTTCCCTGCATCACTGTACATACAAAATTTTTCAATAAACGAATAAGTTCGGATTGGAGAACTTAGAAAAAAAAAGTTACTAATTACTAATACAAAACATAAATCAAAAGTAAATCATAAATGATAACGAAAAAATAAAACAATGAATAACGAACATTGAATGTGTTTGATTAGAAGAATGAATGACGGTTTCGTTAAAAGTTAACCTTGTGTTGAACATATGTAATAATAGTTCAACAGATTTTCCATAATAAAATATTTCTTAATATATTTCGCTGAAATTACGTTAAATGTTAAAAAAAGCCTATACAAGTAGATAAAATTTAAAACCAATTATATTTTACGCTTGAATTTTTTCTTAATGAATGACAGACTATGTTATAAGTAATATTCACAATACAGTTCAATGATTCCATCTCATTTATACAATATACTTACTAATCTAAACAATGAGCCGAAGTCAATATTGCGTTTTCGGCTACAATAACACCGTCGCACAAAGATGTTTTATTGTTTGCAAAAATAATCGAAGAATACCAAGGTACACCAACTTCACTATTGTAAATCTGAAAATAAACAGTCGAATTTAAATGTTTAATATCAAATGTAATTTTCTAACCATACAGACTACATTTAGTCTGAAACGAGGAATTATTTCGAAATGAAAACGTTTAACAACAAAAACCAAACAGTTAAGATTAGCGATAACACATTTTAGGGTATTTTAAATGTTTATTATTGCAATCGCGTTAAAATTCTATTTCTATTTTTATAAAACGTATTAAGAAAAAAACAGTAATCACGACTATTACATAAAATATCGTTAGAAGGAAAAATGTGTGTTTTTTTTTAGAAATCATTTTGGATGTGTAAATAAATATATAAATAACGATCAAAAAGTTTAAAGATTTCAAATCTATATATTTTCAAATTACACTCGATTAATAATTTCACGTATACGTAATAAATCACACACGTACAAAGGCACACTGTAGAATGATTTATGAGGTGGTAATTCAACTAAGTACACACCGATTTCAGTGGTCTGCACATTACAAAAAAAAAAAAAAACTAATTAAATTTAAATGCATAATAATAATAGAAACGTAACATTAGTTTTGTAATTAGCATAAATTAGATGAGCGTACAAATTGTATCTAAAAAGAAGAATTTAACTATGTAATATTGTAAACAAATTTTAGCAAAAAACAAAATACATTACAAAACCAGATTACATTTTCGAAGATTATTTAATACGCCATCGACAATTGTAGATACATATTCAACACCGCAAGAGTCCATTAACCGTTTCCAGACGATTGAATTCTTACAGGTACACAATTTTCGACGCTTAACGTCACAAAATTAATTTTGAAAATTTTAAAGATATTTTAAATGGAACAATAATTCCGTAACATCGTTCATGAGAATGCCTATATTTATTTACAGCGGTAATTTTTTTGTTAATCGTTTATTTTAATAGACGTTAATTTATAACATTTTAACTTCATTTTATTCGGTAAAAAAAATACAAGTACACGCTGATGAACAATTTCGAAGTCATTGCGAGCATGTTATCGGCCACCAATTCTTTAAGGCGATTTTCTAAAGAACTTGATTATTCATATTTAGTATTCGTCGACTTATTACTCTACTATATTCAATTCATTACTAATGACATATTTATGACGTTCGGTAACATTAACAATAATTTTTGCTTATCTTTCATTCAAAATATTTATCATTCCAATTCTAAAAAAAAAAAAAAATGTTAAAATATACGCAAAACGTAAAACATTATTAAATTTCGATAAAAATAAATTAACATTATAATAACTGTAATAAAAATTACAAAATTAATATATTTATTTTCGGGATACAGTGCTCTTCTGATTATAATTCGAGATAATTATGTGTTTCAAAAGTAGCGATTTTCTTCTCCTTAATGATTTTTTTATCGACCAAAATAACAACAGCACGACATAACTAGCAAAAATAACATACAATTTTAATATGTAAAAATATAACCTTAATTAGAGCGTAAGATTTTTGTTTTTAAAGTTTGAAATATCCGATGAACCCTATTCATACCTGTATATTTATATCATCGATATTTACTATATTACACTGTTCGATAAACTACAATTTAAATAAATAAACGAATATTAACTTACATTATATTGTCCACATTGAGAAAACGAATCATCCGATTTAATAGACGGCAGGATATCATGACGAATAGGAGGTACAAGTATCGATAATGACGGTAATAGAGATTGTTGCACATCCGAAGATGGGATTAATGATGGCTGATGTTGAACAATAATACGTTCTGTAACATCAATTGGTTGTCTTGAAGTGTATTCTGACGATCTAACGAATTGATCAGATGATAAAATAGAAGGTTGCTGCGTTGATATTGTAATATAAGGCGAAATACTGGGTGATGCGCCTATCAGCGTTGGTGGATTTATTTTTGCAGGTAAATCGAAATTATATACATGATTTTCAGTTTCTGCATTGCCGAAAAGTGGAGTCTGAATCGATTCTGATACCTGGTATACGGTAATTGGTTGTTCAGTAACTGGTTTCACATGATCGGCGACACTCGGCACTACATAATGATTATTCGTGTCCAATACAACGTGGGTGTTCGAAACGACGTGATCTTGGTATAATTTCGTAACGAATGAAGATGGTTTCGATGTAAAACCACCTATTGGTTTTTTAATTGTAAACGGTTTAATCGATGATTCCGTAACAACAATATGTTCTTCAACAGGAACGGGTTTATCATCTTCATGATCGTGATTGTGTGAATGATCATGATCTGGCCATGGATCTTTATAATCGGGGTCACGACAACATTTTCCAATAATGCCTGTAGCAGAATCTAAACAATCCTGTATATACGGAAAAGTAAATCGATTAAAATAGGCGAGTGTTCGAATCTAGCGTTAACTGTACGAATTTTGAATGTTCTAAATTCTAACTGGAGAGGATGAACTCACTCGTGTCCATCGAATTACGACGTTTCGAATGAATGACAGAAATTATTAAATGTCTAATTAACATTCTGTACTTAAAATCATTTTAAGAGATATGGATTTAAGCTCGCGTTGTAAACGTGATAAATACAAAGTTGATTAAAGCGTATGAAATATTATTTCAAAATCGGTTTTTATAATTCGTAATTTTATGATTAGCACGGTAGAATTATCTATCGAGCTTAACATGAGATTTCGCCTATGAATTATGTCTGTTTTTCTAAAAATGAATCAGCTAATTAAACATTATAATTTCTTCTTCAGATATATTAAAACGAAAATTTTTTCATGATGTTAAATATTGAATATTTAGTTAATTTAACCCGTACAAAATTAATGCGCGTTAAACTATTTTTAAACACAAATTATAACTGTGATGCCGGATTAATATAATTTTCTTATTAGTAAATACATCTAGATCAGGATGATTAAATTATCTAGTGCGAGCATGAAATTAAAATCGCATGTATTATATATAATACATGAACGGTTATTTAGTGTATTTACGGTTAATGGAACTCTTCTTTCAAGTAGATCCTTAGTTAAAACCACAGGAATAGCTGTCATAACTCCATCTATGGTACAATAGTGTTCTGGTACGCATTTTAAAGCAGCTGGACATCCAGGATAAGGCGTAGTGTTCAAAGGTCCAGTATAAGGAACTATCGATGGTTCTAAAACAAAATGTAATTGTTTTAAAGATTAAATATAGACTTTTCATTTTTTAATCGGCTCATTCTTAAAAAATATTATTTGAATATTTATTTCAACAACTTAAATGTTACAATTAATTTTAACTGATATCATCGATAAAAATGTAAATGCTACTTTTAACGATAATATTATATGTAAATTAAACTGATCAAATAAATACTGAAAAAGATATCACTAGTACGAAATTCATACTTTATTATTACTATCATTAGTATTCTTGTTCAATTTCACGAAATAAAACGCATTTTTTTAAAATTTTTTATTCCTCTATTAACACTTTATTTTCTTCAGAACTCTACCAAGTGATCGGCAAATTTGTACAAGAAAATTATAATACAAAATCAATTACAGAAAAAATTATAACCTGGTTTTAATGTCGGTACAACCGGTAAAATATCCTTCGAATGTACTAGAACATTATATGATGAACCTGATGGAATTACGACAGGTGTTGCAACTGAAGAAACAGCATCTTCAGAAGGAAAACTTTGCGGTATTCTAACATTGAATGATGTGTCAGTTATAATTACTTTACAGCACGTTTCAGATACAACAGAACAATATTTCTGAAAATGTAACTGTTGTTTAATGTATATAGAAAATTTCTATAAAAACATATTCAATATAATAAAGAACAGGTATGCCGTGAATTTATTAGTAATTCACTTTATAATTTTTTACATTTCGAGAAATGTAAAAAGCATATAATAAAACTGAAATTAAAAAAAAAAACAAAAACGGAAATTATGCAAAAACATATTATTAACGTGCATTTACTTTATAAACGTAATAATCTTCGTAAAATGCATCACGATGAATGCACAAATGTTAAAAAAACAAAAAAAAACCTATCATGTAAATGTGGTCATATTACTCGCATAAATTAAAATATTTTAAGTGCGACAATTTGCTAAATATATGACTTGACAAATAGTAATATCGCTTATGCATTACATGTTTATAAAATAAGCATAAAAATAAAATTTAAATTTTTTAAATTCAGTAATAAGCATTAAAAAAAAAAATAAAAAAAATTATTTCTTCATACAACTGAATTAGAAAATACAAAAAATTGCCGTCTAAATAAAACTGGCATCACAAGCAACATGAAAATTTCATGCAGCTACAATTATAGAAAATTAAACTTATTTCATAAATTAGAAATTTTAATTTTAAAATTAAATATCAATTTAAAAGAAAAATATTTTTATAATCTACATACTATTAATAATATCAGTTCAGATCGGTTAAAATATTTGAATTTTTTTTAATCAATGTACCAAGCGCACGTGTTTGTAATATAAATTACTTTTTAATTTATAAATCGATACGTAAGTAATTAAGTATAGTCCAATATTTATGTATAAACATAAAATATATTCATGTATAAATTAATGCTTTCACAATAATTATTTCATAATTTAATATCTGTAAACATTTTAATTTATTAACAACAACACCCGTAGACATTAAATTACTGAACTGGTTGTATCTACGCAAATGACTGGCAATCAGTATAAAATTGAAAAATCAAAAATCATTGTGCGCTGTGTGAGATTGAAGTGCAGTTTGTTGATATTATTATTTTGCGTAGTTATTAACTTTTCGTAACTTATTTTAACAACTGTAGTTAAATTAATATTGTTTCTTAATTTGTAAGCAAAATCATCATGGTTTACCACGTACATGATTTGTCTGATTTAGAATTGAAGTTGGCGTCGGCTTCTACAAAACTGGTTGTTATCGACTTTTTTGCTACTTGGTGCGGTCCGTGTAAAACAATTGCTCCCAAGTTGGAAGAACTTGAACAAGAATTAATTGACGTGGTTTTTTTAAAAGTAGATGTTGATGAATGCAACGATTTAGCTGAGAAATATAACGTGAATGCGATGCCAACATTTGTTTTTTTAAAAGATAACAAAATGTTGCATTCTTTTGCTGGAGCAAATGTAGAAAAATTGAAGGAATATTTGAACAAATTCAAATAATGCAAGTAACATTTGTTTACGCGTTTTGAAAATTTAATAAGCGTTTCTATAAAATTAATTTGGTTGCCTTTTTATGAAAGTTTTCATAAAATTTGTAATGAAATATTTTTAAAATATATATTCATATGAATTCTTACTTTTTATTTGACATACATGCGTGAAGCTGAAAATTACCTTTATAATAATGTGCGTATCGAAAATATTTCAAACATAACTAAATTATTAATTATATACAAAATTACTATGAATTTTTCACCCAAAATGCTTTTATTATGTTAATTTTTGATAAACAAGAATGAATTATAATTATGTTATATAAAAAAAAAAACGAATGATTAGAAAGTATAACATGAAAGTAAAAACGTTATGTGTAACGTAGTGAAATGTAAAATTAATCATTTATTTAAAAAATAAACATATTGCAGGTTTTAATTGCTCTTAGATTAATACAGAACTCAATTTTTGTAAGTTGATAGTTTTTATGCGGAATAACTAAGACGATTTCTACTCAAATTTGCCATGTTTAAAAGTGAATTATTTACTTTTCCAATTTTTTATGGATCAGTATCAATGTTACACATTTATATCGTGCATATTTATAATGGTGCATGTATTTTAAGTTATACGTATCCGTTATTTTAATTTGGTTTAACATGCATTATAATATTTTTCATGCCACAGTTTTAAATGGTGTATCAGACTAAGGTTAATTCAAAAAAGACTCATTGGCACATAGCAATGTTATATCTATGTTAGGATTTTATCAGTTCTCTGTTTCTTATTTTTATTATTGAATCCTGCTAGATGTGTATTTTTTAAAATTGTAATGGTCTTATTTTATAGTTCGTATACCGAATATCGCGTGATAATCAATTATTAACAACTTACGTTATTACGAGGAGATGATATTGACAATGCATCCACTGTATTTTTGGAAACAACTAAATTCGTACAATGAGTTTTTGGAACGCATGCTTGGTCACTCGAGCAAACTCGAACCTCCGGAACGCAGTTGTAATCGGCACAATTTTGTTTCGGCTTATTCGAAGGAGGTTGATAGTTGAATACATCGTTAGTGGGAGTTAACTGATCAGAAGGAAGACCATTACCGTTGTCCGCTATCAAACTGAATGGAGAATCTTGTCTCAGCCACCAGTAGTCTTCAGATTTACCTTCTTCTGTAGATGGAATGGGTTGTCGATGAACTACTGGTTGAATTACGGGAGAAGGGTATGATCCGAATGATAATATATTGTTCTCTGGTGAAACGGTGGAAGTTAATTCACTTCTACGTCCATTAGACTGTGGTATAGGGCCGTATGTCAATACTGAACATATTGAAATCCATCCAATTAGAAAGCTTATGAAAAAGTGTTTTTCCATCTGTTTTTTTTTTTTTTTTTTTTTAAAGAAAAAATTTAAGTCAGTTTACGGCACTTTATTTTATAATAATAAAAATAATTGTTTTTAAATTACATATAAACTGCTTTAGTATATAACAAATCCGTATAATAAAATATTTAAATGACGAAATTCATTTTTAAGACATTTTGTTGTTTTAACATCGAATATATATTAGTGATGATTAAAAATCCTTAAATATTTCATTTTTTGGGAATCGAATAATGAACGAGATGTATATTCAAATTGATAACAAATTTCACATGTAATAATTTCGCATAGTTCAATTAGTTAGGTGTTGAAGATATTTAGTTACGGGAATTAGATACACGGTCTAGATTTAATTCTCGATTATAAACACTATAAATTCATCCTCTAATTGGTCTTCATAGTTAGGTAAACGAATTTACTGTATATTCAAGTTCCGAATTGTAAAACTATTTACACCAGACATGAAAAAAAAAATATATATATATTAAATATATGTTTGCAGGTTAATAATGATTAGGGGCGTTTTACATCATTTCGTATTATCAGACAACTTAAATACTGTAAGAACACTAAGCTGCTCCTAAATTTGGTTAACATAATCGTACCGAATTTTTTTTTTTTTTTTTTTTTTTTTTTTATTTAGGTAATAGAATAATTTTATTACATTCCAGTAAGATGTTTTAAAAATGCCGTTGATAAATTTAGTTGATATATAATTATACTGTAAAGTATTTGCTTAACCAGTATTGTAAAAAATCATCTGGCCCTTTTATTTCGTATGTACGCTAAAATTAAAGCAACTTTCGGGTAAATTTTATAGTACACAACTGTTTATACTACGGAATATTCTATGTATATACTTGGATTTTTACTTTCGTGGTACGTTTACAGATTTATAACGTGTTCTAAGCTAATATTTCTTAATTCCGCAAGTTGATTCCGTTCGATATGTTGGTGTATACATATGGATAAATGACTAACCTGGCGAGTTTTCATGTAAATAATTTAAGAAAATCAATTGCAACTCGTGCCAGACTATTATCGCCATTGTTTGGACGAAAATCGATTCGTAATCTAACGATAAAAAGACACAGATTTGCCAGTCAATTCTAGCTCCTGCGTGGTGATATGCTATAGAAATATATGGTGTTACATGTCAGACAAACTTACAAAAGATTATCAGCACTCCGCACCGTGCTACTATCTAATGTTTTTCAGTCAGCTGTAATAAACGACTAAAAATAATAAAATGGTGCTGTGATGTTCTTCCGATTACCTGAGCAGTTTTCGCTGTGTACTGTACGCTGGAGGAAGAACCTTTTTACCGTGAAAATCTAGCCTTCCGTTGGGTTAGGTTTTTTATTTATTTATTTTTTTTTTTTTTCTTTAATTTAGTTTTAAAGCAATATTGTTTGTTGTCAATTAGCGGGTACGACAATTAAAAAAAAATAAATAAATAAAAAATTCGTCTAAGCGCACATGGTATGTGCTGTGTATGTGAAAGACACGTATTTGATAAAACGTATTGTACTCTACATCAGTACGAAGAAACTAACGTTCAAAAAACTGATTAAATTTTAAAATTCTAAAATATACAACGAATGAATTTTATTCTATGGGTTAAGTAATAATAGTTCTGGTACTTCGACGTTTGATCGGATTAAAATTTGAATTTGTGATATTTGTACTAATATTCGTATAATATCGTATGTAAATCGCGATATCTGACGAATACAGAACATTTTATACGAAAAAGCGGTAAAATTTTCAAAATACTCGGTAAATATAAAACTCTCTTAATAAAAACAACGCGTATGTATTTTTACCTCGGCGGCGTTGTTAATTTTAAAGATGTGAAAAAGTTAACGTCGAAAATAGTTTACATTCCTCTAGGAGTACATAGTTATTAGACTTATATATGTAACACTGATTGATTTAATATGCATAAATATATTGGAAAATAGAAATCCATAAATATGATGATAAACGAGTGATGCGTTATATCTGTCTTAATTACAACACCATATGCGAATTAATTAGCATTTATATATGAATTATGTACATCTTCGTTTTATCAGTTGAATTTTGATTATATATCAAGACTGAGAAGTTTACCACGTCAATCAACTACCTATAAATGTTATAATATTTTACCGATTTTTCAAGTATGTAGGTTTTTAAAACTTTTATAAAATTAAAAAATAAGAATATTCAGATTTTCCCGTAACGTAAATTATGAAATACGTAAAATTCACATCGTTATTACACCGCGCTAAAATTGATCAGCAATTTAGATTTTGTAGGTGTACGTCATAAAAATAGTGCAACTCCCAAATTTCGAATATTGTTTAACGTGGAAAAAAATTAATTGTTCAAAGCATATTCATTCCTTGTAATTGTAATGTCTGCGATGTTTTCCCAGTTGACGATGATGATAGTGAATGTAGTCTAGAGATTCTAGATGTTAAGTAAATGTTTACCCTCCGGCAATTGCCGAACAACCGTTAATATTTGTTTATATAGAGTAGAAAAAAATTATTCACTCTATACAGCTGACCCATGAACTAACGAACACGTACAAGTATTGACACAATGTTAACTGAATCGGACGACTGTTGCGAAAAACTTTAAACGTAATATTTACAAAAGAGGGAAAACTACAAATAAATCTTTTGAAGAATGCATATACGTTCCATTACTTTCAATCTCAAACAGAAAGGACGATGATAAACAGAAACATTTAGTCCTGAAACTTTTAAGAAAAATATTTAATCAAACGGAGACGATTTGAAACTATGTGCCGTAGATTAAATAATGTTCGATGATAAATCTAGGGAAATAAAAACAAAAAGTTATTAATTGAAATTGAAAAAAACTCGAATCTATTTACTACATCTCGCACGTCTATAGTACAAACATTCACCGTGGAAAAAAATTAAATGAATAACTATATTAATAAAATAACGTCCTGTATAATATTGGTTTATATTACTATTCTATCAGATCTGTATATCTTTTGATAGAATCTTATATTACGAAAGCGTACATTCGAACAGACATTCGTTTACTGAATTGTTTACGTTTCCTGGATCCGTATTTCCTTTTGAGCAAAAAAAAAATGTTCAAGCGACTACATATGCAGATGATGTGAAATTTATTTCTTTCGAATAGAACGAGCAGTAATTTTTAAACGGTCCTCGCTAACGTTGAAAATTGGTTCAATAAACGTAAAAACGAGCAAGAACAAATCCGCCCGGGTTCAGTTTACTCGCAGAAAAATGTCGCAGCTTCTTATTGATGGAATCGGTAACAGAAATGCCGATAAGAAAAATGTGAAATATACGAGCTTAAATTTATAACGATAACAAAACGGTGTATATTCGAATGGCGTAGCCCCAGACTCGGTTGAAGAGGAGGGTTCAAACAAAACTAAATTATAACGGTAAACCGGAGTTAAATTGAACTTTAAGTAAATAACCAAAAAACTCGAGTAAGTTAAATCCTAAAAGCAATTCAACTTACCAGAATTATTTTTATACTTATTATTAGACGTCGAATATGTAATTCTACTAGAAGCAATAAGAAATATTTAACGTCGCTGGAACACACGAATAGTATGTTATTGAGGACGGAAAAAATAAACGATGATAATGATTTTATATTTTCGGACGGAATAATAGATAGTAATACTTAATTAAATTTAAAATTTAAAATTTAAAATTTAAAATTTAAAATTTATTCTTCGCGTTTTTCTACAAAATTCTAGTACCTCCTATATTACGAAACTATTTATTTAATTCAAAAACAACGAAATTTAAATAAAATAAATGAAAATTAAAAAAACTAAAATATGTTTAACAAATGCAAAACTGCATTTAACAACCAGTATATATTTTCTTATTATCAGTCGATTCCAAGGGGGTTGTTCAGACCCCCCAAAACCAACCCCTGGCTACGCCGCTGGTGTATTCCTAGGAGTAAAATAAAAATTAATACAACAGTATATAATGTAGCGCACTGGTTTACACATCTTACTGCAAGAACAAAAATGAATGTCGAAATATATACGGAATAAAATCAATTAGATGTGCGCGGAAAAATAACGAAATTACCGAAAAATTACGGAGAATAATAGAAGCAAGCGGTACGTATTTAAGGCGAAATGTATTAAAAACCTCATATTTAAGTATACGATAGAACCATCGATTAAATATATCGGCTGAAAATTATAATAAGTTTGGTTTTATCCTTTTATGTTTATATTTGCTAGACATTATTTTTAGCCGTCTGAAATCGCAATCGCAAGTTCGTCTAATATAATCGTGCAACGAGAACGATTATTATTAAAGAATTTATTCGAAATTTTTATATATGTAGTCCTTAAGAAATAATAAACCGGTTAAATGAATCGGAATCCGTGGTGCATTTAATATAAAACGACGGAGGTATCTGTTTCGAATAATTTATAATTGATAAGTAAGAAATGCACGACCACTTCTGGACATGCATAATTTACGACCGAACGTGAAAGCATTATCTATTACACAACCAAAGGTTGCGTGTAATAATCTGCAAATAGATCTTAATTAGGCGAAGAAGTGATTTAAGAAATGAAATATCCCAGTAAATAAAATCGGTAAATATACATAAATACAAATAAAAAAAAAAAGTCAAAACACCAAACTGTCGGGATTAATAATACAAAAGTACTTGTGTAGAAAATGGTTAGGTATTTGGAATTATATGCGGACAATTTGAACTCGGGTTACCACACTATCGTAACCGCATATTATCGCGTCGCACGGATTTCGTTTTAACCGTCACGCTCGCCAGATTAGATCTGTCTTTTTTTTTTTTTTTTTTTGTGAGTATACCTGAAGAGAGTACGAATCCACGAGATCTAGAAGACCTGAAAACTCGAATTTCTGAAGAAATTTAAACAGTTCAGCGACCCACGTTCGAAAATTTTCTAAAATCACCGAATGAATGATTGTCGCAAATGTCGGTCATCTGAACGATATTGTGTTACAAAAACGATTATAATCTCTCGTTTTCCTATTTTTAAATGAAATTTCGTTCAAAAATTTTCATCGAGTACTTTTTGAGTTATTCAAAAAACCAACAAAACCGTCCGTCCTCTCTGGGTCATCTTATATTATCAATTTTTGACATAAATTTCTAAATTTGACCGTATAAAAGACTAACGTAAAAATGTATTTTATTAGGTACTTTCGGTTTTCGAAATAGTTCCGCTTTACCACTGATAAATGTTAACCGAAATTACGTCACGAAACTAAAAGACCAATAATGAAAAAAAGTTCGTATCTAAAATCGGAAGAAGTCACCACCACGATCGATCAGTCGTAGTATAATTAGAAATGACGACGTGTACATTGAAAGTGTGCGAAAGATGTAATAAGAACATACAGCGAGACAAAGTATGCGCAGCGCTTAAGATTGTATCTAAATCCGCACTAGCAACCGGTTTAATGGGTAATAAAAACGCGAAGAGTGAAAATACCTTTACGAATATTTCAATAATTTAAAGGTCGATTCTCGTAACAATTATGTAAATGAATATAATTAAAAAGGTTCGTTCGCACTGAGAATATTATTAGTCCGTCTGAATTTTTTTAACACTTATCTCGATACCCATTCAGCTGGTTCCCGGTTCTTTTGTTTCGTTATTTATTGATTTATAGTTTAGTTTTTTGTGCGTTTTTTTTTTCACACATCGAGCATATAAGAATAATGAAACTTGGCTTTTTAATTAGAAATTCATCGGATAAAAATAAAATTGTCTCTATTTTTCACCTGGAATAGAAAACATTTATCATCGTCTTATTATTATTATTATTATTACCAATTCGTTATACTCGATTTAAAACGTCATTATTAACCGTGTAAACACGACGTAACGTAATTATACTTACCGCCATTTCGAACGATGAAAATGTGCTCGATAACGATTTATTAATTTAATTAATTAAAATAATTATATCGTACGCGATATACCGTATTCAGCGTGTTGACGTTTTCGAACGAGTCACCGAAGCGTACGAATAAATACTGGAGTAAACCTTCGCCGTTATAGTTTAAATAAATTTCACAGCGTTAAAGAGTGGGCGATGTAATAATTTTAACTCTTGTCCACAGATGGTTATAAAGAGTCCAAAGGGCGCGGGTATAATAATATTAAACGAAGAACAAGACGAACAACTCAAGTCGATAGTCTAATAGCCGATGGAAGGAGATGAACGAAAATATATGGCGGATAAAGAAAACGGAAGAAACTGAACAACGACTGCTCAGAAGCATGCACATTCGTTCTCATCAACTTCGGTGGAGAAGCCGGGTTATTCGAAGAAAGAAGAAGATTTTTCGCGAAAAATTAAAACCGGTATTCCTAGAAACCCGGGGAATACATATCGTCGGCCGGTTGTAATTAGCATTATTATTATTATTATTATTATTATTATTAATTATTATTATTATTAATTATTATTATTGCCGTCGCCTTTTGGTTTAGGTATATACAAGTTTGATATTTTTAACGTTAATAACGAGGGAATTCCATAATCAAAACCAAGAAGTGGGCGTTCTGTCCGGACACGGATTTAACTATTTCAGCTTCTTGCTGTGATATCATCTTATTGTGACACCCACCGACAATAATAATAAGAGTAAGTTTTGCGTGGTCAAGGTAATCCATTTGTTTAAAAGGATATTGCCCTTCAAACTATTCTCCATAGACATATTACTTTACTATCATTATTATTATTATTATTATAGCGTTATACGGTAAAAATGTACTACCTTATAGTATTTTGTGTATATATATATATATATATATATATATATATAATATATATTATATACGAGTCATATATTAGTGAACAAACATGGCCACTGACGATCAAACAAAGTAAAAAAATACACGTAGCTCAAAGAGTAATGTAAAGAATAATGATTGGGGGTAATAAGGTTAGACAAAATAAACGATAAAATAATTTGGGAAAGATCGAAAACAGAAGATATTCTCAAAAAAAAACCACGTGCAATGAAGTGGAATTGGAAATAAAAACAAACAGATGGGCGAAGAAATGCGCTGAATGGTTCGCACTAGACAGGAAAAGGTTCAGGAAGAGACCGAAATCGAGATGGAGAGATGACATTGACAAACACGCCGGAATGTTTTGGATGCGTAAAATAGAAAATCATCTGGAATAGAAACAACTGTGAGAAAAAAATATTATAAATGTATGGTTTTTCAAATATGGAAATAAAGGCAATTGTAATTGTAATATATATATATATATATATATTCATCAACACCATCATCAGTCGCATCTCTTGCTATATGTATATAGTGTTTTTACCCAAATATCGAGCAGAATTTATCGATCAATGATGAATCGACGCCAGATACGAACAGAATAATATACGTTTTTTGTATACTTTTATCAGTTACCTTCTTTCTCGACTAACATACATATTATAATTGTCGATGATTATAAATTGAAAAGAATTTCAAAAATAAAAGAATCTTTGATGTAATTTTTAATAATCATCTTAAGCAACAAAATTACTGAATTAACTGGTTGATTAGTTTCAGAAAATAATTTCTTAATTACACGCCTGAATCATTTTTACTCATTAATTAGCGTCGTCTTACATCGCGATGTATTCAGACTGCGTATGCCTAATAGAATATAATGTTTTCCGCAAACGGAATAAGGTAATTTAGAAGAGATTGTGTATCGGCCATTCGACTAGGTTAACGCAAGCCCCCCCCCCTAATCGCGGTGAATGGGTCGTCGGTAACGTGCAAATTTTCTGAGGGTACCGCCGCGCTCGCTGTAGAACGTATCGGTACAGCGTGTTCGACATCAACGTAATCAGTCCTCAATAGCTGCACTTAGATATAAATGAAGCACTACAACTAAGATGAGAGTAATATATTTTTTGTAAAAAACAAAAACAAAAAAACAACTGATTTAAGAAATTATTAATAAATTAATCAAACAGTATTAAAAGTAGAAAATAATTATTTCGTCATTTACTGTATGTAATTTCCGTGGACGAAAATGAACTTTGTAGAGTAGAACGTTCTCAAATAAAAATTAATTATAATAAATAATTTTTAATATTTAACACTTTGATCCCCAAGCCATATTTTGAACCTCGGTGGTAAGAAACAAAATTAAATGTCATTTCTGACCGACACTTACTTTTAACTTTGTAACTATTTTGCTTAAAAGTTAAGTTTTTTATTTGAAACTAATAACGAGGATGTTTTGTTTGTGATGTAAAAAAAAACCGCGTTAGTCATATACAACTGATACTTTTATGTAAGATTTTTTGGTTTCTAATTATAATGTAAAATACTTTCAAATATAAACGTGCGCGATAACAATGTGTCATCAGTCATAGATGACTGACGCATTTTTTTTTTTTTTAATGTTTTATTCAATTTATAAAAGAAATAGAACAATTTTAAGTTAACCGCAGTGATTAGAGATATATGTTATCACATTTATACCAAAAAAAAAATAATAAAAAAAATCACATGGCCTGACACGTTAATGGACAAGTCGCATATGACTGACGCGGCGTAAAAAGTGTTTAAGAACTGCACGAATTGCATACGAGTAGTTCGAACTTAAAAATAGGTATCAATTTACATTTTCTGTATAATTTGATAAATAGGTGACTAAAAAAAAAAAAAAAAAAATAATAATAATAATAATAAATAAATTATTACGTTACTTCAAATGCAATATGCAGGCGTCTCGTATAAATTATTCTTCATCCGAGTCAGTTTAAGGCCATTCAGTTTTGTCAACTAGTCTATTAGCATCTAAACCAGTTGTTTTACTTAGACGATAACGTTATATACGGTGCTTATTTTACGATCTAATTATTTCTTTGATGTTTACTTACTGCCTAGCCTGTCATTCTTCTGTTTTATTATTATTATTATGATTATTATAACTTTTTCTTTTTCGCTGTACAATTTTGAGGTGAAACTTCTATTGGCGCGCGCTATATGTTAACTCGTAAAACGAGCTAGAGGCTTAACATATACACATGACCTATTCTCACAGTGTAGTCGGACTGTGTCCGCTCTTTCCTGCATACTGTACTCGTATACGCGTATATTCAGTTTACATACATACGTACAAACACGTACAGAAATTATGAAATAATATTTTTTGCGTGTTCGTATTCTTTCTCTTGCGCATGCGCGCACGGCTATCCCTTATTTCGTTCAAATATTTTCGCTGCACGCAATATATGTATTATTGCCACGTCGAGTTATTAAGCATAGTGTTTCTTTTCTTTCTGAAATTTGTACAAAATTGTGAGTTTAGTAAATAAACTTTTTTTTTGGGGGGGGGCATCTTCAAGTTTCTCTTCTTCCCTAAGCCTCGAAGTACAGATTTTTTTTTCTTCATTTATTTCTGGTTCTACTTCTTACTCGTGGTTTTTATTTTGTCGTTAGCGTACGTGAGAGATTATTGATACGTTTTCCTTTGATGTTCACGTCATCGTTCTACCAGTCAGAGACTTTTCGAATTAGCCCACCCACTACGTGTATTATTAAAGAGTACCGGGCGTAGTATGAAACCTTGACGGACGACCTTTCTTATTTTAAAACTGTCCAGAAGTTTATTGGTTATTCTAACTTACTATCTTACCGTATGTAAATAGAAATTTTTCACGTAAAAACAGCGCTATTTGTAATTCACATTTCTGTTCTCCCACCAATTACACCTATCAATGCATTCCTGTCACCTACTTGGAAGACAAACCTTGTCATTCCTAATATTGATCGTACTGTGTGCACTGCTCCGAAAACCATAACATATCTCGACAGAATATCAGTTAATTCCTTTCGTAATGCAGCATCTTTTCAATGTAACAGATGTATCCTAAAAATGAAGATCGTTGTGGCTGTGCTGTCGTCTATAATGATATAGGTCATTATCCGCTTCGGCCGTACTATAATGTCCTATCATGCGAACTCTCTTTGCAATTCTGCAATACTAATTGCATCGTCTAAAAATTCGCAGGAAATTGTCGACGGACTCGTTGTACATCAAACAGCTGAAAGAAAATTTCAGATGTATGCACCACCCATTAGCTGAGAAAATTCATTTGACGATCAACAAACAAAGTCTGCAGACCCATGTACTTTAGATTCCCGGACATAATATGGACGAAATGAAGAAGCAGATCGAACTGCGAAAGAAGCCGCCTGCATTTGTGCTACACAATTACTTACGACAACCCGATATGCGTCGCTGCATGTTCCATAAATTCAAGTAACAAGCAATAGTCAACATCTGGCTTATATTCAGAGTGTTCATCGCACAAGACATAAAGAAGTGATGTTATTCCGTGTCCGCATAATACTCGTTTGACTGATATCCCAAAACCGATCCTCCTACTTGCTCAACATGTAATGTTCGAATCACTATAGCTCATATCTTACTCGTTCTATATATAACTCAATTCGCTCGTTGTTACACTTTTCTAGCACACTTCGTGAGATACTTTTACCTAAAAATGAAAGTACTCTTACAATTTTTCTTCATTCGCACTGCGCATTTATAATAACGGAATAATGAACTCCGTGCTTTTAGCCTTTGTAGCAGTACATGGCACGGGGGAAAAAAAGAATTATACGTGATTATTATTATAAATCTTTTTTAAATTTTGTTAAGACATCGCTAATATCTTCTAACGTTAAACGTGCAAATTCGTTACAGTCATCCGGTATACGTTGCACTGTCTAGTAATAAGGTACGTTTCTGCATTAAATAACTGCATCTTCTCTGTCCAGTACTAATTTTATTCAAGAATCTTCCATTCTTACCGGGGTAAGTAGACCACCACGAAGCCCTGAACAATAATTAAAATAGTATACGTTATTTCCTGGAAACGTCTGGCACATGTGTTACACCGTTAACTACGCCACTGCGATCGTCAGTCAAGATTGTGTACACTAATATATACACGGTGCAGGAAGTCAAAAAAAAAAAAACTTTTTATAATTTTCACAGTTAAGTAAATATTTTACAAGCTTATTAATTTAACGAAGTATGGAATTGTACTTTTCCTAAAATATATTACACGGTTTATTGTCTATATTTCTATTTATTTCTGATTTCTACTTTTGAATGCATAAGTAAATACGTTTCAGCGTGTATTATATATACACACGGTCAGTGGCGAATTTAAGTGCGATGTCGCCTTAGGCCCAATTTAAGATACCGCACTTTTTAAAATATGTTTATGAAAATATAGAAATATACATACACAATAAATCGTGTAAAAAATTGAATTTTATAAAAAACATTTCAATTTTTTTTTTGTTTATATTATGAATCTTAATTATTGCATATATATATTTTTTTTGCATAGTAACTATATGATCGAAATATCACTAGTTCTGAGTAATAATAGCGTGAGAGAAAGCAATAAAATTTGTTTTCACGATCGACGAAACACTCATGTAATTTTGAATTCTTAACGCCTTTTTTTTTCATCTATAAAATTTAAGTTGCTTTTAAAATCTCAAAATGCCCGACCTTCATGGGCCTCAAATCCGGCCATGCACACGGCTGTGTACATATGTATATTTATATGTATATATCATCGTCATCGTCATCGTGGCTTCATGGCTCGTTCCGAGCATCGTGATACTATGGATCTTCATAAACAAATGTGTTCTTCCGCCATCGGGTCCGATCTTTTGCCCGGTCTACTACTTCCCGTATTGATCCAACTCCTGCAATTTTTTTAACTCTGTCAAGATATCTCGTTGGAGGTCTTCCTTTTTTTACGACGACCTACGACCATATCAATCATAATTATTTTTCCTAGTCCGTTTTGTCGTACGATATGTCCAGCGAAGGTTTTTATCCGTTTCTGTACTATGACTTGTAGTCTCTGATCCACCTTTATTTCTTGGAGTATGGACGAGTTAGTTCTTTTCGCAGTCCACGGCACTCTTAACATTCGCCTCCAGCAGTACATTTCAAAGGCATTAATCCGTTGTATATCATTCTTCTTCGAAGTCCAACATTCGGATGCATATAAGAAGACAGAGAACACCAGTGACTGCATAAGGCGCAATTTAATGCACATTGTAATTTCATGACTCCGCCATATTTCTATTAGTTGCGATAACGCTAGTTTTGCTATCTTTATTCTCCGTTTGATTTCCTCTGTTGAACTTCCGTCTTTTGTGATCAATGTTCCTAAATATACGAATTTGTCAACCACTTGTAAGTCATATTTGTGCACTTTGCGACTGACTGTTGTTATCTATAATCATTATCTTCGTTTTATTTCTGTTTATGAGTAAACCATATTCTTTACTTATTAGAATTTTCCGAGGAAGCTATTCAGTTTTTGTTTCGACGAGGCGATTATAAGAGTGTCATCAGCATATCGTACTTTATTAATTAATTTCCCTATTCTTCCAAAGTTCTTCGCATTATCCATTCGCTGTAGATATTGAATAATAATGGACTTAATATGCATCCTTGTGCCGTACACCTTTCTCAGATTTAAAATCATCTGATAGTTTATCGCCTACTTTGACTCTGCCTCTGTTCGATGTATATAGCGCTTTAATAAGATTAGTTATATGATGCGGAATCCCGAAGTCATTTAGTATTTTCAAAAGCTTTCCCCACTGAACACAGTCAAATGTTTTGCTATAATCAATGAAGCAGAAGTACGCTGTGACGTTAAATTCTCATATATATATACATATATATATATATATATATATATATATATATATATAAATATTAATATTATATATATTACAATTACAATAGCCTGTATTTCCCATTTTAAATTAAAATTTACGAATATTATTTTCTTAACGCTAAACTAATACTAATATGTATAAATTTTCTTAATACTAATATTATTATGTATAGCTTTCCTTAATGCTAAACTAATACTAATATGTTTAAATGTATTAGATAAGCCCGTGAACGAGCATTGGCCTCTTCCAATTTATTGTACGTTTACATATTTTTCTCTTAACTGTTTCCAGTCCATCCGATTAAGTGCTTTACGCATCCACACTGCACTTGCGTATCTGACAATATCGTCCCTCCATCTAATTTTTCGTCTTCGCCTCAATCTTTTCCTATTGATTAGTAACCATTCAGTACATTTCTTGGCCCATCTGCTTGTGTCCATTCGAACTACATGTCCAAATTCCACTTCATTTCCAGTATTTTGCGGAGAGTGTTTTTGACTTATCCAGTAATAACTTTATTACTGATTTTGTCCATCCTTGTTATCCCGATAATTTTATTATATATATATATATTTTTATTTTTTATTCGCTTTGATTCTCTTCTATATATTTGTACTAATTTCTTAATGTTCGCGTTGTAATTGACATTAGTCGTCATGCGAATCGTATAATAATTGCGAATAAATTTAAAAATTAATTCGAATTTTGGATGTGTTTTTTCATCGGTGTAATTATAGTTTGTTATTTATATATTTTTAATGTTTTTTTCTTATCCAACTTACCATTCAGTTGAAATATATTTTCCGGCTTAATTAGAAATAATTTTCATCATCAATTCCACCTTGACGTTCATTTAACTGCTTATACGTACATACATATTCATATATATATATATATGTATATGTGTGTATGAGTGCGTTGTATATATTT
The DNA here is from genome assembly GCA_032883995.1 of Coronaproctus castanopsis. Lineage (NCBI taxonomy): Eukaryota > Metazoa > Arthropoda > Insecta > Hemiptera > Monophlebidae > Coronaproctus > Coronaproctus castanopsis. The sequence continues at coordinate 30,440,956 of CM065054.1, read as the reverse complement.
GCACACGAAGTAGTGCCGAAAGATTAAAATGAAGGAAACAGGAGGATTAGCTTGGTCATGTATTCGTCATTAATCAGTTGCCCCCTATCGAGACGCAACAATTTAACGACGTCCCGTTATTATTAGGTTTTATTATTATTATTATTAATTTTTTTTTTTTACATAATACGTTCCGTAAATGATGAAGCGGAATCTGTACCGATTTCTAGAATAAATAACAGGCTATCGTCGATATTTACCAATAATAATTCACGGCCGTAATAATATAAACATCAGCGGTTAATGTGGAATCCGCCCAGACAATTTGTTTCTATTTTTATTTATCCTATTTCAACGACCTTGACTTTTATAAGCGGATACACGCATAGTGCATATTTACCGGATTGTACGATCAGAAATAAGTTCCGGTTCGTGATTTTAATTCATTTAAGTACTCGTAAATCATCCATCATTTCGTAATGCGAAAAAAATCGATCAAATTTTTAATTTTTTATAATGTTTTACTTTATATAGGTACAGGAAAATAATTCGGACTGCACAAGGGCCAATATAAGGGAGGGACCCAGGTTGCTCGGCAACCTTACAAAATGAGGAAATAAAGAAATAAAGTAGCGTAATCCGAATTACTACTATATTTCGAAATTCAGCGACCTATGCTCGAAAAAGTTTTCCGAAAATTTTCTAAAGACCTAATGAATGTATCGTTGCAAATGACGGTCATCTGAACGATATAATTCATCGTAAGCTAATCTCTCGTTTTCCTATTTTTAAATAAAATTTCATTCGAAAGGTTTGATCGACTAGTTTTTGAGTTATTCCAAAAATAACAAAAACCGCCCGTCTTCTCCGGGTCACCCGCTATATATTTAATTTAATTAGTTTATTAGTACATTATAATAAAATTAGTTTTACATGGCCAAACATGCAAAATTATTACGTATTCAACTCTTTTAGTTTGGATAAGTGTTTGCGAATGAGCCTCAGTCAGGTTATAATACCAACTGCAGGCAAACGAGAGGCATCTCATTTGTATAGATATTTTAAAAAAAAAAAGGGTCGTGCTCAAACCAGTTCTTAAACATCAACTGCTCCGGTGGTATGTATGTATAATAAAATAGCAGATAGTTAGAGTCAGATATTCGTAATGTGTATTGTACTATATCCGTCGTTAAGTGCCGTCTCCGTATCGGAGGTAAGCGATTACTTACCTATACATACTTTATTGTACGGCGTGAGTACCGTACAAGGCAATACGATGTGAGTACCGTACAAGGCAATACGATGTGAGCGTAAATACACACACACACACACACACACACACACACCAGAGAGAACTGATTGTAATCGCTTTGTTGTCACGTTACAATGCACAACCCAGCGTGTTTTTTGTAGTATACTACATTATTAACTAGCGCCCATATGATGTTTTACATAGTGGTTTGCCATTACCTTCCACCCGATAAGAATATCGAGGACTATTTATATTTTCCGATGATAATTTTTGGGTCTACGCTCTAAACCTACTAGGCTATCCCGATGACTATTGTATGTATTGTACTCTGTGAAAATTATAACAGAATCGTCTGAATTTATTATCTCGAACCGTGTGCTCTTTTTAAAGTAACTTATTAAAATATTTGTAACTGGTTTTGATTAGATAGTTGATATACGTATTCTTTCTTACAACGAAGAATTAATTAATGAAGACGATTTGAAACGCTAATTCTTTTTCTATCGACAGTTCTATTTTTTAGAAATGTGTTTATGTATATATATGTATGTATAAATGATTTTATTAATTAAAAGTGACGGATATGATAAGAAATGTACGATTGAAAATTAATTAAAGAAGCAGTTCAACCATAAATACGAGAATATCGATATATATATATATATATATATATATATATATATATATATATATATATTTATATATATATATATATATATATATAGAATACATTACTATTAAGTGGTCGACGCGGACAGAAATTATTGAAGTACATAATAATAATAATAATAATAATAATTGTAATAATTGTAATAGTAATAATAACAATACACACACACACACATGCATATTTATTTATTTTATAAACGTTTACAAATTGAAGGGAATCAATTATACAAGAAGAATTGCGGTAACATTTTTAAAATAAGTTATTGTAATTATCATTTTAAGATCGATTACATTAATAGGTATTTAAAGAGTCGAACAGATAACTAGTTGAAAGATTAATGAATGAAATTACTCTTCGTCCCATCGTCTACACTTGTGACCAGGTATTAACCACAGGACTATTAAATTTTATGATGATTATATATATATGTATATATATATATACATCGATCAAAGCAGTATAATCTGGATTATCCATTTTGTTATGTTTATCTTTGTATACTGTTTTACCGCATAATTCAGGAAGTATTTCTTTACTGTTTTTTATATTTGATTTATCATTTTAATATTGTAATATTTTATAATCTTATTTTATAGTTCACCATAGTTGAAACGATTTTTGCGTATATTATGTATATGTACATGTGTATATATTTTGATTTCATTATAATAATAAGTAAATTTGAAATTCGAATTTGATATTATTATTGTTGCGATTATGTCGATTATTATTATCTTCATCAACCTTACTTTCAATCATTATAATTTTCATTATTATTTATTATTTTGATTAATTATTTATAATTATTATTATTTAATATTATTATTTGTTTTATTATTATTGTTTGTTTACATGTAAATATATTTATGTATATAATGTATTTAAATCAGTATTTGTTTGTACGAAGATGTATGTATATATATATATATATATATATATATATATATATATATATATATATATATATATATATATATATATATAGACTTGTATAAAGGTGTGTATTCCCCTATCTTAGTATGTAATTGTTATACGTATTTATCTGCGTGTATATTAGCATTATACGCGCGTATACGTACGTATACACAAATGTGTGTGTTTTATGATACGGTCAGATCATTTTACTTCAATTTATACTACCCGAGAAACGTTATTGATTTGTTGTTTCAATCGAAATGTTAACATCACGTTATTATTTAACCTTAAATATGCCGATACATGATCTCTTCAATGGATCTTATTTAATGTAACTCGATCTCTTTATTACTCGCGTTATGGTCAATTGTTCATTTATGCTATATTTATTTTATTATTAATTATTTTTTAATTGTATTTTTTTATTGTTATTAAAAATAAGTGCGCTTTTATAATTTATAATTTTCTCATTTTATTTTTTTTATACATATATATCTTTAGACTATTGGTTTTTCATTTTTCTTTATTATTAATTCTAAACAAAGATCATAAATTTTATATATGCGCATGTACATGCATATATGGGTGAATATATATGTGTGTGTGTGTATATATGTATTTATTTGTATGTATGTGTGCGCGTATGTATGTATATATCTTTTTATTCGCATTAATTATTATTTTATTTTCATTACTGTTCTTATTATGTACAGTCTCTTTTTCTGCGCACATGTAGGAAATTATGCGTATGAATACTTTTGAACTGTAATTTATCTTAGAAATATCGTGATACTATAATTGTTGAAGTGAAACTTCTATTGGCGCGGTTTATATGGGCAGTTAACCCGAAAAACGAACGAGCTGAAATAACAGACGAATATATATATATATTACAACAACAACAACAACAACGTATATTTCAACATAATTTACAGTGAGTCACAAACCAAAATTTTAAATAATAATTACGTCACGCCCAGGATGGCTCGCCGTACATCAGAAATAATACAAAGACCCGTAATAAATAAAAGAAGTAATTATACTTATATTTACAATGACGGCAAAAGATAATTGAAAAAAAACTTTACAGCAAAAAACAAAAAGTTAAGGTAGTAATAATAAAACAAAAGAAAAAACACGTTAGACATTAAATAAATAAAGAAGGAATATTAAACACAATTATATATATATACATACACACACATATACATACATATATATATATATATATATATGTATATAAATAAATAAAAGAAAATAAATGCTCTAACTTGGGAAGAACATAGAGCCCTAAGTATGTTACCGCATATTTTAAAAATCTTGGCAAAAATTATATATACTCGTATACAAAAGAAGGTAGAAGAAAATTTGCCAGATGAGCAATTTGGGTTCAGAAAAGGAAAGGACACGAGAGAAGCTATATTATCTTTAGAACAAGCTTCGTCAGATCAAGAGCTCAACTCAGCCTTGGAAAACATCTCTTTCAAATCGCAGAGAAGATGTCATCATCAGCAGATTGCGGTTGGGACATACTCGGCTCACTCACGCATACCTCATCAACAGGACCTCTGTTCCAGAATGTGCCGTGTGCGGAGTTGTTATTCTATCCGTCTCCCACATCCTCATTGACTGTCCTTTATACCATCCTCACAGATTATCGCTTAACCTTCCTTCTACACTCCCTCTGCTTTTCAAAGATGAAAGCTCCTCTCTCTCTAATTTAATCTTGTTTCTCCATAAATCAGTACTTTATTCCTTAATCTAATTTCTCTACTCCTTCCGTGCCTCTAGCCTTTGCTGCTGTACACGGCACGTTAATTTAAGATAATAATAATAATCTTTACGATTAATTATTGAGAAAAATTTATAGATGAATGAAAAACTGTTTATTACTTTCATCGATATCGAAAAAGTCTTCGATAATGTCAACCCGAATATAATGTTCAAAATCTTTAAAGTTATACATGTAGATTACGGAGACCGAACGATACTTTTCCAACTATATAAGAATCAAGAAGCAATAATAAACAAAATTTTCAACTATATAAGAATCAAGAAGCGGTAATAAACAAAAAAGCCAGAACAAAAATAAAAAAGGGGACAAGACAAGGATGCTGCTTGTCACCACTGTTTTTTAATATATACATAGAGGAGGCAATAAAAGCTTTTGCAGAAAAGAAAATTGGTAGTAAAATCAATGGAGTCCAATATTATACGGTATGCCGATGATATTGTTTTGATAGCAGAAGAAAAGGAAAAACTGCAACAACATCTTAATTACTTAAATATGCTATTAATAGAAAAATGTAAAATGAAAATAAATGCAGATAAAACAAAAGTAATGATAAAATGACGTCGCAAAAGATATAGACATAGTCCTCAATGAAAAACGAATATCTCGAGTAAAAGAATTTTCTTATCTCGGCAGTTTAATAACGTCCAACGGAAGAGTAGGAAAAAAATATTAAAAAACGCTTTTATTAAAAGAAAAAAAAACCGCATTACATCGAAAAATCATTAGACACAAGAAACCTACAGATATGCAAGTTAGCTGCGAGTAAGACGTAATAACAAAACAAGGAAAAGCACCAGCAAAGCAGCGGCGCGAATAGCGACATACTCTTATAGGACGCAGTCGAAATATAGCTGAAATGCTTAAACGCAGTTTCTGCCTATTACATCAAACAAGATGGAAAGGCGACAAATCTCGAAATGTTGGCGATGGGTACAAAGTTATATACAATGCTGTGTCAGTAATAGTTAGGATGTCTATTGCGGTAAGTACGAACCGAAAGGGATAAAAGTATATGTATTCAACAGATGTGCAGGTAGATATTCTTTCAGTTTATGCCCCGCAAAGTGGATGTGCCGACAGTGAGAAAGATTGCTTGCGGCGAGAACTCCAAGACGTGCTTATAATCTATCCGTTAAATAATAGGTCTAATCATATGCGGGCACTTAAATGAACCTGTAGAAGGACTCAGTAACGGATATAAATGTTATAATAACAACGGATATGGCACACGCAATAATAATGGAATAAAAATTGTTTAAAGCTATCCTCACTATATATATATATATATATATATATATATATATATATATACGAAAAAATTGGTTTGATTAGCCACCGCAGGACTCATAAATAATTGATGGTACTCAATACTCGGTTAACGAGTGGATAATTTAATTAATTTATTTATATATATATATATATATATATATATATATATATATATATATATATATATATATATATATATGTAAATATATAAAATTCAGGAGTACATAAATTAAATTGTAATCAACGCCAAAAAGAATACATAAAACAAACAGGCAGATAATTCGCAATAACATTTATTTTAACACTATTTTCATATAAATATATAATACAAAAGATATCAAAAATGATGCGAAAAAAAAAACGCCCACTTAAGCTTAATTTTAGATATATACACACAGGTGGCCAGAGTTGCGAGGATATTTTGTGTAAGCAACCGAGAAGGAGGTGGTAGATATTTGAGTGTAAAATTTTATTAATAAAGGCATCTCTGCCACTGCTATATACAAGTCACAAGCAAAAACCGGCATAATTGGCATCAGCTATAGTTCCCCGTATACACAGCACAGTATAATATAAAGAGCGAGTAAGATTGATGGTTTAAAAATGACTAGGAATGTGGTTGGCACGAAGTCTTACCAAGGTGGAAAAGAAAAGCAGATTTAAAGAACATTTAAATTCGTATATGAAAAAAGTCATTAGTCGGAAAACGTTGTAAAGCATTTAAAACGCAAAATCGATAATATTAACCGAAATTATAAAATTTTACATACCGAAAAACATTTAAAAAAAAATAAAAAAAAAAAATAAAGTAGAAAGGACTACTTGGAAAAAAGTGGAAATAATAAAAGAAAGAGATAAAAATAATTTATTAAATTCGACGATAAATTTTGACGGAAGAATTAAGAAGTGTATTACAAAAATTTATCGATTTTTTACGTTCTTAATTTATTTTTCTGCGATTTTGTATTACGGTTATATATCGATTTTCTTATCGCTGATTTTAGATTGCGCTTTTTACCATATTCACTATCGGATTAATACGTACATACTCTTTTTCATTTTGCTGAAATGTCTGTAAATTCTATATCTAAATTAGTAGTTTTTCATTTAATATATTGTATATCTTCTTCTTATTCGTGAACGGCATTTTACCCTTGACGCGGGGTCTGCTATATGAATAGATCGTTTCCATCCAATTCGGTTGTTTGCTAGATCTGAAAAAATACCGACATCTCTAAGATCTATCCTTAAAACATTATACCATCTAGGCTTCGACTTTCCTACTGGTCTTTTACCAGGAACTTGAAACGTACGCGCTACCGATATGAACCACTGTCATTATGTCGAACTCGTGTCCATATCACCTTAGTCGGCTTTCACGAAGTTTGCTTGCGATAGGCGCAATTCCCATTTGCGACGTAGATTCGTTTATTTTCGATTCGATCGGATAAACGAGAATGCCCATTGATCAAACATACGCATTTCCATTACATAAAACGCTTGTTCTTCTTGTTACCGGCCAGCACTGATCGCCATACAGCGCAACTGGGTCTAATAACTGTTCTGTAAATTTTTTAACTTCAGCCAAATGGGTACGCGCGTTTGTCGCACAATACGGATTTCCATTTCAGCCATTAACTGTTTCTGATGTACCACTGTCACTCTGTAGATACGTATATATATATATATATATATATATATATATATATATATATATATATATATATATATATATATATATATATTTTTATGTTTAAATTTGTACGTTCACTTGATAATGGTTTTATAAAACAAAAAAATCCCAAACCGTTTAGTGATACTCTTTCTTGTTTATTTTTTAACGAAAAGACACGATTGCGAAATGCATGTTTACACTATAATAAGCAGTTGAACTTTAAGAAACTGTTTAAAATAGATATTTTTAGAATCTTTATATCGGAGAAGCTATAAAATATTTTCACTCTTCCAACCTTTAGGAATGTATACATTAGACGGCTACAAAAAACGATTCGATCTATTCGTAATTATATATTTCCCTCTTCCCCGGATAATTTGTTTTGTCCGTAACTCTAGAAAATAACAATGAAAAAAAAAAAAAAATCAAAAACAGGTTCTTGCTCATACGTGTAATACGTAAATACACGTAAATATACGCGTATAATATTAATATATATATATATATCTATACATTTATAGATATAAAAAAATATTTAACATATTTACACCGCTGTAAAATAATATAAGGTATTCGTATGCGGCTAATAAATATAATAAGACTTTATTGCTTCGATATTTCTATTATCAATATATATAAGCATACGCATATATATATATATATATATATATATATATATATATATACGTGTATGTTCGTGTATATAGATAAGGAAGATATAATCACTTTTCGACAGTTATTAGCTACAGATAAAATACCACAAAATGGATGACGCACGCTTCGAGAATTTCATATAAGCTAGTAACTTTAGTACATGTTGCAACCCTCGCTTAATTGTCCGCATTAAAACCAGTTTATAATATATTTCATTTTTAATTGCGTAAATTTATCCAATCTGTTCGATATACAGGCGTTCGTTGAATGTGTAGAAATTCTTCGAACTATTATGCATATCCAGTGAAAGAAATACCAAGTTGTACGTTAAAAAATGTTTACAGGAAATTACGAATTTTATATAGGTGTTTCAAAACACAATACTGCTTCTTGGGTGAACTTTTCAATGTATTTACATAAAATATTTTTCAAATTGAAACATTTTACGCGAACGTGAAAATAACAAATTTTAACATTAAAATTGTACGTACCACACATAGTGGACATCGTGACTGAAAGAGTTAATATATTTCTATTTGATTATTTACGTTATCGCAATCAGTGTTTTCTACTAGTTACGCGTGAAATACTTTTTATATATATATATATATATATATATATATATATATATATATATATATATATATATATATACTCATAAACACGCCTCATATATACACACACAACACTCATACGACATAATACAATTATTTTAATGCTACTTATACCGTCAAGCTGTCGCTTGTGGACGGGTAATTACATTTCTTACGATTTAATATTATACATTTACGCTTACTATAAACTTTCATTTTGATTACATTTATTACATTGATTTCTTTAAATACCGTTTATTTATATAATTATAACTCATTCCCACTCTATCCACATATATCCACATATATCCACATATATCCACATATACGCTCCACACCAAAATTTTCATTTTACAATCGGTAGTAGAACCCCGGCATTCGCATTGTGTCATACTATATTTGTCTTTTATAATCCTCGTCATTTCTTCTTTATTCTTATAGTATTTTATCCACATTTTCCTTATTTTGTAAGCATTTCTTTAATTCACGTTTTAGTTTCCTCTCCACCCGTTCGTTCAATATTTCTTCTGGTATCACGTTCATCGTACGCGGCAATATTCTGTCTGATTTCCATACTTCGATTTCGGTATTATGATATTTTTGTATATTCCTTAGTTCATATGTTATTTCTTTTCTTTCCTTATCTTTTACGGGTTTCCGATTTTTAATATAATCCAACATTCTAACCATTAAACACAAACCTTTTTGTATCCAGCATGTTTTCCTCCTTCAAAAGTTTATGTAATTCACTATTGAATCAATCAGCGCGTAATATACTATTTTTAGTGTTTCTTTACTAACGTAGTTTTGTAATGTATACAATGCTGGCAATGTTGCTCGAATTTTTTTCCCGCAGGACTTTTATGTTTATATTCCATCTTAAATTTTCGTCAATAATTACACCCAAGTATCTGTGTTCTGGTACCATTTCTATTTGTTCGCCATCTTTATTACTGCACTTATTCTCCTGTTTCATATAACGGGCACATTCATTCGAGTGCATCTGTAATATAGGCTTGTATCTTACTCTATCCATCATATGAAGAACATACATTTTGTTTTTCTAGTATTTATTACCAGGTTATTGTCATGGGCCCCCGTCTACTAATTTCTATTAAATCTTTCTGCATATTTTCAACGGCTATTTTTATATTTATACTTGTCGCTATTATCGCTATGTCATCGGCAAAAGCATATATGTTACTATAATTTAAATATTTTTGCAGACCATTTGCATATATAATAAATAAGATCGTCGCTCCCTTGCGGTACACCATTTCTCATTTTAAATGCAGTTCCTTTTACTCCTGATATACTTACTACGCTCTTTCTATCACTCAGATAATTTTTAAACCAATTCCAGACGTTTCTTCCCGTTACACCTATTTTATTCAATTTTATTAACAATTTCTCGTGGTTAACCGTGTTAAAAGCCTTTGTTAAACCAATGAATGTCGCTATCACTTTATTTCTCATTTCCAGATTTATCCTTATCTCTTCGGCAAAATCGCCTAGTGCATGCGATGTTGATTTGTTTTTCTGAAACCCATATTGATTTCCTATCAATAACATCATTTTCCTGTATTTTACTAAGTATGATCCTACATACTTTTCCATTATTTTTGCTGTAACATTGTTTATTAGGTCTATAGTTCGCGACTTCGTTATGTTTTCCTTTTTTATATATCGGTCTTATTAGTGATGTTTTCAATCCTTGCGGTATCATTCCGTTTTCTAACGTTTTATTTATTAAGTTTGTTATTTTCTTCGATATTTTATCCTTCACAAATTTCATATCCTTAATTCTTACATTATCGTTACCACAAGATTTTTCAGCTACTAATTTGTCAATAATGTTTCCTACTTTTTCTACCGTTGCTTTAGGAATACACGTATTACTACGAGCATTACATTTGACTTTAATTTTTTCTTTCTACATTATGCTCAAATTCCTCACTAAATAATTTTATTACGTTATGTATACTATTTTTTTTACAGAAGTATTTTTCTATTAAAAGTTGAATATATACAACTTTTAGTGATTGTGTTTTATTTTGTTTGTTTATAATTACTTTTCTATTGTTTCATCAACTCCAAGAGTGGGTTTCCTTACCTATTAATTTCCTAACATTTATCCAAGTTTTACTAATATCACCTCCAGATAGTCTGAATTTTTCTCTGTTAAACTCATCCTTTTTCGTCTTGATCATTTGGTTTACACTATTTCTCAACGCTTTGTACTGTTTCTATAGTGAAGTGTTATTTTTATTTTTTTTTTTACATTTTTTTTTGTATAACTACTACTAGTACTAACCAGTGGGGGGGGGAGAAACTACAAGGTCGAGTTTGTTATTTATTTTCCAATTTAACAACTCCGGTGGCGAATTACGGCTTACACCCACGAAGTCCGGCCGTAGGATAACACAATGTAAGGAGCGCGACAAAATTCGAAGGTATCAAAAAAATGTTGATAGAATTCAAAATTGAACGAGTTCGTGAAAAAAATTTAATTGCTTCCTCTCTCACTCCGTTACTAGTCAGTAATGTTGATACAGTGAACTCTCCACTATCCGTATGTATCCGCGCCTGCTGCTGTACAATCTGCGGAAACTTTGTTAGATTATTCGGGACAAACAGGATTTAATTACGATGGCATCGGTGCGGTTCGTAAAATATGTGTCGATAATATACGACGGAAAATGAACAACCAGAAGCGAAGACGTACTACGGAATTTTTAGCGGTCGAAAATGAAAATTCCTAATTTGAGAGCATCGGTAAATGTATTTTTATATTTTTATACTGATGTTAATTTTTTCTTTTAGTAAAAAACAATTTTCAGATTATCCGTGTTTTTCCATTATCCATGCGACCCGTCCCGGTGATTAAACCCGGATAATCGGTAGTTCACAATGTATTTCGAAAATATCATTACCATCGACGCCGCTCTGTTGACAAAGCATTATCTGAATTACAATAACTAAGAAATTACAAGAAGTATCTTCGTAGCGCTTTTTCGGAGATACGTATTTTTAATCGGAGTCACGAAAAATTAAACGTCAGATTAGGCAGACAATTATTGGAGGAAAACTCGAAATATTTGCTAATTACGTTAGATAATTGAACGTAAACACCACGAAAATACGGCTGCGAGAACAGGAATAAAATTTTATACAAAATATCTGGTACATCATGGGGAGCGCCCGCAACCACGCTACGTACTACAGCTTTAGCACTGGTATACACTCGACGGCGAAATATGGAGCCTGAATTTTTTGCTAAATATACTAAGACGGTGGATGTTGAGCCGAACACAGCTATGAAGGTAATTAATGGGTCAATGAAATCAACAAGCTTAGATGCCAGTACATTCTAATATAATGCCAACCCGTGCAAGACGAAAGCAAGCCGCTGCAAACGAACGGAAGAAATATGTGGAAAATAGTAGGCTAATAATAATACGTACTGACAATGCAGAAGAAATTACGAAGACCGGTAATATCGCAATGAAGACAAATTTGACGTAGCTAAAGCTTGGAGAGAAACCGTAGGCTACCCAGAAAGAAACTTGATACAAGATCTAAACGATAGACCAGTTGGCTTTAATCTGAATAGAAAAGCGCCGGTTGCACTCTAAATAGGCTCAGAACGAGTCGTTGTGGCAGCCGGTAAATATACGACAACATGGATAACAAGAGACGACCCAGCGTACGATTGTGGGGGAAAAATACAAACTATTAACCATATTTTAACTGATTACGAGCTTTGACGAATGGACGGAATCGAAACGTTGTCGGATGCGGTTAGTTAATAAAACTGGACCCGGAAATATAAATGCGGTAATTCAAGAAAAAGATGTTACTTAGGCGTACATTTAGATCGTAAATTGACACGGCAGAAAGATATTAGTCAAAAAATAAATAAAACCGTTAGATATAAAATTACGCGAATGGCTTCTTGGCAGATACTGCAGTTTGTCACCAGAAAACAAACTTCCGGTTTATAAAATAATTTAAAAAGCCTGTCTTGGGCATACTGTTTAACGTTACAGGGGTTGTGCGAAAGATACACACATAAATAGAATACAACGGCTTCAGAGATAAGACTCATCGCCTCTCCATCTTGGTACATATCGAACCATACGTTACATCCAGACTTAAATATCCCATAACGTGCTGTAAAGAAATATGTAAGTCATATATTTATTAAAACTTTCATGGTTGTTTTCCATTCGTCTAGAATTATTTACGTCCTGATTATTAAAAAAATTTAACGTTTCGAATGCACCACCCATCATCAGAAACGAACTAAACCGCAGACCCTTGAGTTATTTCCTTTTATAGGTACTTCTCAATCGGAACTTTATATTATTTCCAGGGCTATGATTGGTCCTACCGTCAGCTGATACATCACCTGATATTACTGCATGGTGATTGGTCAATTCTTCTGTAGTCATTATATTTCCAGGGCTATGATTGGTCCTATTATCAGTTGATATTCCTGTATTGTATTTGGTTGATTTTTCAGTAATCATTAGGGAACAACAGATAGGATTGCCAGGGTGTTGCGAAAAAATAGTATAAGCACAGTATTTGACACCTATAAAAAGATAAAGAACCTGTTAAATAATTATAAAGATAAAATTCCCGACGGTCATACTGCTGGTGTGTATAAAATTCCTTGTTCGTGTGGGAAATACTACATTGGACAAACTGGAAGGTTTATTAATACACACATTAAAGAGCATGTTGCAGATTGTAAATATAAACGCGTAGGTAAATCAGCAGTAGCAGAACATCTAATTACAGCAGGTCAGTCTATAGACTTCGAGCAGAGGAAGGTATTGGAAAAGGAGAGCAAAAATATGGGAAGCGAATTGTCCGAGAGGCTATTGAAATAGAGAAGCATAATAATTTCAACAGAGAAGATGGATTTCGGCTACCTGATGTTTGGAAACCAGTATTATTAAACAATAGAGAAAAATTAAAATATCCTACTGAAATGGCCAACCAAGCATTGATTACAGAAGAACCAACCAATCACAATGCAGGAATATCAGATGATGAATCAGCCGACGGTAGGACCAATCATAGCCCTGGAAATATAATGACTACTGAAAAATCAACCAATCACAATACAGGAATATCAACTGATAGTAGGACCAATCATAGCCCTGGAAATATAATGACTACAGAAGAATTGACCAATCACCATACAGTAATATCAGGTGATGTATCAGCTGACGGTAGGACCAATCATAGCCCTGGAAATAATATAAAGTTCCGATTGAGAAGTGCCTATAAAAGGAAATAACTCAAGGGTCTGCGGTTTAGTTCGTTTCTGATGATGGGTGGTGTAAGTCCATTCGAAACGTTAAATTTTTTGAATAATCAGTACGTGGTTTTCACCGAAAATAATTCTAGACGAATATGTAAGTCGTTTGGACAAACGTTCTGACGATCAATCTAACACTAGTCTAGATGTTCGGTAGGTTATAAAGTCGACCGTTTGATCTAATTTCTCAGTGATGTCCATCGCCGGATGCTAACCCCTAATAAGTTCATTCGCGTTTAAATTGCTGAATGATAGCCAGTTGTAATTTTGAAAATAAAAAATACTAACGAAAAAGAAAATCGTTTTCGTTGTTGCGTTGTCCGCAATGAGGTAGTAAAAAACACAAACTTTTTAATAAATAAAGTAGCGTATGATATTTTTTATAAAATACCGTAGTCGACGGCTAGTTGAAAAACAGTCAAATTAGGGACGACTTTATAGATAGGATTAAGAACGAGTTATGTAGATTAGCCGAACGTAGGCCAGTCTATTCGTAATAAATAGATTAATAGAAGATGTTACACGTTTGTAGACTAAAATATATATATATATATATATATATATATAATTCCAACTTACGTGCAGGCGTTGAATAAGGTAAGCGTATCGTTTAGCCTTAATAAAAGCGAGATAAACGATTTAAATATATCGGCGGAGACAGAATAGCGTCCTTGAAGTTAGTCTTAAGACAGGCGACGTGGAATATAAATTTTCCGGTTATTTTTCTTCGACTAACGATTAGTGTAGATATACAACATCTTTCATTTTGGAATTATACGTCCGGGATAAGAAGTCTAAAGGAAATAATTTTGTCGCCGGTACCCGAAGATGAGACAGGATCTTCAATAAGATAATAATAAGATTCTGGCGAACGTCGTTCGATTAATGTTATTTCTTAAAATCTCGTTCCCTTCATTATTACCTCCTAATGTAATACTTCACGTTTTCAAAGCAAAACACACTCGGATTAATTTACCGAATACGTCAGTATGTAAGGAATTACGTTATCCACCAAGATTTACGTATGTTTGCACGATACAAGAAGAAAGCAAAAAAAGATCCTGAAGACACGACTTCAGCTTACAAGGTCACATTAATGAACTTATGTTGCATCCGGCCGAGACATGTAGGACGCTTAAAAGGACGAGGATTGTGTGGACTTAATCCACTAAAACAAAAAAAGAGCATACATCCAACCACTCCGCATAGGTACTTACTTATTCTTTACCTTTTTTTTCTCTCCCACATTCGTTTAAGATAAAATTTGTTCGGTAGCCTGCATACAAAATAAAAACAACCATATACAACATATGGGCGATCTACAAGTGGTAGACGAATATATATATATATATATATATATATATATATATATATATATATATATATATCGAGACGATTATTACCAGCGGAGGAGGATGCACTCGAGAAATTAAAAGGCGGATTGCAATTGCAAAGACAGCAATGTCTAGATTATCTAGAATTTGGAAGAGTCACGTCGTAACTATGACGACGAAAATACGTATAGTGAATACATTAGTGATGTCAATCTTCCTCTATGCGTCGGAATGTTGGATTCTCAAGAAAAAAAAGACGTTCGCACCATAGAGGCGTTTGAAATGTATCGTTGGAGGCGGATGATGTGAATACCATGGACGGAAATATTGCAGGAGCTTGGAATAAATATACGGTTTAAAGACATGATACAGCAAAGGATTGTTAGTTCATATTTTCAGGAATAATGGTCTTGAAAAGCAGATTATGCAAGGCAAGATGGAAGGTACCACGAAACGTGGGAGAACACCGTTAAGATATATTGATGAAATAAAGCAACTGATCGGAATACCGCTATGTCAGTGGATAAGATTGGTCGAAGACAGAGCAAAATGGCGCAGAATTGTTCAGCAGATCGGTTCATAAGACTCACGATGCTCGGTTCGAGTGATCGACGAAGAAGAAGAAGAAGCCTGCATTGGCTAGTTATAAATGTGCAGATATTATAAAAAGGGGAATAAAACGCAACAAATTAATGATTCATTATTGTAATTAAAGGTCAATATTTTTGCAATCGATTTGGACGCAATCTATAGAAATGATCGCCGCTTTAATTTCGTAAGAAAGTGAGTTGACGACGTGCGTTTTTAGTAATATTGTCTATCGATAACGTATAATAGCGCACTGCGACCTGAATTAAGTCTTAATACGCATATTTATAAACGAATTGAAAAAAAAAATTTAGAATCGTAACCTCGAAAAGAAAACATATTGATAAATAATTTGACGGGGGAAAAAAAAACAGTATTTATTATTTCAATAAACAAGTTGCTGCTCTACAATACTGTTCTGGCGGCGAAACGTTAATACGGAATCGAATTATGGTGGTCAGCAGCAAGCAGTAACTTGAAACGTATCCAACGATTTCAGTCTAAAGTACTGAGAGCATTACGTGACGCTCCTTACTGCGTCGGTAATGATACGTTACACCCCATGATCTGCAAGTGCCCACAGTCACACAGATTTATCAAAATAAATACCAAAAGTTTTTTGGCAAATAACCACCTAAACCTTCAAATTCGGCGAATCTACACGTCGACACTGCCAGATAATCCGGTGCGAAGATTAAATCGACGAATGCTCCGAGACGTACTTACGAACACTCTGCGTCTGAAAAATGACCTAAGATCGTACAGTTCAAGACACCGCTGTTGTAGCATAATTCAAAACCGGCAGGCTGTTTATTGAAACAGGGGCTGTATATCGTCGTACTTTTATGTTTACCTGAACTCATGCGCTTATTGTCTATTTGTACAGGTGCACATTAAGGGATGGGAGGAGTAAGGTGAAAATTTTGTAAATTTGCAGTACTACAGTATAACAGAAAATCTCCAAATGTGATAAACGTACAGCTTTACCGCACGCATATCGCGTCAATTTTGACGTATTTTTGGTCCACCATCTACAATCCATAATCCATGCATGTCGTTTTCTTTTCGCTGTAAAATTAGTCTCACTTTCATAATTCGTATTTTCATCGTCTTTTGCCACACGATTGCAATTCGTAGGAATTCCAACGGACATCTGACTTCTAGTTAGATATGACGAGTTCACGAGATAATAGTTCCTTTAGGAATTGTCTTCCGAGAACTAACCGCTTACCGTTACTGAAATATATAACCTGACACCGGTTATATTTAAGAACGCGAAAAAGATAACCCCGTAGCATTTCTCGCGACATCGTATAAAGTACCACAATTTGTCGGTCGTATCGACGCCTCCTTCGCTTTTATTGTACTTCTGCTGATAAACCTCGAAGCCTTTTTTACCTTAAAGACACATGAGAAAGAAGTGTTTGGCAAAAATAATAGAGGTTAAAAACAATCGCAGCAGTAAATTCAGTATTGCGATCGTGCTATGGTGTAACAAGAAAAAGAGTAAGCACTATAAGACGGCATATGAAACAATTACCTGTTCGAGTACATCACGAATCGGGTTGCGTAATTAACATTTGTCGAAAGATTAAATTATCCGAATGTTTAGATTAACGTAAAAATTATTATTCGTCGACAAATAATTTATATATATATATATATATATATATATATATATATATATATATATAAATAAATAAATGTCTTTTAGAAAGTTACATACAATCTTAACCCAGAGGTTAAATAATTAATAACTTTGATAATCTAACGTGTTGTCCACGCTGATTCAGTGATAAGTTTCCACTAATATTAACTAAATATTAATTAAGAATATGGGGTAGAACTATGATTATTATTTAACTCCGAATCAGGTCTAACGGATGCGTTCGCTTAAGGCGTCTCACATCATTTGCACAGTAACCGTGTAACTTGTTTATTAGTGTGGTCATGCAGTCTCTGTTCGTGTTTGACTGAAAAGTTGCGAATCGTGTCGTTAATTTGTTGAATGTTCAGATCGTAATGTACATTACTGTTCCGCTGGAACCATCGTGCGTTAGTCAGCGTCGGGAGAATTTTCTTCTGCTGACGCCGAATGATAGCTCTATTGGAAGCAGTAGCGCACCCCCATATTTGAACTCCATATGTCCAGATGGGACGTAGGATTATTTAATATGCTAAAGTCTTGCTGTACAAATTTAGAGGCGAATTTCTGCCAATTAACTAATACATCTGATTCATTTTGCGCTGTAACTTCTTTTATCTGACGTGTGTTTTCCGTGTTAATCGTGAATCAAGATAAATGACTAAATACCTTGCTGAATTATTCGAACATTATTTATATATTATATATATCGTGATTCACATCGACAAAACGTGAATGTAACGTGATGGACAGATTTTTGTTCATTTAACTTGATTTTCCAATCTTGCGTAACTTATCGCCTCTATTTAGGTGTCTCTGGTTTTTTTGTTTTTTTTTTTTTTTGAAGCGAGAGGGGGAAAAATCTTAGAAAGACACTGATATATTTATAAGTACCGTATATATTTTTGAGAGCAGCACATGCACTAAATGCACTCAGCAAGTGCTGCTGGATTCCAAAGAAATCGGCGTATGGGATTTTTACCCACTAAAAAACCCCCTCCCTCTGTTGAAAAAAAAAAGAAAAATATACATGTAAATATGGAGAGAGGTCCGTGAACAAATGCAAAGACCTCCACATTATAATAACATAATATACGATGGAGAAGGGATGAAATATACACATAGTATTCCACCGAGAAAGCGTATAACGAATTTGTGATTTATAAAATATTATACATTAAATTATAATAAATCTCGATATAAACTTATATCATAGTATAAATAATAAACTATTATACGCTTGTGAGTTACAAACTTAAAAATAAAGGAATAACTGTTATTAAAGAAAATAATAAAACAACTTGATGACTTACACCTTTAATAAATGCATGTAATCATTAACCAGTACGAGTTATCCATTATTTATTATCTACAAAAACAATACCTAGTAAAAGACTTAATAATAAGTAAAGCAGCTGACTATGACTCGTTATTATTGATATTGGGATAACGTTTTAAGTTGAAATGAAAACAATGAATATTTCTTAAACTTTACATAATTTAAATTTTAATCGCATAATTTCTTCTGAACATTCTAAAAAAAAAACCTTTTATGAAACTTATAAAGTGGAAAGCATTTCGATGTGTCTCCGGTTACCACGAAGACAGTATCATCTGCATTTATGTAGCAGTAAAAATCCCGTCTGAGGATGTCAGCTGTATATAGACGATATTGTTCGTCTATTCAAAATTTTCCGTTTATTAATTTTTTCTTAACGTAATCGACGAAGATAATTTCATCATTAACCGCTTATAATTGCACGATATTTTCGTGTTAGCAATTGTAGGGAACTTATTAAAATATTCATTTATACGGACGTCGTTAAATTTATTTCCGCGACTAAAAAAAGATAAAATATTTAAAAAAAGAAAAAGGACAATAATTAAAACGAAGAAAGAGAATTAAGAAAATAGTAGAGAAGAGACAAGGAAGGAAACAGAGAGAAAGTAAGAAGACATAGAGAGGGGAAAAATAATATTAATATATGAGGACCATAAAATATAGTTAATATAAAACGACATATAAGAAGGAATATCAAACTTACGAAACACGGAATAAAAATAACAATAAAATTTATAACATAAACTACATAATAAACGATTATTGCAAATCGAGAATGAAAATAAGTTTATGCGCAACAAAGATTTCAAATCGCCTCAGGCGATAATAACGTAGTGAGAAAATTCAGCGTTGGCACTAACACTAAGTGAGACAAAGGCAAAAGAAATGACGAGAGCGAGAACTTTGTAGACAGAGCTCGATAAAATTATTAATAACCAAACGAGACGAACGCACGTTAAATACGAGGATACTGAAGGAGGAAATGACTGAATAGTATCGAAGCTATTTATAAGAAATCCGAGAAGAAGAAGAAGAAAATATTAACATAAATAAAAAATTTCCACGGTATATTGATAACAAATAAAAGCTAAATAATAGGAAAAGTGGAAATATACTTACACGGAACTGTATAATTCAAAAATACTTCGTAAAGCGCTGGAAAGATTAAACATGGAATCGAGGAAATCGCTCGTGAAATAGAGATAAAGTATAGAGCGCATTCCGACAATTAAAAATAAAACATTCGGTATCTAATGGAATGCTAGTGCAAATGTAAAGCAACGCAGTAAGCGCAGTTATTCGTGGAGATTATTTGAATAACTATAGAACGGTAAGTTTGTTAGATCGAAGTTTTTTAACGGTACAATAGTAAACGGAATAGCTTAAAACTAGTCGTGTATGTAAACTAACGTCGGTAGTGATTGATTCGTTATATAGCTATAGAAAGAAAAAAAAAGTTTTTATATAGATGTAATCAGAAATATATCAAGGTAATATCCTTTATAGACGACTTACAAATAAATGACTAAAACGTAGAAAAGCTCGAAAGTCTCATCCTTAAAATCGTATTTACAAAAATTAAATTAGTACTCGGCACATATAAAAGTAGTACTTGTAGGATATTCGAAACATTTAAGATTTGTGGATAGTACTGACTATTATGTTAATAGAGAACTGTGTACATGCTTAAATCAAACACGAGTAAAAATTAATCTTAATAAAATAAAGATAATGGTAAATCATACACAAATTATAACGATATATCATCATATAAGAAATAAGTAGATATGAGTTGAAGCGAAATTAAATTTTAGAAAATCGTTATCTATTACAGTATAAAGAAATTCAAGTGTATCTTAGCAGTAAGTTATACAATCAATGCGTAGTTACCATCATCATCATCATCAATCCTAAGATTGGTTTGTCATTGATTTCCATCTCTTCTCGATTCTGTGCCATCCGTTTGAGTTCTTCATACGATGACGCCGTCACATATTCGAGTATCTGTGAAATGTAATCTATTCGCGGTCTTCCAATCACATTCTTTCCCGGATGCATCCCTTCTATTAGACGAATTATTAGCCCTTCGTGTCGCCTATCATTAGGGGTTCTTTATTTAACAACGTCGATTTTTCATTAATTCTTCTCAAAACTTCCTCATTGGTTACCTTATCTGAACATTTTATTTTCAATAATCTTCTGTAACACCAGAGTTCTAATGCCATCAGTCTTCGCTTCTCGTCTTTCGTCATTATCCAAGTTTCGCACCCATATAAATGCTGAATACACACATATACAAGCAGCAGTCTTTTCCTAACGGCTAGATCTATGTTTCTCGATGTCAATAAACTTTTCTTATTATAAAACGCTGCTTCGGGCAATTCTGTTTTTTATATCCCTTTTACTTCTACCATCTTTGGTTATTACGCTTCCCAAATAACAAAATTCGTCTACTTCTTTTTCTTCCTTAATGTCGATATTAAATTGATTCCTTATATTATTATATTTATCGCGTACTAATATTTTGGTCTTTATTTTGTTTATTTTCATATTATATTCCTGCAGCATGTTTTCCATGACGTTTAAACTTTTATTCAGTTCTTTTCAGCTAATACAGCGATATTATCGGCGAATCTAAGCGTACTAACATTTTTCCCATGTACTGGTGTATTCTTTTAACGTTTTCTTTAGTCTTTTTCATCATTTCTAATTTGTAAACATTGAAAAACACCCTTGTCTTATTTCCAATTTTTGCTTCTCTTTCTTCATTTCTAATTTTTATAATCATCCGTTGATTATTATATAGAATGTATATAATCCTTCGATCCTTATATTTTAATCCCGTGTTTTTTAAAATTATAAACATCTTTTTCCATTCGACATCGATGCCTTTTCTATATATCTATAAATCCTCTGAATGTGCTTTTCCTTATTCTTTCTGTAATGATTAATCGTAAGATTGCTTCTCTGGTACCTTTGTTCTTTCTAAAACCAAATTCATCTTCTGATAATATTTTTTTCATCATTTGTTCTGCTCTTCTATATAGAATTTTTGAAGCATGCGACAATAAACTGATAGTTCTATGTTTTTCACCTGTATCAGCCTTTTCTTTTTTCGGTATTGCAACTATTATTAAAATCATTTTTAAAATCGTCTGGTATATTCCCTGTCTCGTATATTTCATAAATAATATTATATAATTGTGTAATTCCTTCTTGTCCAATATTTTCCATAATCCAGATGGTATTTCATTTATCCCACTCGTTTTATCAGGTCTTAACTCTTGTAACGCTCTGTCAAAGTATCGCCTTTATCGATATTTTCTTCTTTAATCCCATATATAATTCTTCCAATCTATCCGCTATGTCTCCATCTTCAATTAGCAAACTTACAAATTTATTTTTTATATTCCTACTTTTTGTTCTATAGTTTGAAAAATTTTTCCTTATTAGTTTGTATGCTTCTTCAGTTTTTCCTACATTAATTTTTTGTTCAACCTCCGCACAATTATTTTGTATCCGTTGTTCCTTTGCCTTTTTACATTTCCGATTAATTTCATTCCTCAAGTATTTGTACCGGGTTTCGTCTTTACCTTTAAATGTTCTTCGTTTCTCCATTAAATCTAAAATTTCGTTATTCATCCATTTTTTCTTAGCCCTTTTATTCTCTTTTTCCTAATTATTCGCTATGTTCGTTACTTTTGTTTTTAATTGTGTCCATTTTTCTTCAATACCGAAACTCTCTTGTGTTTTACTGGCTGATCGTTTCTTTCATTTTTTGTTCATTACTTTTAATTTTTCTATATTCAGCGTCAATTTATTGTTTTCCTTGAGATGTTTAAATTTTAAACATTTCATAACTACTGGATTATGATCACTTTCTCGCTCATTATTATTCGATTTTCTTCCGATTTCACATACGTAATTACTTCTTCAATGTTTCCATACATTTCTTCTATATCATCATGATTATATTTCCTCGTCGTCATATAAACCTGTAGAATAACAGTATTTGTTGGCCGCGTTGCCAGTCTAAACATAATTATTCTTTCATTATATTGCAGATGACTTATTTACATCCAAATCTTTTTCCAAGAGCTATTCCTACGTTCCATTTACTGATTCTGTATGTAGATTATTCTGATTAAAATTATCGGTAATTTTATCGCAAATTTTAGCTAATTGAATTGTGGTACTGAGTTTTGGCCGAAACCCAAATTGTGAGTCAGATATGATAGATCGACTCACGCTGAAATCTCTTAATCTGACCAAGTTTCTCAAATATTTTACTTTAAGCTCACTGGCCTTACATTTTGTATCAGATAGGCATCCTTCTCCGGTTTTGGTATGGGTTACCGACAATCTCCACGACAGAGGATAATAACACAGACGTAAACATGAGTTGAACATATTGACTAAGGCAACTCTATTGCTTTGAATGGTAGATTTTTAATCATTTTTATATTAATTTGGTCATGACCAACTGAGTTGTTTTGTCTAAGAGTAGAGATAATTCTTTTGATCTCTTTAGTTGTTGTAAAATTCCTAGGTAAAACTGTTGCAGAGGTATGAAGTGAATAATTGTTAATTGTCTGCTTAATTTTCCTTTCACGATATCTAGTTGACATGCGATCATTTGGCCATAAATAGTGCTAAAGTGTTCAACTAAGATTTCTATCTTCAATTGCGTACGCAACCTTATCTGCGCTGGTTGGGATTTTTATAGGGGGCAGTTCGGTTTGACTCTTGCAGAAGTATTTATTTACTCTCCATAGACTATTATCAGCTGGTGATAGGTTTTTGAGGAACTTATCATATTGTTGATTTCTTTCAATGATTAATCTTATTTGTACTGCCTCGTTTAATTTAGTGTACAATGTTTTATAATTAATAGTGTTTAAATTATGAGATCTCTGATGACATTTACGAACGTAATTTATAATTTTAATAAGCATTTTTGTGCTATATCGAATTTACTCGTGATTTTAATACAACCTACGGGATAGCATTATGTGCGGCTTTTGTTATGATAGAATTAAAGTAGGTAATATATTGATCTATAGATTTTGAATTAGGTAAGGTTTTTGGAATGTTGATGTCTTTTTGTATGCATTGTTTGAATGTATTCCAGTTTGCTCTGGAGTAGTTGAAAGACTGAATCGGTTTTTTGTAATTTAATGACATGTTAAACATTATTGGGTTATGATCAGATGATAACTTGCTTACGGATACCTAGTTTACGTGACTAATAGAGAAGTGCCGAATAAAATATCAAATCAAGCTGAGGTATTTTATACCGTCCGAACCATAAAATACTGTGGACACATGAGACACCCAGAAAAATATCATCCGCTCCATCCTGTACAATATGGTGAAATTATCAGCCGTAAAAAACCCGTTTGGCGGCGAAAACTTTCCTGGGAAATAGACATGAGAAGATAGTACGAAACATCAGCTACTCAGCATCAAGAGGCGTCCACGGATAATAGTAGTTATGATGATGACCTTCGATTGTAGATGACGTAACAAGAGCACGTAGTATATTTTAACGTACAAGCATACGCGATCTGATCAGTGGATCGTTGTTCCACTCTGAACAGGTGGTTACTAGAAATGTTTCGATGGTAACAGTACCTAGAATCTAAACATCGCCGATAACCGGAAATGTAATGTAAGGTTGCGAACAATACGATTCATTAATTTTTTATTATTATTTTATTTTTGCAAACTGTCCAACTATAGGCGAATTTTATTCGATCCCGAATGGAGATACTACCCAGTTCGAGATTTATGTTTTTATTTCATTCAGTCGAGCCTTGTGCTTACGTCCTGCTGCTGGTATACTTTCAATCGTCGCATATCTTTGCCATAGTGTTGTAACTACGTTGCCAATGGATTCGGACGAAACTGGCAACCTCGAGTTGTTTCTGTGCCTGCCAGCGACTTCTTTGGAAGCGAGTGTCCTTGTGGACAGTTTCATTTGTTATACATCTCACGAGTTTTTGACCGGAACTGTTGTATAGCCATCAGGTTTTTGTGTTTGATGCGCAAGCCCATAGTTCTATCCCGTAAGTCCAAGCTGGTTTCAATACAGTTTTGTATACTAGTGACTCCAACGACAGGTGAGATCGATGTCCGACCAACCGGTAAAATTGTGAAAATTTGATGTTTAACTGCTTGTCTTTGTCTGCAATATGGTCTTTCTAAGTTAATCTTCTGCCTATGGTGAAACCAAGATACTCGACTGAGTCAGCTTGAGGAAATATTTTGTTGTTTAATGAAACTTGGAGGACAATATTTATTCTCGTTGACTTTGATGCGCCACTTGTTAAGCTATTCTTGCATCTGATTTAAGTAGATTTTTAGTTTTTGTGAGGCTGCTTTAGGATCTGTATTCATAGCCGAGTCATTAATAAACGCGCGAAATTAATAGTAATTAACGTAGTATGTCTCTGTATTTAATACGTATACAGTAAGTGGTTTGCCAAATTACAGAACTGTTTTATACATAAAATCTTTTATTAAGAATTTATACATTTACATATTCATAAAAAAAAAAAAAAAAGTTAAAATCAACTCACCGTGCATACATTTATTGTGTGCCCTAAGATCTCGTTATTGAATAAAAATATTAATAGTTAAATTTTAAATCGAAACAAAATTAATTCAAACTTAAATATTTTCCGTAATCGTGTTCGACGTTATTATTATTTACTGTCATATTTTATTTTATTTCGTTTATTTATTAGTTTTAACTTTTAGTATTTATCAACTATAGTCCAAAAAATAGAAAAAAAAACGTAAAAAAATATAAATAAATCATTTTAAACTCGGTTAAATTGTAATAAAATTAAAACTATCATTGATTTATAAAAATATTCGTTCATTAGCGTTGTAAAGTATTGGTGTGTGTGTGTGTCATGTCATATATATATATATATAAATAATATTAAATTATAAAAAGCCGATTCAAATTTTGTGATAAAAGTAAAGTAAGTAAAATTTGAATAAATATTCGTAGAATCAAGTATTTAACTTGTATGGCTGTAAGCTGTATTAGTGTAAGGACCGCTATAAATTGAACTTCCACTTGTTGAAACTGCTTTACGAGGTTTTTGATGTTTCATTAAAATAATTAAGACAGCCGCTACCGTTAATAACATTAAAGCTATACCAGCGATAGCTATTCCAATGGCAAAACTACGTTGCGATATACATACGCTATACGGATCTTCATCAGTCTACAAATAAACCAAAAAATGAAAACTTAATTTAAAAAGTTAACATTACGTTTCAATTTATCTGTACAAAATTCGTTTTAAATAAATAATAATGAAAATAACATAAAACGAAAAATAATCCCCGGGGCCATCATTAATGTTTAAAAGGAAATCCCTAGAGTAGATCATCCGCATCACAGTTCTGATCCATCAGTGAATACTGTAGCAGGTGATCAAAGGTCTCAGTCTATTGATTTCCATGGTAAGTTATGATTAGGAGGTAAAACTTCTTATAACTTGGCCGAACTTGATTGGTGCAGTTTCGTTCCACATCCTAGTTGTTTCTGGTTTTGGGACGAGCTAATAGCATTTGAGTTGACTTAAAGACATTCTTCCTTGATTTTAGTCGACTCTGGAGAGCGGGAACGTTATGTCCAAATGCGATGTGCGCTCTAATTGCAACTTCACATCCGTATTTCGGGCGGCGCTCTGTACTCGTGTCAGTTTCTTTCAGGCATTCTGTTACTGTTTCTCGCTGTTTCATTCAGTGCGACATCTATTCGCTTCGTATGACACGAGTTTTTCCATACTGACGCTGCGAATTCGGCTGCGGAGAAAAGGAAAAATGCTCATATCCTCAATGTATTTTTTCTTTATAGATGCATAATGCTGTTTAAACGTTAGCGATCGGTCTGGATACACGCCAAGATATTTCAGTGTATCGTAATGTTCCAACTTTCACCGGCAAATACTTATTTGCTAATAAAAATCCACCCAAATGTACGTGCAATGTTTCTTCAACTATTCCTCGCGTGCTTCTAACTTTCATCGACAAATACTTATTTACTAATTAACCCAAATGTACCGCACGTAATGTTCGTTTAACTATTCCTCACTTGCTTCTCCTCTGTCCGTTCTATTCCTCCGAACGTACAATCGCAAACTTTCCAAATGATCTCGCAAATATTTTACAACATCAATCTAGACTCCTTGCCTTCCTTTATTTATCCAAAATTTACCTGTTAATAAAAATTTCTCTCGTTCCTCCGACCTTACTAGCAGTACAATCAACGAAGAAGAAGAAGAAGAAGTCTTTCATTACCTAATTTTATTTCTCTTACTATTATTTTCCATTTTACTGCACCTCGTGATCGTATTTTCTTTCTTCTTGTTTATTGACATATTGTACCGTTTTCCATTATAGAGTCTACCCTTGATGATGGGCACGGCATGTTGCTCGAATCGTAAACTCGGGTTTATTAATATGTTGTTTTATTTTTATTAATAAATCGTTTTTTCATTTTTTTTTTTTTTTATACGCGGTTGTTCCGAAATGATTGTATCTAATTATGAATATCGATCGCGAAAATTGCTTAAAAAATTATTTATATGGTTTATAGTTTCATTTTTAAGTGTAGTAACAATTCAATTTTTCATATGGTACACGATGTAAATCTTTCGCATGTGATTTAACATATAGAACCGTTTTCATTCGTTTTTAATATTCTGTTATTTATACGGCGAATTTAACTATCCGTTTCAACGCGTTAAATTAGGAACATTTAAATTAACGTCACCCACGTGGCTCGCTGTCCTATCCAATGTAACTCCACCACATATCATAAGGAAAGAAGCTGCGATGAACGAATGGGGTAAATAGGTTCAACATTGCCGAATTATCAAGATCTTAATGCACCACACAGATTAGAAAATCTCCGTATGCTACAAGACAGGATTCATTAAGAACAGTTTTTAATCCGGACGGACGTATGGAAGCAGGTAGAGACAACCCAGATGGTAAAAAGCTGGTTGACCACGCAAACTCCAAAAAACCAACCTGGTTTCTACCTCGAATAATGTGCACCCAAATGAACCGAATAAAGATCGGTCCTAAATCTGCGGGGCCTTTCCAATATCGAGGAATGTGAATTGCAGTCTATCGATCATATTGCAACGGAGTACCCTGCCATGGTTCTACAAGGAGGCTGAGCCGAGATAAATGATTTCACGCATAATGCGAGAGAACGGTGTTCAAACAATTTGACCTGAAGCTATAACGCAAAAGTAAAGTAATTTCACAACAACGGTAATGAAAATATCGAATAAAATTTAGATCGTTCTATTCTCAAAGTACGCGTATAAAATAATCATAATCGTAATAATTATAATTCGGATTCAAATTAAAGTTCTACCTTTTCCATAGATACTTGATCATTTTGATCGGGCTTATTTAGGTCTGCAGCTTCGTTGACGTAAAGTCCGCTATAGACTTCAATCATCGCCGGTGTAGACTCGTCGTTCGAATGTTGTTTCGATTTTCCTTTGTCGTCGCGTCTATTTCTACGTTTACCGTCGCCCGAGTTGCACTGAGGAGGCTGAAATTATTCCGATCGCAAGAGCGTTAAAAAATTTATCAGCCGGTAAAGAAATGAAAAATTGTTTATTGTAAATTTGTTTCTACGTTATAGAAAATACAAAAATATTTCCGTACCTAGTGTCATAACCATGAAAACACATCGGTGAAAATATGATCAAAGTTAATCAAATTTATAATGAAAGAACAATCTATACGTAAATTGTAGGAAAAATTTAAAATTTCTAAAAAAAAAAAAACCTTTCTCAAGACTTATAAATTTAATAAGACGCGTATAAAATGAAAAAACTACTGTTTTTTTCATTTTGTATAGCGATAACGATTTTGTAATTATAGCGTCTATCATTATCATTAAGTGCGCCGTCTCTGTATCAGGAGACTACTTACCTATATTTTATTATACGGTGTAAGTAGCGTACGAAGCAATCATAATATGGCGTTAGCATAGAAACACACACACACGGAAGAACTGATTGTAATCGTTTTGTTGTCACGACACAATGCAGCCTCGCATACTTTTGTCATTCCCCCTCCCGGGGAGTATATATACATACATATACGTATATATACATCAGTGGCGAATCCTGACGATTTTAGTTGGTAGCACCGTAGTAGTGTATTTGTTGATCACTCCACAATATATTATAAAAAGTAGGTTTAGTATTGTGCTATGTGTATACACATCAAAAGAACTATCCTCTCACCTTTAAATGTCACTCTCAAACTGTGTAAAAATATCTGTCATCGCAAGTTTTTAAATTTAAAATAAAACGCAGAACTATATATATATAAAATTGTATATTTTATTCATTAAAAAAAAAATAGTTTATTTTAAGCATAGATTCTGCTCTTGTACACGTTTTTTTGCATTTTTTTCTTTTTTTACTATTAAATCATAAAATTCTAATTTTGTTTTAAGATTACTTAATCGCTCTTTTCTATCGATAAGAATGACAGGTTACTCATTCCGGCTTGCGACAGCGTTGAGCGTGCGAAAGTATTAATCCGTTTTTATGCAAAGAGCGAACGATCAACTGATACTGTTGTAGCCGATGTTATAGAAATAAAACAACATACCAAATTCAGACTTTTGCATTTGGTTAAATTTCAGACTAAAGTTAATGTGATAACTAAAAATACCTATATAAATATCGATGTACTATTATGTATTGAATAAAATTTTTTATATCAAAAAATTCATGTAGAAATAAAACAACGCGACAAAACGATCAGTACATGGTTACGTGCAACACTCGTTACAACACGCGTCAGCAAATCGATGTAACAACAAGAGAACCGCGTCGATCAAGTACTTCTCTCCATGGCGGCTAAAATTCTGCCTAGTCAACATCAAAGTCAACACACACAATACTAAATTAGTCCATCTTTAAACATTGCAGCGGACCTACTATCTGAGGGCCACACAGAAAGGGTTAGTTTCCTTGCCTACATGAAATATGAAAGGCACTAATTTCGTTTTCTGCTTATTGAATTCGTGAAAGATTTAAAAATATTAAATAGTTTCTATCCACCAAGTATTAAAATAAGGTAAGTCATTGTAATTTATAATTTTTATTTTTACTTTGTACCGCTTTGTATGACTAGCGGTAGCGTAGGATTCACACCTGATTATATATATATATATATATATATATATATATATATATATATATATATATATATATATATACATACAAAAGAGTGAATGTATCCAAGCTTCAAAAATAATTTAAATTTATTTCGCAGTTTAATTTTTTCTTTCTTTCTCACTGCACAAATTTACTAGATAGCCTTAAGGCTAATAGTGAGTTCGGAAAAAAATATTTAAGAAAGGTATACATCGTTGTTATTTTTTGCACCCGAAGGTGATTGCTAATTTAAAAAATGTGAATTTGGATTATAATATAAAGGCCAGAATAGCGTATCTTATACTGGCATCTCGAAATAATTGAACCTTCAAATCGCGTTCATTTTATACTTCGTTTTCGTGTCGTACGAATATTTTTAAGAATTTCTTCAACACCTGCCTTGCTCTTTACTTAATCGTCAAATTTCTTTCGCTTGTCATTTATAAATTTTTCCGAAGAATTTTAAGTAAATCTGAAGCAACACTAAACGCAGCCGTTAAATTTTCTTTTCGAATAAAAGTATTTTTTAAAATAAAATTAAACGTACGTATTTTATTATTCAAAAAGATTGACGTCTAAATTAAATAAGATTTGAAAATAAATCGATTTTTTCTCTTTTTAAAGGGCCTCGTGTTATTTTAGGCCTACTCCTCATACGGTCCTGATTATATCGACGCCCGTGTATGCGCGTAACGATAATTATTTCGTTCGTTATGTTTTCCTTTTTTGTAATATAGAATTGTAATGTTGAAATAAATTTAAATTGAGTTCTAGTAGACGGAAGTGCAGAAGAGCTGCAGATGACGATAGCAGATTTAAATGCGCACTCGAACGAAATAGGACTAAAAACAAAATTCACATAAAACGAAAATAATGACGAACACAGGAAAAAGGGTACAAATACAAATAAAATCGGAACAGATAGATCGAGTAGATAGTTACATACATTTAGGTCAAAAAAAATCATAATAAACGAAGAAACGATAACGAAATCAGAAGTGACAAGCAGAATATCACTATGGTGGGTTTACTCCGCAATAGTACCGATTAATCTGAGAAACGTTGTACTTTCGATTTTTATATACGGTTCGGAAACGTGGCCGTATACAAAAACAAATTTAAAAAGGATAAGAAAAGCTCGAACGGCGCACGAGAGAACGATGCCGGATATAAGACTGTCAGATCGTAAAAAGAATGCATAGATACGTGAACAAACACGGTCGGATGATGCAATGAAGCGAATGGCTAAAATGGAGTTGGACTGGTCACGTGGTTCGAAGAGAAGATAATAGATAAGCGGATCTTACGGCGGTTTGCTGATGGACAGAAAAAGCAAACAGCGAAGGCCAATGACGCGGTAGCACGATGATGTAGCAAAGGTAGCCGGGAAAAATTGGTTAACGAAAGCGCAGGACAGAAGCGGACAGAATACATTGGGGGGCAAACCTTCATCCAGGACAGGAATGGATAGACAGCTTATCGTGATATATCTTGCCTAATGGGATAATAAATTATTGCGTCGGAAGAAACGTCACGCATTACGAATGATCTCGTATTATTACTAACCAATCAGCGATGAAAACGGAAGATGTAATTTCGTCAATATCATCAATCAAGTTATGGCGATATTTATCGATATACAAATTTCGACGTATATCATCGCTAACGGTTTAGCGAGGAAAGAATAATAAAAATAAGAGAAAAAAAATTATCGTCACTTACCGCGACACGTTTACAACCGCCATCCGCGTGTGTACATATACGCACGTTACACTGATAATAGACGGATACCGTGTACGGGAATTTATGAGCTTGAAAATTGATCGTGGCTTTCGTTAAATCAGAATTATACTGAAACGGGCCCATGATCTCTCTATCTAAGGGACATCTGAAATAACGACGTGTTTACACGTAAGAAATAATACCAGTAAATTTTCTCCATCGACTTTTCGTAAGATACGTCGCTAAAACTGCTTAGTGCGGAAATGACGAATTACTACTACGCGTGCCACAAAAAATTACAGTCGTCCGAGGATATCGAGAATTTTGAAATTAAATGTCTGTTTTTATACGCTGATATATCCGGGTGAGTAGTGATTTTACGAATTAATAAAACAAAATAAGTTAATCGTTATGAACTTTTTCCGACAGTTACATCATTATCAAGCGTGCGCTATAAACAAATCAACTCTAATATATTTATATAGCGATAACTTATATATGTGATATATATATATATATATTTAATGAAGAAAATAATATTATTAAGTAAATAGCCGTAGCAAATAAAAAACAATCCGAATATCTATAGTAGATCGATTATTATGGAACAAATCAAAAAATAACAATCCTCGACGAAATACAAAAAAGAACAGGGTAATTATTATTATTTTTTTAATTATAATCGGTCAATTCCTCAAAAACTAAAAAATTAAAAAACTAAAAAATTAAAAAACTAAAAAATTAAAAAACTAAAAAATTAAAAAACTAAAAAACTAAAAAATTAAAAAACTAAAAAATTAAAAAACTAAAAAACTAAAAAACTAAAAAACTAAAAAAAAAAACCACGGCAAAACTGATAATTAATCTAGCTGGCCCAACGGAAGGCTAAATTTTCATCGCGATCAAAAAGGTTCCTCTTCTTTCAGTGTACGGTCAGCAAACCATCTGACTGCTTAGATGATGGTGTAAGATCACAACACCATTTTCCTCTTTTTCAGTCGTCTATTACAGCTGACTAGATGTTCGTCGAAAAACATTTTACCATTCGTATTAGTGTCCGTAATTTTTTGGAGAACTTTTTGCGATATCGTTTACATACGGCATATTCAAGTCGTTATGTAACACATAGTTCGGTATGTAATATGGTGCTAATAGTACGCAGTATCTTCGATATCATTTGTAAATTTACCATATGTCCACACACAGGAGCTAGAATTTATTTAGGATCGATTAAATATATATGTAGGAAGAAAATGCGCTTTCTTGTAAAATCTTTAAAAAGTACAATATTATACGATAGCGACGAATAATAATAGAACATTATTGAAATCAATTTGCAACGATAAAATAGAAGAGAATGAGACATTACAAAAATCTGGGAGTATAAATAATGAACTGCGCGCATAAAATGCAATAAATTTTATATAGGTGAAAAATAATAGACTAATGAAAATGACGACAAGTCACTTTATGGAAAACATAATTTAGTACACATTAAAGATAATATAAAAATTTTACACACGCAGAATATAAATTAAAAAAAAAAAAAAAAGAAGAAAAGTTATCAGAAAAATTACAAATTATAAAACAGTAATAATTTATTAAATGCGATCGATTTCGACGAAGAATTAATTTTAAAATCGTGTTTTATAAATTAAAATTGTTTTAAAAATCAATTTAATAGCAAAATTACCCGAGTCGAATGTATATCACATATATAAGTTATTGTTATATAAATATACTAGAGTTGATTTTTATAGCGCACGCTTGATAATGACGTAACTGTCGTAAAAACATGTATAATGATTAATCGTGTTTTTTTCTTTAACCAACCGAGTGTATAAAAATCGACAATATTTTTAATATAAGAATTAAATATGTTTTCGATTAAGTTGGTCCTTTTTTATTCTACTTTCGTCAAATCGCTCCTAAGTTGGTTATCTTCTGCGAAGGAGGATATCATCGGCTTCTCTTGTATGAGGTATACACTTATTCGTGTATTCAGTCCGTCTCCCTGAACTAGGTCGCGAATTCTCGTTCTTTTCAATCGTCCGGTTAGCGTGTGATGTCCGGAACGGCAGCTATTAGTTCGCTACAGTGTCCGCGTATACGCGTAATCCCAAATTCGCGATAGTTTCATCGATAACGTACATTCTGTATATTAGCCTTTTAAAGTTTTATGTCGAAATTTATATTTCCATTTGTTTTTCGTTGTTGTTGTGCACACTCCCATATCGGTGTGCAGCCATAAAAGTTCATATTGACTTTATCGTCGCGTTATATATACTTAACACTCTATTAAACTTACGATTATCATATATGTAAAACGCATTTTACGCGTTTATGTTGTCAGCTTTATTATGAAAATATACGACTCCGCATTAGTTCAATTAGACGTCGTCGCAATGCCTAAATAATTCATACTTCATAACGAATCCGTCTGAAGCGCATAGCGCGATATTTCTCTTCTCTCGACGGATTTATTAACTTGCCTGTCCGCTGTAAATACACAAGAGCTTCGCAGAATAGAATCGACGAAAAATATAACACGTTAGAAAATCTACCAGTTTTATCTCGGGGTTTTTTTTTTTTTTTTCCCTTTTTGGTATTCCGATTTTTATTAAAACGTTCGCCACTTTAGCGAATCGTTAAGCGGATGAATATGCGCAAAAACCGCTTTTAAATGAAATTAACGAAAACGGTCGCGCAAGTTTTTCAATCCTCGACATCGATGATATAAACAAACGCGAGCTGTAATTAATGCACAATAATTACAAAATGATAATATTAATAAATACAATTA
Source organism: Coronaproctus castanopsis (assembly GCA_032883995.1). NCBI lineage: Eukaryota > Metazoa > Arthropoda > Insecta > Hemiptera > Monophlebidae > Coronaproctus > Coronaproctus castanopsis. The sequence goes on along the minus strand of CM065054.1, from coordinate 30,406,166 downwards.
AAACCGACGAAAAAATCACGTAGTTACCCTTCGCTATCGATGAGATGTTGTTCACCCCATCCCAATCCATCTTGTACGATGCAATCGGTTACTAATAAACCGTATGTCGGCTGATTATCCAACGTAATTACAATGCTCAACGGATCGCCGATTTTTACATTTTCAGCGATTTCATTCTGCGAAACGCCTTCGTGATAAATTTTCATAGTGCACGTCGGTAATTTAACGGACGATACCGAAGTCGTCTCGGTCGTGCTAAAAAAATGTCGTCGAACGTAGTTAATCGTTTAAATTTGCGTTATTCCGAAAAACGTATTTCCTCGGAATTACGTGTTTAATCAATTACACAGACGATAACGAAATTTATTATACGCGAATTTAATCGAAATTACTAGGAGACAGCGAGCGCGCATAGAGAGAGAGAAATAGAAAAAAGGGAAAAACCCCTTAATTCGACAAATGCCTCCTCCTTTTAGGCTAGAATTAATATAAAGGTAGTAGTCAGGAGCAACCAGATATAACATGAACTTTTTTTTTTTTTTTTAAGCAGAAACGGTAATAGATATATATAACTCGCGGAATGTAATTAGCAGATAGAGCAGCAAAGGAGACTGCTACATTATTACCGATCCCAAACGTCGCAGTTACATTTATTTTGCTCCGTAGCGAAAAAAGTGGCAATCGATCTCTCATTAAATAAGCTCCGCCAAATCAAGAATTCCATTTTACCCTTGGAAGACTTCGCACACCCGATCAACAGAACTCCGCCTTCTCAGTACCTCGTGTGTAACGTCACGCTTTCCGTCTCCCATATCCTCATCGACTGTCCTTTGTACGTCTCACTTAAAATGTTCCCTCAACCTTCCCTCATCACTTCCTCTTCTCTTCGAATGTAAATGCCCCTCAACTTGATTAAGTATGTCGGCCTATCCGATAGGATAGCGAACAAACTAGTAGAGTAGTCAACACAGAATGATGAAACTTTATCTAAAAAACGAAACGCTAACAGAAACATACGCGGACGAACTAATAGATGAATTGTACGAATATAGGAATCTCTCGACATGTTTGTCGATTGACTGTGATGGCAACGTCGAGACAAGATGAACGAATCTATTCTAAAGTAGTCTGTACTAAATTCGAACTATAAACGATTATCGCGATCACTACCAAAGAAAATTCCTAGTAAAATACGTTGACTTTTTTATATATATATATATATTTTTATCTATTCCTACATCGGCTATCGGTAGATGTTATAACAACCGATCATAACGTGAAAGGAACATAGTTCAATGACTAGTCTCTATATTAGTATCTTATGTTTGATAATTTACATGATTTTCATTACTATGCCACGTCTAATGGCTTAATTCTTCTCAGGCTGCGAATTTGCATCCGTGGTGAGTTATCCAATAAGCTAATTGCAGATCAGTTAACCATGTGTAACCGCTCCTGATGTTCGATTACCATCTTTTTAATTACGTCAGTTATGTACTCGGTGTCAAGGTCATCATGTATAATTTTGTTCCTTACATACCACGGAGAGCACTGACGATTAACCTAAGATCTGATATGTTTATATTTTCATTATATTACTTTTTTTTTTACTGCAGCCCCATAATTCGTATCCATACCTCCATACTGAAACGGTATAGTAGTAGTTTGTTCTTTAAGGTAAGTTGGGATCGCATTCCTATTAACCAATACAGCTTTTTGATTTTGATTCTGAGTTCATTTTAAATCAATATGCTTTACACCGTGTTAACTTTTGGTCTAAGTACAAGCCTAGGTATATAATATGTTGTTTTTTTTTTAAGGGGTACTATCTAATATTACGAGAAACTTACCTATTTATTTTTCTCGATACAGCGTCTTCTTTAGGTTCGTAACGACATCTCACGTGAAATCCTCGACCTTTATTCGTAACCAATTTTTTATGAGGCTGCACCACGATCGTATTATAATATTCCATCGATCCGTCATCCTACGAAACGAAGCAATAAAAAAACAACAACTTAAAGATCCATCAATATTTCAAGACATATACACGAAAATGTGTCTTTTGATATTTCCACGTGTCGTACGGGAAAAACCAAACACAGATTTTCACTCGTTTACCACACTACCATACCTTCTTGCTATCAAACTCAATGTTGGCCTCCGGATACCACTCGCCAATTTATCCCGTTCCAGCTATAAGCATTCAGCAGGCACCGCTTTTGTCGTTCTTTCATGATCATCTACTCCAGCGTTCCAAATCCCTTGCTCCCTTTTGTCTACTCACAAACTCGTCTCTTATTTGCCATATTTTACTACACTGCCCTACACTACCTCATATTTCATCTGCATACCCTATCAGATTCCTTGCCAACAGTCCTTCATTTATTGCCTCAATTATACAATTCCTTTCCTTACCTCACATCTACTACATCTAACTGTTAAAGTCAAGTCACACACGGCACTATAAAAATAAGAATAAAATAGTAAAATGTTACACGATAACGATAGAAACTTATTTTACTTAAATGTAAATTCATTTTTTTTCTCTCTCTTAAAACTATTATAATTATGATACACTTATGTTTATTACGTAATAATAATCATCATGATAATAAAACTTATTGCAATAAGAAAACAAACTTTACATGGTTCCAAATCAAAAGTAAAATTAAGCGCGGGTTCAATATTGAAACAGACGTAAGACAAGGAGACAGATTGTTTCCATTACTCTTTAACTGTGTATTAGAAAAGGTTATAAGAGAATAATGAAAACAGTTAAAACATAAAATACATATATATATATATATATAAATCATTAGAAAAAAGATTAACATAGAAGTTGTTTGCAGAACATGGGTGATTCGATAGAATACATAAATATCCTTAAAGAAGTAAAAATACATATAGGGGAATTTACACAACAAACGCGTTAAATAATAAAACAGCTAACCAAGAAAAAATAAGAAAAATGGAGATAACATTTCAACTGACTAAAGATATATATATATATATATATATATATATATATATATATATATATATATACATATATATATATATATAAATAATAAAATAAAAAGAACATCGTCAATAGAATATCGGAGTGTTTCATAATGAATGTAAGTAAAGAAATGAAACAAATCAAAATGAAGTAAATGAAACTAGCACGTAAAATTCATACTGAAGATGTTATCAATACCATGAGAAAAAAAAAGTAAAACAAGATTAGCTATTACGGTCACTTGAAAAGAATGGAGACTAAACGTTTAACAAAACGAATTTTTCAATACTTTGATAGAAACCCTAAAACGCAAATCGCGTGGTCCCGAGAAGTTAAGGAAGGCTCCTGATTACAAAATCATAAATTACTCAAATGTTTGCAAAGTATTTGGTACTCGTCAATAAGTTACGATTTGGGCATCATTTGTTACCAGATCGTCTTTCCCAATAACGCAACTTAAAGAAAGACCCTTCTATCCCATTCATTCTGAACGGCAGTCTGCAATCCTGATCATGTTTTTTTTTTTCTTCATTTTAACGCTCTGCCTTGGCGCCATTACGTTCTGAGCTTCATCTTACTACGTTCCCCATATATTACACCGTCTGTACCTATCATCCCTTCTCCATCATCTGGATAATCTCTACAATTATTCCCAAACATAGCGACATTTCTAGAGAAGTTAGCATCTTTGATTGAAATATAAACAGTGTCCCGCAGTATCGCGTTGGGTAAGCGATATTTTCTTACAACTGTCACGATAACTAAGATATATAAATGTTTAATAATTTACACTTAACATATAACTAATTAATCTAAACATATTTTTCACGATAGTGTTTGAAACTATGTATTTTCCTTATATAAGTATACTTTCAAAGAACACCTTCTTCTTCATGTGTTTTATGCGTTACTGCGCGTTGACGTCATAGCGTTGATATTTCTATTTTCGGCAGCCCGCAAACGCTTTTCAATACTTTCAAGCCTCGTCCATTGCTTTATATTTTGTAACTGTGTCGTTTTCTTTCTTTCGGGTCCTCTCCGACCATCTATTCTTCCTTGAATTATTAGCTTTAACAGGTCATATTTGCTTCCTCGAATTATATGACAAAAATAACTTATTTTTGGGTTCTTTATTTCTTCTACTAGATACCTTTCTTTATAACTTCTCTTCACTACTTCATCATTACTTAATTTCCATATCTAGGGGATGCGTAACATTTTACAGTGTAACCCCGTTTCACATTCTGCTAGATATTTGAAAGACTTGGCTGTGTATGTTCCAGCCTCTGCGCCATATAATAGAACGGTATGAACATAACACATCAGCATTCTTTGCTTGATTCTTGCTGAAGTAGTTAATAAAGTGCTTAGTATTTGAAAAGCTATTTTTGCATATATAATTCTAACATACATATAGAAAACTGTGTTGTAAAATATAAATAAATATTTCTATATGTGTGTTAGATTCAATCATGTTTTACATACTGTTCTTTACTCTTTTATATATATATAAATATATATATATATATGTGTATATATATATATATATATATATTTATATTTATATACATATATAAGCAAAACAAAATCATATATTTTGTTTTGCTTATAATTCATAAAACCACTATTCTCCGATAAATTAAACATTATATATATATATATATATATATAAAACACGCACGCACACACACATATGTATATATATAACACGCACACACACATGTATATATATAACACGCACACACACACACACATATATACACAAAATATACGATTTAAAAAATAATAATAATAATAATTACGTATTATACCAACCATTTGAATGCTCATCGTATTGCACGATCGTAATGGCAACCGATAAGTTATAGGAGCCAGTTTGGAATTAAATTCCGACATACAAGACGAATTTTTCGATAAACCCATCGGATAAATCATGCCGGTGAATACGTTATGAACGGTATCGATGTCTACTAGAATTTCGTGATTGTTGCATCGTACGTGAATATCTTGCGCCGGTTCGATATCGTGATCGTATAATTCTGTAAAATATAATATATATATATATATATATATATATATATATATATATATATATATATATATATATATATATATATATATATATAAACTAAAATAAATGAAAATGACGTACGTTTTTCCTCAAATATAAGGTGAGAAATTGTCATACGGATTATGTTCTAATTGTAGAAATCGCATCGATTAAATATTAAAACAAAAAAACAACAAAAGAAATAAAAAAAATAAAAAAACAAAAACACAAATTATTAAAACCAAAATAAAATACGTTAAATTATGTCCAAATATGGTAATTATACTATTTATGTTTTTAATATTGTAATGTGAATAATAAATTATGTTCGTGCTAAGAAGTGTAATATTTAGGAAAGCATGAAAGATACGTGGTTTTGACATGCATGCAAACAATGAGAACATATTTATTATTTTGACCATAATATTTACTTTATATATATACATATACATATATATATATATATATATATATATATATATATATATATATATATATATATATATCGAATGAAAATGATTGAGTTTTGTTTTATTTTCCCTTGTTGTGTGTTGTTTCAAATAGTTATTCTAAATAACAATACATACATGACGGACAGTTTTCGATTACATACATATACACGCATAAAGTAAAGGTCAAATTAGTTTGAAAGTTGCAATAAACGTTTCTTAAGCGATTTTCATCAATGCAATAATTGATAGCAAACTCTTTATACGCGACGCGTTCTGAGCAAATTTTAACACTATGCCATCATAGCTTAAGATATATATATATATATATATATATATATATATATATATATATATATATATATATATATATACTTTTATATCAATCACCACTGTGAGATATCGTAATAATATAACAAAAACACATTATCGACCATGACTTCCTATCTGCTTGTTGCATACACAACGTTTATCCAATTCAATTTCTTTACGCAGAGGACCTTTAAGTCCGTTGCTTCGGAAGTTTTGGTAATATTACGAATAATCGTTTTTCGTATAAAGAATAATCGTGTTAACTAATCGCTATGTAACATTCAATTATTATATTCTTTTTAGAATCGTCTGGTATATTCCCTGTCTCATATATTTCATAAATAATATTATATAATTGTGTAATTCCTTCTTGTCCAATATTTTTCCATAATCCAGATGGTATTTCATTTATCCCACTCGTTTTATCAGGTCTTACTCTTGTAACGCTCTGTCAAATTCGGTTCTTAATATTGTATCGCCTTTATCGACTATATCTACCATATTTTCTTCTTCGATAATTTCTCCTTTATCATATCCCTTATATAATTCTTCCAAGTGTCCATCTATCCGCTATGTCTCCATCTTCAATTAGCAAACTTACAAATTTATTTTTTATATTCCTACTTTTTGTTCTATAGTTTGAAAAATTTTTCATTATTAGTTTGTATGCTTCTTCAGTTTTTCCTACATTAATTTTTTGTTCAACCTCCGCACAATTATTTTGTATCCATTGTTCCTTTGCCTTTTTACATTTCCGATTAATTTCATTCCTCAAGTATTTGTACCGGGTTTCGTCTTTACCTTTAAATGTTCTTCGTTTCTCCATTAAATCTAAAATTTCGTTATTCATCCATTTTTTCTTAGCCCTTTTATTCTCTTTTTCCTAATTATTCGCTTGTTCGTTACTTTTGTTTTTAATTGTGTCCATTTTTCTTCAATACCGAAACTCTCTTGTGTTTTACTGGCTGATCGTTTCTTTCATTTTTTGTTCATTACTTTCAATTTTTCTATATTCAGTGTCAATTTATTGTTTTCCTTGAGATGTTTAAATTTTAAACATTTCATAACTACTGGATTATGATCACTTTCTATGTTAGCCCCAGGATAACTTTTGCAGTCGTTAACTTGATTCCTAAATCTCTGTTTCACCAGTACATAATCTATATGATATCTGTCGTTATCTCCTGGGATTTTCCACGTGTAAATTCTTCTCTTGTGATACGCGTTTGTAAATTTCGAGATTAAGCAGACCAGTTTTCTCAAACATTGTATTTCGAAACTATTAAGTCGATCTAAACTAACTCTATATTTAATGTCCGATTCAAAATATTCGTATCTTTACTTAATTATAATCTTTCTATTAACAGATCCGTCCGTTCAGATTTCGCGTGGAATGAAATGCGTAACGTAAATTCCGTCTGTGAATTTCATAACCGTTTTTTCTGTTTTTTTTTTACAATAATTGGGCTTAGGTATAATAATCGATCCATTGTAAACACTATTTTCATATAAATATACCATACATATGATAACGAAGAACAGTGGAAAAAATGAAATAAAAATAAAATTTAAAACCAAACGAAAAGAAAACCTAACCTCTAAAGATTAATTTTAGATATATATACACAGAGATGGCCAGAACTTCGAGGACATTGTTGTTATTCAGGTTGTCAATAATTAGGCAACCGAGAAGTCATCTTTACCTCTGCTATACGAGTCACAAGCAAAAATCACACGATTAGCGTCGGCTTTTGTTCCCGCATGCACAGGACGTAAGATTGATTTGATAGAGTAGAAATGGCTAGGAAGGCAATTGTGGTTGGAAAGAAGTTTAACCAGGATTAAAAAGAAAAGTCGAGCTGGGAGGTTTTTAAGAGGCGTAAGTGCGAGAATGGATGTAGTAGGGAGTTTAGATTGGATGGATGTATAAAAGTGAAGCCGTCTTTTACAGAACATAAACATCCGTCGATGAAGAAGGTCTGCTCGAGCGAATGCAACTAAACAGGAAGAAGGAATCCTCGGAATGAGAATGTCGTCCGATGCCCCACTTTTCAGTCCGATTACATATTCATTTCACCGGATACCCTCATCGGCTGAAACCAAAACGAAAGATCCATGAACAGGTTATTGTATGAATAAAATAAATTTTCTACAATAGTTAACAGAATATAGTCCCTATGGTAAGGTTTCTTCGGAGCTTTAAGAACACTAAAAGAGTTACTTTCATAATCTCTTCACTCTTATTTCGCGACATTTACCAGTTACGTGGCATTTCCGCTAAACCGAGTAATCGGGTTGAATCTTGCAATGAAAAGCCTACAGAGTAACCATTCGAAATCATTAATATTAACGTACTGTCTACGAGTCAGTATCTCTACTCTATGTTAGAGGCTACTAATGTTCCCATAAGAAAAAAAAAAATATTATATATATATATATATATATATATATATATATATATATATATATATATATATATATATATATATAGTGACAAGTTGTAAATTAATCGATTATTGTATACGAACCATTATCTAAATCTAACGGAATTTGAGCACCGCTCGCGATATTCATAAAAATCGCTACCTAAAACAAAGTAAAAATTAAAACGAAATAATACGGGCGAATAATCAAAATATTAACTCAATGTGGAATAAATAAATCGCGTGCTTTATATTAAACAAGTCCTTGAATGGCGGTCGATAGCATTAGTTTAAATAGAACTGGCATAACTTTCGAATACAATTTTTTTTTGACAATTTTCGGGGTGGGGGGAGATAAGGTAACAAAGAAATTACTTACTTCGCTATAATTAAATTTTTCAATTATTATAGAATTTCCGTCATACATACTTACGAAAATATCGATAAATATCGGACTTTTCGAAAACCCGGTTACTTTCACGATTACGTTAAATTACGCATTATTGCGACGGATATAGAGAGCGTTGACCGGGAATTTCTCGTATATTATATAGACATACCGATTAGGGCATACTTAACTTACTTCGAGGTACGTTCGAAATTAACGGAATTATAAATATGAAGGAACAATTAAAAACGAAATTTTACTTAATAAGTTTTAAATACGATGTTTAATTACGAATTCTACTCTGGAAGAATAAATTAGCGGGTAATTATTACTGAAATTAAAACAATATGCGGGCTAATATTGAATTCGTATTGTAAAATGTATTCCGAATAATTTAAGTTTAAAATGCGAATAGATTAATTCTAATTTAAGAATAACGTATCGACACTATTGTACGAAGGAGCGTATTTGTTCTGGAAATAAATTACTATCGTTCTAGGTGCAGCTGTTAACTGGATAGTTAAACCGTACGAAAAATGATTCGCTAACAGTGAAAAGTTCCAAACGCGCCATTTTATGCGTCGCTATTAAAATGACTCGAATTATAGATATTAAAGAAAATTTTATGCGAATTATATATATATATATATATATAAGATATTCTAACCAACGAAAAGTTCATCCTTCATATAAAATAAGCAGTAAAAAGTAACGTTATTAATAATGTGGTTTCGACTTTAAACTTTTATCGCGATGTAAAATTAATAATTGTATTTTTAAAATTTGTCGAGTAAAAATGAAATTTTATTCTCTAGAGAAATTTTCTTTCAGATATTTATAATTTATACATTTATCAACGAGTATTCGTGTGAATCGAGAAAAAACAACAAAAATTTGAAGCATCCATGAAAACTTGACGGAAGATCATCTACATTCTGGAATTCGGCGATGTAAAACAATTTCCGAGATCGATAATGTAAACTTTTAATCGTGATTAGATTTTAACAATTCGTCACGATTGAATTAAAAATTTTTTTAAAAAGACCGATTTTTAAATTTCACATCGTCGATTATATATTTACAATATTTTAAGTAAAGATTTTACTGTCTATAAATATTCAAAAAATCAGACAATATTACCGAATAAATAAACAAAAAAAAAAAAAATAAAAAGTATTTAAAATCACTAAATTTATATATATATATATATATATATATATATATATATATATATATATATATATATATATATATATATATATATATATATATATATAAAAAGACCGCAAAGTTTTTCGGCTATTAAACCGTTATCAAGTGGACGTAACAAAATAAAATATAAAAATATTCACAATTTATATTTAAAAAAAAAAAAAGGTAAAAGGAAAAAACGAAAAATAAAATATAATGTAGGAAACCCGTTAATTTAGATTAGCAATATTTCGAGAATTAGATTTGATTATAAAATTATCCGATAGCGAAAAATATCTTTCTTCGCTTTGACATATATATATATATTTTAATATTCTCCATCTAAATTAAGTATTTTCTTACATTTTATTCTATTTTCGTTATTTGCTTTTATATTTTTAAAAATTTGCGCATTTTTCATGATGTCAACTTGATAACAGCTTGGAATATTTCGTCGTATTTTTATATATGAAAATTTAGCGACCATTACCTTTTTTTTTTCGTTTGTTTATTTATTTTTTGTAAAATATTCACTACATTCCACGTTGTTCAAATTATGATATTAGCGAATGTTAATATCAAAACACGTTTATAATTTTATAAAAATGAGCGACGCGCTGTTTTGTACTGGATTTATTTTGTGACTAAACGATTATTTAATATGTTCGAGATGTATTAAACCGGGTTTTCTTTTGGTTAATTTACCATTATTCAATTGTCGATGTATATAATGGCTTCTATAGAGAATGTTCAGATATAAATTAATAAGTTAAAATTAGACCTTCCGTAGTATACGCCAGCAAACGAGTGACGCGTCAACGTTGGATTGTTTTGTCTCGTTCAGTCCTCTAAAAACTGGAACCTTTATTAATTGGATGATATTTCCGTTTTTATATTTGCGAAAGAAATAATTTTAAATATTAAAATTTACACTATAATAAAAGAAATAAAGAATTAAAAAACAGTTCAATATATAAAATATTATTCTTAGATTTCTTCTAATATTTTATCAAATAAATTTTTTCGTTTATTCGTAAACGTATGAATTTACCATTGTACGATGCGTTACCCGACGCTTTTTATTTTTAGATTTTAATCTGGACCGTAAACTTTCAATTTTGTCTGGATATAATGTGACTGAATCTACGAAATTAACACACTGATAATTATAATTATTAGCTACATTTCATTCGTCGCTTATAATTGTCGTAGCAGCAGCAGCAATATTCTGTATTATCAACGGCCATAATCGGCTGATCTATTTGGAACCGACGTTAGGAGAAACATTCTTCTGTTTCTCTACAAATAAAAACCCCGTTGATCGGGTAAAATCCTTCCTCGATTATATTTTCATTTCGAAGAGTTCGTCGATTTCTACATCTAGATTCGATCCTCTTATTCGTACTCTGTTGTTCGACAATGTTCACAAATTTTACGTAGGATACAAATTCCATTCAACGGCAGTATGGCCACTCGTATTCAATTCGTCTTCGCAATATCGAAGGGTGGTATATTCCTTACTCCGTGCATAAATAAAAAGAATTACGTCGCGGTAATCTAACAAATTCGATGTACCAGATCGTATTTTTCTTAAACGACATGCAGATTTACAACAGATCCATCTATCGCGAGAACCAGCGCGTAATTTCGTATCGTGATTATTCCTACATTTTTTTGATTATGTAGTAAATCTTTTTCTTGTTGTAAAAAAAAAAAGGATATATCACGATCTTTAGCATTTATTTCTTCTGCCAATTCCGAAATATTCGTATTTATTAAATATTATAAAAAACTAGTGGAATAAGATTGAAATAAAAATAAAGCTTGATATGAAAATGAATTTTTAAAAATAAAACTACCGTGAACGAAATAAACGCTTAAAAATAAGAATTAAAATGATTAACAATTATGAACGAAAATAAACGCTTAAAAATAAGAATTAAAATGATTAACAATTCAACACGTAAAAAAAAAAAAAAAAAAAAACAAGAAAATTATATTTTTCAGTTCGAAAATTAGAATTCAAATGATTCGTAAATAAGCTTTCCACGTTCCTCACTAGATGTGTACCAGTGTAATATAATCGAAAGTAAATCGAATGAAATATGTGAACGTCGCCATTTCACCGCATTTTGTTCGCTACAGAAGATCCAGTTAATTTATATAGATGTTGAATATATCGGAGAGTATCTCGCTAAACGTTTTTAATCGCGAATCTTTTCGACAGTCATTTTCAAACACGCACCAAAAAATTATTACATCTTTTTTTTTAACATACGAATTACCAGAAATGTTTATATAACGACAATTTAAAACTTGATATACATATGATTTGGAGATATTTATCAATTTCGATGAAGAATTTTTCAAAATCTCTTTTATAAATAAATCTAAAATCGAAATATGTATATCAAATTTTCAGTTGTCGTTATGTAAACATTTCTGGTGATTCGTACGTTTAAAAAAGATGTAATAATTTTTTGGTGCGTGCTTGAAAATGACTGTCGAAAAGCTTCGCGATTAAAAACGTTTAGTGATTGCGTTATATTTTGTTTGGTTTATTATTAATTTATGTAGGTTTTAAAAATTTACATTATATCTTCCTCGCGTAAAGTTAAAATATAGAAAAGTTAACATATGTAAATATCTATTTCGTTGTAAACATGTACATTCCGGCAATTAGTTATAATTATATATATATATATATATATATATATATATATATATATGCAAGCGAATAACGCGTATTAAGGAAAATCTTAGTAACGAATGCAAAAGGAAAAAGTCAAATGTCATTTCGATGTTTAAAAAGTAACTAGTTTTAAAAAGATCGATAATATATTTTCTACTTGCCGCCGTTAATAAAAGCAGGTAGAACGCGTTCATTTTGAATTTTCGTATCACTTTTTCAGACTTTCAATCTTGAAAACTAAAAATATCTGCAATGACAAAACGAAATAATCGATTAAGAAGAAATTTTAAAAAGATAGTTCTTAGTTAAATCGTGTTATACATGAGAAAATAAAAACCGATAAAGACACAAAGCGCAGATAACGGCGTAATTTTACGATGAAAAATACGTTTTAAATTTTATAATAAGAAGCGTTTCTTCATAAAAAGTACTTTTATAGAATACTTTTTAAAAAAAAAAATATATATTTCGAAATATATGCCGAAGAAAAAGATCATTTATTTACTTTGCAACGGAGAATTTATAGAATACGTTATACATGAAATTAAAATAAAATCTCTTACGAGCCTTTTGAAACTTTCATTATTTTATCTAATTACGATTTTTCAATTAACTTCGTTCGATCTAAAACTGACCTAAGGGTTTTAATTTTTGTTTGAAAATTATGTATTTTATAGCACATTCGCGGAAATAAAATATTATTTCGACCATATAATAAAAAGTAAAAATTATTGATAAATTATTATGAATTAAAATAAAATAAATCGGTCGGTTTTTAAAACTTAAAATCCACTCCGAACCTATTTAAATCGGCCGGCTTAATGTTATATGAATAATATTCAATCACGATCTCCCTATATGGTTAGCGGGAATTTTTTTCGCGTTAATAAAATTATTGACTTTTCCGGATGATTCGAAATGATTTAATTTTGAAAGTATTTAAATAACGAAAAAATCAGTTGAAAATTAGTTAAATCACTAATATTTATTTTCTTATAGAAAGCACAAAACTTTTCGGCATTTACGCCATTATCAAGTGAAACATTTTTAAAAAATCATAAAATTTTAAAATATAAATTAAATATAATTACTTAAAAATATTCGATGGTGATTGTGAAAATATACTCCAAAAATGCTGTTCCGCTTCTGTTCTGTCTATTTTTTGAATTGTTGAAATTTAACATCAATATATTCGTTTATTAATTTTGTTTTCTTATATTAATTTTTTTCTTCAATATTACTTTCCGGATTTTGTAAAAGTTGCATACTGGTGGAATTTTAAATTTTTCATTTACTGTTGCGATGTATGATGTCCAAAAGTAAAATATAAAATATAAAAATATACAACGATTTTTTAAAAAACATAATTTTACAAGTAAAATGAAAATAAATATTAAAAAAAGATTATCAGGTATATTTTTATATTTTATATTTTACTTTTGGACATCATACATCGCAACAGTAAATGAAAAATTTAAAATTCCACCAGTATACAACTTTTACAGAATCCGGAAAATAATATTGAAGAAAAAAAAGTTAATATAAAAAAACAAAATTAATAAACAAATATATCGATGTTAAATTTCAACAATTCAAAAAATAGACAGAACAGCATTTTTGGAGTATATTTTCGCAATCACCATCGAATATTTTTAAGTAATTACATTTAATATATATATTTTAAAATTTTATGATTTTTTAAAAATGTTTCACTTGATAATGGCGTAAATGCCGAAAAGCTTTGTGTTTTCTATAAGAAAATAAATATTAGTGATTTAACTAATTTTCAATTGATTTTTTATAAAAAATCACTACATTCCAATATAAAAAATTAAAATTTAAATAAACGCGTTAAAAATTAACGTTATGAAAAGCGTTATTGTAAATTTATAATGCTTATCGCGTGCGAAAATTTGATACCGAGACTGAATATGATATTATTGTCTTTATTAGAATAAGAATAAAATATTTCCTTTACCTCACAAACTGAACTGCATCGTCGTCGTCTGGATAGTGATTAGTTTGTAATTATTTTCCAATAGTAACGCGGAAAATTTAAGTCGACAAACCGATTATGATTTTCGCATAAAATTTCGAACCATACGTGTAGGAATAAAAAAGTCGATAAATATAGAACTTGTTAAGTAGCCACTAGCCAGTAAATTTTCTCGAGAAATATGTTTCGTCCTCGATCAGAGTAGGATACACACACACACAAAAAAAAAAAAGCAATCACCTACAAGCTAAGATCTCAACGACAATTACGCACACTAACGCCATCGTGCGAAGCGACTAATATAATATTTTATAAATACTACAAACGGTTGCAATGCTGACAACCTCCATGTATAATGTGAAGCGGAGCCGGAGGAATATATATATATATTATGTACATATAAAGCCAGGTAACAATAACGATCGGTCGTAGCCGCGTGAAGGCGTCTTTGGAACCGGTTTTTGCAACTGATCGACGGATTCTACAGTCGTATGAGTTACCGCAACGGATATACAAACAACACACGAGCAAACGTTAAACTGGTTATCATTGAACAACTTTGAACGTGGATATATAATATACCGAAACGTAATAATAACGAAGATACACACACACACACCTGTAATCAGCCTTGGATTATTTAATATTACCGAAGATTACGTAGGTATTTTTTATACATCTATCGTCGAATCTATATATGTATAATACTATTAATACGTATAGATAATATCGCCGTCCCGGTCAATATAGATCTGTATGTTAGCATTTAGTACTAGACTTGGACGGAACGATTCGTTTAAACGATTCGTTTAAACGATTCGAGTCATGAATGAATCGAGTCATCGAATGAATAATTTTCGTCTAAAAATAATCCTCTGGTCGTATTATTTCAGTTGACTCGTCCAGTTAATATTTGTGAAAATTTGAAATATTACATAGCCGGCTACATATATTTAAAAAACAGTACCATTATATATAAATTATATTTTACTTGTTGTTTTTAATACGTCCGACGATATAGTTAAAAAATATATAACATATATTTAAAGTAATTTAAATACACGAATCTAACAAAATAGATTAAAACGTGGAACAATTTAAAATTTACTTACAACTTATTAAAAAAAGTAAATAAGTTGAAATCGTAATAGAAGTAAACAAAACTACTAAAATATGTACTTGAAAAATGAATAATTCTACATCAAACGTATATAATTAGATAAATCTGATGCGACAAAACGCGTGATATTTTACAAATCGGTTAGTCGATAAGTCTGCAAGTCAACTCGACTCGAATCAATTTATTCTACCGACTCGATATTCATTCGAAATATTCGGTGACTCGAGTCGCTGACTGGAAGCACCGATTTATCGTCCAACTCGATTTAGTCGTACGCGTTATTTCATTACGCCAGGTATTATGTTAATTACAAACTGCACAATACCTTATATCGGGGTAATGTAGGTGTGTTATTCTATTTTTTTTATTATTATATAAGTTTATGGACGCATGTCTGCTCAACACACACACACGTATATATATATATATATATATATATATATATATATATATATATATATATATATATATATATATATATAATATACATCGATCATTTTCGAACGATTTAGATGAATTGTACATACACGTAATGTATTAAGTAATTTGGTCTGTATGGAAATTACGAATTTTGGAGCACTGACCTCGGGTTTAATAAAATTTTAGAAATTTCGATTTTTTTTTCATCATCTTTTTCTCGATACTTAATCTAAAATGTACGTCGAACATTTCAGCTCGATCACATTACCAGCGTTTGCGTTGATAAATAATTGCATGTTTTTTTTTAATTTTTTAATGTTTTTTTTTAAAAAAACGTTAAAAATCATGTTTTTGCATGCTTTTTTAATTTTTTAATGTTTTTTTAAAAAAAAAAAATGTTAAAAATCATAGAAGGCTGACGATTTTGTTTTCTGAATAGCGGAGTTGGTAATACCGTGTATACCAGTTGTAAGCTTGTAAGTTGTAACCGTATACCAGTTACTAGTCTGACTATTGACTACTTTTTCAGGAATGAATACTTCAAACATTCATTACAAATATCATCAATTTTTTTACAGTCAAACTGGTTATTGTTAGTGGGTGCGTTACTGGTTACTTCATTTAGAAACGATTCTTAAAATATTTAGAGCAGTCTTTACTAAAGTGACTTATAATTTTACCGCGTTTTTTTATCATATAAATTCTAGTTTTTGTTCTTTAACCAGTATATATTTATATTTTGACAATTTTAAATAAATTTTATCCTGTGTAATTATTAATTACTAGAAACCAGCATATCGGTTCCTTCAGAAAGGGTGTTTTCGAAGTCTGGACTATTGACAAATGACCGTCGTAATTGTTTATCTCCGGATCATTTAGACCAAATAATTTTTTTAAATAGCTTTTATTCGTCTTCGATTTTTAATAATAGTTAAACATTTATATATAATTTTTAATTACATAAATAAATTTTAAGAACAAAATAATTTGGTTTTAATATATATATATATATGATTTTTAGTTATACAAATTATTTTTGGATTTTATTTATATTTATATACATATGATATGGATAGATATTCAATGTTTTTCTGGGTTTGGATTATTTTTCTTTTACTAATCTTTTTTTTAACAGAGACAAACAATAATGATTAAATTTATCGTTCTAACGTGTTTTGTTAATAAGGGCATCGTCATGTGCTTCTTAAATCTATAATAGTGTATACTTTTAATTAATACACGCACATTTATACTGAGTACTCAGTACTCAGTACTCAACAAAGTAACCGATTCTCGAAAGTACTCGATTTGATAGTAACCGATTTTTAAAATTAGTCGGTTCTGCCCATCGATCACAACAGTACAGAGTTTCGAAATGTAATTCAATGTTACGCGGTGTAAATCTGTACGATCTCGAAATTTAATTTTAAAGTGGGTTGGAAACTTTCAAGAGACAGCTTCTGCAACAGATAAAAAACAAAAAAAAAACGGTTCGTATCCGCGGGGTCATATTTTTTCACTGGTACTGTCAATGTCAACGGAACGCGCTATGTGGAGATGATAAACTCGATTTTGCTTCCCTCACTTCGTCTTTGTCGTCGTCAACGTCTGGGCCGTACATAGTTTCAACAAGATGGTGCGATGTGTCACTGTTCGGCGGCAGAAACGCTCGTAGTATTAAAATAAACGTTTAGTAACCGCATATTGTCGAGTAGTTTTCATTTTTTTTTTTTTTTTTTTTGTGGGAATACCTTAAGAGCTGCGTTTACAAAAAACAATCTGGAAGACCTGAAAACTCGGATTTCTGATGAAATTTCAAAAATTCAGCTACCCATGCTCGAAAAAGTCTTCGAAAATGTTGTAAAGACCGAATGAATGTATTGTTGCGAATTGCGATCATCTGAACCATACTGTGTTCCATAAGATGATTGAAAGCTAATCTCTCGTTTTCCTATTCTTAAATAAAATTTCATTCGAAAATTTTGGCCGAGTAGTTTTTCAGTTATTCAAGAAACGACAAACCCGTCCGTCTTGTTTGAGTCACCCTGTATAATTAAAATTTTACATCTCGGGTAGCGTTTCGATTTAAAGTGTATCGGGTCGAGATACTTATTTTTAACCCTCGAAATAGTTATCCACTATATGGTTCGTGAAATTTTAACGCTAACAAACTTTTTTATTTTTTAGTTTGATGTGAAGTGACTGAATTTTAAAAATATTTATATAAATAACTAGAAAATTATCTACAGTTTGCCAAAGAAGCGGTATCGTATAATAAACACAACATTTCTAATTTAGCATCGTCGTAATGCACTGCTGAAAATCTCTGAAAGAATTCGGAAAAAAATCCGATCGAAAAATTCCGAAAATTCATTTAAAAAAACAAAAATATCAAGAAGGTTTTTTAATATTTTCGGTTACAATTTCGAAAATTGATGAAACGAAATTCTACACGTTTAAAGTAGTTATAGTTATGTAACAGTTTTTCAGTAATATATACGATTTGTATCTAAATATATTTTCGAATACGATTTTACAACAACAAAAATCGAGCAAAATCCGCTCACCTACATAACTATATGTGCATAAATTTGTTCATTTTGCGAGGTATCACGATCGCATTTCATTAGAGAGCACCAAATTTAATCTCCTCGTTTAGTTTCATTATTTTTTACATTATATCGTGTTAGCGTCGTTCGATTTTTCATTCGAATTCATCCCCTGATCACATAAAATATTTTATTAACACCATCCCTTTCTGAACGTTCATACAACGTACTGGAAAGATATTTGTTATCAACATTTCAATGTTGAGGCAAAACAGCTATTAGATACCGATGGCGATAACCGTCGTTTGAAACGACTGAAACCATATGACTTGGTTTAATTTTTGTAAAATATTAATATCTACAATATGTTAGAGCATTGTTCACTGGAACAGGTTGGCGAGGTTTTAAAATATGAGAAAAATCCAAAATTACATTCCGCAGACACCTGCACTGCAGCAAAGATATAAGGAATAACATTCAACATAAGTTGGCGGGAACTACACGGGGAGCAAGCACAACGGTACTTAGAACATTTGTCCTTGGCATTTTCAGTGGCGGAATATGCAGCTTCCGCCTGGATAAACAGCGCACAAAGAAGGTGGATGTAGAACTAAATACAACTATGAGGATAATCTCAGGAACACTAAAATCTACCCCTACAGAATGGCTTCCGGTATTATGTAATATTATTTCACCACGCATATAAGAAAAGAAGAAGCCACAAAAAAACTGAATGGTCAAAGTATCTAACAGTAGCTGATATGCCTATAAATCAAGATATAAGCGCACCCGAACGACTTAAATCGAGGAAACCAGCCTATGAAACAGCTAAAGAGCTTGTTGAAAAATGTACCTCAGCAGAAGATACCAAATGTGAACCAGAAAAGATATAGATCATCATAAAGATCTAAACAAAACACCCCCAGGATTCGATTTACCGAGGAAACAATGGGTTAAATTGAACAAAATAACTACATGTTAAAGAAGTGGGAGACAGCAGCAGATGTGACTGTGCAGCAGCTTCCGAAACAATGGACCGTATCGTGAATAAGTGTCCAACGCGGGCATTAGCTAGATGAAAGGAAGTCAGAGACCTTACGAGTACAGCCAAGGATTGGATAAAAAACTTGCACATAGAATTTTGACAGATAGCTCGAAGACATACGCTTAATAATAATAATAATAATACTGGAACAGATGTCTTCATACCCGTTTGTTGGGTATTCACCGCTATAGTCTACGTTAGTTGTAAACATATATGCCGCCTTAATAATTGTAATACTTAATCATGAATTTAAGATTGTGCTAGTTTAATACCTTACAGGGTTATAAAAAAAAAAAAAAAAAAAAAAAAAAAAAAGAATGAGTTAGTACTTCAGTTATGCATTATATTATTAAATGTTGAATATATTGGAGAGTAGTGATTTTATTAATTAATAATAAACCGAACAAAATATAACACAATCACTAAAAGTTTTTTAATCGCGAAGCTTTTCGACAGTTACGTCATTTTCAAGCACGCACCAAAATTATTACATCTTTTTTTTTTTTTTTTTTTTTTTTTAAAATTACGTAACTGTCGAAAAGCTTCGCGATTAAAAAACTTTTAGTGATTGTGTTATATTTTGTTCGGTTTATTATTAAATTATATTATTAGTTTTAAGAATCAAAGACAAACTCTATCTATAATAAACATCGTTAATTAACATTACCTTTATAAAAATTAGTGTTATTATGGGTTAGATGTAAATGCAGCTAAAACAAAGTAGTGGATGTTGTCGGATAAATATATACATCTGCGGGCGGTACTTACGTTAGTTCAACTTAAATCGAAAGAATGGCAAAAATATCCGGCCACCTGTGAAGAAGTCGATAGAAAAAAAAGCTAGGTTAACATTTATCTTCATGAAGAAGTTATTTACAAGAAATAAGTCTGCATTTGCGAATAAGAGGTTAGCTAGAACTTATGTATTTACTGACTTACTGTACGGAGTTTGAAAGTTTGTAGCAGTATTAGAAAAAGATGGACCATCTTTACCTTGCGATGTAGGAGATGTTGATTTAAAATATCGTCTGTAAACAATCTTCATTCAGTTCTATTTTCGAGCCATCATCTCCCACGTTGCATCCTTTCTTCGATTAATCGCTGCTTTCTTAATTGTCCCAGTGACTACATCTTTGTATCGTAATTTTGGACGACCGCAATATCTTCTACCGTCTCTTAGTACTCCGAAAAGCATACGTTTAATGCATTTGTCATTCATTCCTATTACGCGGTCAATTCACCTTAGTCTACACTTCGCTAAATGCTGCTCAATCGAATGATATATATTTTTAGGACCCTCTCGTTGGATACATGATCTTTCCAGTTTAGTTGTAAATTTCTTCAAAATCTCTTTATCTTTTAAGCGATCTATGTAATAAGTGACTTGTTTATATATATTCGTAGCCGCGGATTTAGGAAATCTACATTTCGCTCCGATTAAGACATGACTCTCCATCTGCGCCTCTCATTGCGCGAGTAATTAGGCATTCGCTTCTATTTTGCCGCTTTGTGATAACGTAATCTATTACCCCGAATTGGTATGTGTCCACGATCCTGCATACCGAAATTGCATCGTTGATAATATTACTCTACAGGGACCGTGTAAATCTAATACGGAGATAAGTGAAAGGTTTTATCTCAATTGTACAAGCTGCTCAGTCAACCATTCCTAAAATCAATTCAGGCTCTTTCCGCTGTCAAATTCCCTCTCACCTTCTTGCTTTAACAAAACTAAAAATTACATACGAGACGACGGTATCGAAAAATCTCGAAATCCTTACATAAATAAATTACTTCGATATCTAATCAGTATGATTTTAAACTGAATATCGTAATCGCAAATGGAATTCTAAACTC
This sequence comes from Coronaproctus castanopsis, assembly GCA_032883995.1. Lineage (NCBI taxonomy): Eukaryota > Metazoa > Arthropoda > Insecta > Hemiptera > Monophlebidae > Coronaproctus > Coronaproctus castanopsis. The sequence continues at coordinate 30,384,670 of CM065054.1, read as the reverse complement.
TAGAAGCTCGGTACGCGTGACAATAGCTTGTGAAGAACAATACAAATTTTTTAAAGAGACTCCGTTCTACACTTGCCACCACTTACTTATGGCGACTCGACATATACTCTATGACACTCATATTCAAAATTATTATACGGCATTTAATTATCCAAAAAATAAAATTAATAGAAAATATCTCAAAAATTCCCCTGAAATAATACCGCCAAAAGATTTAGCTACAGTGAAGGAGGTGTCCATTTATAAAGACGCTTAAAAATAATAAATCAGTTAGTCCGGATAATATTTTCACGACGTTGATTAAAAACATACCTATTAAAGGTTTCGTAAAACTTACCGTCAATAATTAATTCCACGCTACTGCTCGCATACTTAGTTCCCAGAAACCTATCAAAAACGGTATACCTAAAGCGGGTAAAAATATCCGAATTCAACGAATTTGCGTCCTATATCTCATTACCGAGTAGTAATATCGGTAGCTGGATTATCCGGCGCAGATCGAGAAATTTTGCAGAAAATAATAATATTTCACTGGATCGATAATTCGTTGTCCACAGCTATGCAGGGTAGCAAGAATTACCGATATGATTACCGACGGGGATTTAATAAAAATGTGAATTTACTTTTATTAGATAATAGAAAAAGCGTTCGATACTGACATTTTGGTTTAATTTATAAGGCTAATTCAAATGAAATTCCCTAACAATATCATACGACTCTCATCAAAAATCATCTGACTAATAGGCATTTTTTTTTTAGTTTATATAAACGATGCAAACTCCAGAACAAAAACTGTTCCGGCTGGTGTACCGCACAGAAAAATAATAACTTAAATATATCGCTCGTAAGATCAGAGAAGAACGATTACTCTGTTATATAAGGAAAAATACAGTCGAAACCAACAAGAGGAAAGCGAAGGCTGGAATTCATCGCTCTTATGACTTGGTTGAAATTATAAGAAAAGCCAGAGATCGGGACATATGAAATATAGTATTATGATGTATGCAAATTCCTGAATGGGAAACGCGACTAATATGATGATAAAGGCGAAGGTTGGAATTCATCATTTCGAACATGCCGCCTCATGACTTGGTTAAAATTATAAGAAAAGCCCGAGATCGGAACATATGAAATATGATGTAGGCAAATTCCTGAATATGCGAGTAATACGATGATGACGTTGATGTTGTTGAGATAATTTTTAATGTGTTATATTAATAGTTCGAGAATTTTCTAACTTTTAACGGCAACTAAATGTCCCTTATTATAAAAATATATATTAAAAGGTTTTGTACCCTCCTATAGAAGACATTACAACTGAAAGGGCTAATGTTAGTTCGTTATCGTAAGTTGCCTTTTCCGGTAGAGTAAAATATCGAGTAAAAAAAAAAAAAAAAAAATGTGACCTGATATGAAACGAGGAATCTTTCATAGTTTTTATTTTAAATCGAATTAATAATCAACGCGTAATTAACGGAAATTTGATTAATTTCTTATGAATCGGTGATTTCATCATACTCGACAAATATCATTAATATATGTAAACCACACATATGTTTGCGAGGAAAAGATTACAATCGATTACTTCGACGTTAACATTTCCAACTACAATATTATTCGATAAATATATATATATATATTCGAATAATGACGGGTGATCGCTGTTTACGTAATTTAATATATAAATTAAAAGTAATTTTCTACGGATAACTAAACTTACAAAATATAAAAACTGTATCTAGAATATTTAGCGATCGTGTATGTACCGAAATTAAAATAAAATTCAAGCGATATCAATAATAAATTAATATTGTATAAATATTGTATAAATATTGTATAAAGCAATATTGAAGCCTATAATATGCGGCAGAACTGCGGGGGATGTGCTTCGGCAACTAACGTAGAACGAATTCAGCGCAGGCAGAATAAAATACTGCGATTGATAGTCGGTCCTCCATGGTACATCTCCTACAGGACATTACACAGCGAGACCTACATGCGCGATATGTCGCTGAAGTGATTAAATCGTCTGTTCGTAGACACTTATTAAGATTAGCAACATCGTCTAAATCCATCGGCACAGCTAATCTACTTAATGAAGAAATACCTAAAAGATGAAAACGGAAAAGAATCATAGATCTGATTTGAGGACACACTAATTAATTACTCGAAAGCGGTTGGATTTGCTAATGGGCAAAACCTCCATCTCCTGATATATACCTACATAAAATCCAAGTTGAAATCACGTGTGAAGAGTTACACTTCCAACGAAGTGACACCCGACTTAATTCATTACTTCATTAAATTATATGGTTTTAGACGTTTAAGACGTCTTAAATTCTCAGAGTTGTCCAGTTGCTATACGACTTCAGCATTGATGCGCTTTTCCAATTGTTTCGCGTGTTCTCGCAAGTAAACCTGATAATTTCATCGATGACCATCGGAATTTTTAAGTCCCGGAATAAAGGATTTATCAAACGTTCGGGCTATACGTGGATATTTTTTTTCCTCAATAGTTTTGTGTATCTCACGTGATATACGATGCACCTGCTGATCAATTGTACTATGCTCGTTACCAAAAGTAAATTGATGGTACGGAATTAGTTGTTCTGTTTCAACGACTGGTCTAAGCCACTTTAATGAAAGTTTTTAAAATAGTTCGAACATTGTGGGAAGCAGCGATATCAGTATGACGAAGGTAAACTCGGCGATTTACCCGGCTTCAGAATTATGTAATATGCAAGATGAAGAATGTACATCCGTATTACAATCTAGACAAAATGTCGTTATGACGTTGGGGAAGTTTCACCAACTTCATATGTAACAGATAGAGGATTATAAATGAAACGGATAAAGTTAGATATGAAAAGTATAGTGAAACTCGGAAAAAAGCTAATAATAAAAGTGGCATTATATTGTATAACTGAGAAAAACGGGGTCGAGAGAGAAGTATGTTTAAAATCGTGGATATCCATTTTGAAGGAGAATAAAATTAGTCCGAATTAGAGTTTATAAAATAAAGAAAAATAAAATATTAAGCAAAATTCGAAAGATGACTTTTTGTAATTAGGCGATGGTACCGGTAAAAAGTACAACTCAAGTAAGAAAAATTATCGAACAGTTCACTACGCACAAATATATTTGTAGATCTTCTCGTTAGTATTGGACTATATACAAATAAATCGAGCTTTTAATTAAAAAGTAAATAAAAACCATCTAAGATAAACTAATAACTTCATCTATTTTCGTACGTATTGCTGAAAAGTAATTTTTATTTTTTTATAACGCCGCGGTGAGACATACATGTAATTCTAAATTCACCTTATAATTATTTTTGTATGCAAACTTTTTTCATAATCATTTGGTTGTTTTCTATTTATAAGTGTAACAAATCTTACCCGAGTTATAATACTTACTATATACAGCGGATATTCCAGTTCATATTTACTACATTCACATCACATATCGAACATGTACGTCGAAAAATGTACTCCAGAGTGAAAACGTTTCAAAATATAATTGGAAGAAAGCCTGTACTTAATAGTTACAATATGGAGATATGTAATTGAAATTTACGGCGCATCAGCAAGAAGTAAGATAAAACTGTAATGGTTACAGTATGAAAATATGTAATTGAAATTTACAGCACATCAGCAAGAAGTAAGATAAAACTGTAATGATTACCGTATGAAAATATGTAATTGAAATTTACAGCACATCAGCAAGAAGTAAGATAAAACTGTAATGATTACTGTATGAAAATATGTAATTGAAATTTACAGCACATCAGCAAGAAGTAAGATAAAACTGTAATGATTACCGTATGAAAATATGTAATTGAAATTTACAGCACATCAGCAAGAAGTAAGATAAAACTGTAATAGTTACAATATGGAGATATGTAATTGAAATTTACAGCACATCTGCAAGAAGTAACATAAAATCTCCACATTGAGTATGCACACGAGTGTCACGTTAGATAATAATGTCCTTCAACGAGCTGGAAATTTGCTTCGACATTAACATATCCAGTATGCAGCATCAATGAGAAATCCTAACAGTAGGCTAAAAAGTTTATGGATCAGAGATTTGATTAAGATTGTTTAACTATGGTCAAAGTCGAGTTTCTTTCTATTCTTTGTAATTATTAGTTGAATTTTTTCTAGGCATATGTATTATCAGTTTATCAGTGTACCGTTCACTACAGCAGAAGTGGTCGGCGTGTTACGAAACTTCTAAAATAAAGTTAATTTATCGTTAATCCATACTAATTTTACCAGTAATAGTGGTCAATCGGAGTGATGTAAAAAAAAAAAGTAACCTAACCTATTTACCATCTAGACCTTAAGAAGTTTGGTGAAAAGTAATTCATGATTGTATTCCGGATTAATGTATTATTGAATTCAGGTTCATTATATTAGAAGAATCATTTTTAAAGTACAACCAGCTAAATAACAAACATTTACAAATATTCATTATACGGGTTTAAATTAAATTATGAAGTTTTTTCTAAATAAGGGATTTTTTGTATCAATTGCAAAAACATCCACTTCAGACTTTGTGAGAGCGCTCGTATTTAGATTACTTCGACGGTCCAAATAAGCTAACATAGTCTAGTATGAAACTTTGAATCTAATTAATTTGCCAATTAACATAATCGAAATAAAAAAGGAACTATTTTCTTTCTAAATACTCGGTAGTGTTCTGGTATTCATATTTCACAAGGCAAATAAATAACTCATTTAGCTAATGAGCCATCTTAAAAATTTCATAATATTTTTGATATAGTATAATCATAAACCATTGAAATATAATAATTAATAGAAATTTAAAAAATTATCTTAAAGTAGAAACCTAATAATGTAACAAAAGGTAGTATATCAGCTTTAGAATACTACTGGATGTATATGTATATATGTATATATATATATATTTGTGTGTGTGTGTGTTTATGTGTGTATATAAAATAGGTACTGAAATAAAATAATGAATAAGACAAACTGTAACTACAATTATTAAAGTTTATGCACTTAAAATGATGAATTATGGAGAATAATCATTAAATTATTATTCACTGACTTCATTATCAGAAGCAGTAATTTCCCATTCAGAGAGTACATCATCTTCTTCATAAATTTTTTTATAAAATATTTGAATCATCATCACTCTCATAATTTTCATCATCATCAACAGCTTCATCAGCTTCTTCATCATCTTCTTCAACATCTTCATCATCATCAACAACTTCATCAGCTTCATCAGCTTCTTCATCTTCTTCATCATCTTCATCATCATCAACAACTTCATCAGTTTCTTCATCATCTTCATTATCATCAACAGCTTCTTCATCAATTTCATCATTATCATCATCAATTTCATCAGATTCTTCATCATCATCATCATCAGCTTCATCAGCTTCTTCATCATTTTCATCATCATCAACAGCTTCATCAGTTTCTTGATCATTTTCATCGGCTTCTACATCGTATTCAGCAACATCTACATCATTTTCATCTTTATTTTTATCACCTTCATCAGTTTCATCATCTTCATCAGTTTCATCACCTTCATCAGTTTCATCATCTTCATCAGTTTCATCACCTTCATCAGTTTCATCATCTTCATAATTTTCATCATCGTCGTTATCATTGTCATAATCTTCATTTTCATCATCATCTTCACCATCATCTTCATCATTTTTATCAACGTCATCATTTTCATAATCCTCGTTATTTTCATGATTATTTTCATCATAATTTTTATAATCATTCTTATCATCATCGTTTTCACTGTTATTTTGATCATCAGCATTATCAACCTCATCTTCATTATCATCATTTTTATAATTTTCTTCATCAATTTCATCCTCCTTTTCATCATCGTTACTATCTCCATAATTATCATTATTTTCTTCATTTTCATTATTCTCTTCATTTTCATTATTCTCTTCATTTTCGTTATTCTCTTCATTTTCATTATTCTCTTCGTCACTACTGTTTGAACTGTCTGTATCATCAGTAGATGAATCTTCAGAACTATCATCATCTTCGTGTCTTCTAATTGGTTCCGCTACAGGGACATCATTCAGTGTAATCAACATTAAACCAAACATCATGATTATTGGTAGCCAAATTAACAGCGCCAGAACTAAGACATCAGACGGTCCCGCAGCTTCATTTAAATTTTCCGAATCAGTAACTGGTGGAACCTGAGTTAAAAAAAAAAAAAATCCGAATATATAAGTTTTATTTATAGCTGAAACAAAGTAAATCTCTATTTTCACTAAGATTAATACGTAGCACACGTTGAAATTTATAAAATTATACGTATAAAAAAAAATTAGTTTAAAACGATATTGGTATTCATCTTTAAATATACTTTTTTTTTTTTTCTAATCTAATATTTTCGATTGCATTATTTGAGCTGCCGCGCTAATAAACTCTAACAGGACGTTTTTTGTTTAATGGTCCAGCTATAACACCCATAGACCAGTTTAATTCTAGGTTCTTCATTTTTACATAATTATACGCATACGCTTATTTATAATGTTAGATGTAGATCTTGTTTTCTTCAATAAACTTATATAACATTTTTACTGCAGGTAAACAAGGTTTTACTAATATTTGACTAATTGCAATTGGTATTGTTTCGTACTGTGCAATGCGCGTCGAAAAAAATTCGTTCACGACCTTTTACAAAACTTGAACAGGTCAAAATCAAATGTGTAAAAGATCCTTCTTTTTGTCCGCAGAATTCACAAAGATTCGAATCTGTAATTTTCATTCTAGCTAGATAGTCTGTAGTTCGCATGTGACCCCCCCCCCCATTCTCATTCTTAACATGGTTTCAATATAGCTGCTTTCTAAATAGTCAATTTGAAACCAAGGTAATTTTAGAATATTCGGCTGTATATTGTAGTAATTCTTTCCTTCGGTTGCAGATGTCAGTTTATATTTCTGATTCCACGCATTATACTCTTTCTGCTTAATCCAAAGAATGTATTCCATCCGTTCAATCGGTTTGTCTCCTATTGCATATATTCGGACGACTGGTTTATGAGTTCACTAGTTCATTTCCAAATATCCCTGTATGCGGTCGTATCCGCTTGAAGTGCATCTCGTTTTCTCATTTCTGTATATCCGTTATTATGTTCTTAATCGGGCAAGATATATGATTCAACATACGTTTCTTATATTCAATATATAAAGAAAACCATATTCTTGACTGCTAACAAATTACGAAGTAATGATTTATTCGTGGGAGTTTCTTACTTTTTTATTAAACGAAAATTATTCATAAAATGAATTTTAATAAAAAAAGAACATAATTAAAAAGGAACGTACAACACACATACACACACACACACACACATATATATATATATATTTCAATAACGTGAATTTTTTCTAATTTCTTAACGGCTTCGAATTTTGAAATGTAATTTAACGCGTCTCAACAGACACAATGCAGCATTCGATCATTTCAAATAAATTGCGCAAGATAAATAATGGTGCCCACATTTTTTTTTTTAATATTGTAAAAATTTTTCCTCTTTTTATCGAAAATACAAATTATCATTGTAATACCGAAAAAAATATTTGTGTCTCAAAGCGCGGAGAATAAATGAAACTAGAAAAGGTTTTTCAAAATTCGCTGCAGAGGTTTTTTTTTTAATGTAAGGTATAAAAAATAATAATGACATATATTTCATTAAAAAATTTATTTTTTTGTAATTTATGAAGCTGAAAGAGATATAAAATCCAATATCGCTGAACATAAATTTTAATTCAATATATTAAACCCAACGCGAACATTACACACTGTGAAATTACATGTGTTTAATAAACTCACGATTTCGTGCAAATTTTACAAAGAAAAGGAACATACTGTCCGCTATGCTTAACATTGACGATGACTCAAATGTTTTCGTTCTCAAATCTACATCGTGCATACATCGTTTGCGCAGCGTAAAGATTTGAACGAAATAACGAATAGCAGTGCGCGCATGCGCAAGAGAAAGAATACGAACATGTCGAGTATGGTAATCTGAACGTGTAGGTTGCGTACTAGAGGGAGTGAAAGGAAAGCCGAGTACGTGTACGCAAGAGATACTTCTATACGTGCTTACACGTAAAAAAAAGTATTTCATAATTAAAAGTTGAATATATCTGAGAGTAATGATTTTATTAATTAATTTTATAAACAAACAAAATATAACACGACCACTAAAAGTTTTTTAATCGCGAAGCTTTTCGACAGTTTCATAATTTCTGTTTTTTCATATATTAAAAAAAGATGTAACAAATTTTTGTTTGCGCTTGAAAATGACGTAACTGTCGAAAAGCTTCGCGATTAAAAACTTTTAGTGATTGTGTTATATTTTGTTTGTTTATAATTATTTCATAATTTCCGTACGTGTTTGTACACATATGTATGTAAACTGAATATACATGTATACAAGTACACAGCAGTGTAAGAGCCCCGACTACCCCTGTGAGAATTATGTGCCTATGCGTATAAAGTCTTTGACTCGCTCGTTTTATAGGTTAACTCCCCATATATAACGTTGCACTTAAAAAGTCATTTTTCGATATTACAATGATAACTAGTTACTATCATCCAGCAAGAACAATTTTTTGTGTTACATACAATGTGTCTAATATTTTCATCATTATCATTATTCCTCCTCATCATCTTCATCATTTTCATCATCATTATCATCACAGCTTAATACAACATCGTTCCTTCGTTGTCCATCCTAAATATTTTGATGATATAATCCTACCTATTATTTCAAATTCTTATATTTTATTGTACGCGTTTGCACGTGTTACTATCGATTTTAAATTCTTTTATCATTATTATTATTATTATTATTATTATGACTTATGCAGTGTAAAAATTTCTGGCCGTATTTTTAGTTATGCGGATGACACTGTTGGTGAGTTCACGATTTCCTGATAAGCTTCAGCACTTGGCGCAGACGGATGTAGACATAATATCTCAGTGGCTCATCTCAAATAAGTTAGTATTAAATAGAAAAAAAAACGAAATATTTGATATACAGTTTTCAAGAGGACAATTTATGGAGTGACATTAATATTACTTTGAATGACGTTGTAATTGAAAGAGTAAGAGAAGTCAAGTATTTATGATTAATTTTGGATTGCAAATTAGTGTGGGATTTGCATGCACGTTATGTGACTGCTAAATTAAGGAAAATAAATTACCTTTTTCATTATTTAAAACAGTATTTTACTACAAAACATCTCTGTCGATTGTACATAGTCCTGTATCAACCATGTTTAACTTACGGTATTATACACTGGGGGTGGGGCTCCGAAGTATCATCTTAAGCCTATAGAAGTATTTCAAAATTCTGCGGTTCGTGCTATCGTTGCAGATAGAGAGAACAAGAAAAATACGTTTTTAAATTTGAGCAACTATACGAAGTAGCTATTTTGGATTTTGTCTTAAAACGTAATCAGTATTTTAATATATTTACACTTGGTAGTATTACAAGAAGTGCCGGGTTAGATAAAGCGCGTCTTGCTCGTTTTAACAAGTGCCATACGCGAGCGCAGTGTGTGTACTGCTTACAATTGTCTCCCAGAAAGTGTGAAATTATTGCTTAAGAATTATAAAAGGCGACGAAAGCGTTTAATTCTTTATGTATAGTAGCATAATAATGAACAGTGAAAAATATTGATGTTTCGGTTTTTTGATGGGGAAATTTTGTGTAACTTCTCAGATGGGTGCTCTCGCAGGTTTTGATTCTGGTACTAGAAGGAATAGTATAATTGTATGATTATATGTATATAAGTGTATATATGTATATATATATATATATATATATATATGTGTGTATATTTCTTTATAATTTTGTTCACCGAAATTTATTTTATTTTCTCAGTCATTCTATTTTAATTTGGTTTTCTTATATTAATACTCGGTGTATTTCGTATGAATTTAAGTAGCGAATGTATATTTGTATGTATGTGATATATGTATATGTATGTATATTTATTTATTTTCATGCAACCGATTAATAAAGGAGATTGCGCATATTTTTTATGTTCTATGTATGTTAGTATACATCAGTACTTCGTTAAAATGTAATGATAGTGGATTTTATATAAGAGAATGGACCTATAATTTATTAAAATGGGTGAGCAGATATAGAGTGTTTATGGCTGGCAGCGTAGAATGGTATTTAACGATTAAGCTATTTTAATATATTCAAATTCTAATTGTAACTCAGTGTTAGCGCATTCGTGCGCATAACTGAGACTATAAATGTGAGCAATATAATACTTTATTTCATTTAATTTATTATTATTAATTCGTTCGTACGTGATTTTTGAAATTTTGTGAAATATATTGATTCGATTTGATTATTATTATTATTATTATTATTATTATTATTAGAAGAGATTCGAACCGAATAGAATTTCGTCTCATTGTATTTCGACAACATCTGAACGACGTAATCTATTTACTATCCGTGATCGTTACTGTTTGTATCGTTTTAAAATTGATTAAACTATGTGCGCTTAATAATTTCTCTTACCTGTCTTTCTTTCGGATGATATAAATCGTTCAAAATGGTTATTATCAAGGACATAAAACGATTCTTCGGAATGCATAAGTATTTACCGTTCATCGCAAATGGAAACCGAATATGTCGACGTCTTCGCGGAAAATATATTTTGTCGCCTTCCATTATCAAAACTATCTTTTCACCTATGCGCGTAAGAATGAACATAAATATAGACAAGTATTGAAACGAATTGTTGAATATATTTCGCTCTAAAAACCAAACAACACGACTACTAAATGTGTCGCGCCCGATGAACGAACGAATGAGAGTAATAAGTATATTTAAACACTGTTTACAAATCAGAACATCTACATCATAAAATACGTATACCGTACACCCCTAAACTATTATTACATACTGATATGTCGTTAATTTTTAATTTATCAAAAATACCCACATATACAAAGTTACAGTTCTAGTACTCGCACATTCCCAATTACACTCTCGCAGTGACTATTTTTATTTACCATATTATTGTGATTACCTCATTAGTAGTAGCAGACGCTATATTATCTTACTGCTCTCACTTGTCGCACCACTTCGAATTCACCATTTTTTGTTTCTTATTATTTCGTTTATATTATCCCCACATATTGTAACCACTCTTTTATCAGCTGCTGTTTTAGTTTCCCAATCCGTTTTCCTTTCAATATTTCTATCGCGTATTTATCAGTTTGTTCACCAAACGTTGACCGTGCTACCGAACATATATATATATATATATATATATATATATATATATATATATATATATATATATATATATACCTATTCGTTTTCCTTAGTTTATATCTGCGTCGTTTAAATTGATACTTTTATTTTTTATTAAATAATTCCAAAAACTTCGATAAACAAATACAGTCCCCCCCTATATTTAATACATTATGATGACGTAACAGATCGTTTAGTGGTTTGTTCTGATTTCTATACATTTATAAACTCGTTTATTAGGTTCAAACTTTTCCTTTGCAATCGATCAATTTTTCCTCGTGTAAAATTTAGACGCCGATCACACCATGCTTCTATGCCATATATCTCTTAAGTGTTACACCTAGATATTTGTATTCACTTACCAGTTGTATTATGTTACAACCCGAATTTGAACATTTATCAACTGTTTAAATAGACCATCTTACAGGAGAAAAATGCAATAAAGCCCCTCTCGCGTAGTGTAGAAGAGATTATGTTAAATATAAATAATAATTTACGCATTAAATATAGTATACTACGATAAACCGAAATAGAGATATTATTTTATAATATAAACAAGCTACAACGCTATTCAGTTATTAAACCTTTATCAGGTGGAGATGAAAATAAAAATATATACAATCGATAACGAATATAAAAGGAAAAAAACCCGAAACAAAATGTAACAATATCTTTAATTTACACGTACACAATATTGCAAAAGATAGACAAAGTGAAAAACCAGATTTAATTATAATATGATAGTGAACGCAGTAAACAAACAAATCAGCAGTTTTAATTTTATACATAAACAATTACACTAAATAGAAAGGGAAAATTATGAAATTTTAAATACAGAAAAACGTAAAAAAAAACAAAAAAAAAAACTACTAGAAAAAATGCAAATAATAAAAGGAGATAAAATAATTTATTAAATTGAATGGCAAATTTTAATGAATAATAAGTTTTAAGAAATCCATTTTTATATTAAACAGAAAGTTTTTATTTCCTGCGCCATTTAATAGAATTGTATGAAATTTATATTGCACATTTCTTAAACGTGTTGTTTTACCACGTTCATTATCAGATTATTTTTAATCGAATATCGAATTTTTTTTTCACTTCGGATATTTTTTTTTATATATTTTACATCCGAATTAAGACTTTTATATTTTTTATAAATTGTACATATTTTTATATTTTATCTATGCCCACTTCGTAATGGTTTAATAGCTGAAAAGCTTTGTGATCTTTTTATATTAAGAAAATTAGTGATTTTAACAACGTTTTTTTTATAGTTTATTTATTTAAATCACTATATTCCACACTGTTCAAGTTAAGTTATAATTCATTAAATTATTAAATCACTTAATATGAATACTTGCTCGTTAAAACGAAAATATTGTTAATTTTATCGTAAATTATAAAAAGGTATACATATGCAATATTTAGAACATGTGATAAGTAAACTATGTTTCAATCTTCTATGGTTATATTTAGCATACTTTCATTTTAATTAACTGGATTCCATTAATCTTCAAAGAAATCCGGAGTAAATTTTATTAAGATGATTACTCATATCCATTATAATATAATATGTAATCCGTTTTGAATTAACTGCAATCCACTACCGTAGTCAGAGTTTCCAGATGCTCTGAAGTAAAAAGCGGCAGTTGACCTTACCAAAAAAAAAAAAAAAAAAAAAAAAAAGGAAAAACCGGGTAACAATGGTGGAATTACTATAATCATTTTTAAATTGTCTAACCCAAAATTAACAGGAAATTATCAAATACTTCGTTGTAAACATACAATAAACAATTTATAATGGGCCTGGAGTCACGCTGACACCAAAAGTCAGCTCCAATAGAACAACATGATCTTCTTTCTTCTTTTTTTCTGACCGCACGCCGATTGCTGCATAGAACTTTGAACTGTACACAACTTCGACGTTGATGCGTCTCTTTTCAATAATTACAATTCCCACTGCAGTTAATACACTGTCATGTAAATGATATTCTGACAACAATAAATGGTGTTTGGAAAAATAATGATTAGTGGACATTTTAATTATTTAAAAAAATACAAAAAAAAAAAAAGAAAACGGAATTAAGAAATTAACTTAAATATTTGAAACATCGGTGGACTACTTTTACGTTTATGTTTTTGTTTTTTTTTGTGTGTGTGTGTGTGTAAACCATGTCAATATCATGGTTTACAAAAAAAAAATCATAAACGTATAGATATCAACCATGAAAGTTTAAAATTTAAGGAACTTTTTTTTTTTTAGAAATAAAGATATTGCGATAGGAACCTCTGAAAAATCATCTGGCAACACTGATTGTAGTAGGAATTTAGAATGTACATCGACGGAATTTGTACGAATTTTAAAGTCAAAAACCAGCGAAAAATTCAGACTTTTTGGCAATTTTCAAAATTGCAGGATAATTGATTTTTTTAATCGACTTATTTTTTCGGTTAAATTATACTTAGTTGCGTAGTATTTTTCAATATGTCGTATTTCCAGAGAAAGAAAAAATATATTTTTGAACAGTGCTTTTTTTAAAAAAATAAATAAACTAAAAAAAAATAACTAGTTAGAATCGCTAAATTTTTCATGACCACAAAGATTTCCATTAATGAAGTGGACATTTAAAAAAGAAATTAAAAATATATACAATTTATAAATAAAATATAAAAGGAAAAAAAAAAACAAACAAAATAAAATGTAAGAAAATACTTAATTTAGATGTACAATATTACAAAAAACAGCAAAGGAGAAAAATAGACGTTTCATTATAAAATAAACTGATAACGAACGTGGTAGGCTACGTTGATCGGGTTATTTACCGCATTCACTATCACATTGTTTTATAGTAAAACATTTTTTTTTCGCTTTGATATTTTTTGTAATATTATACATTTAAATTAAGTGTTTTCTTACATTTAATTTTATTTATTTACTTCTTTGTTTTTTTTATATTTTTTATAAATTGTATATATTTTTATATTTTATTTTTCTTATAGACATTTGATAATAAAAAGCTTTATGGTCTTTTTATATATAAACAATTTGTGATTTTGACTACTTTTTCGTTATTTATTTTAAATATATGTACATACATATATATATATATATATATATATATATATATATATATATAAATATATATATATGTATTTTTTTTTCTTTTCAATAGTAGTTCATTGTAGACCGTTTCAGGCGAAGATCTCTATTGTCAGAGTGTTTTTTTAATCAAATACCGGGTTTTTAACTTGGCAATTTTTTGTAATATAGCTACTTTAAGTCTTACACTTTATTATATTTTGTTTTTTTCTTTTATATTTTTTATAAGTTGTATATATTTTTTTATATTTAATTTTTTCTACGCCCACTCGATAACGACTATATGTAAATAGAAATAAATCATAGTTGGAAATTGGAATAAAAATCGTGAATAAGTTAGACTATAAATAAGCTGACGATTTTATTTATCACTTCGGATTACTGGTTAGCAATAATGAAAATTGCCCACGAACGATATGTATGATGCACGGATTAATCAGGTTCTCAAAAAGAATTTTTAAAAGTACACGAGCCTTTCAATGATTTTGGAAATCCGCTGAGAAGTATACTGAAGATGCCCTAGATGGTTCGAATAACAATTACATATTTAAAAAAAAACTTCATTCGGTTAAAAAAAAAAAAGTAACGAAAAAAGACTAGAAGGCGAACCACGCACACGATGGGTTGATAAATTAAAATCATTGATGAGCCTATAAGAATTACGCCTTTCACTTCTAATCTGACTCTTCTCATCTGTTAATCCGGCCTTGCAGCAGTATAAGGACACGTTAATGGGGAGAAGAAGAAGAAATATTAGGTTTTCTTTTTTCAAGAATTATAAGACGTATGGTCCGTTTAAAATATTAAATAATCGTATTTTTATGATATATTTTTCGCAAGTATAGATCACAAGTCGAATACGTACGACATCGTTTGGAAGAAAAGTGGCATAACTCGAAATTCCATAATTTTTACTTTTTTTCATTCAATAAAATGGAAAAATGTTACACTTTTATGTGGAAGAGTGGCATAGTTGTCATACTTGGCCTAAAGAGAGCAGTTAAGTCAGTATTGACGTACTAGAACTTGATCTACTATTATCATCAATACTGGCACAATTTACTAATTTAGTTGTTCCTTTAAATATTGCGAGTGGTTGATATATTTCGTGTTCAATACTGTTTCATTTTGATATAATACATTTTCTATTCAAGATTTTGTGAAGAATAGTGTCACTTTCCGACTTGTGTCTTTTTTGCATAAAAGAGGTAAGTAAATTCATTACTACAATTATAATCTATAGTGTACTATTTCGAAATATGTCAGTCTTACTTAAAATATACAGTTATATATATCACGTTTATATGGATTAATTTAGCGTTGTGTCAGTTTTGTTTAAAAACTAAATTGAGAACACTTTATTTCAAACACGTTTATCGCATATTATATTTTGACTTATGACCGTCGGTGATCAAAAATTAATTTCTTATAATAACTTGTTTTAGCAGAATTATGTCTAGAAGAAGCGAACTTATTTTAAGGCTCTCCGAAAGAATGAAGTGAAGAATGCATGGAATAGTCTTCAACGCACAATGTGATTAACACTTCACAGCATTCTGATCACGGTTAGTTCATTTGTAAATAATATATATTTCATAATTTCTAATAACCCATTCGTTGACGATCGACCGCGGAGTCATGACCTCCCTCGAATTGAAAATCTATTTTAAGTATATAATATTTTGAATTTACGATAAAACAAATTTTATTATGAAGACTTAAAAAGTGTACAAGAACACATAATGTAAGCCAGCCAAATTTTATTCGCAATAACAGGCGGAAGAATGTAATCCGAAACTTAACAACAATCTTGTTTTTCTTG
The DNA here is from genome assembly GCA_032883995.1 of Coronaproctus castanopsis. Lineage (NCBI taxonomy): Eukaryota > Metazoa > Arthropoda > Insecta > Hemiptera > Monophlebidae > Coronaproctus > Coronaproctus castanopsis. The sequence continues at coordinate 30,368,434 of CM065054.1, read as the reverse complement.
TAGCGCTATCTCCTTAACAACATACATCGTGAGTTCTAGCGTCCCTTATTATATTTTCCACACTGTTTCCCCCAAAGTCTGCAATTATCATTTCGAAGCGTTTTCTTCTTCTTGGCGCTTTGCCTTCGATTTTTTCTTATAATGCAGAAAGTTTCCCTTATCTTACGCGCTATACGTATTTCCGGGGGTTTCGTCTTATACTTTCCGTTCTAAATGTTCATATTTCGCATGCGTAATTTAACTCACGCGACGACGTAGCGCCAGGAACAATCTAACATTTTAATTCAATATCGAATTTTCTATCTTTCAGTACGGACGTCGCATTTTTAAACACTCGTTTAGCCCCATAGCGGTTCTTGCCTTCACTTCTGCTCTATCTCTTTCATCAGTAGTAAATAGTAATATCGGTTATTTTGCTATTTTCCGTACTCCGGTCAGGTTGTTAATCATCGCTTTAGTAGTTTTGTCAATATTTATGATTTATACCCCATTTTTACCGCCGCTTTATTCAATCTAGTTAGTATTGCATATCATTGAGCCTGCTATTTGATGTCGTCGGCGAAACTGACGCAATTGATTATTCCGCCGTTCGTTTATTTTGAAACCTAGATTATTTATATCGGCGCATTTTTTAATTTTTCCCTATACCGATCAAACACGCGTGCGAATATAAACAGGATGAATTTTATCGAGGCAAGAGATAAAAGTTACATCGAGATACTAAAGCCCTGAAATATACATAAAGTAGCCGGTATTAACGACTAGTTAATTACTTCTAGATTTTCGCCTATAAACACGATTAATTTCGCATAGATGGAAAATTGTAATCAACCAGCAAAAATGCAATTACATCTTTACTACCGAACGTCGTATAAAATATCTCGGTGTTTATTTCGATCGAACGTTAACCTGGCTGAAATATATAAAAGCTAAGAATATCGAGCTAGAACTCAAGATGCAACAATTGCATAATTAAATATCAATAATAAATTAATATTGTATAAAGCAATATCGAAGCCTATAATATGCGGCAGAGAACTGCGGGGGATGTGCTACGGCAACTAACGTAGAACGAATTCAGCGCAGGCAGAATAAAATACTGCGATTGATAGTCGGTCCTCCATGGTGTACATCTCCTACAGGACATTACACAGCGAGACCTACATGCGCGATGTGTCGCTGAAGTGATTAAATCGTCTGTTCGTAGACACTTATTAAGATTAGCAACATCGTCTAAATCCATCGGCACAGCTAACCTACTTAATGAAGAAATACCTAAAAGATGAAAACGGAAAAGAATCATAGATCTGATTTGAGGAAATTAATTACTCCGAAGGCGGTTGGATTTGCTAATGGGCAAAACCTCCATCTCCTGATATATATATATATATATATATATATATATATATATATATACTAATAAAATCCAGTAGATGATTTTGTTTTAATCAGTTCCGGATTACAGAGAAAAAAATAAATAAACACAATCAACTCGACGATTGTTGAATTATCCATAGACGAGGACGGTTATTCTATCGCGAGCTACTAGCGCTTAAATATAAAAAATAACTTACCGGAAGATACTTGTTTAACGAAATCGATATAAATAATCAATCAAACCTTTACTGCGCGACAGGAAGATTTTGTAATAGCAATCATCGGCATTTTCAGATTTATCGATGACTACAAATTTTTCTAAAAGCAGTTTACGTATCCTTCGAAAATCTTTATTTTTCGCTGAAAAACCAACATCGTCAAAATAATCGTCGCCATCCTGTGCGTCGTCGTGAACATCATTATTACCGTTGTCGTCATCTAACGGACTGTATTTCATGCGTTTTATAGATCGAGCTTTTATCATATCAATCGGTCTTTCAAATTCTGTAATGTAAAGTATCGTACGTATATGATTCTGGAACATTTCCAGGTGAATAGCTAAAATCGATATCCATATATTCGTAACGCTACCGAAGAAACCGAACACAAAGAAATGCAGCGATCGTCGAATGATTAGTTTGATGTCGTGATCGCTTAGAATTCTTTTAAAAGTAACACATGGTCGTATTCGGACAAAAACCGGAGGAAGACAGTTCGGATTCAGCAATGAGTTCAGTACAACAGAAGCACTATTTAGTATCAAAACACTAATAGAAAAATGTCTAGACCGATAAAAACCGGATTTCCTTTATTTCGTGGATTTCGAAACGGCTTTTAATAATGCGAACCATGTTAAACTAATAAGAAAAGTACGTATATACTGTGTTATTTTTAAGGAGAGCAGGTTCTTTGTATAATTCCAATTTTTTGCATATAAGTTCTTTCTTTATAAATACGATTAACTTTGATTATAATATTTTTACCAACGCCTTATGGTTATAACGTTCGGTACGGAAATATTTCTATTTTGTATTTATACCTTTGTATAATGTAGAAAGAAACGAATGGCACAATAATAAACGAATTTTTACTTAAATTCGATTCATGTTAAACTTATCGGAATAACAGGAGTAAATCAGAGAAATCTATTCAATTCAAATAAAAAACCTTTATTCGAACCACACTATTTGTATACAAGCGGATGACATACGGATGATATAGATATTAAAAAAAACGATACAAGGTTTTATTCTGTCCCCCCCCCCCCATTGTTACGTAATATATACTAAGAAACAATATTTAAAGAAGCGTTACATAAAAATCAACGACGTTTTAATTAAAAATTTGCCTTATGACACGGTGTTAATAGCAGATGACCTACAATAGTTACTTGATCGTATAAATCTGTCTCGCAAACAATATTATTTGACAATTAATTCAAAACAAAAGTTACAGCGATAGACAAGAACACACACCGTAGATATTGACAAAAATTTAGAATAAAGTATTAGAACAGATGGATAGATTTAAGTATCCCGGTTTGCTGAATTACAAGTACAGACTCATCGGAATTATAAATAAAATCTCGAATTGAAACGGCGCGCTTACCGTTTCGAAAACGAAGTAAAGTATTAACCAATCTTTATTATATAATCAAATTATACGTCTCAAAGTACCATCGCCAATAGATATGTCTTACTTACTATTAATCGCATTCGTGTATATTTAACTATTTATAATTATATTGCATCGACTAATATTAATGTTTAACATATCCATTTTAATAATTTTATACCAATCTGGGTGAAAAATCATGTGCCCATTTAAAAAAAAAAAAAAACTGCATTTACGATGGAGATTGAAAAAGCTGAACAAATAAGACGATTAGTATCGTATGAGACTTGGACTTACAGACGATTACCAGCAATACGGTGGACAGCAAAAATAACAAATAAACAAGTTACGAAACGAATGAAAAAGTATTTCGAATTAATTAGATGGCGAAATAAAAGAAAATTAATTATCCGAGTCATTCGATGTGGGGAGGACCAAAATACGAGCTACTCCAAAGAAGGTGATCGTGGTGTCGGCGATTAAATTATACTTCGATTAATCCTTGGTTAGTCGCGCGGTCTACAACAATCGTAGACCACAAGTATTCCAAACCCGGGTTTTCCATTGAACCGTGTGAACTGCATAGCAGAAACTTTCGGTAAATCGGTTCTATTATAACGCGTGTAAATTTGCAATTCTTAGGTCGTTTGTACGCTTTGTTATCTGCGTAAAACTCTGACTGGTCTACGATTGTAGACCTCGCGATCATTTGTGCAACAATTTTTGTCGGATATCTAACTGTTTATCGCTCCAGAAAAAATTAACTTACATTTAATACAGTTTGAAAAAATAAACGCGAAATATTAATCGATAGCGAATAAAACTGCCGAAGTAAAATCATCTATTTTTGGCTTTCGAGAAAATTGTACGTTAGTTTCTTACACGTTCCCAATAAACACAAAGCGGTCATTGACATCGCGAAGATGCAATTGATTCAGAAAAAGGGATATGATAAAAAAAAAAAGAAAAAAAGATATTATTACGTTTTATAATCGAACAAAAAACTAGAGTTGATTTGGTAGATCAACTATGTAAAAACTATGATGTCGGACGAAGCAGGTGGCCGATAATTATCTTTTATAATCTGTTGAATTTGTCAGCAATTAACGGTCTTTGTGTATTCAAAGCAAATAACCCTTCGAAAAAAATAAAGACGAATAATTTTATTGAAGAATTTGCTTGGCATTTTATTAAACCGCAAATTGAACTTCGATCAACAACCCCATTTATTGGCGATCAAAGAAGCAAAACTTAATTACTTTATCGACTGCTGAATCTGAATATGTTGCTTTAAGCTGGTAGAGAACTAATTACGCGGATGTCTAGTATATTAAAAAATCGGAAAGTTGAAAGTTCTGTTACAATTTATATAGATAATTAAGCCGCCATCAAATTAGTACACAGCAAAACAAATTATAACAAAACCAAACATTTAGATATAAAGATCAAATATCTAAAAGAATTAGTTACATCGGAAGTAAAGTATATACCAACCTATCAACGGAGGACAGATATACTTACAAAAGGTCTGGGTAGAGTCAGATTGAAATAAATGGGAATGGACATTGGAATTCGAGACAACAATTATAAATGTACCGATTAGGGGAGTGTTGTAATATTTAATGCAACATTATAATTGTTAATTGTTAATTTCAAATATATATATAATATATATATATATATCTGAAGTTTTAAACCAAGTGATTTTTTTGTGGTTAAGTAAAAATATATAGAAAACTGTAAATGAATAAAGCTGAATTGTATTCATTGTTATTAAAAGTAAATAAAAGAAATTACAACAGTTGAATCAATAGGTTTTCAATAGAAATTTTAGTGAATCTCTACTGGGCTGGATTGCAGTTTATACAACCATAAGACCGATGTGTTTTATTTTATGAAAATTATTAAAACATTAATTTTAAATAGGTTAAAATACTTACCGAATGTGCGGAAATTCGTAAATGACGGTTTTAGAATAAATAAGCCTTTTGAAATTTCGCTTATAAAATTTATGTTTACAAACATGAAATAGAGTGAAATTTCGCCATTGTGACTTTATCATCGGTTGGTTAGATGAGATTACATTTGGTTAGGTTTGTTTCGACTAGTTCGAAGTATGATTAAAAGGAAAAACGAAAATAGAAAAATACCCAGATAGATTAGATCGCATTCGGTTAGGTTAGAATTGGAGGTTTGTTTTGGGCTAGTTAGAAGGAGAATTAAACAAAAAAAACAAAAAAACGAGAATGGCACATTACCCGGATGAATCGAAATTTACAGTAAAACCTCGTTTTTTCAAAATTTTGATTTTCTCTAATAATCGCAGTTTTCGCAAAAAAAAAAAATAAATAAAAATAAAACAATTTCAACGCTGGTTATTTTTATCAAAATGTGATTTTTGAAGAAAAAAAAGCGCTAATAATTTTCAATAAGGTCATATCAACTACTAGTTTCCCGCTGATTTTATTTTTCCCCGTGTATTTTATGCGATTTTTAGTTAATCCCGATTTTCATTGAACAGATATTTCCATAAATTAGAAATTAATAATGCAAAAATGTTTTTCTCTGGCATGAAACGCAGAGAAATGTCAGTTTCGCTAAACAAGAAATTGAATTTTTTCCTTGCAAAATAACAAAAAGCTGACTAAACAAATATTTTTTAAAAATGTACACAAGTACCTGGTAACTCTTCGTAGGATGCTTTTTTAGCCTTTTTAATCTTCGGAAAGAAACCCGAAAATTCAGTCTTCTTAAACGTACTGTTAGGATAAAGTTTAACATCATTTTTTGCTTGTTTGCCGTTTTTGATTGATGCTGCAATAAAAATGAATACCGCCAAATTTAGTTGTTTCGTTTTTACACGTTTGTTATTTCGGCGGGCAGGGGGTGATACTACACTCTCCCCTGCCCTCCAGGTAAACACCGCTCGTCGTAGCGGCGGTAATTCACGTAATACTAACAATAGGAATAGCGGTGATACTAATAGTGTTAACGATAATAATAATAATAATAATAATAATAATAATAATAATTTTATTTAAATTTTCAAATTTATTTAATTTCAATACAATGCACCAGTACATTTCAAATAAAAGAAATATAAAATAAAATAAAAATTACTTACAAATGTTGTTTATATGCCTAGCTTTGCGCATGTATGCGCGTGCGCTAGGTTTTAAAAAAAAAAAAATGCTTGTAGTATAAAAATATGCGGCTAGTTGTAGCTTGGACGTAATAATGCAAGTTACATGTGAAATGATAACAATGTAAACTTATCATAGGATAAGATTAAAAATTTTCATAATTGCACGTAATATATGCATATATATCTGTCCAATAACCGAGAATATAATAATAACAATGTATATGAAAGAAATATGCAATAAAATTTATCTAGAACAATACGAGGTTAACAGAACGAACAAATCTTATTACTAACATATAGTATAATTGTGCAATGCAACGTAACGAAATCTTTTTTAAATATTACACTAAATAATAACAATAATTTATTATTACTATTTATAATTATTATAGTTACTATTATCGAATGTTACACGGGTATTTAATATAAAACGATCTTAATTATAATACATAACACATCATGAGTATTAACGTATACACTATTAGGATACATTTTTGATAACAAGTAATTTTGGGAGAAAATAACATTATTACAATATTATTACACTTCGTACGCACGTATTCTAAGGATTCACTTCCTCATCCGCAAGTTAATAGCTTACACACCCTATCGTATAGTATAATTTTATTTATCGATTGCTTCTGGAGAAAAATACTGCGTTAATAATTTTTTTCGTCGCCGTTTGAAATTAATAAGATGAACTTTTAGCTCATTCGGTAATGAATTAAATAAAACGGGCCCTGCATAAAAAGCTTGCAATCTCATCCTACTCTTGTTTACTGGGGGAACGCTAGCTCTGTATTTACCATCAGATCGTGTTCTACTTTCATACACAGATATATTAAATAGTTTTTTTTTTTTAAACAAATTGAAGTATATGTAAGTTATACAGATTATTTACGCTGAGTAAGCCACTATGTAAACTTGTATTTTTATTTTGGTTTATTTTCTTCAAAACGGACTTTTGAAGAACTTCTATAGGCTTAATATAATATTTAGCCATACCATCCCGATGAACTATTCCATAACATAATGTGGGCTGATATATTGCAAGATACAATCGCCTCAAGTGTAACGGAGAAAGATGCTGACTCAGGTAATAAAAAAGATAATTTAATTTCCGTAGCCTTTTTACTAAATATAACGATTCAGCATTCCACGACATAATAATAATAATAATAATAATAATTCGAATCAAATCAATTTTAATTTCAATATACGCCAGTACATTTCGAAATAGAAGAAATGTAAAATAAAAATTAATTACAAATCGAATACGAATAAACAAATAAAATAAAATAAAATAAACATTGAGAAATTAATTAAAGTACTTAACAATAGTAATGGCGTAACATTTAAATGATATCGTACGCAATTCATTCGATTGTGTATATTAAACTGAAATAAAGGGAATAAAACCGCCTACGCGCAACGCTATGGCTGGATTATTACTTATAATTTTAACAACAATCGAAATATTCATCCGAACTTAATTATTAGTAATCCGCACAGCCTTTATATAAAGAAACAGGTACATTTCCTAAATGAACAATTAATCACAACACCAGGACTGAATCGTGTGAATTTATCCATACTAGAAAATACAGAGTAGGTTTTGATGAATGTAAACTTTAATTTTTCTTTTAAATTTTCATAATTAATTAGTTAAAACTGTCATCGGTTTTTCTCGTCTTTGCAGCAGATGCATTTAGTTAATAGTCTTATTCGCCTTCTAATTTTTACTTCTCTAGGCAATTGTACTCCACTGCTCCGGCATAAATTGCCTGCAACCTCATTCTTGTCTTATTATAATGTATCGCCTTACCTCCTGACAGTGTATTTCCGTTATCCATTAATACGTCAAACTTATTACCATTTTTGAAAATAAACTGCGGCAAAATTAACGTATATAAATCTGATACAGATAGATTATTTTCTACATTCAAATTCTCATTCGTGATTATTCTTTATTAAGACGTGTTTTTGTAAAATTTCAGTCTAATGTGGTATCTCGACATCCCAATCTTCCGTACGCTAGATAAATACGAAGTATTGTTTTTTTAGATAATAAAAGAGATAATTCGACTTTCTTAATTTTTTAGAAATATAAAACAAGTGAACATTCCATGATAACGTCTAACCTCTAGGTATTTAATATAATCTACTCGGTTGATATATCTACCTAGTGATACTTCAGTATTATTCCAAAAATCTTCGAATCTTTATTTATATATATTATATATTTCGTTTTAGTGTCATTAACAATTAACATATTATCTTGTAGCCAGTTGAGAACTTTGTTCACATTACGTCAATATCATGAAGTCTATATTTGAATCAGATTAAAACAATTCTCAGATGAACATAGTATTATAAACGAAACCCAGTTTGGATTCAGACTCCAACTCTCAATCGTTATGCAGCTAGCGCGCCTTACTGATCACATTCTTGATCGGTTTAACCTGAACAAACATACTGAACTATTGTTATTATTAGATGTAGAAAAGGCATTTGACACTACGTGGCACAATGGCATAATATACAAAATGATTCATTACGGCTTTCCCAAGCAACTTATAATGATCATGAAATCGTATTTAACTGATAGGCAGTTTATTGTTAAGGTAAATGATATCTAGTACTAAAACAGCTGGACTTCCACAGCGTAGTATCTCGGGACCCTTCCTATATATTTTATATATTAATAATTTGCCTCGGCTGACGGATGTTGATACATCTCTTTACGCCGATGACACTGCTCTATTTACAGCTTCCTATCGAATCGATACGATAACAAACAGACTCACCGAAAGTTATTACAAAATATACAAATATTACACAAAGTGGAAAATTAACACCGAAAAAAAACCGAAGCTATACTATTTACGAAACGCAGGCCGCAAATAACTCACCACATTGAAATAAGTAACAGGCAACTACCGTGGAAACCTCGTTATCTTGGTCTTACAATGGACAAGCGACTGTCGTTCCATGAACACATTAAACACATCACGGACAAAGCGCGCTCCCGGATTATATAAAATTTTCCCCATTTTTCACAAACGCTCTAAAGTTAGTATTAAAAACAAACTAATAATATATAAAGCATACATACTGCCGATATTATTATACTCTTGCCCAATTTGGTTCGGTGTTAGTAATTCCACCTTAAATAAATTACAAATTGTTCAAAATAAATGTCCGCGTATTTGTACTTAATGCCCCTTACTATACTAAGATAACCGACATGCATGCAGCTCTTCATCAGCGTACTATTCCTGAGTACAGGAACAGATAGGTTGTACAGCAAATGCCTAGCCATTATCGTAAAGCGAATTGGAAACTATACTCGCGACTCGCTGACCAGAAAATATAAAAAATATAAACACAAAAGAATTAAACATTCACTTCTCTAGCACCAGATTGTCGAACTACTTAAGTCGTTATTAATAAGTCTCTATCCTCGTGTAATCTATTGTATCAGTATTTCTCTCTTCTATCTTCTTATCAATTTGTTTAACCTTAATATAATTGGTATAATTTTACCCATATCCTTAATGTACTATATTAAGATCAAACTATAATTAATTAATTTCTCTTTTTTCGGCTACGCAGGGTTTTTAGAGTTGTATGTTTTTCCCTGTATATTAATTGTATAATTATAAAATAAATTTTAAGATTTCTTCGTACACTATTTCCTAAGACGCGTAGTAAGAGCGTTAACGCTGCATGCGCATTTTTTATTTACTTATTATTTGCTGATGTATAAAAAACATAAATATACTTTATCGAATTGAATTGAATTGAATGTGACAGTATCATCAGCCTAGCTAAATATTTTCTCATCGACAACTGAATTGCATAAGTCACATCGATTAAGAATAGATACCGGCCAATATCTTACGATGTGCTCCCGATATTTGTACATTATTTTCATCGCCTGCATTCGTTATTTATTATCACGACGTATCCTCAAGATGTAACTCCGAAACCAGTTATGTATAATACCCCTTAATCCGCAATTATATAATTTTCTTAGAGGAATTTCGTGATCAATTACATCAAAAACTTTACGTAAATCGAAATATACCGAGATGACGGATCTGCCTGCTTCAGAGCATGTAGCTAAAATAATCCATCGTCGATATACCCGGATAATAAAGCCATATTAAGTAACGTTAAAAAAAATTTCCTTCTGTAACTAATTTATAATATCGGTCCTTTCATGCATTTTTCGAATATTTTTGAAAGCGTCGATAATATGCAAACTGGTCTATAATTTGTTACATCTGTTTTATCCACATTTTTGTCTAGTTTTCGCATGAAATTTACCAGGTGCTATTGTACGTATTTTTCCGAATGATTTTCAAGGCTCTGCTGTAGTTCTGATAGAGGGAAACAATGACAGCGTACGAAATTTACATCCTACGTTTTTAGCCAAATTATTACGTAATAAAGTTAAGGGCTTGAAATCCGATAACTAACATCAAGTTAGATTAGTCATTAACACGATTATCGAGACTAATATGTTTTTACCGTCACAGAATACTCATAAGCAGCTCAAACGTTGCTTTTCCGTTTTTGGCATTGCGAAACACGTTCCGACCAATCTTTCAATCGACGAACTTACTGCTTCTTGCAATCGCAAGCGCTAAAATTTAGCACACTCGTAGACTAAATAAAAGAGGAGAACCACGATGATTTCCCCGATCCCATTAACTGAAATCAAATTACGCGATTGCCCGGGTCAGTTGTCGGTTCTTTGATTACTGTTCTTCTAGAGTCGAGCCTAGTATCCTAGGAGACTTAAAATGTGCAACAATTATCTCAGATATTTAGACATATCAGCAAACTTTGCCGCAGTAAACCTAATCGCGTCTTTTATCAAACCGCAAGTTTTCAGAGTGCCAAGCGAGCCGTAAAAATCCTCCCTCTGTTTTATTATAAGGGTAATCATTCCGCCTTCGATCGTATCCGCCCATTTTATCAAGAAGAGATTAAAATTCAAAAAAGTAAAGCAATAGTATCATTTTCCGAAGCAAAATTACTTAATAAAGTGGCTAATGCCTTTTCCTTCGCTGAAATTACGAATAATCAAAATTTTCCCGAATTACCATACAGATCTGGTTCATTTAAACGAAAAAGAAGCAGCAACGAATGAGGGGTCCTTCTGGTCGCCACTACAGAAATAGCTACTGTTATAACCGCGGTCATAATAATAATCAAATCAAATCGAATCAAAAATTTTATTCGTTCTTCTAATAATAAACAATTTAATTAATACGCAAATTAGCGATAATAATGCATATACAAAGAATTCAACAGTTGTCATTTTAATAGAGCACGGCAAACACTTTTGGAAATAAGAAAAAAAGACTTTCCTTTAGAATGAAACAACTTAAAATATAGAAACATATTTATCATAACCGACACTCACTCGCACAACATTCATCGAACATATTGTAATGTAAAAAATAAAAAACGCAAATAAAATTAATACATACAACAAGATTTATTATAAAAGCATGGATGACTGTAATAGCGCAGCGTTGTATAAACGCTTCCAACGCGAAATAAATACGATTCAATTCAAAATTCAATTTATTATGACATTCCATTAAAAAGTAGATTTAATAATAATAATGATGATGATAATAATAATAATAATGATATGATAATCGTAATAATAACATAATAAATATAATAATATAAAAATAGTAGTAATAATAATAATTCAATTTAATTTATTTGCATAATTTATCAGAAATAAGAAAAGAAGTTTATCGTAGAAACCGCAAATGTGCATACAACCGGAAATAAATTCATACGTGGGCGAGATTCGATGGATCATATGTGACACGTGCCATCAGGGAAAAGTCAATCTATTATTGATTATGAATTTCTATGTGAAACGTCTAAAGTCCAAAATAAAAAATTCAGACTTTTCCACATTAATTCAGTCTTAAATGTTTTCAATCAAAACTGTAAAAAAATTTTAAAATTAAAACAAAATACGACTATGGAAGGACATGATTTATCGCTCCACCGCGTAGGGGAAACTGTATAAAATTATTTTTGGTAAAAACCGAACTGCACCTATAGGCGAGATTAAATCAAAACAATCAACTCCTACAGACGATCAAAAGTGTATTGTCTTTTTTCAGTATTTTTTTCCAAAAACAGATATAAACTTAACACCGCTAGACACATCGGGAAAAAGCGAACCTATTATTGATTATGAATTTTTATGTGACATTATAAAATGTCTAAACAACAGGAGGAGAGCTCCGGGGATAGAATAGGGATAATAAAATAGTAAAGCTAATAAAAACGTTAAAATATAATTATATCATAAATCAGTGTATCAAGCTTGCAAAGCCTGGGAAATAACTACCTCATGTCACTTCCTATAGACCTCTATATCTTTACTAAATTCTCTCGGAAAACTTTTTGAAAAAATTATTAATTAACTTCTTACGGAAATTATCGTCAAAAATATCTATCATAAAAATCGATACGGTTTTAGAGCGGCACACTTTCTGACGGTGCAGTCTTCGAACTAGTTACCAATGTAAAGAACGGTATAGCGGGTGATGATACGGCGATTGTCATCTCATTCGACATTAAGGGTGCTTTTGACAATTGTAAATGGCCATCCGTCATTGAGATATTAAAATCAAAACAAATCAATCCATTTCTAGTAAATATTATTATTGACTACTTCCTTGCTAGAAATGACTCGAAATAAATAACTCCGTCTATAATAAAGAACGAACATGTGGAGTGCAACAGGACTCCATCCTTTGACCTACTCTGTGGAATGTATTATACTCGAAAGTACATTATAAATTAGGTTTGCACAGAGATCGGCAGCAACTGCGAACTTATTTCATAAACGGATGATCTTTGTGCAACCTTTCGTGTTAATAAAAATTTTGATTGTCAACAAATATAAAAAGTTTTTGTCAATATCTAGAAAAAGAAAAAAAAAAACTATAAATAAGATGGGTTTAGCTTTCTCGGTTCCCAAATACAGTTACACACTATTTCCGAGGAATAGTTAAAATTGTTAAAAAATCAGTAATATATGAAAATAATCTCCGGATCAATAATCGGTTATGATTAAAATATACTTATATCGATCGAAAAGTTACCTTTCGGTCTCACATTAATTACCTGTATAATAAAAGTGAAAAAATATACTCTATGCAGAAAGTTTTACTACCAAACATCAAAGGTTTAAAATATCATAAAAGAACCATCCTATATAAAGGTCTAATACAGATATGGATATGGTGCTTGTATTTATATAAATGAATTCATACTTAAAACGATAAACAAACATCAAAGGAAATTCTTATTAAATATCTGTTCTCTCTAAAGCACCTTCATCTGCTGCCAATGCCACTATACTACCTTTAGATTTATATATTATTGGTCAGGCAATTGCTTCAGAATATAAAATAACTGGCAGCATTAGCCGCCTTAACAGCACGTATTATTTAAAAAGTAAAGTTCCTTCAAATCTGATCGATAATAAAATCCTAAAAAAATATATTAATCAAGTACTAATCAATATCTGGTAGCAAACACTTGCGAAACAGGAAGACTTATAATTTTTTCCTCTCTAATATTGAAGTCGGAGGAAGAATGAAAAAACTAAATATTAATTTCTTCACATCTCAGATTCTTTCTGGGCGTGGAAAATTTGGAGAATATTTCCATAGATTCCGTAGTGCGCCACAAAATATGTCATAGTGATGAGGTCGACAATATCGAACACCTCATATACAAGTGTCCTGTCTTTAATGACGTAATATCAAATTAAACCCAACCAATAATCCTAAACAAAAATAATATGGAGGACCTCTTAACATTTGTAGAAAAGGCAACGCAAAGAAATAATAGATGATTAAGGACAATAGAAAGTCGAATAAAAACAAATTCAAACGTCATAAATTCTGAGCCATGTCATAAAACTGTATTTTGCATGGTTTACCTCTGCCCGATATACATCTAAAAATGTTTATATAATAATCATTAGTACCGTAAATTATTATAAGTGTGCATTTGTAACAAACCTGTATATTACTTTTTCTCTAAGCTTATATATATAAATTTAAGGAACACTCAACCACTTGCACACACACACACACACACATATATAGTCGGAGGGACTATGTTATTTCATCCCCTTGTCACTCAATTTTTAAGTGCACTTGGCAAATTACACACAGCTGATGCTGACCATGTATCATAAGAGCATGTATACACCATCTTTTTTTTTCTTTTTCTTTTTTTAACTAAATGTACACTAGTTCCTTGCTCTTTTATAAAAACATTTCATAAATATATTTGTCCTTTTGTTGGAATTCAGGAACCAATTTAAAAAATATCAACTTCAACAAACTTCCGTCGTTCTATTTCTTTAAGAAGATTAATCGCGAAGGAATTGTACACTTATCAGTAGATTAAGATTTCGACATTTGCCTGACCGTCTTTTCCGTATGCAGCTTAGAGATAGTCCATTTTATCCCCTCCATCCCCTCCATTTCGAATAGGCAGTCTGCAATCCCGATCGAGTTTTTTTTTTTTTTTAATGCTCTGCTGTGACACCGTTATACTTTTGAGCTTTACCTTATCTTGCTACGTTCTCCATGTATTATACCTGCGTGTAATGTTTCGTCCCTTCACCATGTGAATAATCTCTAGAGAAGTCGACATCTTTGATTAAAATGAAAATAGTCCCCCGCAGTATCACGTTGTGTGTAGGCCGTAAAGGCATCCCCATTTTTTTTCAAAAAAAAAAAAAAAAAAAAAAAAAATAAACAAATAATAGATTTCATTAAGTTTAGTAAAAACGCCTCAAAATTGTAACATTACATTAACAATCTAGACTACATAAATGTTCATTATTCAAGGCCGAATTTTAAGTAGGACAAAAATTATGCAATGAAAAATGTAGATAATCCTCCGTTCCAGTTATTTAAATCGAGCATATCGTTTCGGTTTTTGCCATTTTTAATCTAATATACACACACACACACATATATATATACAATATATATATATATGTGTGTACGCTTACATGTAATTATTTATTTATAGAATTTTGATTAACGAAAGAATTTTAATTACATGTCATCGCTAGAAATAAAATGTAATATTAAAAAAATAATAACGAACGAATCCCGATGAAATATTTCGTATTTGGGCAATTTGTATCAACAAAGAAGAAAGTAATTGCGAGCGGACTAACTACTGTATTACATGAAAAGAACGAATATCTAAGATATATAGAAATATTATATATGTGTACGTTTAAAAAATTTATACCGACAATTAATTCGCAGTATTCGTTTTATTTGCGACGATAGTCGTTTAATAATATGTTACAGAATTTATAATTATTTTTATACTTTCAGCACTACGATCATTACATTCTGGAAAATCTACCACATTAATATATTTAAAGGAATTCGGCGATATTTTTTATGAAAATTCTTTTTATTGTGAAACAACTTCCCATCGTAATTGTGTAACAATTCATTAAAAATTACATATTCGTACGAAACAATATGAACTATTCCGTTCTTTTGGGAAATTGAGACTTACTCGAGTTAAATTTTCAGTGAATGAAGAATGAAGATCATCTCTTCAAACGTTTATAACACATTTAGTCTATGGTAGAACAATATGACATAGCCTCCTAAATAAACAATAACACCTATTTATAATTATGGAATAACAGGCGCGTGAGAATATGTAATTTTAATCTATTTCACTTTTACACAATTTTTATGCGAACTTCCGGAAGAACAGTCGAATTAAAAATATTTAAGAATTCTTCAACATTCCGGAAACATCGGTTTTTTTTTTTGTTTTTTTTTTTAATAAATTTCTTCTTATACTCTATTATTTAATTTCGATGTTTTTTTTATCTCTACTTTTCCTACCTAGACATACTTTTAGAAAAATACGAAGGACAGTTAGGATAGATTGTTGAAACAGATGATGATAAAGTCTGGGATACTTTAACGGTACCTCAATACATTTTTCGCTTCGTTCATCGAAGTATGTACTTTTCTAAAGAGTAAGTACTTTTGAAAAATGTACTTCACATACACGGTTTGATGGTTTAAAATTGTCTCGTTATTATTTTTATAGCCACCATCATATTTCGGAAATCTGAAAACGACGATTTTTCGTCATCGTAGTTGCCTTTACAACTCGGCACATAATTATTTTATTTATTAGGCATAATAAATAATTATACAATAACCGATATAACGAATAATTTTACAGCGTAAAACTAGACACACGAAAATAATTAAAAACGTGTAAAATAAAAACGTTTAAAAATGAATACGATCATCGTTCGTATACGAATTTATTAAACATTCTTTAAAGATTATCGCGAATTGTCTGTTTTCCGCTGTGTATTCTTTTCAGATTACATTTTTTTTTTTTTTTAATATATTTCCATCTTCTATTTTGTTGTTAGCGGATTAATTTCAAGTTATAATTATATTGCCGATTTGTGATTGTGTGTGGTTTATCGCGTATAATATTATTTTATAAACAAATAAGTTTTTTTTTCACTTCGGCTATTTTTTTGTAATATTTTACATCTAAATTAAGCATTTTCTTACATTTTAATTTATTTTTCGTTCTCTTTTTTTTTTATAATTTATTTTTTATTGTACGTCCGCAATAGCTGAAATGCTTTGGGTGTTTTTTTATATACAATAAAAATTTAGCGATTTAAACTACATTAGTGTTTTTTTTATGTATATAAATAGTTCGAAAATTAAATAAATTATAAGCGTCCACGTTACACACTCACTCGGTGGTAACTTTTTAAGCGGTCCTTTTTTAGCTTTTCTAATTTTGCAGTAATTTCGACGACGACGAATGAAGCTGTAAAAGTCGGTCTTCTTAAGCGTGCTATTCGGATAAACTGTGACGTCTTTATTTTCTTGTACGGCATTCGTCCTGAATGCTAGGAAATAAAAAATTAATAAAAAAAATAAATGTTTCTTAAAAGAATTTATGTATTTTTTGCTTTCGCGTTATTTTAAAAATACTTACACAGTTCCGACAAAACTCCGACAATCCAGAGCAAAACTTTCAAAACCGTTATCAAACGCATTTTTCACCTATATATATATATATATATATATATATATATATATATATATATATATATATATATATATATGTATATATATATTATATATATTATATATTATATATATATAATATATAATATATATTTGATGATCGAGTCAACGCCCAATTTATAATAGACCACGAACACGGCAAAACTAATCACAACTACCGTACGAAACAGAATGGAAACTACGAACAGAGAGTCTGAGAGTTTCCAGTTTCAAAACTTTTATTTATATATATATATATCTTTCTTTACTACCACCATAATACTGTCATAGTCGACTACTTGTACCCTTATTCATTCACACGCACACACATATATATTTAAATATATATATATAATGTGTGCATAACTTCGTTGCGGCTGGACCACCGTATCGTCTCTTTAGTAGGTACTCCTAAACAGGGGAGAAACTGTTCGACAAGATGAAGAGCTGTCCTCATTTTTTTCCCTTAAGTGTAAGGGTGATTTGAATATAGGGACAGTATTATTATTATTATTTTG